>OY982550.1:3600000-4276429 GCA_963859965.1 Ceramica pisi
ACTTACCTATCACGTTGACCACCCTTTCAATTCACTTCAGAACAAAAGATCCTGAGCTCCAATCCGCTCTCGCTCCAACTTCTATGCGACCTTTATCTTAAACCTAAGCGTAGCTCTACTTAACTTCACGCGGTTTCACGACAAATTAATACAATAAGTGGTTGAAAATTTGTTTGTACAGCACCCAATAGTTATGTTAGCTCCCTCAAACGTTGAGCATCCAAACATGGTTATTTCTGAACTTTCTGATATGGAAATAAGCTCTGCTGGGAGTTCCTACTGCTAATTAGGGTTTCGCATTACTACAATTAGCCTGGTCTGAAATTAGTTCCGTATAATTTCAGACCAGGCTAATTTTGTAGTAAACTTCTCTAATATAACCCTGTTTAGGTGGTTTAAATGTTTGTGCTGTTTTAGAATAAGGATAGCAGAATTGAGATAGTAGAATATAGCTGGAAAACTAGTTATTGCTAGAGTAGTGTATTTTGAAAGGCTTTTGCTTAGCAGTCTGACAGATAAGAATACAAAATAGATATCAGTATGTTAAAAACGAAACCTTTATCGATTTGTGATAATGAATTCTAAGAATTTTATCCAATCGATCAAAGGGGTTTGAACATTTTTCAATGGGATGGGATTTGATCTGGCATAGCCACCAGTTGCCATTTAGTTTTTTTTTTTCAAAATCCCGACGCTGAATGTAATATGTATTATAGGTAAAAATCACTTACAAGAAACAAAGAATTCTAGCAACTAGGTGCCATGAAATGTCACGATGCCGAGATATTTTGAGGTAAAGTCGCCATGTTAGAGCAATGAAAATAATTAAAAAATAACGAATCACGTGCTTTAAATATGCATTCGGTTGTATTTACCATTCACAATTTATTTATTTAAATTAAAAACTGTTCTTTTTCCATTGCAATACGAGTTAGTAGGTGAGTTCTTAAAAAAGTGTTTTTCATGAGTTCTTATTTTTACTGTCTTCAAATAAATGGTTTAATCAAGCTTTTCATACTCCTGAACTTTGGTATGTTTTATCTTTCTTATATATTTTAGCTTTTATAATCTAATTATATTATTCTAATTACATTATATTGCTATTTGATCATCGAATCAGATCTGATCTGACGGAGCAAATACAATTATTAATGTATCAGGGGTTTATTATTAAGCAAGAGTTTCTAAGTTTTATTCATATTTTTACTAGAATAGCTTTATTACTTAGACTCACCGTATCACTTTAATTTAACGTGCAATATTAACTTGGATCAATATCTTCATGATTACTGATGTTGAAATTTGAAAGGTACATATCGTATGTATGGCAAAATCAAATTACACGGGATAATTTAATATTGAATAGAGCTTCGAGGAACGCTGTTAAATTTCGCGTTGATTGAATATTTTGATCTTAAAGTGAATTTACGCCTGATTGTGAGAAAATATATATATTTTGAACATAAACTCATGCCTTTTTCTGTAATGGTAAATAAACACAAACAATTGAAATACAAAACTAATAAAAATTTGTTTTTAATCTTTTCGTTATAAATGTGAAAGTAAGTGTGTCTGTCTATTGGCCTAAATGGAAAATGTGTAGAGACTGAGTAGTGACCAGTCGATATATGTGAAGAAGTTGTCCGTAGCACGAGGCATGAGAAACGGAGGAATTGGTTCCTCCACCCCACCTGCAGTAAAGAACATGACTCCCTTTATTGCGGAATTTGTTCGAAAGAGTCACCGCGGCCCTGGAACGCAAAGGGCACTAGGAGAAACACGGATGGGTTTTAGTCAGATAGGAGACTGACACTCCCTCTTGCTTTACCCAGAGCGGGAGGAGTCATTTGATGATTTCCCATCTTCAAAAAAAAAGAAAGTGTGTCTGTCTTTTTTTTTTTTTTTTTTTTTAATATTTATAGGCGTACGTTTGACCGCTATCTCACCTGATGTTAAGCGATGATGCGGTCTAAGGTGGAGCACGCTTGCCTAGAAGTAACCTATTCACTCTTGACTTAAAGACTCCCAGGTTGTAGCTATCAGGAAACACAGACTCAGGCAGGGAATTCCACTCCTTAGCTGTACGCACAATGAATGTATTCCCAAAACGTTTTGTGCGTATAGGTGGGATGTCCACCATGTACCGGTGGTACATCGCCGTACGTCTTGTGGTCCGATGGTGGAACGGGCTTGGCGGAATTAAGTTATGCAATTCCGTCGCACACTCCCCAAAATGTAAACGATAGAAAACCGACAGGCCAGCAACTCGGCGTCGATGCTCAAGACTTTGGAGCTTCGATTCGACGAGCTTATCATCACCGATGATCCTCTTCTTAATCGACTTTGTCTGTCTACTTTTTAATCGACTTCCCAAAAAGGAGGAGGTTATCAATTCGGTTGTATGTTTTTTTTTTATGTTTGTTACCTCATAACTCCGACAATTATGAACCGATTTGAAAAATTCTTATTTTATCTGAAAGGATATACTTGCAGATTAGTCCCATTTAAATTTTATGGAAATCGGTTACGAACTTTGGATTTTAAATCGAAATAGCTGGAATTTGTCTACTTGGATGATGGTTTTATGTCATACAAGTAATCGAAATTGCGTATTTTGCTTTTCTACGATTTTGCAGTGGTGTTGTTAGGTGTGGGGTACCACTAAAAAGTGAAAAATAAAAAACTTAAAAAAAAAAATACAACCGACTTCTAAAAACAAAACACTACAAAGTAAAAAATAACTTTTATTTCGGAAGTCGGTGTCAAAATACGAAGAAACTAACAAAAACACCGGAAGTTTGTTAAGTTTTGGATGTCGGTTGTATTTTTTTTGTAAAAAGTTTTTTATTGTATGTTATGTTGTCACTTCAAAACCATTTTTGAAGAATTTTGAATGAAGTTAGACTGGAACTTAGACAAGGGCTTATACTTTTTGTCTCGAGTGTATTTTTTTTTGACATTATTTCCGATTTTCTACTTTTCCTTGGGATAATATAACAATTTCGACTCGACCAGCACCAACTTAGTTCATACAAGTTATTCCAAATGGTCAAGTATGTAAGTAATCGAAAAACTTCTTGATCATATTATATAAGTTTTTTAATGAAAAAATACATCTTTGACAAAAAAAAAATATTATTTTGTCACCCACCACTCGTTGCCAGTCTAATAACGATCAAAGCGAACGCATTACAGAACAAATTCGAACTCAATCTAACTTTGGAAACAGAGAAACAACATGAATTAACACAACGCGTGCAATAAACGAATCGGACCCAAAATGGGGCCTTGGAGGACCCCATAGAATCAATTAAGAACCTAATCACAATCAGTGTATTTTACTTTAAATGTTTACCTTTGTAAACAAACAACATGAGGTTTTTAATCTGTAGTTCTCTAAGTTTTTAAAGTATTGTCTACAGTGTAAGTAACATTGAATACGATATGACCAACATTACATAATGCTTGTAATGTAATGTGTTGATTTTTTATTATTTTCTTTGTTATTTAATAACATTTTTTAATACTTTCTATAATTTATTGTATTATTAATCTGTTTGTTTTATATTTATTTTAATGAATGTGTTTTTTATTATTTATTTATAGATTATGATTTTAAACACAATGTGAATTGTTCGTGAATAGATAAGATAAGATAAGATAAGATAAGATAAAATAGAGATACAAGATAAGAGATAAAATAATATAATAAATTGAATTGAATTGTCAAATGCATAATTTAGTACGAAATATAACTATCTCGACACTATCCCTATTCATTTGGGTGGGTCGGTATTGAATCTTCTTTTACACAATCATAACTTATACTTTTTTCTGTTAGACTTCATTTCAGTGAGTATTTCAACATCATTTGCAACATGTAAATAAAATAATGTCACTTCATATTGAAACTTCTAGAATCGGCATCAGGTTGTACCTATCAGTGAATCGCAAGTTGATTCCGTTTTGCAAGTTGGAGTTTAGATTGAATTGAGCTTATTATTTGTTTTCGTTGTAATTTTAGCTATGGAGGTCGCAATTTCAATGAATTTTGAGCTCTCATTATATTAAAAAATGATCTCTATTTTATCGCTCATAATAAAATTACTGAGATTGCTCTCCCCCGGGCGAGGTCTCTTATAAAAATAGCCAGCGTATGGATTTGTAATAAAGCGCTTGGGTATTTATAAGTTCACTATTTTCCATTATATGCTATAAACTGAGCATACCAATTATATTATATTTTTAACCGACTTCCCAAAAAGGAGGAGGTTCTCATTTCGGTTGTTTTTTTTAAGTTTGTTACCTCATAACTCCGACAGTTATGAACCGATTTGAATTCGTTTACATGGATGATGGTTTTATGTCATTCAAGTAATCGAAATTTCGTATTTTGCTTTTCTGCGATTTTGCAGTGGTGTTGTTAGGTGTGATACCTCTAAAAAGTTAAAATAAAAAAATTTGGAAGTCGGTTGTATTTTTTTGTAAAAAGTTTATTTTTTGTTGCAAGTAAGTTGGATTTCGAATTACGTACCCACAGTCCACAACTATTGGTCTTACTACCTTTACGTAACTTGATAAACTTGTTAGAGACCCATCCCGACTTTACGCGAGAGCAATTCGAAACACAAACAACTATGATTAGTAAAAACTGTATAAATATCGTTTGCGAGCTTTAAAAAATTAAGTGGATAAAGAGACACACAGCGACTTTGTATTACACAATATTCTATTCTAATTATTATAACTGTTTCTTTGGTCAACCAAACAAAAAAACAACGCACTATGGTAGGCGCCAGATAAACGTGCAAAAGTACATTGAACTTTCCCTAATATCGATATTAGGGAAAGTTCAATGTACTTTTGCACGTTTATCTGGCGCCTACCATCCTTCGCGTTTTCATTACTAAATATCGCAACGGATCGATAGAAGTCGATTCAGGTCAGTTTTATGTCATTGTTTCTGTTTTTGATATTAAAAAATCGAAAGCACACCCACACACTTATTGTGTGGGTCGATGACCGTTACTGCACGGGTATCTGACGTCTACATTAATATCAAGTTCAAATTGAAAAAAAAAAATTTAGCGTTGGATAGTCCCTCAATCATCTAAAGAAAGGCAGACGAAGTTGCGCATTTGTCAAACTTTCCTTTAACCTAAAAGCCTGTCAACCTTTGGCCAAAGTTCGTGATGTTCTTAACGCTAAATACTCAATTCAAGAACCCGCCATTAGAATTTGCCTCCAGTAATTAGTAGCATTACGTCTCTGGACAGCTATTAGGCAGTTCTAGACTTTTGGGTTTTACCTTCGTTTCAGGCGAAGTAATTAGAACTTCCATTTAAATAAATACTTACTCACTAATGGAACCTCTACTATTTGCATCTTTTGTGTCTAAGTAGAAAATGGAAAATAGAAAAAAGTCTTAAGAATTTAACTATAAGATTCCATTAAAATATATGCTTTTAGAAATCTTTCAGACCACTTAAATAAGGACTATGATAAAAAAAAAACACGAGTGCGAGACTACTACCCATGGTTGTGGAATCTGATCGAAAGAGTCACCGTGAGCCTGGAATGCAAAGAGCATTAGAAGGTAAACGGATGGCTTTTAGTCGGTAAGAGTCAGGCAATCTCTTCTGCTCCATCCAGAGCGGGAAGATCATTTAATGATTTTCCATGTTTATTGTAGTGTGCCGATCATTTATTATTTTAGATCAAAATAAAATCACCTTCACCTCACCTTTTTTTTTATTGGATATCTTTGGTTTAGTGTACTGAACGCTGTGTAAGAATTTGTACATAATTTGAAATATGGAATCTTATGTAGTTATCCTTGAGATGTTAAAAGTCAACGCAAATATTTCAAACCATCTTCATTGAACCTCTCAATGTCTAAATAACAAATACAAATACAAAATCCTTTATTTCAAATAGACCAGATACAGGCACTTTTGAATAGTTAAGGTCTGTCAGTCAAATAGATGAAGCTTATTCTGCCGCGCTATCGACAAAAGCAGCAAGTTGTTCTGCAATTGCTCGCGGCAGTTGCACGTTCCAAAGAGTAGATCCTATGGAGAAGAACGTGCAAGAAACTTCATGAACACTCTTTTAAACCAGTTAAAGGTTACCAGTGTTTACAAAATCATGGTTACATTCAATAACAATTTGTACATGCAATACCTTGAAAAGAATCAACGGCTATTTAGTCACCTATGGCTTTTTTCATTGTTCACAGTTTTCATGTGAATCCTGTTAAACTGTAAGTCGTCTGTTTTCTAGTTAGGGAAAAGTTAGGTAGAATGTTGAAACAGACAGACTGACAGGCGTTGTAAATTCAAATAACAAAACAAATTAAAGATATGGATTATTTTATTAATAAAAATATGTGCTATTACTTTTAAATAACACTTGCAATAAACTTGGACAAAACAAAACAAAATAATGGAAAATACTACAGACCATTACTAAGTTAGGTACCTTAAGTTACATTAATAATTACCCAGCTTCAACTTTCAATGTTTTCTCAAAACTTTAAACTTCTCAGTAGACAGAGACTTTTCTTGCACATCGAGTTTCAGAATAAACTTTAAGCAAATTAAACTTTTAATTACAAAGGTCTAGTATTTTACAAACAATGTTACAATAATATTAACTTTCTAACTTAATTACTAAGTACAAAATTAGTAACAAGCTTTTCCCGCGGTTTTACACCCTTTTTAAATACCGCAAAAAGCCAGACATGTGCGATTCGGATTCGCGATGTTGAAAAAAATTATTCGTTTAGGAACGAATATTTTTTTTTAACATGTTACTTTAAAACCTTAAACTACTTTTAGGTTTTCCTGTAAGTTACTAGCATAAAAATATATATATTTTTAATTTTTATCAAAATTTTAAGCTCGTATGGGTTTGCTAATGTGGTGGGGTACGTTAAATCTATACTAATATTATAAAGCAGAAGAGTTTGTTTGTTTGTTTGTTTGGTTGAACGCGCAAATCTCAGGACCTATTGGGTCGAATTGAAAAAAATATTTTTGCGATGGATAGTCAATTTATCGAGGAAGGCTATATAACATCACGCTATGACCAATAGGAGCGGAGCAGCAATAAGAAATGTTGCAAGCGGGAAAAAAGCTTCCGTTGCGTCCGCTGCGTAAACGGTTTAAGTTACGCAAAAATCAAGTACTACGAAATTATTCCTCTTTAAAAGTTCTAAAAAAAAGTTCTCGACAACATATGTCTATCCCTTAAGGTTAACTCACTATAACCCTATTTATGGAAATCAAATTCGTTCTAAAATGATGCATTATTTGCGAGGAAGTTTTTACTAACATGGTATTAATCCTTATCCAAAAAAATACGTTAATCATCATAGTGTTTAATTTTGAACAAAATTGCCACCGGCATTATTTAATTTCAATGAATATCTTGAGAGATATCATCGTTTTAAAATAACTCCGCAACAAAATATTATAATCGGTGCGCGGGCGGAGCGTGAGGCGGAGGGCACCTGACGCCCGCCGATTCTTGTGTTTGTTATTATCAGGAGAAGGTTGTAATGTAAAAAAAAAGTTGCCAGTTGACGGGAGCGAAGCCGCGGGGGACAGCTAGTTTCCTTATAAAACTGCAAATCATTTAAAAAAAAATCACCAAATATCTCTGAAAAAATGAAGTGAGAGAATGATGAGATCAGTATTGTCAATATCTCGAATATTTTTTTATTAATGGGCCTATTGTGTACAGAGTTATAAAAGCCTAATTTTAATTCTATGTTTCCCCCAAATGAATCAATTTATATTAACTGAATCATTTCAGCAGATTCGGAGCAAATTGCCGATAACAGACGGACATGTATAGACTACGATTGATCCTAAGAGATTCCGTTATTTCTTACATTCAGAAATCGAAAAGAAGGCGATGAAAAAAATAAATATTCGAATCACCTTTTACTAATATCACAAACATACAAAATCACCTCTTCAAAATATTAGTTCAAATTACATGCAACTATTTTGAGAAATTGCTGAGGATCTGAACTTTAAGGTTCTCGAACGCAGACGGTATTACTAGTAAATACCAAATGCTGGTAATAGATGGCTGAGGGTTGCCAGGCATGAAACTTAGTGGCTTGAACTTGGAGGGGCCTGTGTGCATCAGCCTCCGACTATGTCTTGCTAATGCCGTCAAACTTATGTCATAAAAAGTGCTGTGAGTTTTGCATAGCTTTTTCTTCTTCCATCATCGGAGAACAGTGCTATGCTTTTTGTATATCTCTGTCTTCTTCCCACACCGGAACTGTGATGGTTTTAAAAAATTAGGGACCTAGTGGACTAAGCTGTATTTAAAGGCTCATTGTGACGACACTCTTAGTTACAAATACAAATTGTTTAATTGGGAACAACATAAGGAACCAATTTTGTTAGTACAACTTACACACTAAGGTTAGTAAAACAAGTTTAAAAAATAGTTAATGAGTCATGTACTTACGAGTTACACTAGTGGTGATAATTATAATTATTAGAACTTCGGTATCCGACACTATCCGGAACGAACAGATACAGACTAAAATTAGTTTTAGTATCGCAGTAAATTTTGAAAGCATTTAGTATTTTATTTTATTTTTACATAACGATTGAAGTGTCTCTCTCTCTTTGTCACTTCATTTTTATTTATTTGTACAGATTTCTACGATTTATTGCTCTATTAACATTGGTCTTTCCTGGTGGAACACTACATCATTCTACGTTTTCTTTATTTATTGGACAACGTTATATTTCTTACCGGTTATCCCACACGATATTTTTAACATCACTTGATTACTACCTGTGCACGGTGAAATCCACAGAGCACAGATATGCCACGTCGGGCACTACTGCACAAACAAAAGTGTGTTTGAGTGTTGCCGTTTACTCATAGAAATTGATGGCTTATTTATTTATTTATGTATATTTTATTGTACACCAAATGAAAAATATGTCAAGGAAACCTTTAACTAACATAATATACAAATAGGCTTTAAAAAAATTCGTAATAACAACATTATTAATTTTAAATAAGTATTCATTCTTATACATTTTTAATGGAAGTCAAATATTCTTTTGCACGAATACCAATGTTATTGGGTAGTAATAATATGGACTTTTAGTCGCAGCTGTAGACTCCTTACACTGTGGTAAACTCTCATATATCTAGTATATTAATAAAAGGGTACAGGGAGAGTATACCTGGTATTATATACCAGGTTATTAACGCGCTGGTTTATACCCCTCACTGTGAGAAAAATCTTATAAGATAAAATATTGCACTCTTCGCTGATAAATAAGATCAGGTTTCAGGAGTAGTGAAATTAAAGCATAAATAGCACAGACGCCAGCACATCAAGCGACAAAAATCTGTCAAATTTCTTTAACAGATTTTCAATTTTATCACCGACGTGATTGGGTTCAAATTTGATTGGGAACATTTGACATTTTCGCCCTTTAGCCTGGTGTACATCAATATTACGTTTTTTTTTAAGAAGCTCCAGCAGCGAAGGGGCCTCCCATGCAGGAAACGTGTTACATTCATATTCTTATCTTTATTTGCATTTCATAATTTGTTAAAATCTTAAATTGGACTTATAGCTAAGGTGCAATTACAGACGCTATACGGTCCAACAAAAAGTATAACATTAAGTTTTTAAATAAAATTAATACATAAAAAATTACTATTTAAAACAACGCGTAAGTATATCTACATTATCAGTTTATTGTTTTATTATATCCTATGAAGAATACAATGCTATTAAGCTGTAGTTGTTCTTATCCTTGCACCAGAAAATTGACAACATCTGAAGCTGAAACTAACTTAAAAATTGTTGCACATTTTATGTTCATACCAAAATATAATATAATCCCTGCTACGCAAAAACAATAATTTCATAGCATTTTAATACCTTTAGTTGGGTTACTAAAGGTATTAAAGTTTAGCTATCTTGAAGCAAAACGGTTAATATTTTATGAGTACGTTGTTCTTTGATATGCACTTCTCTTAAGCAAAAACTTTGAAGTAAAACCTCTTTTAGTGGGTACCTACCTGAATGTCATAGTTTTATTTTTATAGTTCTAACTTTTTCTAGTTTTAGTCAAAGTTCTGGTATTTTGATCTTATCTGACAGCAGCACACCTGTTTTGTTTAAAAGTGATAAAGGCACAGATGTATGAAAATACGCGATAGGTACATAAAGTAATTCCCCGCATACCTCTATTGAAAAGGGAGGATCTCCGGCAAGACGGTTGATGTGTCTGGTCGGCAACTGGCCGATATTTGATATTCGGACTATTGTAAGTTTTCAAATATTAATAAAAACTCTAATACGTAGCAGGATTTCATTCAGTAGTTCGACACTGGCGGCATAGTTTGCACTGCGTCTCTTTTTATTGTGTTACATATTTCCTTGCTCAGTTTTTTTTTATGGTCGCTTTGGTACCGCTACAGATTACTCTAAAAAAACGGACAAATGAGAGTCATATTCAAGTGCTAAGGGTTCCAAACGAAACATTTTTTTCCACCACATTATTAAAACTGTAGACTTCTTATACATGATTATCTTGTACTTTTAAAGTAAAGAACATTTTCAACGATAAAGCTTTTTTCGATGTTAATAAAAAAAGATTTACTTTTAATTATTACTTAGCAAAAGTTACGACGTAGTACGACAAATAGCGAAAAGGACGTGAGGGATCCAAGAGATATTATTTCCAAAAATATAATAAACAGTTTCCTTGGCGCATGGTTCGAAAATCTTTTAATGTTCAAATTAGTTCTTAAAAGTGCAACCATAGGTATTCAAAGTTTATTTGTTCACGGTTCGTGCTCGAACATCAATTTCTTAAATAGATATTAGCTACTGACAGATATACCGTTCAATAATAGTAAAGAAGCATGTCATGTTCTCGCATTGCCGTAAAATTTTAGATGACCATTTGATTATAACTGCTCGATCGTATTTGTCGTTTTCCTCATGGAATCTTTCTATTGTGTAATTTTCATTTGGTGTACAATAATGTATATATAAATAAAAATAAAAAAAACCAGAAGAGCAATACTCGCACTTGTACTGGAAAGTTAGTGAATATGTATCTTAGTCGCAAGTTGTCAAAAACAGCTCTTGTTTCTCTACATTTTGACATAATGCGATTGCGCTGATTCTCCCTCTGCAATTTTATTTGAATAAAAAGAATCCTACTAATTTTTAAACAACTTTCGCATTCGCATGTCAATCTCAAACTGTCAAAAGAACTTAAATTTTCATACAATTTTGACAGTTTGCGATTGAGATGCGAATGTTAAAATTAGTAGAATTGGCAGGTTAGATAAATTGCGAATATTTATCATTTAACCAGACTTTTAAATCAGAACTAGAGGAGCTCGTGGTGAAATGACCAGCATGAACAGTCGCACGGGTCAATCTTTAAGGTTAAGCAGCACTTGCCTTCGCTCTTTGGATGGGTGAAATATCGAGTTTCCATCGTGCCTCGAAAAGCACTTTAAGCCATTGGTCCCGGCTGTCATTTGTACGTCGTTAGCAGTCGTTACCGGATTGTCAGAAGCCAGTAAATCTAACTCCAGTCTTGCCAAAAAGTACCGTGTTACCCAGTTAATGAGTTGTGGAGATTTGGCAGCAACTCCTCGTAAAATACTGGTATTCATCTGAATCCGATTTGACTGGAAGCCGATCCGAATGTAGTTGGGAAAAGGCTAGGCAGATGATGATAATTATTTTAAAACCACAATCTACTCACTACTCAGTTTAGAATTTATCAACAGTATATTTACTAATAATAAGTTATCTTCATAGAATTATTAAGTCATCAATAACTTCACGATTAGACATCTCGTTTGTCGGCTTTTTATTGAGTACGCGAGACCTTTGCCCAAAAACTACAAAAATACTACCAAGTGAACATCTGCATTTGATTGTATATCTTTACCGACTGTTAAAATAACTACCTTCAAGGTAGTCATTTTAACCATCGTATCAAATTGCCACGCTATTTAAGTTCCCACGCCATGCTCAGTTACTGATAGTTTTATTTTAATTTTCTAGTGTCGCTGATTTTTGTTAAATAATATCAGCCGCACGGACTAATCTTAGAGACTGTTCATTACTTAGAACTGTGGGTAGTATTTAAAGTTACCGGTATCATCACACCTGGTGGCCCTGGAATCTTGTACAGTCGCCAGCACACCGAAACTGACAAATTTGAACCCAATTTCTTTAGCAAATAAAGTTGAAAATCTAACAAGAAATTTCACAGATTTGACTTGATGTGCTGGTATTTGTACTATGCAATAGGTGGGACATAGTTTGATCAGAAGCACTCTCTATGGGTTATACCACTAATACCCCTTTACGCCTTTAGTTACGTTTGTAATACATATTATATATTTTTTTAAGGATGAGAAATCATCATGACTCGTCCTGCTATGGGCGTAGCAGAAGGGAGTGCCAGACTCTTACTGACCATACGTTTTCCTCCTAATATCTTTGCGTTCTAGGGTTTCAGTGGCTTTTAGAACAAATTCCGCAACTTGGAATAAATTCAAATTCAAAAACTTTGTTTCGAGCAAAGATTTCAAAAAAAAAAACACTACAAAGTAAAAAATAAATTTAATTTCGAAAGTCGGTGTTTTTGTTAGTTTCTTCGTAATTTGACACCGACTTCCAAAATTAAAGTTATTTTTTACTTTGTAGCGTTTTTTTTTTTGGAAGTCGATTGTATATTTTTGTAAAAAGATTTTTATTTTTCACTTTTTAGTGATACTCCACCTAACAACACCACTGCAAAATCGCAGAAATGCAAGATACGCAATTTCGATTACTTGGATGACAGAAGTCGGTTAATAAAACCATCATCCAAGTAGACAAATTCCAGCTATTTCGATTTAAAATCCAAAGTTCGTAACCGATTTTGATAAAATTTAAATGGGACCAATCTGCAAGTATATCCATTCAGATAAAACAAGAACATTTCAAATCGGTTCATTATTGTCGGAGTTATGAGGTAACAAACATAAAAAAAAATTACAACCGAATTGAGAATCTCCTCCTTTTTGGGGAAGTCGGTTAAAAACTACGTGTAAGTAAACAACACGATACGGTGACAAATGTTACTGACAGCAGCAGTGACCCACATGCGGACAGTCCAATCTGTCAGCGACCATTAAACCCTGTTAGGGTTTCTACAATCAATACTATATTCAAGAGCCATTCGCAAAAGGGCAGTTAATTAGAAATTACTTAAAAAATGCTGTATCAGTTACCAGACTTGCAATAGCAGTTACGTGCCTAACGACAAATAAGCGTTCTTGTCTAGAGCTGAATTAATATGCAAATTTTTTGCTTTGCTTTAATAGTTATGTTAATAGTTTTTTATTCTAGGACTTAGTAATATTACTGAGCTTATTGAAGCTAGAGGGTTTATTCTTTCAAATATTTTAACACGTCAGCATTCGCAAATTAAAGAACAATGATAGACGATTTGGCCCCAATTAGGACCAACTGTCTTTTTTCTTCGAACTATAGATGGTTGTAGCTACTTAACCGGACTTACGGCCCTTTATAAGTAAAACATATTTATATGAAAAACTAAGGTATGACATAAGGGGCAGTTGAAATTTAAACGTTTTTAATTTATGCGCTTGACAAATTATATAGGAAAACCTTCCTCGAGAATCAGTCTATCCATTAGTAAAATTGTTTTTGAGTTTATCACCAACAGACAGACAGACGCGGTAGAGGACTTTGTTATAAAATTATTTAGTGATAAGACTGACTGTTTGAACAACATCTTTAAGGTGAAGTAGCACGGGCTTGTAGTAATTTGAAATGCTATCGTCCATCAGTTATCTCTCTATCACATATATGTGAGTGGAACTCTCTATCTGCGTTTGTGTTTCCGAACGCATTCAACCCTAATCTCTTCAAAGTTAGAGTAAACAGGCTCTTTCTGGGTAAGCTCGCTCCATCGTAGACTTTGTCTCTGTCACCTCTGACCTAGATTTCCTTTTCAAGTAAATCCTACTAATATTATAAATGTGAAAGTTTGTATGTTTGTATGTTTGTATGTTTGTATGTTTGTATGTTTGTTCGTCAATCACGCAAAAATGGCTGATGGGATTTGAATGAAATTTGGCAAACATATAGTTCACATCCTGGAATAACACATAGGCTACTTTTTATCCCGATAAAAGGCATAGCTTAATGGCGGCGGAGGAGGAAGTGGAAATTAGACGTTTCTGCTGCCTTAGTACTTCTGATTCACAAGTACCAGGAGAGCATAAACATGTCGAAATATTTTCGGGCCTGAATTTGTGAGCGCCAAAGATTCTCGAGTACCAGGAGAGCAGACATATGTCAAAGTATTTTTGGTCAGGTTTTTTTTTTTTTTGCTGGAAAATAGATTGGCTTTCATTGCAAGCGTTCATGTTTGTATGTTTGGATGTTTGTCCGTCAATCACGCAAAAACGGCTGAAGGGATTTAGATGAAATTTGGCACATATGTAGGTCACATCCTGAAATAACACATAGGCCACTTTTTATCCCGGTAACATACATGACTTAATGGAGACAGAGGAAGAAGTGGAAGTACAAAGTTTCTGCTACCTTAGTACTTCAGATTCAAAAGTACCAGGAGAACAGAAACATGTCGAAATTGTTTACCGGGCTAGAATTGTATTATGAGTGCTAAAAGATTCACAAGTACCAGGAGACCAGCAACATGTCAAATTATTGTTGGGAAAGTTTTTTTTTATTAGTAGAGCAGAAACTTTTCGAAGTATTTTCGGGACTGGAATTCCGAGCGCTACAGATTCACCTGGAGAGCAGAAACATATCGAGGTATTCCGGGGCCGGAATTACGAGCGCTACAGATTCACAAGTACCAGGAGAGCAGTAACATTTCGGAAGTTTTTTTGGGGCTTGATATGAGCGCTTTAGATTCACAAGTACCAGGAGATCAGAAATATGTCGAAGCAACGCTATATCCTACTAATATTATAAATGTGAAAGTTTGTATGTTTGTATGTTTGTATGTTTGTTCGTCAATCACGCAAAAATGGCTGATGGGATTTGAATGAAATTTGGCACACATATAGTTCACATCCTGGAATAACACATAGGCTACTTTTTATCCCGATAAAAGGCATAGCTTAATGGCGGAGGAGGAAGTGGAAATTAGACGTTTCTGCTGCCTTAGTACTTCTGATTCACAAGTACCAGGAGAGCATAAACATGTCGAAATATTTTCGGGCCTGAATTTGTGAGCGCCAAAGATTCTCGAGTACCAGGAGAGCAGACATATGTCAAAGTATTTTTGGTCAGGTTTTTTTTTTTTTGCTGGAAAATAGATTGGCTTTCATTGCAAGCGTTCATGTTTGTATGTTTGGATGTTTGTCCGTCAATCACGCAAAAACGGCTGAAGGGATTTAGATGAAATTTGGCACATATGTAGGTCACATCCTGAAATAACACATAGGCCACTTTTTATCCCGGTAACATACATGACTTAATGGAGACAGAGGAAGAAGTGGAAGTACAAAGTTTCTGCTACCTTAGTACTTCAGATTCAAAAGTACCAGGAGAACAGAAACATGTCGAAATTGTTTACCGGGCTAGAATTGTATTATGAGTGCTAAAAGATTCACAAGTACCAGGAGACCAGCAACATGTCAAATTATTGTTGGGAAAGTTTTTTTTTATTAGTAGAGCAGAAACTTTTCGAAGTATTTTCGGGACTGGAATTCCGAGCGCTACAGATTCACCTGGAGAGCAGAAACATATCGAGGTATTCCGGGGCCGGAATTACGAGCGCTACAGATTCACAAGTACCAGGAGAGCAGTAACATTTCGGAAGTTTTTTTGGGGCTTGATATGAGCGCTTTAGATTCACAAGTACCAGGAGATCAGAAATATGTCGAAGCAACGCTATACATTCACAAGTACCAGGACAGCAGAAACATGTCGAGGTATTTCGCCAGAAAATTACGAGCGCTACAGATAGATTAAAATACCAGGAGAGAAATATCTGAAAGTTTTCAAGTTGCTGGTGAGTGGTTAGGATGCAGAAGTACCAAGAGAACAAAAACATGTCGAAGTTTATTCCGGGCAGGAGTAATTATGAGCGCTGAAGATTCACAAGAACCAGGAGACCAGAAATATGCCGCCGAAGTATTTCCGGGGCTGGAATTGTGAGCGTTTAGGATTCAAAAATACCAGGAAATCAGAAACATGTCAAAGAATTTTCGGGGCTGGAATTACCAGCACACCAGAAACATATCGAAAAAGTACTTCCGAAGCTATTATTGCAAGCGGTTAGGATTCAAGAGTACTAGGAGATCAGAAACATGTCAAAGCATTTTCCAGGCTGTAATTGTGAGCGCTAAAGTTGTACAAGTACCAGGACATCAGAAACTTATCGACAAAGTACTTCCAAAGCTTTAATTGCAAGCGGTTAGGATTCAAAAGTACCAGGGGACCAGAAACATGTCGAAGTATTCCCGGCACTGGAATTGAGCGGTTATAATTACGAGCGCTACAGATTCACAAATACCAGGAGAGCAGGAACATGTCGAAGTTCTTTGGTGTTGAAATTATGAGCGCTATTAATTTACAAGCACCAGGAGGCCAGGAACATGCCGAAGTTTTTCAGGGCTGGAAATTGAGAACGCTATAGATTCACAAATACCAGGATAGCAGGAACATGTCCAAGTTCTTTGGGGCTGGAATTATGAGCGCTATTGATTCACAAGTACCAGGAGACCAGGAAAATGTCGAAGCATTCCGGGGCCGGAATAACGAGCGTTACAGATTCAGAAGTGCCAGGAGAGCAGAAACATGTCGAGGTATTCCGTAGCTATAATTACGAGCGCTACAGATTCACAAATACCTACCAGCAGAGCAGGAACATGTCGAAGTTCTGTGGTGTTGGAATTATGAGCGCTATTAATTTACAAGCACCAGGAGGCCAGGAACATGCCGAAGTTTTTCAGGGCTGGAAATTGAGAACGCTATAGATTCACAAGTACCAGGGGAGCAGAAACATGTTGAGGCATTCCGGGGCCGGAATAACGATCGTTACAGATTCAGAAGTACCAGGAGAGCAGAAACATGTCGAGGTATTCCGTTGCCATAATTATGAGCGCTATTGATTCACAAGTACCAGGAGACCAGGAACAAATTTTTCAGGGCTGGAAATTGAGAACGCTATAGATTTACAAGTACCAAGAGAGCAGAAACATGTCCAGGCATTCCGGGGCCGGAATTACGAGCGCTATAGATGCACAAGTACCAGGAGACCAGAAACATGCCGAAGTTTTTTCAGGGCTGGAAACTTCACAAGTATCCGGAGAGCAGAAACATGTCGAGGTATTTTCGAGGCCGGAATTATGAGCGCTAAAGAATCAAAATAACTAGGAGATCAGAAACATATATTCATGTTGTTTTGGGGCTTTAATTCGACCAAAAACATGTCGTCGTTTTTCCATGCAGGAGTTATGAGTGGCTTGGATCAATAGTCCAGGAGAAAAAACATGTCGAAGTACTTTCGAGGCTGGAAATATGAGCGCTAAAAATTCACAAGTACCAGGAGAGCAGAAACATGTCGAAGTATTTTCGGGGCTGAATTTGTGAGTGCCATAGATTCTCGAGTAAGCCAGGGAACAGAAACATGTCAAAATATTTAGGGTAGGTTTTTTTACTGGAAAGAAGATGGCTTTCATTGCAAGCGATTCAAAAGTACCAGGGGACCAAAAACATGTAGTTTTTTCCGTGCAGGAATTATGAGTGGCATGGATCAATAATACCAGGAGAACAAAAACATGTCGGAGTATTTTCGAGGCTGCAAATATGAGGGTTAAGATTCACAAGGGTCTACCAGGAGATCACAAACATGTCGAAGTAATTTCGGGGCTGAAATCTTACTTTCAGCGGCACCGCAAAGACTCACAATGTCTGGATACCTGAATCATGAAGATGCAATTCCAAGGATGAGACAATGAGGCAAAAAGTTGCGCGGCAGTTCTAAAGTCTACGCAGACGAAGTCGCGGGAGGAAGCTAGTAATCCATAAACGACTCGCCGAAAAAAATTGTTTTTAATGGTGCTTCCCGAAAAGCCAAAGATCTACAAATGACAGCCGGGACCAACGGCTTAACATGCTTGCCGAAGCACGGAGGAAACTTGGTATGTTAAGATAATCACCCATCCACAGACCAACCTTAGCAAGCATTGCTTAACCTTAAAGATCGACCTAGACGGCTGGTATTATTTAGCCACGAGTTCATAAAAAAGTCTCACATATAGCAACAAAACATTCACATGACGTGCTCCCAACAAATCAATGAATGCCAACTATGTGTCAACGATTCGTCAAATACCTTATAGGCTTTCTTCATCCAATTCATATCAAATTCATAGAACACGTTAACCATAATATGACATGACATGCCTGACAATATCTTATAGCAATAAAGAAGACATGATGGTTTGAAATAAAATAAAATAATATGTTGTGGAAATATACGATGGAGAATTTTTGCCGGGAACGTTGTGCGGTTAAACTTTTCAGAATATCTTGAACTTGCTTTTTCTATGGCTTCAGTGCAGTATACCGGAGCAGCCGTATATTTTTTTCAAGCTTATTTATTAACTAAACACACGATTGTGGTGTATATGGACTAAGTCTATATGTATTTATTGAAATTCTTTACTAAGGCACCAAGTCCCAATCTTCTATAACATAAAAATGAATCGCTAAATGTGTTGGTAAGCGCATAACTCAACAACGCCTGGACCAATTTGGCCAATTCTTTTTCTGTTGTGATTTTTATCATCAGGAGAAGGTTTTTATGTAAAAAAAAAGTTGACGGGAGCGAAGCCGCGGGGGACATCTAGTATTATACAGGGAAATTGAAAAAATACCCGAAACCTCTTAGGCAGTGAAAGTACACATGATTATAAGCAACTTTTGTTTTGGTAAAACTCCGAAATCTCGAAAAAAATATCAGCTGTTTCATACATTTTCATTGGCTAAATACTGCATTTTGTATGAAACAGCTGATATTTTTTTTGAGATTTCGGAGTTTTACCAAAACAAAAGTTGCTTATAATCATGTGTACTTTCACTGCCTAAGAGGTTTCGGGTATTTTTTCAATTTCCCTGTATATAACACAAACGCTAAGGAAACATGCAATAAGGAGATTTTGCTTTTGAGTAAAACTTCACTGTGGTAAATGTAAAACAAATAAATATTTTTTCAATTATAAATTAACTTTTAATACCATTGACATGAATCTTGACATCACTGAAGAAAAAAGAAAGTAACTATTTGAAGTATAAACTATATTATACACTTAAAATGGAAAAAAAAACTCCTAACTAAAATATGGCGTCAAAAAACTCTTGGACCGTGGAGTCCGAGTGCTCACGTCCTATTTAAAGATCTAGCAAAACGCTTAGTTGACGCTTCGCGTGACCCAAGAGCCGGCTTTTACCTTGGACAGAGGATAAGCATTGCCATAAGCGTGGCAATGCAGTCTTTACTTTACAAACACTACTTCTTTGTTATTTAGTCCTTATTGATTTGGGCAACGGTGACTGCATGAAAACATCCACAATTTGATCTAGAACGTTGGTTTAGAAAGTGTATTTTCCATGACCAGTGTCTCTGTTGCTGAACCTACAAAATATGACATAACAGAGAAATAAACGCTTTTTATGAGGGTTGCGGGTTTTTAAAGCGCCATGTTTTATCAAAAACGATGGGTTAGGGACAGATTCTCAAAAATTACTGCGAAATAATTTAAACCAACTCATTAGGTCTGTTAATGATATTTGTATTTTGATAAGCTCTGTTACATGTCCATTTTTGGTACCCTAACCTAACCTAGCTAGATTTATAAAATCCGGACAAGTGCGAGTCAGACTCGCCCACCGAGGGTTCTGTTTAAATTTTTAGGTACGTACTTTAAATAATGGCAAATTTAAAATTTTCAGATTTTCCAGAGTTGCCAAACTCATAGTCAAACACATAGTTAACGGAAAATACCCTAAAAATTTTGATTTCCTTTAGAGTGTCGAAGTATTTGAAGTATTCTTATATTCTATTACTATCTTTTTTACGTTAACTTAGAAGTTTGATATTCACAGCTTCAAGGGACTGTAGACCAGAGCACATGGTTTTAATTTCAACTCGGTACCTCCGCGTTCCCGTAACAAAGGAAAGGCGTGACAAACAGGCGGATGGATGACGGCCAACTAAAAGGGTTCCGTATTTTTCCTTTTTAGTTACGGAACCCTAAAAAATAAAGCATCATTACGTTTGTCATACATGCAGAAGTCGAACAGTAGATAAATTAAGTCGTATTCTTGTGACACTTACATTATGTATTTTTATTTATTAACCTAAAGTAAATACCAAAATTGACAGCCACGTGTTTGATGAATGATTCCTTTTTCAAACTGTTCGTGTAAATGTTATTTTAAAAATGGGGTCAAGGGAAATTTGGGACCGGTCCGCAGTCCCAAACTACATCTATATTAATTTTGAGTGGTACTTTGGGACCACAAGAAAAATGTAGTAATCTACAGATAACGAAAAAGCTGATTTAAAATTTGATCAACAATTGCACGAATTATTAGAATCTGTACAAAAAAGTAAAGGGAAATATTATTTGAACAGCACAGGGAAAAATGTCAACGTTATCCTGAAGCTGCTATTGAGTAAGCTTATCCCGCAATAGGAAAAGGTAAAAACGTACGTAGCTTAAGTAAGATTATAGTAACAATATACTTCATATCGTCATCATCTGCCTAGCTTTTTCCCAACTGTATTGGGGTCGGCTACCAGTCCAACCGGATTCAGCTGAATACCAGTATTTTACGTAGAGCGGCACTATATAATATATTTCATATATATTTTTTTAATTCTAATAGAAGGCTGCTATTTTTGAAATAAAAGTAACATTTTGACGTTTTATAAAAGCACGTTTATTTGTGTAACTTCAATTTTTTTTGGTTGACTGTTCTTTCCCAAGACGTAACTTTGTTTAATTCATTTGTGGTTCCAAAGTTCCACTCAAAAATAACACAGGTGTAGTCCAAGACCGCGGTTCCAAAATATGAACGTCGTACCCAAGCAAACTTATCGCCCTTGAATCCCCAAGTAAAACCAAAGGATTCATTCTTTAGCAATATCATTGTCACCAAGATTTATGCCGATTCCACTTTGTTTTCTATTGTTGGCTCTGCTGACTATGTGACATATTTGGTAAATATCAGAATACCTCGAGAATTTCGAATGAGACGTTCATTGGCTTGAAAAATACGAGATTTTATTGCAATTTTTCTCTTTTTCTTTCGTAAAAACCCAGAATTGTGTTTGGTAATAACTATTCAAATAAGAAATAACTATTAGGTATTACACATATTATAGATGCTTGTAAATATAACCACTTGCTTCTACCAGCGCATATTTCTGTGCCAATATTCATTAAAATTGGTTGGACAATATATCAGCGAAAGCATATTAACGAATTTAAAACATTAGTTAGGAATTCAGTTTTTTTTTTTATAACTTTTTATCAATCCATCATATGTGATCAAGCCATTTCCGTTTACATGTTTATATTTTATTTTCACTTGTTTTTCTCTTTAAGTACGAGACTATTGACTTTTTATTAATTTATAAATATAAAAGTTATTGCACGTTTTGTGAAAATTTTATTACTTATTTATTTTCTACTTCAATAAAGAACTAAAATATTAAAATTATTTTCGTTTTACAAGAAATCAAGTTTATCGATCTAAACAGGGTGTCCCAGAACCCAACGTCAAGCCGGAATCGGGTGATAGGACAAATTATAATAGCTACCAGAAAAATATTTAAAAAAAATTTAGTCATGTATTTTTTTTTAAATTACGGTAATTTCTTTTTTTTTGGATAGTGTACTTGTACACCCTGTGATGATGGTTTTGAGCTCCTTTAGCTACAAATCTTTACTTTTTTCGTTTTTTGTGTAATCTTGAGTAGTGCTTGTGTAACCTGTTGATTCTTAGTTATTTTAATTCTTCGAAAATAAAAATACTGTAATAAAAAAAAATACATGACTAAGATTTTTTTTGTTATTGTAATTTTCCAATCAGTGAACTGTTAGTTTTAAATTGATAGACCAAAATATTTCAATTTACTATACTGGTGATTCAAGTGAAACCAACCTCGTTTTACTTGAATCACAATGAACCATTTCATGAAAAGGCAATTTTAAGGTTACATAAAGCAAACACAAAAATCTGCACAAAAAAAATATCAAATTTCCTTCTAGCTTACAAAATATGAAAGGAGGAAAAAATTAAAACGCATTGCCCTAAAGGCAATCCAAAACAAGGCTGGTGCTACATCTACTCACACATTATTCACAGTTGAAAAAAAATTCCCACTCACATATCTTCAACCATCCCACCGGGAGATAGCGTGAAGATAAATATGAATTAGGCCGGAGTCACACAGTCAGGCGTATCGCTTGGTGCTTCAGCAAGCATACTCTACTGAATATTGGCGCCATTGCATAAATTATTCACCAGTCTAAAAAAGTGAAAATGGCGGACGCAAATAACCATGGTATTGTACGATTTTTAGTATAACTAATTGGGAAAATATTGTTGGCTGCCCGGAAACCAATTTTTATTGTATTAGCCTTCTTTCAGAATTCAGTCATGATACTGATACAATTACTATTCTTTACTAAATTTCTTAAAATAATGGCTCTTTGTCAAACGCCTATACAAACAATTGCTATTATTCTCTCTCCCGTGCAGTCTAGTTCAAGTTTTCCGAGAACACTTAATCATAATAATTTCATCTTACCATCTCCTGTATGATTTCATTTCCTTTCTCTAACCCTCTCTTGAATACCACAATGTAACAAATCTGGTCCATTTCCATCCCGCAATCACAAGGTGAACTAAATAATTATTAGGTACGTTACAAAATAATCATCTAGCACTTGACGTCTAGCAAACCAAACTATACCGTTCGAGTGTGGTTCGAGCCACGATACTCTCCTACAAAAATATATTCTAGCTGTGCGACCTCGGCCTTAGAATTCACTTGCAGTGCCTGGCATTTTGACAAATTACGCGTTCCGTATTCAGCAGCCTCTTCGCCCGTTGGGGCATGACTTACAAACTATGCTGCATCTGTTTCAGCAAAACTAATAGATTTATCTCGAAATACGTGTATTGCAGACTACTACACTAAATTCATAACTTATACAGTTATCAATTTGAAGTTGAATTTAACTATGAACATAGTTTCTAAACTATTGCAAAGTCAAGTAAGGTACATGCGAGTTACAAGTTATGTGTTGTTATAAGTTATCGTTAGAGTTAGTTTAGTTCGTAAAAGTAATAAATTAATGGTCATAAATATACGATAAAATTAGCAACATATTGAATAGAAAAGAATAGAAAACATTTATGATTGTATAGAAATTAATTCAGTCTTAAGACAGCCACAAACGAAACAAAAAAATAAAATACACTGACAAAATTAATGGTTAAAGCAAAACAATGTTAAAATGATATCCAACACATCACAAACTTTCATAATTTATCTCACCAAGACTTAATTAAAATACTTGCAGCTAACGAAACAATTGTGTGAATACGTCTGCTGATATAATAGCATTACAATTTATGAGAATTTTCACTAAATATTGTCTACATACAGATCTTGGAATAATAAAAACATTCACTGTTTTCCATCCTGATCAATATGTGTGAAATAATTAAAGGGAAAGGAATCTGAGAGCTTACTTTCCAAAACAATATTTAGCAGAAACTATCACCACACTGTTTTCGGTGTATATAACGTACCGTGATCCAAGAAGAATTTAGTATTTTACTTAAAGAAAGGGTACTGAAATGACGACTAACATTTAAAATATTGTGACGAAAAAGACGTAATCCAAAATTGAGAAAAAGCAAAGAGATTTTAGCAAATGGTGTCCACCATTTGCTAAAATCTCTTTGCTTTTTTCTTTGCATTTTGACAAATTACGCGTTCCGTATTCAGCAGCCTCTTCGCCCGTTGGGGCATGACTTACAAACTATGCTGCATCTGTTTCAGCAAAACTAATAGATTTATCTCGAAATACGTGTATTGCAGACTACTACACTAAATTCATAACTTATACAGTTATCAATTTGAAGTTGAATTTAACTATGAACATAGTTTCTAAACTATTGCAAAGTCAAGTAAGGTACATGCGAGTTACAAGTTATGTGTTGTTATAAGTTATCGTTAGAGTTAGTTTAGTTCGTAAAAGTAATAAATTAATGGTCATAAATATACGATAAAATTAGCAACATATTGAATAGAAAAGAATAGAAAACATTTATGATTGTATAGAAATTAATTCAGTCTTAAGACAGCCACAAACGAAACAAAAAAATAAAATACACTGACAAAATTAATGGTTAAAGCAAAACAATGTTAAAATGATATCCAACACATCACAAACTTTCATAATTTATCTCACCAAGACTTAATTAAAATACTTGCAGCTAACGAAACAATTGTGTGAATACGTCTGCTGATATAATAGCATTACAATTTATGAGAATTTTCACTAAATATTGTCTACATACAGATCTTGGAATAATAAAAACATTCACTGTTTTCCATCCTGATCAATATGTGTGAAATAATTAAAGGGAAAGGAATCTGAGAGCTTACTTTCCAAAACAATATTTAGCAGAAACTATCACCACACTGTTTTCGGTGTATATAACGTACCGTGATCCAAGAAGAATTTAGTATTTTACTTAAAGAAAGGGTACTGAAATGACGACTAACATTTAAAATATTGTGACGAAAAAGACGTAATCCAAAATTGAGAAAAAGCAAAGAGATTTTAGCAAATGGTGGACGGTGATAGATTGTGATTGATCGATACTCTAATTAATTTAATTTTGTTTGTTTCAGATATCCCGATAAATGAACGCAAGAAAAACCAAAACGTGGTCGTAAGTGATGAAGTTAGAGAGAACCCACAAAAATGGACACTATAGAAGGTTTAAGAAATAGCAAAACAAAATGGAGGTCGACCAACCTCCTGCCTCTGTATATACTACTTCTTGTTGCACCCTGCCAAGGAGACACCAGTCATATGGAAACAACCAAACCAGATGTAAAATTAGATAATAATTTAGATTCTATTCACTGCCATAACTGTTATAGGAGTAGTAACAAAGAATCTTATAATGTAGGCAATTACGTAGATGTTGTAGATGATTTAGTAGGACAGCTTAACACATTTACTAACCAACACTTGAATTTAAACAAAACAGTTGGTTATTTAGAAAAAACTGTTGAAAATATGCTAGATAAAGCACTCAGTAAAGATAGATTTAAGATTTTCGAAGGAGTCGAAGTAAAACCTGCGGGTAATGAAAATGATACAAATATTGAAAAGAGAAACGATGAAGAAGGAAGAGCACTATTTAGTAAATATACGTATGAATACAGAATGTATCAGAAGATTAAGAATTTCGTGAACACTCATATACTTTCGATCAATTTGCCGATGGCCGCTAAATGTGAGTATGATTTTAGAATACAATTTAATAAATTTCTTGGTTAAGTTTAATTCCATAGAAAATCGTTACCCAATAAGTACACGATGTAGCAGAATAAACGAAAAACTTGAAAGTATACTGGACAGCCGGCTGATTTCTTTTTCGCGATTTTAGGGTTGATTGCATATTAAAAGTTGTTCATAAAAATGAGAACAACGAACACTTTTCAAAGTCTGTGTTAATTCTTTTAACACGATGCTTACGCCATGCTTCTTTGATCAAAACACTCCATAATATTCACATCTTAACTACAAAATTAATAAAGGATATAGCTATAACATACCAAATTTCCTGTTCGGGTAGCATGTGGTCATACCTGTGAGTGAAACTTGATGGCCCATTCACACCTTGATACCCTTCGGTAACCACTAACCACAATAGAGATATATGTCTCTAATTTAGTATCTATCGAGCCGTATTATGCTTTGAGTGGATTTGTGTACAAGAAATCTACAATATTTATTGAACATAGGATCGCTTGATTCTGTGATAATGGCTAGCAAAATACTAGATCACGAAGCAATTATTATGCCAAAATGTCAAAAACTAAAAATAATTTAGAAGTAACATCTTGACTGTCCGTCCGGGTTGTGCTAGAAATGCTTTTCGAATCAAAAACAAGAAAATATTTATACAGCAACAAAAATCCGAAAACAGTATTCAAAACTTTTCAAAATTATTATTATTATTATATTATTTATATTACTGTCAATAATTATACCAGTCTATTTCTACAAGCAGTAAATCGTTTGCTGTGTCATCGTTTTACTTAAAACTACTTAATCTTTTTTTTTCAGCGTTTGGCCTCAACAAGTTCTTCATACCAATATTAATAGGCGGACAAGTATTAATAAAAACAATACTGTTCGCGATGTTCCTGCCCAGCATACTGGGAAGTTTCGGCAAGATTCTCAGCAAAGGTAAGCTGTCTACTAAGTAAAATCATGCCGTAACTTACGTAGACTTCAGAGCTAAGATACCATAACAATTATTTGAAATTACCAAGTTTTGTAGGCAAAACTTACAAGTCTGTTGAGGTAAAATAAATTTAAAAGTCGCTGCTACATGTTTAGGTAAGTACAAATAAAATTATTTCAGTCGTCTATGCCTTCAAAAACAATACAGTAAAATGTATTAAAATAGGTCACAATTCAGTGAAAAATAACCTTTTATGTTAACCTCAAGAAAGTAAGTAGAACATTGAAAGTCAAAAGTAACTGGGTCGTACTATTGTAGGGCTGAACAAAACCTGTCAAATAAAAAGCAATCTTGTTAAAACGTCCCATTTCTGTAGTATTGTCCATTGTAATCTGAATACTTAAGGCCCGTATGTATGTATGAGGTACGAATAATATTATGCGACCCGGATTTCCGTAGGTAACTGCGCCACCTGTGTGGAATCAATTCTCGTTTAGGGATTTTATTGTCTATTGAATTTCTAAATTCTCCCAGTCTAAATTTAACACAATTGTTACGAACAATGTCGTCACCAGCGTTAAAAGTAACTTTTCTTGAGATAATTATAACCTTAGCCCTCGGAAAACACCTCTGTGCCTGTTAAAATTGTTGATCATTGCTGTTTAGTGGTTTTAAAAAACCTTTTATTCAGATCTATTTATTTATGTTAGAGGTTCTTAAAACACGAATGAGTTCTTGTAAAAAAGAATTAAATTCAAAAGCACTGCTTATTTATAAAAAACTAGATGTCCCCCGCGGCTTCGCTCCTTTTTTACCCGCATAGTTCACGTAAAATTTCCGGGATGAAACCTATCCTATGTCCGTCTCCTGGTTCTAAGCTACCTCCCCACCAATTTTCAGCCAAAACGGTTCAGCCGTTCTTGAGTTATAAATAGTGTGTAACTAACACGTCTTTCTTTTATATAGCTATCTATCGATAATTATAAAAATGAATTGCTGTTCGTTAGTCTCGCTAAAACTCGAGAACGATGGGCCGATTTCAGTCATTCTTTTTTTGTTTAGTTCGCCAGAATACAGGAAAGGTAAAACAAAAAAAATGGGTAGGTAGGTTGACGGGAGCGAAGCCGCGGGGGACAGCTAATATACAATAGATAAAGTCTTCCAGCAGACATAAAATAGGAAGAAAAATGACAGAAGGAATAACTTTAAAATAGTCAGCACTTACTGAAATAAAAAAAATATTTAGTACTTTTCCCGTGACTTCGTTCGCGCTGGTTTAGTATTGCAATTTTCGTAGGAATCTCTAAATGTAACCTATGCTAATCAAGGATAATATAACAATTTAATTGTGAAAGAATGTTTGGAATCGGTTTAGTCCGTTTTCAGTGCATTCATTGCAAACATACATATATTAGTGTGGATGATCAATCAGTTATTTTAAAACAACCGCTCTCTTAACATCCTCTTTTAGAGTGTGGTTAAATTGTAAACTATTTTTTCTAAATAAGACAAATTTATTGGAAACTATTGAATTTGTATGGAATATAATAAAATTATTATATAAAAAAAGGTTTGTTAGTTATAAATTATATGCTAATCAAGATTTATTACAATCTTACTGAGTCTGCCATTTTCACATCTGTGTCACCATATACATCATTTCCACTGGCGAAGAGATCATCTGGATTTTAATCAGGCCATCTCCATCCATATATCTGCGTATGCTTTACTGTCTCCATAAACCTTAAGTCTTTATCGCTCCTTGTTGCTCGAAAACGCCATTGTTGGCAATGAAGTATGAATGCTTGTTAATATTCTGAACAGGCTGTGAAGCTGTAGAAGATATAAACTCAGTTTAACAGGGATATAAGAACATGTTGTAAATATCTTGTTTATGTTTATGCAAACGAGGTAGTATCAGCTTTTATTTTATTAATTAGAGGTATAACATTCTCAGTGTAAATATTGAATGTGTAATTGTTTAGAGAATGTTTTTTTTTGTTTATTAAAAAGCACAGCAGCTTTGGATTTGTCTTGTTTGGAGAGTTAATTGGATAATTTTGGGAAAACCAGGACTTTAAAAAGAATATAAGAACACGGTGAAAATATCTTGTTTATGTTTGTATGAGCCAACGACGTTGTGTCAGCTTTTATTTTATTTAGGCTGGATTTTTCCAACGCCAGATAGCTTTATCGGAGGAATAATTTTGAATTTTTGACAGTTCTTCCATACAAAAAATGTCAAACTTTAAATTTATTCCACGAATAAGAATTATCTGGCGTTGGACAAATCAGCCCTTAGAGGTACAAAATTCGCAGTGTAAATATTGAATGTGTTTTGTTTCGAGAATGGTTCTTTTGATTTAGTACAAGTCACAGCAGTTTTTGATATGATTGAGATGTTTGAAGAGTGCATTGGATGATTTTGTGGAAACCAAATTTGTGGACTTTAAAAAAAACTAGGCTGATTTAAAACTTCGTTCTCTGATGATGGCATAAGTTTGTGGATCTACTGTTTAGTCGACCATTATGTTGTGAGCTGCAATACATTGAGTTGAGCTGTCGATCATTGATTATATTAATCGACCAGTAACTACATAGTCGCTTATGTGTGGACCTCCTGTTTTCCATTTACTTTGGATACACAACCAAAACTTTTTATATTATCATTATATATAATGTATACGCCCGGCCCAAAGGGATTAATTTCGCCTTTGCCTTATTTCAAATCAGAAATATTTCATATACAAAAATCTTTATTTTAAAAATACTGTTTTTATTTAAATCTGTTAGATGGACACTATTGAACGATGAGACGGGTGGTTACACTGTATGAGATTTTTATATAAGACCTGGATACATCATAACCTCCAGTTCATATTTATATTTTCCAGGTCTATCCACAATATCAGCCTCATCGTCCCAAGCCAGCTATCCCCCTGTGAACGCGGAAGACCAGGTCGGATACAATTCCGATAACAAAGACTTCATGGGTTACGAGACGAGTCAAACTGGAACGTTTGCTTACCCCCAAGATGGGATGTCGTATGGAGCTGATGCAAATGATGTAAACGACCTGGGGAATGTTGATATGTCAAGGTAAGGAATTCTATACTTTATTTATATTGTACTAGGGAATTCTGGCTTAAATATAACAGCCGCACGGGTCGATCTTCAAGGTTACGCTTGCCAGTTGCGGAAAAAGTTCGAAAGAGTCACCGCGGCCCTGGGACGCAAAGGTAATTAGGAGGAACACGGATGGGTTTTAGTCAGTAGGAGTCTGACACTCCCTCCTGCTTTACCCAGAGCGGGAGGACTCATTTGGTGATAACTAAATAGGTTAAGCTTGCAGAGGTCGGTCTGTGGATCATCTTAGTATCCCGAGATTTCTCTGTGCCCTCTGAAAGCACGATTCTGACTGTCATTTGTAACTATTCTTGGGCAGTCGTTGCGGATTATCAGAATATAAAAAAGCAGACATCAGTCTTGCCAAGACGTATCGTGATACCCAGATTCAGGGTTGTGTAGGTCTGATAGGCAGTTGCTCCACTTAGAATACTGCCAGTATTTTTATCAGCTGATTCCTGTTTTACTGAAGTCAACCTCAATGTAGTTGGGAAAAGGCTAGGTGGATCTTGATTGATCTCCTTAATGGGACTACTGGTTGCAGGTTAATGCCTAGCCTTTCCCCAACTATATTGGGGTCGGCTTCCAGTCAAACCGGATTCAGCTGAATATCAATAATTTAAGTATATGAATATCAATATAATTATAATGTAAGTAACACGGTACTCCTTGGCAAGACAGAGTCAGATTTTCTGGCTTCTGACTATCCGTAATGACTGCCAAAGATCTCCATATGACAGCCGGGAACAACAGCTTAACGTGCTTTCCGAGGCATAGAGGAAACTCGGTATGTTATGATGGTCACCCATCCACAGATCAACCTCGGCAAGCGTTGCTTAACCTTAAAGATCAACCTGTGCGGCTGTTATTATGACTTACGATACCTTGAAATTATGTTAGCAAATTTGACTGAATCACACAGTTCGTTAAGAAAGCTTCATTCTTTGAAAATTGTAATGTTTCAAAAAACCTACAAACAAGAAATTACCTGGATAAAAGTCAAATATTATTTACTGTCACCATGCCCAAAATTATCTTATATAATATTCGTTTATTAAAATACTAGCTGACCCGTGCAACGTCGTCTGCGTAACATTTTTCATTACTGCTCCGCTCCTATTGGCCTTAGCGTGATGATATATAGCCTATAGCCTTCCTCGATAAATGGGCTATCTAAAACTGAAAGATTTTTTCAAATCGGACCAGTAGTTCCTGAGATTAGCGCGTTCAACCAAACAAACAAACAAACAAACAAACAAACTCTTCTGCTTTATAATATTATAGTATAGATAGTATAGATTTTGTCGTACAGTAATTAAGGAATTCCAACACAAAACGAGGAACACACAATAACGCAATTTGTTCACATAGGAAATAACGACGCCATTTTTATTAAAATCAATTTGACAAAAGAAAACCTATTATACAAACGATAGAATTTAATTTGCCAAAAAATGTTATTCATATTATTACATTATTGGTCTACCGACCGTCAAGTAACTTCACTGAGGGGAGATTAGGCATAATTGAATAATGTTTCCCAATTTGCATGATGCCAATAATGTTGAAATTCTCTCAGAATTTGTTTTTGAAATTCCGAGCCAATTTTGTTTAATAAATTCGCCTAGTCTGTCATAGCGAAATGTTGTCAATAAATGTTAAAATTGAATTTGCTTTAGGGTTGATGGCTGAAAAGTGGCTGGATATTTGAGATTTATTATATTTAAAATTCACTTTTATATTTATTAAAATTAATGTAAAAAAAATATTGTTTAGGTTACTTAGATACTATTAATGTTCTGTTTATTTCAAAATAACTAAGATTAATTTAATAGGAAACTATACACCACTAATTTTTAATTAGTACAAATACTTAAAGGGCTTATTAGAAAAGGTCTTGTTATTATATATGTAAAGTCTCAATAAATAATATTCATAAACAGCAAAGTTATTAACGTTTGTTTATATCCCAAAATGTCACTCAATTTATGGTAAACGAAAAAATAAGCAATCCAAACTCTTCTTTCGCACTTTAATTGGGCTTAAGACCAACAAAATTATCAACTTTTTACAATTAAGTAATTTTTAAGAAATCATTTAAGATACTCAAGTAAAAATAAATCAAATTAAACAATTTTTGACTGCAAAATTATGATCAGTAATGGGTACGGGAACAGCCCCATTTTTTTGTACTAATTAAAAACTAGTGTTGTATAGAATAATATAAACATAGTTGACCTCGCTACTATTTCAATATTATTATTTTTTTATAAAAGTAACCATTAAATATATTTAAAAAATTTCAGGTTCGGCGACGGTCAAAAAACAGGATTCCTGCCTTCTAAGAATAGCTATTATAAGAATCAGATGACTACAGCCAATAACTACAAGGTATGTGTTCACTTATTATATAACGGGTCATCATGTCAGCCCAAAAGATAGGCGTCACTGACACACAGTCTCAGGACTTCCAGATCATGGATACACCTTGTGAAAGACTTTACAAGGCCGCGTCTCAAGGTACACGGTCTCTACTGCAGAACCTTTCGGCCCCATTGGCGATGTGTTCATTTGTCTTAACTCTGTTGTTTGTAAACGTATATCTAGAAATTACGGTCAAAGAGAAAAATCTTCTTTTTAATGTTGAACTACGTCTTTCTTAATGATTTCTATTCGCTTAGATATCCAGGCATTTTCAACTTGTTTTGGTACCTAAACTATCAATTACTATCGGATCCAGAAATTCTTTCATCGACATTGACTGTCAAAAAGCTAAAATGGAAGAAAGAGAAAAGAAAATTTTTTTAATAGATCAATATAATAATCAAAGTTCCAACAGAAATCATCAAAGTTTTCTATTATTTTTTCTCCTTTAGCAAAGTTTCCCGTTATGTGCAGTCATCAATAATGTTTACATACATAATACAAACTAACTAGTTCATATAAATGAACCATATCCACATTACTTCCGACCTACCTACGATTAATTCCTAAACAAATTCCTGGGTTCATGACGCGTCATTCTTGATTTATATTTGACGTGCGTTCCGCCAATTATTTACTGCGCTTAGTATTCCGATCGATACTGGATGGATTCGATACATTTGAGCTGTTATATTTGCTTCTACCAACACTGAGGGACATTTATGTTTGTTTATCTTTTGTAATATTTGGTGCGTCTTTACATTTTTAACCGACTTCCCAAAAAAGAGGAGGTTCTCAATTCGGTTGTACTTTTTTTTCTTATGTTTGTTATCTCAGAACTCCGTCAATTATGAAACGATTTGAAAAAATCTTGTTTTATCTGAAAGAACATACTTGCAGATTGGTCCCATTTAAATTTTATCAAAATCGGAAAGGAAGTTTGGATTTTAAATCGAAATAGCTGGAATTCGTTTACTTGGATGATGGTTATTTGTTATCCAAGTAATCGAAATTGCGTATTTTGATTTTCTGCGATTTTGCAGTGGTGTTGTTAGGTGTGGGGTACCACTAAAAAGTGAAAAATAAAAAACTTTTGACAAAAAAATACAACCGACTTCCAAATAAAAAAAACACTACATAATAAAAACTAATTTAATTTCGGAAGTCGGTGTCAATATACGAAGAAACTAACAAAAACACCGACTTCTGAAATTAAAGTTATTTTTTACTAAGTAGTGTTTTTTATAGAATGTGTCATGCCGCACGCAAATAAACTCTTTTCTGGGGCGCAAAAGCTTTTTCCATATCCTCTCAAACATTCTTCGCCTGCGCCGCCTCGCACCAGCTCTCGTGGTGCACGTCCAGGTCATCCAGCCAACGCTTTCAGGGCCAACCTCGGCGACGTCATTCATGCCCCGGCACCCATTGCGTCAAGATTTTAATTGAATATTTATATCACTGAAGAGGGTTAAGTCTATCAGAGAATTGTTAAAGATTTTTTTTTTTTTTTTTTACACAAAACGGGGAAACTCTTGGCCCAAATCTCACCTGATGGAAAGTGATGATTAGGCCAAAGATGGAAGCGAGTTTCACCCGGAATCCTCTTAAACAGAGGAAAAGCTTACCAAGACACGATCAATCTTAATAACATTAATTAATAATCCTTTCGTTACATTTACAGGTGTTCCAAAAGATCCCAGCCTCCTCTATGATCCTGAGCAACTACGACCCATTCTACTCTCCGTTGTTATCAAGACTTGATGGGATATTTGCAAGGCTAGGTGAGTTGAACTTTTTTTTATTTGATGGGTTTGCTTTTGACTCTAATCTAGGTCAGAGAATTGCTAATTAAATAAAACAATTTTTTTTTTTTTTTTTTTATACAAAACGGGGAAACTCTTGGCCCAAATCTCACCTGATGAAAAGTGATGATTAGGCCGAAGATGGAAGCGAGTTTCACCCGGAATCCTCTTACACAGAGGAACTGGCTATCATACCTCTAACTGTCGGAACACAACAATGCTGTTAACATTGTTGTTATGGCGACAGACTTAGACATGATGGTGGTAGCTTGCCAGGTGGACTTAGAACACGTCCTACCACCAACCAAACCGAGCAAAAAAATTGCCCCCGCTGGGAATCGAACCCGGGACCTCTGGGTCTGAATCAGGTGATATAACCACTAGACCACGGAGGCGGTTAGTGTCACCTGTTTAGCACCACCCGGGGACCACGTGTAGGGATTCACTGAAGGGTATTCTCCTACGGACGCGGGTGACTCGGCCCCCAAATTGCTGAAATTGAATGTTTTATTACTTGGTTGTTCAGACACTTAAGTGCTTTAAATACACTTACTGTTTTTCTTAAACGTGCATAAATAAAATTTCGTGTACTATTTTTTTTTTACAAAAATATACAACCGACTTCCAAAAAAAAGGAACTACAAAATTAAAAAATAACTTTAATTTCGGAAATCAGTGTTTTTGTTTACTTTCTTCGTACTTTGACACCGGGTTCCGAAATTAAAGTTATTTTTTACTATGTAGTGTTTTTTTTTTTTTTTGGAAGTCGGTTGTATTTTTTTGTAAAAAGTTTTTTATTTTTCAATTTTTAGTGGTACCCCACACCACTGCAAAATATCAGAAAAGCCAAATACGCAATTTCGGATACTTTGATGACAAAAACCTATCATCCTAGTAAACGAATTCCAGCTATTTCGATTTAAAATCCAAACTTCGGTAACCGATTTTGATAAAACTTCAATGGAACCAATCTGCAAGTATATCCTTTCGGATAAAATAAGACTTTTTCAAATCGGTTCATAATTGACGGAGTTATGAGGTAACAAACATAAAAAAACGTACAACCGAATTGAGAACCTCCTCCTTTTTGGGAAGTCGGTTAAAAATACAACCGAATTCAAAACCTCCTCCTTTTTGGGAATTCGGTTAAATAATTGGGAAAACCTCTCGATAGTCGAAGTGCAATAACGGTCACTGACCCTGAGGTATTAAAATCAAACATAAAACTGTCCTAAATCGACGTTCTGTAATAAGGAAAGCGGTTCATCATTTATTGTTCGGGTTTCATCGAAGAGATATTAGGGAAAGTTCAATGTACTTTATTGCAAGCTTATTGCAAGCTTATCAAGCTTATCATAATACTTTTTAAGTTGTAGTAATATTAAATTAGTATCTAATTTCCTACCATTTACTTTCAGGTCTAGCTCCTACAGAGAACGCTGTAGACGAGAACATCGAGGCGTGCAGGGAACAGCTGATCTGCCTCATGTATGCCAGTCCAGCCAAGTTCGCACCATACAGCAACCTGGTGTCCGCACAGCTTAGCAGGTTTGTAAATGTATCAATTTTCAATAGCGGGTATCCGCTGGATGCGGGACGCACAGAAGGCTAATTCACGTAATTTTATGACGAAACGATTAAGTTTTAGTGCAGTTGCAGTTAAGTTTAAGTTTGAGTGATAAACGGTATTCTTGTAATCTTTGAACTGCGCGTAAACTGCGCGTGAACTGCACGTCAACTGCACGACAACAAACTTACTGACAGTGGAGAGAAAAAATATTACTCACTAAATAATCGAATAGAATCGATTAAATTTCAATCCATATGTTATTATAATATTAAAACTTATAAGCTGTTATTTTGGGACGTCAAACAAATAGTAGAATACCGATCATGTTTTGTTCCGAAGCACACACCAAAGACGCGCAACAGTAGAATGCCGTTATTGCGCTCGCGTGACGAAAACTTGACGCGAGCGTGTCTGACAGCGGTAGAGAATACGAAAAGCGTTGTTTTGATCGAAACTTGACTTCAACTGTACTGCAACAGCACTTATTTATTTACGTGAATTAGCCTACTGGATCATATCAGCCGAAAGTCTTCTGCAAGTGTCGCCACAACAACCGTTCCTGTGCTTCGTACACCTATCGGCTACCCGTGACCCTCATCAGGTCTTCGGTCAACCTTGTGGCAAGCGTACGCTGTGAATTCCAGTACGCGGCGAACAACAGAAACAGTTGCTACTTTCACCAGAAAGTCTTTTCATATTTTCTGGAATATGTTCGGTTAAAAAACCTGATCAGTTAAAATAAACAAAAGCTTTTTCAAAAAACAAGACTCATAATATATACAACCAAATGCATAAAAAGATACAGACAGTACCAATTCTACTAATTCTTAAGCAGCTTTCACATTCGCATGTCTGTCGTTATCTGTTAAAGATATATGAAAATAGAGAATTATATGCATGAATTAAATATTTATTATGCACACAGTTTATCAGGCCTATGTTCAACACTAACTATTTTAAACAAATATAATTATCTGCCCCTCTCGCAAACGGTTTATATCGGACTTCTCTTTCTAATTGTAATCTTTGAAGCTTTATAACTTCATCGCTGATGAAGGTATATAAAAATTATTTCATGATTGTTTACCTAGAGCTAATAAGGTTTTCATTAGGAAAATACAAAAATCGTGAATGAGATGCCAGATTGTGACTAAGATGTTATTGCGAACGTTGTCTACAATTAGTAAAATTTACCCTGTGAATTCGTACTGATTTTCTAAGGAGACTACTTCTTATAAGATGTTAAAGCTCAACCAAGTTTGGACCTAAACTTGAACCAACTTGCTCTCACCACCACGAAATCTAATTAAGGGATTATGCAGACGAAGTTTTGCTCGTAATAGATAGTTATGCATCATGTTCAGTACCTACAATGTCTTTTAATAATATGCAATGTTATTAGAGGGTACATGCAAGCGAGGCTATTAGCCTGGTGTGGTCTATTCCTAAATAAAACCATTTCTCAAATTATTCTGCTAAGAAAATTATATTACTATTATTTTATGGTTGTATGTAATTGATCAACAATAAACCAGACAATCCAGTCATCAACTGATAGCAACTCAACTACCTTAAACTTAGTAACACTGCCCGAGATGGTGATCAAACTTAGGACATACCATCGAGCGTGTTTTTTTTTATTGTTTTTGCAAACACTCAACCACAGGTTTCTTTAGGATATGATAAACAAGCTTTTATCTACATCATTTCCAGATCATTTTGAAACAAGCCAAAACCTATAGCATTTATTTCAATATAACAATATTAATAGGCGCTATTAAATTGTCAAAAAAAAAACCTAAGAAGAAGTATATGCAAGATATTCAATGGTAACTCTTTTAATTGAACAATATAGTTACAATGAAAGGGTAACGATAACGATCTACCAAAACGAACCCATTTTAACATATTATTTTATCTCCCACAGAGAACTAAACGAGCTACGACGACCAGTCTCCGACAATCCTGAAATCCTGAGGTTCTTCAAATACATGAAAGCAGCAAGGCGAGGTCAGGAAGCTTCTGACTGCATGTATTCCTACCCAACTTGTACTGCCACCGCGCCTAAGACCCATACAATGGTAGCAGCCTACCATGACATCAATAAACTAGTCACTGCTAGGAAACTGCACTAGCAGGAAGTTGAATATCAAGTGCACATTACAGCTGCAGAAATAGAACAAAAGTGGGATCAAAAGTGCAACTATATTGCGGTCAAATGAGGACTAAGAGCAACGCATTCTCTCCGTATAACGAGATTCATATAAAAGCAAAGGCAGCTATATCCCATTTCTTTTACTTTGGCAACAATTAATTCGGTTTGACAGTATTACGCCAACTTTCGTGATATTATTATGATATTATAAGCTTATTACAAGTAGCTTCACTCTGTCAAAAATATACAATTTAAATATTGGCTTGAAGCAAAAAGAGGTCGTTAGTTTATTTTATTTTGAACTTACGCTGTCCTACTGTGGGGCAAAGGCCCGGTTTTCAACAGTTTTGGGCCTGTCCTGGAAGCAATTTCAATTATTGACCTAGCGGCTTTTCAGTAAACATGGATGCTGCTGACTTTGCTTTTATAAACACAACTCAATTAATGTTCTATTTTTATAATAACACACGGCTGCTGCGTCGCCAGTTCTTTTGTCTTTGAACTTGCTGGACACGCTGCTGCGTGTCTAGATTTATCGCCATACTGGATCAATCGACCACAATCTATTTGCACATAGTTAAGCCTTTCTGATCTTTAAAGCCAGTGCTTTAAAGACTGCCGCTTTAAAGCCAGTGTTTTTTTTTTGTTAGTGATGTGGGAGTGATGACATGATGTTAGGTCGGACTGTAAAGTGTTTGTTTTGTGAAGAAAAGATTATTTTATGTGCGTGATCGTCTACCCTCTTGGAATCCCTCAAAATATCATCACGAAGATTATGTCATAAATCATAAGTATGAGTTCTATGGAAAGTTCTAAAGTGAATAATGGAGAGTCTGACCAAAAACCAACGCGAAAGCATTTGAAAATTTTGCATACACATTTCGTGGGTGTGAAATTTATGATTGTTTCTTCAAAACTTGGCGAGTCATGTACCTACCTTTGTTTCCAAACGTCTGTGAACAAATATGTACTCTCGACGAAGAATAACAGGTCATTTTTGTAAATATCTTCACATAATTTATATAAAAAGTGCCTGTAACCTAACCTGACCATAATATTTAGGCAAGCTGCTTGTTCATTCGAATTGTAATAGCAGAACAGCCAAACGCTGATCGACAGATATTCATATTTATTTATTTGCTTTCTACAAGGTAAAGATGTTAAAAATAAGCTTATAGCTAAGAAAGCGTTGTAAACCCTGTTTGGGCACAGCAAAAAGTATTGTTACATGTTAGGCACTATTACTATTATAACTATTTAAGAAAAAAAATCGAAGAAACTCATTTTTAAGTTTACATGGTTCAATTTGGTCATGCCAATAACAAGAACATAGTACTAATTGAGTCAGATGTTTTCTTAAAACCATTTACCAAACAATTATAAACACTCTTATTAAGTTTTCTATTGAGATTTTTAATTAAGAATCTGTTAATCAGCGTTACCTAATCATAATAATAAGATTATTTTTAATAAAGCCGTTTGAGTGCTGAGGTAACATTGGTCTTTTTATGAAGTCTGATGTTTAAGCCAAAATCAGTACGCCTCTGAGTTTAAATGTATAAAAAAACTTATGAAACATTGATGCACAGAAAGTATAATTTCTGGCTTCGTTGAGAATAAAATAAGAAAAACGATTTAAAAATCCTTTATCTGTTTAGTTATTTATTTTATTTGAAGTGTGAATGTAATTTAATGTATGATTGAATTTTGTGTGTTGTATAAAGTTTTATTTTACCATACTCTTATTAAAACTAATCTAGTAATTTATTATCCCAAAAGATTATTTGTTTTTAATGTATTATTTTTGGAATAAGATTTTGTGTAGTTGTTGAGCTGTTATACCACCGTAGTCTGTTCAGAAATCTTTGAAGATACTTGAAAAAAGATTTGAAAAAACTATTTATCAAGTTAATTTATACGTATTTGAATGTATACTTCTTAATCATTGTAATTATCATTTCAGACTTAAATATTAATAAACATAATTATATAATTTGTAATCTTTTTTCTTGTTTTTAAACTTTTGTAGAAATATTTATTTATTCTAGTTTTATTATTTGCGAAATTAAATGAATACTAACAAAAATCTAAGTACTCTAATATGTGCATGCACATCGAACATTTCAAATCTAGCCAATGACGACGCTAGATTTTTCAAAATGGCCGCTCGGCAAGCGATGATGCACATATTACAGAATGATTTATTTGTGTAACCTATCACTGTGTGATTGATTTATGAATAATGGCAAATGACTTTATTAATAAAAAAAACAACGAGGTGCAGGAAGTGAAAAGTTGAACTTTAACGTTGTGCATTTTTAATCATCCGTCTTACGAATTTTCGATCAGGTCACGTGTCCTGACGCGAATTTAACATTTTATACCCTTTCCAAGAAAAGTGATCAACACCGCTAAAGAAGTTTTCACTTCAAAATAAATACAACTCAAATGAATAACTAATTTTATAAATTGCAAGAAGAGGGCCAATTCAACTTTAGGCAACGTTCACATTCAATGCAATCTGTTTAATAAAAAACCTCAATTCTTATATGTTTCTGACAGATTGCTACTGACATTCGCTGCTCAAAAATTAGTAGAATTGACACTCTAGTTAAACATATGAGTGTCTGGATCAAGTGACATTTAGAGCGGTGGTGATTGTACAATGTCAATGTGTAGTGAATCGCAAACTTTTGTACCTTTTTACGCTGATTGAATGTTACCTTGTCCATTCTTTAATCATAATTCGAGATAATTAAAATTTGGGAACCATAAACTCTATATGTTATTTATTAATAAAGTCAATGAGAGGGACTAAAACCATGGTGTTGTAATCTTTATTTATTGTTGTAGTCATAATCAAATAAATGTAGATTGAAATAAAAAATGTTGATCAAAATAATTCTGCTTTTATTGTTAATTAGATAACACAAAAGAAATAGAATATTATACGTCTGTTAGATTTTTTTCTGACCCTCAAATAAAATCAAAACAGATTTATTTTTCACTTTTTTTTTCTTTGAAGTATATAAAACGAAAAAAAAAGTGAAACAGTAATCTGTAAAAAAAAAAAATACATGCGAGTAACGAATTTTTATTTTTTTTTAAATAAAAGTAGGCACACACAAACTTGATGTAAGGATTTACTATTATAGCAAATAATTCTGAACTACTTTTAGTATTGGAATAGTACTAAAACGCGGAAAAAAGTCGAGGTATGCGCATATAAATGTATTCCGTGCGATATGAATATATACAACAGCCGACATAACAACCGTCAGGTCGGAGGGTTCTTCCTTTCCAATGGAGATATACCGGACTTTACACTCTGTTCTGTGTATTTGACCGATTTCATACCAGCTTTTTACGATACCCAAGGGGTTATAAATGGGGCTTATCTAAACATCCGCCAAAATGAGGATATAAACGCATTAAAAAGTAATTAAAACTTTTTGCCGGTTATAAAATAGGTGAATAAAGGTATCACATATTTACGGATTGAAGAAGTTAATATGTACTGGATTATATTATTTGGGTAAAAGCTTTTTAATGAGTACTATTAACCCTCATGAGTACTATTAATCATACCCTCATACTCAACCTCAAAACTTCTTAAAAGTAAAAAAAAACACTATCAAGCTTTTTGACGCAGTTCGTGGTGTTTATTGTATTTCAATTTCAGATTTGACGCAACCAATTTCGGAGGTCAGGTTTTTTGAAAAGTCAATATACTTTGATTTTTATTACCATCCTTTAAGATGTCCACGCACTGGTACACCCCGTATAGCAGAACAGCAAAAAGAAATGGTATACAGATGAAACTTATTTCTTAAGAAGTTTCTTCCAACATATTGACTTAACTTGATGAGTTTCTAAAGGCAATTTATTATTATGTGTGTATCTAAATTGTTCCAATAAAATAAATAGTGTTAAATACGTAATAACCTCTAGCCATTTACCCTAGTAAACACCCCATTTTAATTAAAAGGCCTAGTACCACAAACCAGACGAGCCCCTTCAGGGTAGCTGCCACATTATTTTATCAAAACAAACACACCTACCTAAAATTAATATATTTATCAAATACTACCTCCGTGCAATATCACACACACCCTAACTTAATAAATAGACCATGTCTACACCCTCTTGCTCTTATAATTCAATATGGATGGAACACAATGGAATTAACATGCCCTAGTAGATTAAATTGTCGAAGCGATCCGTCGAAGGATCAGAATTAAACAGATTACAATTACGTGCTATTAAATATTTCGTTGATATTATTTTTTGAAATTAAAATTATAGTAAAATAAATAAATAAATAAAATAAATAATATCCTTGGACATTTCACACAACGCCATATAGTCCCAAGCTAAGCAACCTAATGCTTGTGTTATGGTAACGAGATGGCTGATAAACTACTTATATACATTTTTTTTTTGTAAATACATACATATTATAGATAGAAAAACACCCAGACTTGGAACAAATACATGTAGGTCGTACAAATATTTGTTACGTGCGGGAATCGAACCCGCGACATGCTGCGCAGCAGTCAATCGCTCAACCACTGCGCCAACCGTGTCGTCGCCGTGTTGTCGCCGTGTCGTTAGTGTTGTTAACTTCTGCCACCGACGGCACCCGCGTGTCAAAAATAATATTGAAGGACTTAGTTTTGGTATAAAAAGTAAGCAAGTCTTAATGTAGAGGTTCTGGATTTAATGAATATCTGATTGCGGTTTTTTTTTAAGATCAAAGCAAGAGTGAACAGCCATCTTCTGGGCAAGCACGCTCCATCATAGACCTCATTCATTGCTTTCCATCCGGCGTAATTGTGGTCAGGAGCAAGCCCATTACATAATAGAAAAGGACGTCTAATCATAAATGACGACTCTTTCCGCTCTGGGCGGTGCAGAAAGGAGTGTCAGACTCTTACTGACTCAAACGGAATATTCCCACCTGTCCGCGAGTGTTTGTCCCCAGATGTGGACAAATGGGAATTTTTGTGTCATCTGTCCCCGAATACATAAATGGGACAAATCGGAAGTAAAAGTGTTATCTGTCCCCGAAATATTTTTAAATTAAATTTTCGGTCCCCGACTGGGGACAGATGGTAATTTTCCGTGTCATCTGTCCCCGAACTCATAAATGGGGACAGATGGGAAGTTAAAGTGTTATCTGTCCCCGAAATATTTTTAAATTAAATTCTCGGTCCCCGACTGGGGACAGATGGTAATTTTCCGTGTCATTTGTCCCCGAATTCAAAAATGGGAAGTAAAAATTTTATCTGTCCCCAAAATACCTTTTAGTTTAAGTTTCTATCCCCAAAATAGGAATTTTTCGTGTCATCTTCCCCCGAACTTATAAATCGCGCTCAACGGTGACAAGAACAGATTATTATAAACTAGCTTCTGCCCGCAACTTCGTCTACGTAGACTTTAGAGCTGGGGCGCAACTCGGAAATGCAACTTCATGATAATCTGTTATTCTGATTGTTTTTAGGGTTCCGTAGCCAAATGACAGAAACGGAACCCTTATAGATTCGTCATGTCTGTATGTCTGTCTGTCTGTCCGTCCGTATGTAACAGCCACTTTTCTCCGAAACAATAACAACGATGGTTAACTGAGCCATCCCAAAGGCGGCTGCAATACTCCATGCAGGATCGGACTTGTGCTTTGTATAGAGTTAAAAGCTGACCCTATTTAGAATGGCTTCTCATGTGGCCAGTCTCTTATCTTTTGATTCTGAGACAGTCATGTGACTGTGTGTACAGTCTCTCATCGTCACCATTGTTACAGCCGAAAGACGTCACTGCTAAACAAAGGTTTTCCCCAAGAGTCACCCACATTGACTAGTCATTGCATTCCACATCCAGCGGATTTTCATGGCCCGTAACAGGGCATCTTTGTGGGAGCCGTTATTATATTTCCAGTATCAGGCATAAAAAACCAAAACCGGAACCTTAAAAATTAAAAACAATTTTTATAGGGTTAACTATAGTTAAGTTTTTAGGGTTTTTAGGGTGGGTTACTATTTTCTTTTTTTCTTTTTTCTTTCTTTTTTTATAATACATCATAATTACGTAATTTGGTACATCAGGTTTTCATACAAAATAAAAATATTTAAATTGAACGCTCTAAATGCGTAACATTTAGAGCGTTCAATTTAAATATTTTAATAAGTATATGATAAACTTTCAAAAGTCATAGAACAAAAGTTTTTGATTATGATGTTTAAACTCACCGTGATCATTTAGGCGGAGTGAAAGACAAGTGAGCTATCATGCCATCTTGTTTGTGTGGTTTGACAGCTCACTTGTCGTTCACTTCAACTTGTTTACAGATTCACACTGTTTTTTTTAACCGACTTCCCAAAAAGGAGGAGATTATCAATTCGGATGTATGTTTGTGGTGTTGTTAGGTGTGGGGTACCACAAAAAAGTGAAAAATAAAAAACTTTTTACAAAAAAATACAACCGACTTCCAAAAAAAAAAACACTACAAAGAAAGTAACAAAAACACCGATTTCCGAAATTAAAGTAATTTTTTACTTTGTAGTGTTTTTTTTTTGGAAGTCGGTTGTATTTTTTTGTAAAAAGTTGTTTTCTTTTCGTTTTGCGAAAAATCGAAACCAACTGAACATTATTTTACTGGAACAATCTTCAGTCAAGTCAAGCGTATAAATCCCGAGCAATTTATTTTTTCCATGAAATTATTCGACTGACATTTCTGACTCATCTCGTCAACAACAATAGAGCAAAACATTTTCTATAGCCTATCTGCCTGTCAGATCACGACATTTCCAGTTGCCTGGAGGCATTTGTTGCCAACTAGGAAAACAGTAAAAATATTGGTTAAGGATGTCTTTGATAAAATATTGCTGGAACTATAATGTCGATTTATGGTTTTTTTTTTAGAACAGGACCATAATTTTATTTGTCTGTTGATATTATAACAACCATTATATCATGTCAAATGGTCATTGTATCATGATTATGAACAACTTTTGCTATAGAACCAACCGCTGAAATTGCAAAAATTAATATCAGTGTAGGGTTCACCCCATAAATACTCTTTCGCAAAAGACATTGCTGGTTGGAATAAAAAGAAAACAATACTCTACACTGACAGATAGGCCAGCGGTGTCATTCGGGTGATTCGATTTGGTGGATTTATTTTGTGATAAAATCTTAACTAAAATCCTTGCTAAATCTGTTTTTCAGTTCATTTTATCATAAGTTGACGACTTGATGACATCAGTTTTGGTCCCCTTAGTAAAGTTGAATTAGCTACATTCAACTTTACTTACGGGATTGGTATTTTATGGTGCTCCCACATTGCCGTTAGAAATTGTTTAGTAACGTTAGTAAACATTTGTTGGCTAACATTATATAACAAATGTTAAAAAATGTTTTCATGTTAGAAAATGTTTAGTAATGTTAGTTAACAAATTATAACAAAATAAAACATGTGTTACCTTTTATTACATTAGTAAACATTTTCTATTAGTGTAGGAGCACTTATAACATGTAACAGTTTCTAACAAAGTGCAACAATTGTTAACATTTGTTAGTAAATGTTTTGGTGTTATAAAATGTTTACAAACATTTTATAACGGCAATGTGGGAGCACCATTAATATTCAAAACAGACCATCACACCAAAAGGGTAAGACAGTTAATTGTACGTATAGTACTTACAATCATCATTTTATAGTTCCGTATCCGAGAAGTAACCGACGGAACTATTACTGAGTCTCCGCTGTCTGTCCGTCCGTCTGTCTGGCAGCCGTTGCATCTCATGAACCGTAATAAGTCGACAGCTGATTTTTTACATAGGTAGTATGTATTTCATTTGCTGCTCTAACAACAAAATAAAATAAAAAATGAAGGGTCGTTTGTGGGAGGGAAGCCAATCTGTGCGTTTTTTTTTTAAACAGGGTCATCCCATCAGACATACTTCACGGTGTATTTACATAAACCCTAATATCAAAGAGTGAGAACACATTTTCCAGTAAGCTTAAAATTAATCCTAATTAATTTGGTTCATGAGCAGAATCTTAATCAAGGTTTATAAAGGTTTATCTCGCATCTTCCCTCTGTGTCTCAGTTTTCAAAGCTTGTACATACACGCTAATGAATAGCAACGTACCTCTATGTATAAACATTGTAGTATAATATGTTGATTTTGTTGAAGGAGGTATAATATATTCTATAATATCAAATCTGTATATTTGTCAAAATCGTGTTATCATTTTTTTATTTATTTTTTTCTCAATTCAGTTGTTTTTTTTATGCTTGTTACCTCATAACTCCGTCAATTACGAACCGATTTGAAAAATTCTTGTTTTATCTGAAAGATTTACTTGCAGATTGGTACCCTTAAATTTTATCAAAATCGGTTACGAAGTTTGGATTTTAAATCGAAATAGATGAAATTCGTTTACTTGGATGATGGTTTTTTGTCATCCAAGTTATCGAAATTGCGTATTTTGCTTTTCTGCGATTTTGCAGTGGTGTTGTTAGGTTTGGGGTACCACTAAAAAGTGAAAAATAAAAAACTTTTTACAAAAAAAAACTGACTTCCAAATAAAAAAAAACACTACAAAGTAAAAAATGAACGGGATAAATATGTACATACAAAGTTGCGACCGAAAGTTAGTTACAGTATACTAAAATAGGTACAATTAGTATTCTAGTTTAAAATTGTACAGACTAGATTTACTTGCACTACCGAAATAATAATATCACGTATTTATCCCAAACATTTTGGACTTCACTGGTATTATGTAACTCTTGACCAAGGAATATATTATATGCTTACGCGTGTCCTACTTTGTCAATCCTCCACTGAAAGGTAAAGGACCTATGTCCACTTTTCTGGTAAATTCTGCAGAAATAGTTCGCCCACAGTCTTTTGTTTTGTATGTACTTATCTTGACCAATTGCGTGGGTTGGTACTTGTCGGCTGAAAAGGAGTTTGTTTCAGCCTTGTACAGATTTGACTATGTAAAAGAAGATAATATTATTGGATACATATTACAGGAATTCAGGGTTCTTAAGAAATTAAAATGGTCGTTATGGTAGGCGGCAGATAAATATGCAATAACGGTCATTGACCCACGTATAATTATCAACTTGCCTAATATCAAAAACAGAAATTAAAACATAAAGCTGTCCCGAATCGACTTCTGTCGCAATCCTTAAAGTTCTCTAGTAATGAAAAACGGTTCATAATGTATTGTTCTATTTTCTACAAAGGCTTATTAGGGAAAGGTCAATGCACTTAATTGCAAGTTTATCTGGCCCCTACCATTTATGTTGCGGCTCGTCTATTGCCAAAGTGACTCATAAACTCTAGTTCTACGGTATCAACTGAGAAATTTTCACTGATGCGTTTACACGCATAAATATATCTTGTGCCAAGGACTAAATAATTTCTATCCGGTAAAATACACCTATTTTCTTGAGGCCAAAATATCTAGTAACGTTTTTTTCCCCACTCTTTCATTTTTTTTTTTTCAAATAAAATGCGTAACTTCAAAATGTATGTGTCACCGAAAAGTGGCAGACTCCGTAAGATTGTAATAAATCTTGATTAAATTATATTTTCTCGAAATATTATGAAAATTTCGTTTTGTATATATAAATATCCCACACAAATTCAATAGTTTCCAATACATCCTTGTGTCTTATTTAGAAAAAATGGTTTAAAATTTCATGCGAAATTTTACAATCGGCGAAAATCTTTGCTACTTTACGGTGACATATGTATGAAAATGACCTCTGCCGTAACATCAAAATCAAAGCAACACAACTAGTGACTCACTGTCAAAGTCTCAACATTTTTCGCAAAAAACAATTGTTGACAAATTTCAAGTTTCGTGAGTCACGCTATACAACACGGATCCGGTTTAAGACTGTCCCTACTTCTTACTTAGTAGAAAGTTGACCTGCCTTGTTACCATCAGATACATTCAATTCTCAACTCAATGTTGTGCGTCGCAAAGTCGGAATTCCTTTAAAACGAAAAGAAAAGTGACGTTTTAATCATCATTAACATCGACAAGTGAATTTAGACTTTATTTATGTAAATATTAAGTTGGACTTCGCTCGGTAGTTATAAGAATCTGTATTAATCATCAGTGTAAAAGTATTTTGTAATACAAATGTATGTTTTTCGGTTAGTAGTGCCGGATTAATATGATTGCTCCGGACATTGGGTTTGATTAAAAGGTTGTTGTTATGGTCAAGTAGATTTGCAATGATAAAGGATACAAATTATTGGAATGAATATGAGAAGATAGGAAAAGTATGTTTAAGTATTATAAGGTAGGAGAAGACAAAGTAGTTTGAGAAACAGCCTAGGCTAACATCGCATTTTGTAAAGCTGTAGGGAAAACCGTAGAAGGTAAAAAAAATCTCCCAAATCTGTAATTCACAGGCACCTTAAGGTAACAAATTGGAATACAATACAGTAAATGATAATGTCATTCATGAAGCACAGTTTAGAAATACAGACAATAATGAAAAAACTAAAAATAAAACTGTGCTTAATACTGAATTCTAGCAAAATAGAGTAACCAAAATACAGTCCTAGCAAAATAAAGTTCGATTATTGTAGTTGTCTTTGTTATGGTCAAGTAGATTTTCAATGATTCAGGAAACAAAGCATATGAATGAATTTAATAGAGAAGCATGGATAGGTATTATAAGATAAAAGAAGGCAAAGTATGAAGTATGAAAAACAGCCCAGACTAACATCACATGATTTAAAGCTGTCGGAAGAATTGTAGAAGGGAACATTTTTTTTCCCGAATCTGTCATTCACAGGCACCTTACAAACTGGTAACAAATTGGAATGCAATACAGTAATAGATAATGTCATTTATGAAGCACAGTTTAAAAATAAAAATAATAATGAAAAAACTAGGAATCAAAATGAACTTAATACTGAATTCTAGCAAAATGAAGTAACCAACCAGCCACTTTTTAACCAAACTAAAATATACCTTTAAATCTTAAAACAAATCAACCACAGTAATTCGTTATAAACAAAAAAAGAAAGGAACCGATAAACTAGACATAGAATCGAAAGTAATAATAGTATAATAAATACTAATACCGCACTCGTAAAGTAAGTTAGGAAGTATTTAGCATTCGTTCATATATTTCCTTATTTCCCAGACCTAACGGAATAAACGACAGACGAAGTTACGTCGCAGCAAGACATTCACCTCGACACGTCTTGTTGTCGTATTTAACACTAGCTGACCCACGCAACTTCGTCTGCGTCACATTTTCCATTAATGCTCGGTTCCTTTTAGTCTTAGCGTGATGATATGCCTATAATATATCCTTCCTCGATACATGGGCTATCTAATACTGAAAGAATTTTTCAAATCGGACCAGGAGTTCCTGAGATTACCCCCTACATACAAACTTACAAACAAATGTTACCTCTTAATATTATTAGTAAAGATGTACCTAATATTTAACATGTAACAGAATAAATGCTATACCTTAAAAGGGGACAATGTACCCAAAAATATGAACAACTTTTACTGTGGGAAAACAAAATCGACTGTCCCAACATTTATGTGCGCATTGGTCCCAAAGCAAAAAGCGGTGCATGATGACGAGTAAAATGACCCATTTTAAGTTAAGTATTGGATATATTTTGGCACATGTTGTATAATACGTAGTGAGTAGAGGTCCTAACAGTCGTTATGGGTCTGGGATATACATTATGACATAAGGTTTTGGTTTTACCATTCCTTAGGTGTAGGGGAAGGCCTGTCCTGAGGAATTTTAGAATGTGACAATTTATGCGGATGAGTGGATATTTGTTGATCATTCACACAATAACTACCAATGGAAATGGATGATATATGTCACACATAATATGGCTTATGACATTTTTATCCCGAGTGTACGTTACCTTGTCACAATTTCTGAGTAAAACACGGGCAAAGCCTCTGGCAATGGGAAACTCAAAATAGATACCGTAACATCAATGGTCTGGGGTTATTTTTAAAGTAATTACAATTGAAGATTTTTCGAATCGAAGAATACCGAAGAAGAAGAAAAACCTATTGCAATAGGATAACAGCGAACTCCTTTTGATCTAGCAACTAAGAATGACAATTCATCCGTATCCTAATCTACTACTACTACTACTACTACTACTACTACTAATCAAAACTGAAAAAAACCTTTTTTTAATTTTTTTTTTTGTATCTGTCCACATATCGGGTCGATCAATAAACAAGCCGTTGACGCGATGACTAATGATGCGAATGATGAGAACGTTACCAAAAGTACAAAACTTGATAAGCTTAATGTTAATCTAGAATATCAGAAGCTGACTTGATAAGCTTAATGTTAATCTAGAATATCAGAAGCTGATTAATGAGCAGGTGTGATAGCGGTCAAACGTATGCCGATCAATTGTAAAATAAAAAGCTATCGGAAACGGAAAGTACGCCGTACATAACTGCATCAAACGAGGTCTCAGTAACTGCACGCCGCTTCCTAAAAGATCAATTACATAACTCAAAGTAGTTCAGTACGTTCCAATTTCACATGGTAACCAGAATGCAGCTTAAAGCCAGGACTTTATATGGAGCTAGTAACAGGGTAATAAAGTAACCCTGGTGTTAGGTTACAGGCTTTTAACTATCCGTAAGGACACAGATATGTTCAAATAACAGCGGGGATGAATTTACGTTCTTTTTTTGTGATGGGTTTGCTCTTGACTCTTGTCTTGGTCAGAGACGACACAGACAAAGTCTACAATGGAGCGAGCTTACCCAAAAGGAGCTTGTTCACTCTAACTTTGGAAAGATTAGGGTTGGAAGCGTTCGGAAACACAAACACAGGCTGAGAGTTCCACTCTTTTACTGTATTTCCCGTCTTTCGCATTATAAAAGACGTTTGGAATTGCTTAGTGCGAATTGGTGGAATGGCAACACGGTATGGTACGGTAATGCAACAATAGTTGCAGTTTGTCTAGATGTCCGATGGTAGAAGGGCCGGTGGGATGAGGTCGTGGAGTTTTTGAGCACACTCACCGAAGTACAATCTGTAGAAGACCGAAGACCGACAAGCAGGCAACCTTTTCGATGAAACTCAGTATCCTTAAAGTTTGACCGATGTGAATATTATTATGAAGTCACAAGTTCCTGCAGTCTGAACTACACGTACCTACAAATAAACTAGAACTACATACAGACAGACCACTGAATTCATTCAGCTGACTTCTCTCCTTGATTGCATTGCCATTTCCAAAGTTTTGCGGACAATCGTTATGATCGTTAGAAGGTACGTTGACATCCAGCAGACTATGTACAACCCAGTTGACGAGAAGTCCTGGACCTCAGAATATGCAGTCGACAAGAAGTTCCTTTGCGGTGCCAGTTCACGTGTAAGCAATTTGAATAGAAATTGAAGTTATGTTGCTTTGACTAGGAAACTATTCGGACAATATTTACCTGCAGAAAAGGTAGAATTGAAAGCAATGAAGTGGAAATGAATATTTTAGGGAAAGTGTGTTTACCATTGAAACCTGTAAAATAAAAGGAAACTGACTAACTGACATTTCAACGCACAGCCAAAATTACTGAAAGTAGGAACATGTTTTCAAGTCATAATTTTGCACAAGGCTCCTTTTCATGATGAAGGTAATTTAATAGATTAAAAAAGCTAAGAAAATGTTATTACAGTGTAAACGAATATTTAAACGATAGTTGCTTGAAACATGAATAGAATAAAGAAATATATATTAGAAGAAGTAAGATTATAAGTTAAATGATAAGCGCTCATCTCCACATAGGTATCCTTCTTTTGCTGTGCCCGACAGGGTATTCTTACCTTTAAAATGTTTACCTCATAAGCCTATATTGTGGAATGCAACAAAGAAACAATTATTTGTTGCATTCCACAATATAGGCTATTTAAGATTATTTTTTTTATTTTATTTTAATATACTTACAAATATTAAAATAAAATAAAATAAAATAATACTTCTTTCGGATAAGCAACATCCATATGGGTTAGTAAACAAAAAGATAACTTATTCCTATGTTAGTAAACTTATAATCTATTTAGATACAAGGATGTTGTTCGAAATACATCTCCGAACAACATCCCCTAACAAAGGAGAGTCGTACCTCCCCGCTATGGACTTCAGGATGGAGTTGGAGCTTACCCGCACTCTGCCGAGCAAAGAGGCCGATTTATGTCTGACGATGGCATGAAAGCCATCGACGTGTGCTTGTGCAAACATACCTGATGCACTGCAGAAACGGGGCAGCCCCATGAACATCCTGAACCCGTTATTATACTGGACCCGTAGTGTATATTGAGTATTAAACAAATCCGTTCATCAAAATAATTTAAAGGATACTTGCCTCACCTAGAGCTAAAACAATCTAAGTCTTGGAAGAAAAACCCATATCACCATAAATTGGCACATAGTCATAACACTGCTTGGACCCCAAGGTCGAGACTGACAAATGGTCATTACAAAACGATCAAGCAATACTGAAGGGAATTCCTGATGCTATCCATGAACTGAATGTTGAAAGCCACCAGGATACAACAACTAGAGTGTGCGGTGAAGATTGTGTGGAGACAGCTTTTGATAAAACGTTATAACATTGCTTTAATAATTATAAGTTTCCTCAATTCTTAATGGATCCCATCATGAGAAATTGATTTCAATGAAAAAAGGAGCAATCTGCTGGCATGGCACATAAATAAAAAAAAAATATTTATGAAACAAAGAATTTTGCAAATCAATATAATTGTATTAATTTTTACAACGCACAGCCGAACCCACTTATTATAGAAAGCTGAAATTGGGCATGTTGGAGTTAAGAAATCATTAAGAGAAGATTTCTAGAAATTCCTACGGGAACGGGAAAAATAGGTTTTGCGCGCACGAAGTCGTGGGTAAAAACTAGTCGGTAAATAGGTTCTGACGCTTTCTTCTTATTTTGAAGACGGTTTTATACAAGAACGTTTGATAGATATATATGTAGGGAAGAAAGATGAGCTAGCTTCTAAGATCCAACAAAAGTGTGGAAACAATATTTTCTCGAAATCATCCTTTTACCAAAATAATCAAGTTCCTGAGCACGATACAAAAAATTTAAAGTAACGACAAAAAGTGGTCTCCATACTTGTCAACTCAAGACAATATTCGCTGGGATATCCCACGTTACGCTAACGCTTCATTCAAACTCCGGTTTGGAAGTTTGTAACGAGTTTAACTTACTAAAAATGAACCTTAACACATTAAATTATAGTCCAACATCGTGTGACGTTAAAATTTTGTTCGGTGCTAAACTTAAGTTTGCTAAAACCTCCGAATGTTATTGAAAAATAAACTTTATGTCTATTTGATTAAAGTTAAAAATGTGTTATGTAAGTGAGTATAATCGAGCGAAAGAAAAAGTTGTGTCCAGACGCGAAAAGTTTTGGTTGATGGTAACAGCTGTGAACTGACCGAGTGCGCGTTTTAGTAAATATGCTAAAACATTCACTTAGAAAAAGAAATGCAAAATTGTACCGCAGAATATTTTAAGAGACAGGCATTTTGTTTATCAGAAGTACATCGCAAAGATGACAATGAACCTTAATTACAGACAGGTTAACTGTTCGCTCAATTACATACAATTATGTTTACTAGAAGATTAAATTGTGCGGTACAATAAAAAGAACTCCACGACCTCACCCCACCAGCCCCCTTCTACCATCGCACATACAGACACACTGCAACTTACCATCCCTACCTTGTTGCTGTTCCACCAACTCGCACTAAGCGTTTCCAAGTATCTATCACAATGCGCACAGCAAAGGAGTGGAACTCTCTGCCCGCGTCTTTGTATCCGACCGCTTACAACCCTAGTCTTTTCAAAGGTAGAGTGAACAGGCTATTCTGGGTAACATGTTTCATCGTTAAATACAGGAGTAGAACTACCTGCAATCGCGATATTAACAACCCAGAGAGAGTAGATAGGATACTTCGTGGCATATTGGCAAATACAAAATAATAGAAAAAAAGTGGTTTAATATTATAAATTAAGTAACCCACTTATGCAAATCAACAAAAATGTATAGTACAGTTGCCCAGTTAAAATATATAATTATATCTTGTATCTTGGGATCAAGTCTGATAGCTCTAAGTTTTAAAAATAAATAAAGTCAGAAACGCTGTCACTCCATTTAAAGTACTGAAATCCAGCTGTATTCAGTTAAAATGGAAGCCGACCGTCGCATAGATATGTGAAAAACTAAGCAGGAAAAAATATATTTAATAAACACTTTTTCAAAAATATGCGTAAAACTCAAAGACCAGTAAGTTCAATTCCACAGGGGGTCAACATTTTCATCTTCATCTCGAGTCGATGGTTAACTCCTTAGATTGTTTGAAATTGGATACATTCATTTGAGCATCTCCCAAAGTACGGGAACTTGAGGCACTCCAACCTGTGTCTAATGATCTGAACGGGGGCGTCACACTTACATTGACTATCTAATGGGACTATAAAACCCCATTTTGCCATGATGAAGTGGCCAACTTGGGTGCACAACCGATTGTGCAAATACTTCATCTACAACAAATGATTCATCGAGCAACTCAAAGTGGCTCCGTCTGAACAATCCCACTTTGAGGTTTATGCAATTCTTATTTTTGTTATTATATAAGGTTGTTTGGCTTTAACCGAGCCACTCTCGTCTGCATCGCTCAGTGCATTGAACGTAATCTAGATATTTGGATCACTAAGTTTTGTGTTAATTGGTTTTCAGGTAAGTTTCGGATTTTTGTTTTCGTTATCTAATTTTAGAGATTCTTTATCATCAATCATTGAAAAATCACGTTTGTCATAAACAAAATTTAAGTTTATATATAAAATTGGTAAAAACAAACACTTTGTTCAAAATGTGTGTGTGTGAAATAAAATTGATTCCATAGCTTTCTACCAGGTGAGATCTAAATCAATTTATTTAAAAAAAAAATGTAGTTGATAGAAAAAAAAACTTTCTGTAATTATAGTAGATACCTAAAGATCATAACATAAAAAGAATATAACATTGAATATTTACATAACAGATACTAAATACAGCAAGATTAAGACTCCTTTTGTATAACAGCACAAGTCAGTGAACTATCTCATAAAGGATAGTGAAAGTAGTTCTTGTAACAATTGTTATCGAAGAAAAGATTGCTATCTCAATGTTCTCACTGAAAATCTTAAATCTATTGTTCTAAAGCGGCAATTGAATGGTCTTTTACAACCAAATTACATCTAGCTAGCTTCTTAATTGGATAGGTTATCTTAGCCAATTTACAATTACAGATTAGCCTTGTAATTGAAAATAATGCCGAAGAATCACTCGGAGTTGAAATCTTATGTCATGTCATGATCATCGTCTCACATGCCTCAGTCAACAAATTCTACTAAATCTTAAATTAGAAAATCGTTGGGTTTAAATATATGTACTAGCTTTCATAGAAACCGATTTTAGTGCAGTAGCTGATTGGCTCCCGTGTCATGTATCACAGGTTCGATTCATACGCGAGACAAATCATGATAAAGAGTTTCAGATAGTGTCTTTTTGTGTTTGTATTGTAATATGAGACTTGTGATGATCAGGCAACATACCTCAAAATAAAATAAACAGGAAAAAATCCAGAGATTACAATTGAAAATTAACCTACTTCGATTTCTGCTAACCCCAAAAGATGAGTCATATCTAAACTGCCACGATAGGACACTGGCCCACTTGATGACCAGTAGAAAGTTATCCTGCGTCATCCGTATAGTGGGTCAAGAACATGGATGTATAATGCAACATACTTATGTGACATAACCATGTCACAAGCTTCTTGAATCTGAATAAATTTGTGTATCGTGTCGAACCTAAAAATGGTCATTTGAATACAATAGGAAATAACAATTGCCGTTAGCAGTGAAGTTTTGCGACAGAAGCTAAACAACAGTTTTGGAAATAGTTCAAATCTAAGTATAGACAGTGGAACTAGTAACACATCCGGACCAGAATTTTGGTTATAGTGGGAAACTTCAAAGGTGGTAAGCCATGTATGCAGGAGATTATTATAAAGTGTACAAGTGTGTGAAAGCACAGGTGCACTCTTTTTCCTTCACTATCATAGTCCAATGGCAGAAATACAATACGAACGGGCATCTCTGCCGGGCACAGATGCTTTTGGTCTTGCCCCTGACAGGGCAGACTCTGGCCCTTCGGGGCTTTACGTGGTTTTACGTGTTTTCCGACGCACGGGGTATTGTACCAAGTAGAAATAATAGACATACTCTTTAAACGTATGATTCTAATCATCATCATCATCATATCAGCCGATAGACATCCACTGCTGGACACAGGGCTCCCCAAGCATCGCCACAACGACCGGTCCTGTGCGTCTCGCATCCATTGGCTACCCTCGACCTTCACCAGAGGCCTTAGTGTGAGTTTTTTCGACTCACGTTCGAACGCGTTCGATTGCGAGCGCGTTAGAATTTAGTATGGGAATTTAGTTATAGTGCCACCTGGTGGTCACTCGTAGAACCTAATTTCCCATACTAAATTCTAACGCGCTCGCAATCGAACGCGTTCGAACGTGAGTCGAAAAAACTCACACTAAGGCCACAGGTCACCGGTCCACCTTGGGCCTTCCAACAAGTTGCGTTTTCTAGGACGCTGCCATCACTCCAGAACTTTTCGGCCCCATCGACCATCTGATCTGCGAGCAATGTGCCCTGCCCACTGCCTCTTTAGTTTGGCGATACTTCGGACTATGTCGGTAGCCTTGGTTCTCTTGCGGATATCATCATTCCTGATTCGATCATGCAAGAAAACTTCAAGCATTGCCCTCTCCATTGCCCTTTGAGTGACTTTAAGTCTTTTCATGAGGTATAAGGTGAGCGGCCACGTTTCAGTGACATAAATCATCACTGGCAACACGCATTGGTCATAGAGAGTCGAGTCGGCTTCGACGACAATTTATATGGGCCATCATTTTCAGCTTCTTATAGCCTGCCTGTCTATTCTGACAACATCTCACTGTTTAAACTTAGGTGGAGTGAGCATTAAGTGAACTGACATTCCATCTTCTTTGTAGAAATGGACAACTCACTTCATATTCACTTCATCTAAGTTTGACGATGAAATGTTTACGTACAGAATCGCACTGCTGTACTTATTTTGTGTATTTCATGTCCTTATTTCGTGCAAAAAGATCAAAATAGTGGAAAGGTCTCAAGTTAACCTTATCCTGTCTAATCATTTCAAGATTTTTTTGACCTTTTGATAACTTTGACCTGACAATAGTAATTGTATAAAACTTTCTTTCGGCTATTTTTATTCTTCTATTGTCGGAATGTTTTCTGTTTGATTTTAGTGGATTAGTCTTGGTTGTACTCGTAATAGTAGTTCAGTCAGAATTCTTTTCACGAATTTTTGTTTCCTTTCGATAAGTTTTGTCTACAATAGCGATGTTTTCTCTTATTTTGGCATTACTAAAGTTATTTGTGTCTATAACTTCTAGAGTATACTCATTTGAATAGACATAAGTTAGACTAGAATTAGTTTATAATGGAGTTAAAAGTATTTAATTTAGAACATTTAATACACACTCCCCGAAAGTTAAAGTAGAAGCATCCTTTTAATCAATGAAATTAAATTTATTCGCTTGAGACAACAATATTTTATAATCCATTTGGTTGATGAAAACACCTTATAACTAGTGTTTTTGGCACAGCTACAATTTTTCAGGTACATTTAAGTGTATCAGAGCCGAAACTTTTTCCATCAAACGGTCACAAATCCCCCCTACATCTGAAAAAACTGTTATGAAAAGCCCAATAACACTTTGCCTGAGACGGTACTCAAACCCAAGACCTCAAATTCAACTGTAACGCTTATGACTAGACCCACGAGGAATAATCATCAACATACACAGCCCCACTTCGCCCGCTGCTGAGCACAGATCTCTCTATTCTTGTATAATTACCATGTAGGGACATGGGAATGTGTGCCAGCCTCATCTAGATTCTATATGCAATGGCAAAATCTCACCAATCCCTCTCGGCCCCGGCCGACCTGCTGCCTCGTCGGTCTGGTATAAATCTATATCTATACTAATATTATAAAGAGGTAAATTTGTTTGTAAGTTTGTAAGTTTGTATGTAGGGGGTAATCTCAGGAACTACTGGTCCGATTTGCAAAATTCTTTCAGTTTTAGATAGCCCATTTATCGAAGAAGGCTATATCTTATAGGCTATATATTATCACGCTAAGACAAGTAGGAGCGGAGCAGTAATGGAAAATGTGACGCAGACGAAGTTGCGCGAGTCAGCTAGTAATAATATACCGTATCTATGCCACAATATTGCTAGTAACATCGCTGTCCCTGTAACTTATGTATGCGAGTCGCATAGTAACAGAGTCGAACGCACTATAAATTTTTTGTTTTACATCAAGTCCAAGTGATGAAGTTCCTTCACTTTGAGACCCCGAATTAGGGTCAGCGTGGCCGGAATTGAGATATACTCGTAAATGGTAAAAAAACGTGTGTTCTTGTCGCAATATGAATAGTGCGTCTGTCTTACTTTTGTGATGATTATTGGTGATGTTGTTATGTTCCTTATTTGTACCGTAGGCCTACATAACCACTGGCAACACATCATAAAAATTAGGATCGTCTTCTTTTTACTTCCTTTTTCATTGACTTAAGTTAGAGTCTTCTAACTTTCCTATCCCAAGTTGTTCAATGTTGAGTTGTCTGTTATACTTATTGCGCTTACTTAAAACCTCTGTCCATGTAGTTTTCATTATCTTGTCACAAATCCGAAAGTTTTGATGCATGCATAATTGTTAGAGTGAACAGGCTACTTCTGGGTAAGTTCGCTCCATCGTAGACTTTGTCTCTGTCATCACTAACTTAGACTAGAGTCAAGAGCTAACCCATCCCATCCCAAACAAAAAAAAAAACAATTACGCTAGAATGGCTGAACGGATCTCAATGAAATTTGGCACAGAGATCGATTATAATCCAGTAGGTGTTAAAATCTACTTTAGCAAAATCAGAAAGCAAAAGCACGCTACCCGTCACTGTCAAATTTCCCCAATCAACCTTAAACCTAATTTGACAGATTTTTGTGTGGTTAATATTATGATTCTGCTAAAGTGATTTCTGATATTCGCGTGGGTTAAAGCCGAAATACTAGTTCATCACATTTTATTCTACTGTTGTCTATTGGCCTTCGCTATGTTGATGACCTTTTGCGTAGTACCCATTTTATTTACCAATTCTCTGCGATCCTTTTCAATGAGTCTTTGGGTATGTGAGTTCTTATTGTTGGTATATATTTTCGCTGTTAGGTCATACTCTTATGTAAGTTTGATGTCTCATCTTCTATATTCAGCTTAAGTATTGTTAGCAAATTTGAAACTATACACTTCATCACATCGTTATAAAATAAATGAAAAAACAATGCGTGTATATATTATAATAAGTCAATCAATTAAATGGAGTAGAAATAAAGAGCAAAATTTCAAATTAATATTATGTAGCAGACCGTACCTAGCAAAATAAGTAAGTTGGTTACTCTAAGCAATTTAATGTTTTATTGAACTTTCCTTTTGAAACAATTTTAGTGAGATAACAGTCTAAGGCAAGCCAATCAACATAAAATAAATAAATAATTACTATACATAATTATTATATTTATTTTTCTTCCGTTATCTTCTGACTTACTGAGTGACTGAAAGATAAAGTACATCCGAAGCTACGGATCGTAGAAAACTGAAATTAGGCATGCAGGTACCTTGGGGAATGTGAGGCAGAATTATGACTGGATTTCTCGAAATTCCTACGAACCTCCTTCGATTCCTTCGATTTCCTTTCCTGCCTTTTTGTTTTTTTCTCTCTCATGCAGGAATACAAACATACATACATCCAGCCCTTCGTCTTTATAACAATTTCTTATTTATTACTACTATTATGCAACTCCCTGATGCCCACGGCTTCGCCCGCTTGACAAATCACATACTAAAACCTTCCTCGAGAACCACTCTATCCATAGGTGAATAACGTGGAAATCGGTGCAGCAGTTTTTGAGTCTATCGCGAACAAACAGGCCGACAGACAGACAGACGAGGCGGAGGACTTTGTTTTATAATATGTAGTGATGATAGTAACTAGCTAATGGATAATGTATTTTCTCCGTCAATACCAACATCATGTGTGTAGGCATTATTCCGCTTCAGCGCCTTACCACTGCCACTTACGCCATCTATACTAATATTATAAAGAGATAACATTTGTTTGTAAGTTTGTATGTTTGTAAGTTTGTATGTTTGTAAGTTTGTATGTTTGTAAGTTTGTATATAGGGGATAATCTCAGGAACTACTGGTCCGATTTGAAAAAATCTTTCAGTGTTAGATAGCCCATTTATCGAGGAATGCTATAGGCTATAAATCATCACGCTAAGACAAAAAGGAGAGGAGCAGTAATGGAAAATGTGGCGCAGACGAAGTTGCGCGGGTCAGCTAGTTATTAATATTAAGCCTCTCAATTAATGTATTACTCTGTACTACACTGAAGAGAATTCCTGCAAAATTAGTAGTGTCTTTAGGCACGCTCTATGAATATCTAGCTTCTGCCAGCAGTTTCATCGCGTTATCCCTTGGGAACATACTTCTGGGATAAATATTAACCTATATTCCAGACTATTATCTACTTCTGTGCCAAATTTCATGTATAGCTTCAGGCTTCTGATGTGAAAGAGTTCCTTACATCCATCCATCCATCCTCACAAACTTTCGCATTTATAATATTAGTAGGATTAGTCTAAACTAATATTATAAAGAGGAAACATTTGTTTGTAAGTTTGTATGTAGGGGGTAATCTCAGGAACTACTGGTCCAATTTGATAAATTCATTCAGTAATAGACAGCCCATGTATCGAGGAAGGATATAGGCTACATACCATCACGCTAAGACTAAAAGGAGCCGAGCATTAATGGAAAATGTGACGCAGACGAAGTTGCGTGGGTCAGCTAGTATAATATAAAAGTATAAGGACTAAAATAAATTTCATAAATTATTTGGCTAGGCAAGTTATAAGTTCCCAAATCACTTAGTCATTTAACGGTATTAAACCAAGTCATTTACTTAGCAGTTGAATTAATTGTAGGTATACACTCAGGTCGTTGATTAAACGGCTTTGTTTTGTTAACGGCTAGGCCACTAATTAAACGACCGATTAACGTTCTTGGCTGCGACAAATACTTCAAAACATCCGTCAACATTAGACATGGTCTTTTTGATTATAAATCTAAATTCTCTATAGGTAACGAAGATTTTTTGTAAAAATAATAATTTCTAATGAGTATTAAAACTAAGTATAATCAGCACGGGATCAAATTGGGATGGAACATTATCAAAGTTAATCGAAAATTACAGTTCTTTTTCAAGTAGCTTCTGCTAAAGTGGCCTTTTTAGAACCGCTGGCAACTGTTGCCGACGCGTCTCAGCTCCAAAAGGTCGCATCCCATTCCAATCGTGCGCGAGTTATATAATGGTTAGAGCTCTGCTAAGCCTGTAATTAGCACGTTCTCTAAAATTATTCTACAGAGAATTTCTACAACAAAATCTACAATACTGATGAACAATCAGTATTCAAACTATTATAATTAAACTAGCGTTTGCCTGCGACTTCGTACGCGCCTATCCCGTTTTATCCCGTTTCCGTAGGAATTTCTTGAAATCCTCTCTAAGCGCTTCCCTTAATTTTTCAAAGAAAGTTCCTTCCAAATTTCAAATTTCTACAACCAGTAGTTTTGGCTGTGCGTTGTCACTTAGGGTAAGGCTGTTTTATACCATCTTGTTTGTCAGCAATGATGCTATTATGTATTTTAAAATTCACAAGACCATAAAATTATAGCCTAATTTTCTAAAAAAGTATGCTGTCTCATTACCTCGTTACTTTTTTAACTTAAATATGGCGACCGTTATTTCCCGCCAGCGCGCGCGCAGTCTACCGTCGCACTTGGTGTATCTCGCTCGCTCTTACGATGAGTTTTGAACTGAACGTGTTCCATTTATTAACTGTGTCGTTACCGTGTTGAGTTTCGCTATGTAAAAATTGTTTTGTGTTTTCAAAAGTAAGCACTGTGTTTTTAAATTGTGTTTTTGTGGGCTTCGGTTATTGGAGTGTGAAAAGCCTAAATAAATTGTCTCGTATGAGTGCGTCTTATGTTGATCAGAATAAGGTTCATTTCTTACTAACCATTTTGATTTATTTTACTCCCGACAATTTTATTTGAGTATGCTCAATATATACCTTCCAATTGTTAATTCCAGAGTTCTCCTCCAATGTTACCTAATGTAATGTTATCTAATAAATATCCGTCTTTCATGCTGATAAAAACCACCAGCAATATAATCACTTACAATACATCAAATCAATTGAATGCGAAGCAAATTTCTCGCATGACTTGATCAAAATAAGCTACTTTCGTGAAATTTGCTTAGGTCGTTGTCCCGTGCTGCAGTAGTATTCTGTAGTTATAAAGTCATCTTGATAACATGGATTGACAGCTCACTTCGTGATCACTTACGCCTTTTTTTTAGGGATGGTAAATGATCCAATGACTTCCCCCGCTCTGGGCGGAGCGGGAGGGAGTGTCAGACTTCTACTGACTAAAACCCATCCACGTTCCTTCATTGCCCTTTTTGTTCCGGAGCCACGGTATCTCTTTCGAATAGTCCCGCGACTCCGGCAGGCGTCGGCCCTTTCGGGCCCCTCTGTGTGCTGACTCTCTTTGAGACGCGCGTGGAACACTAACGCGCCGTCGACACGGCCTGTCATCATAAGACGGACGGACGGCGAGCCACCCATAGCTCACCGTCCACAGGCCCGCGTGGTCACTTCTGCCTTCATTCACTTCAACATGTTTACAGAATCGACCAGCTGTATCAGTGCCTTTCTCAGTTCGTTTCTTTTTCGATTCATCTTTTGTTTTGAGTTGTCACCTTTGCAGGAAAAGGTTCTTATCCTTTTAGATCCGGAGGTGGAACCATTAAGGCCGCCTGAAGCAATTGATTTTATACTTAATTTTTATGATATTACGATTTATGTTAGTGACGTCAAGTGGAACCAATGGTTCCACTCCGGGAGCTACCGGAGCTACCAAAATTAGTCTATTCTTGCATTGTTATTTGCTGTTTACATTATGTTTGTAAAAGTTTTCTAGAAGAACTGTTCTTAGGAGCAACTTTCGTATGTTTACGCACTCGCTTAGCTGTTGTAAATAGTCGAAAACATATCTATATAATTTCCCAATATTTGGCCAAGTTACTGACATTGACTGTCGACGAGATGATATTACATATTGAAATTTAACTCTTTTTGAGTAGGTACGAGAATTAGCCTTCTCATGAAGACACTTATTTATTGTATAGTAAGTTACCCTTATAAGCTTTTTATCCCGAAACAAATATTTTCACGTGGATATTCCACGAGGGGAAAAAACGGCATTAAGAAAAAGCTAGTCAATAATATTAGTTTTTCGTTCCATATAATTTTACAGTATTACTTTATTTATTATCCTTTTATACTCCTTCTCTCCCTTCTTTCTTCTTTCCTTGTCCTTTTTTACTATTCTCACAGGGAGCTCTGACCACTTGCTAAAGTCCAGTCGCGGAACAGGAAGAATTTCGAACAATGACCTTTTTACCTACTGACAGTGGTCACAAACATTTTTATATTAAGTGCGGTTTACATGAAATATTTATGACTTAAACAATTAACAAAGCTTCTTTGTACCTAAAGATAATCTCAGTACCTAGTGTAAACTTGAGCTCCTATAAGTAATATCTAAGACTATATACCTACGTAAAAAAAAGCCCATCTACTTTGAAAAATTAAAATGTAAATTACACAAAAACTGTTTTTTGTGACATTCCCTGTTTTGACTCTGTACCCTTCAATTACGAATACAACAAAAATAAAAAATAAAAAATTCAAAAGTCAGAATCCGATTCCTCTGTATCGGAGTTACTGCTTTCCGAAAACGTCTCGCCTATCACATTTATTACAAAAGAATCAACAGTTTTATCTACATTATCATCTAGTTTAAATAATTTCGATTCCTTCTTTTTTTACATGACATACACTTGCAAACAAGAATAAACCTTACACTGTCAGGCAAAGGTATACAATCCCTGAGAGCGGCGGCCATTGCATCTGTGCGAACGAGACTCATTCTATTTACGCGGGAGTGACAGAGACAGCTGGTAATACAGTACGAATATTCTAACTTTACCCATGCGAAGTTGGCTGTTAGTGACGACCGCGCAGGGTCCGTCGCGTAGAAAAGTGTTACGTTCGTAGATGATGTTTTTTTTGTGTACGTGTTATGTTTGAATTTTGAAAAAATGCATGCAATAACAATAACACGATCACAAAGTAACACAACAAACACATACACTACAAGAAAACACAAAATACAAGTCAAACAGTAAGAAAAAACCAGAATAATTAATAAAAAAAATAACAACGTTTAACACTTTTCGCACCAACAGTCGTATTGCATTGAGGAAGCGAGGCACAAGTATGCATCAAACGTATACGAGTGACTGAGACGGCATACGCGACGTACCCGCGCATGCGCTTTTCTATGTTTCTTGTCAAATTGACATCCTGCGCAATCGATTGCGACGTACTTCGCATGGGTAAACTTAGATTATTCGTACTGTACCAGGTCAACGGACGAAATTCTTCCTGCTTCGCGGCCGGACTTTAGTTTTTTTTTTGACTTCTTATACAGGAGTTAACCCAATATAAACATCCACCTAATCAATTAATCTGTCATCTGATAGAGCGGACACGACCGTGTGTTGTGTCATCAACTGTATCTCCATAATTTAAATATCCATTATTTTCGGTAATATCACATACAAAAAAGAAAATATTAAAACAATTTCTAGTATGGTTTGATGAATATAAGCCACTTTCTTCAAATTCAGTTCAACCGCTAAGTCACGTACACAATGTTTACATTGCAAGGTCCATCATAACTGGATCATAGAAATTTGTGTGTCCATCTAGTACCACATCTTTTCTGTATTTGACGATCAGGAGTTGATTAATGTTGCCCCTACCGTAAAAATCTTTAAGCTTCTTTGGTTCATAATCGTCTTCAGCGATGTTTTTATATAGAGCCTGTGAGTTTCTTTAGTAACATGAGTCATAATCAAGTCAGTCAACGAATAAGGTACCCGTGGTTTGGAAAAAAAAATATTAGTCTAAATTATTGGATTATAATTACGGGGACTATATTTACGGGATTGCTACTATGCACCTTTTTATGATCTTATTATTGATCTTATTAAATTTTACAATATTGGAAACTCGAATTTCGAAGTCTAAATTATTGCATCAGTGTCGCGTAAAAAAAGAAAACTCCAGAGAACAAAAAAAAAATCGGCTAAAAAGAAAAATAACTCGGCTTTTTTCTTTTTAGAACATGAAAAAAAAGGCTGATCATTAAGAAGTAACCGCTTGAGTATAAAAATAAAATACAAAACCCTTTATTTCAAATAGACCAGTTACAGGCACTTTTGAATAGTCAAAGTCTGTTAGTCAAAGAGATGAAGCTAAGCCTGCCTGCTGTACACAAATAAATCCAATTTATTAATAATACGTGAATTTAATATTTAGTACTAAATCAATGACACTTTATCAATACCTCATAAATAAATCGTCGCCACCCGGAACAAAACATCATTCCTCCATTAAATAAATCTAATTTCACCAATAAAAGTAACTACTCCCTACATCCAACTAATAACTCAAGATGAAGTTCACACGATCTCGACCACGACCCGAGCTCGAACAAGTTCTAAACAAGTAAGTGCAGTGTCGTACTATACTTAGAAAACTAATACACAGTAGAAAGTACCTACTGCGATATACGACAACTTGGAAAAGTAGGAAACTTACATCGACTGTGTACCGACGTTTTAATATTAATAAGTAGTTGAGTTTATCAATACGTATAAAACACTTACGTAACTCATGAGTGATAAATGACTGACAACGCACAGCCGAAACTACCTTCTAGTCGTAGAAAACTGAAATTTGACATGTAGGTTCCTTGGGGAGTGAGAGATCACTAAGAAGGATTTTATGAAATTCCTACGGTAACAGAAAAAGACCGGATGTGTGCGTGATACTAAATAGTATATTATGTCATTGTCATCCAAGCCTGTGAGTCAATGCATAACACAATCAGCTTCTACTGTAGTAATACAGCCTTATACCTCACAGGACTGACGCCTGGTATGACCCAAAATTCACCATGCGGGATGATTGATCATGCCCAGTACAGTTTAGTGGATCATGTCACAAGTCTACAAATCTATATCTATACTATACTAATATTATAAAGCAGAAGAGTTTGTTTGTTTGTTTGTTTGTTTGATTGTTTGTTTGGTTGAACGCGCTAATCGCAGGAACTACTGGTCCGATTTGAAAAATTCTTTCAGTGTTAGATAGCCCACTTATCGAGGAAGGCTATAGGCTATATATTATCAAGCTAAGACTAATAGGAGCGAAACAGTAATGAAAAATGTTACGCAGACGACGTTGCACGGGTGAGCTAGTCTATACTAATATTATAAAGCAGAACAGTTTGTTTGTTTGGTTGAACGCGCTAATCTCAGGAACTACTGGTACGATCTGGAAAATTCTTTCAGTATTAGATAGCCCATTTATCGAGGAAGGTTTATATATCATCATGCTAAGACAAATAGGAGCGGAGCATTAATGGAAAATGTGATGCCGACGAAGTTGCGCCGGTCAGCTAGTAACTCCATAATTAGAAATTTGTATGTGCAATTTTAGTGTGCATTGGGTGCTCTGGTGTGCATAAACTAACTGAGTTAATTAGCAAAAATCAGCTCAAATACTTTTTACAAATCAAAATCAATTAACATTCCTAGGAATTTTAGCTGGGTATAGAAACTTTCGACAATTTTCCTCGAAACGAGACTGATATTTCATATTCTTTTAATAACACTCCAATTTCTGTATAATCATTAGAAAAATATGAATAAATTTTGCTGGTACATCATTAAAATACCATTTGTAAAATATATTTTCGATCCACTTGGTGATAGTACCTCTTTATGCGAGTCATACACGTTCAATTAAATTTGATCAAACAGGCTGGTTCAAAGTTTGATCAAATAAAAATTCGATATTTCGTGTTTCTTCATGCCATTTTACAACTCAATTTTGTTCAAATTTTCCCACAGTCATGCCAATTTGATAAAACCGTTTGAACCAACCGGTTTCATCAAATAACTTGAACGTGTATGGCCCGTATTAGCCTAAATAGTCGACGCCATTTTTTATTATTTATTTTCCCCTCATAATAAAAGATCAAAGAACATAATATCCGTCAATGTTATGAGCAATCAAGACATCTTATTTGTGGAGCTAATTGGAAAAATATTTGATGTTCAATGAATATTCAAGGATAGTAGATACATTAGTGAGGAAAAGTACCTTTCTTTTCGGTGTAATCTTCTGCTTCTACTGAGCTCAATATTCAGAATATTGAACTAAAGAGACATCTTATTTCGATAAATGGAAGATGATTTTCACATATTACGACGTTTAACGGAATAAACGCAATACCGTTTTTAAACTTTCATGGTCACTAACATTAGAATAGTTAATTACGGGATTGAAAGAAAGAAAGAAAGAAAAATTTATTTACGCCAAGCATGACGCATAGGAATCAAACACTTACTACACTAATAATAACAAAAAACCGGGACAATATGCGTCACCTCCACGTAAAACGGTCATCGCTCAGCATTATGCTGGGAATCGTGTGCGAAACAGAGCCCCAGCGCTGGTTGAGCTGGATTGCTACCATGTACCTTCTTATGATCTTGTTATACTATTCAAATGCAATACCTCTTAAGAGGTAATTGTACCCATCATTATGAACAACTTTTACCGTGTGACCAACACCGGATTCTTGAAAAAAAATCGACTGCACCAAACATTTCATCAGAACTCGACAAAATTTACTGAACAGACGATTTGTTTCTCGCGATTTCGATTTTGATACAATCAAACATGTAATCAAAGGAGATGTTTTAAAATGGGCCCGGTCTATGTACACTGCCTCAAAAAAAGAGAAAAATTCGAATAACTCAGGAAAAATACAGATAATTCATTTGAATATTTACTGTTGTCGTAGTTAATTGATGTTTATAAATTACTTTTATCGATTTTCAACATGTCGTCGCACCGATTTAACACCATAGATCACCATAGAAAGATAACTGTCAGCTGTCACAAAAATGTCACTTCAGCCAATTTCGTCTTCTTGTCGGTAAATAAACATGTCAGAAATAAATGTCAAACGTCACATCAATCAAAATAACAGCTTACCGCCAATACGGGTTTTTGTTGTGTGTTGCTTTAGCAGCAAAAAAGCTATTTTAAAGAAATTGAACAGTTGAGAACTGATTTAAATATATTTCTCTATTTTTTAGTATAGTGTATAAGGACCTGGCCTAGGCTCCATACATTTTGGAACATCTCTTTTAACAATGTAATTAAGAAGAAACGCACTTTTGCAAATGTGTTCGTACCTTTGCCCTAAAACGGTTTTACGTAATGTCTTGTCTTGTAGACACTAAAGATAGGTATTAAAAGCACCTACCGACATGAAAGTAGCTCTAATGAAATCGAACATTTTCATCAAGCCAACTTTCATGTAGAAATGTAAGCCTCACGAGATCAAACGGAACACGCAAACCCCGAACCCCTTAGGAAATACGTGGTAAAACATAGACCTAATTCAAACTTCAATAAATTTGAGGACTCCTCTATAACGGCCCGTTCACACTCTGACAAGTCGTCTGTAAGTGACACGGCGCGGCCGGATGTGCGTGTTCTCACTATGACGGACCGGGTAAAAGACGGCTTCGTTCACACTACATCCGATTCCGGTTGTTCACAGTGGCAAAACGTCCGTTTAAAGATCAGATCCGTTCTTTTTCTCAGTCCTACTAATCCTACTTCCTACTATCCTACTAATTCCTACTATTCCAATTCATATATTATAAATGCGGAAGTTTGTGAGGATGGATTTTTGCTACTTTTTCATGATAGAAAGCCTGAAAAAATATGGTCTTGAATAACACATAGGCTAAGTTTTGTCTCGAGAGTCCCTACTTTGTTGTTATTCCACCAATTCGCACTAAACGTTTCCAAACGTCTTTTATAATGCGCACAGAAAAGAAGTGGAACTCTCTGCCTGCGTCTGTGTCCCCGAAGGCTTACAACCCTAATCACTTCATAGTTAGAATTAAAAGGCTGCTTCTGGGTAAGGTCGCACATATCGTACACTTTGTCTTTATCATCTCTGACCAAGACTAGAGTCAAGAGCAAACCCATCTTAAATAAAAAGAAGAGTATGTTCTTCTTGGGGTCACGCGGGCGAAGCCGCTAGCAGGGGCTAGTCTTGTTTAAATTGTACAGCTACTGACACATCCGTTTTTATAGAAAATCCGGGAAAACAGACGATCCAACATAATGGAAACGGGCTTTAACCCGACCCAATACAATTTAAAACAAAACAAGATCGGATTCTCTGGAGTTTTACGAAATCGGAACCAAAAAATCAGAGCTACCGTTGCCACGAGTACTTCTGTGAACACGCAATTTTAAACCTCTCTTGAGACATGAGTATACATGGATCTTGCTGCCTGAAAAATGGTTGGTGAAATTAACCGATAGACCAAAAAGGATAGGCGAAGTGGGGATAGTTTTTTTTTTTTGTTAGCTTACACTTTGGCCTACTGCTGACAATGGCCTCTCCATTCCTCTCCTTCCAAGTCTCTGACTTGAACGATCTCTGGCTAAGTTTTCCTCGCAAACATGATGCGCGATGAGACGTTAACGACTAATATTTGCATCACACATCATCAGTCTTTTGCGGAGTGCCAATTAAAATCAACACTATATCTGACGCCCTGCAAATACTGAGGATGGTCGTTTTTTTGGTGCATATATAGTAATAGTTGCGATACACAAAAAAATAAAAATAATTACTGTCTTAGAATACTGCATAAAGTCTCTGTAACCAAAGTATACTTACAGAATATCTTTTTCCCTACCAGATCGTAGTACAAAATGCTGAGTCAAGCTCGATGGCTGATGCTGTTGATAGCAGCCGTACTGACGCTGCAGTCGAGAGGCGACGGAGGCATCAGGTTACCTGACCAGCCACCCAAAGAGGAAGGCGAAGGCAGGAACTTAAACTTCGGTGGAGGAGGCGACCATGGGCGATCGGTAAGCTACTACTACTAAATCAGCCTAGCTTTTTCCCAACGATATTGGGATCGGATTCCAGTTTAACCAAATGTAACTGAGTCATCATCATCTTCCTGCCCTTATCGCATGTTATTTGGGGTCGGCGCAATACTTTTTTTTCTTCCACTCAGCCCTATCAGCCGTCAAACTATCACTAACTCCCTTCTCTTTCATATCGCTCCTCACACGATCCATGCATCTTTTCTTTGGCCTTCCTCTCCATCCGTCCACATTTATGTTTATTACTCTTTTAGTTAAATGCGTTTCATCCCTCCTCTTCACATGGCCATACCAAGACAAGCGATTCCCAGTATTTTACATGTTGTTACTTCCTTTTCGATCTCCAAAACCCATTAACTGGGTAACACAATCATCATCATCATCATCATCATCATTTCAGCCAATAGGGAATATGCATGCAATTTTTTTATTTGCAAAATAAAATATTTATTCGCTCTAGTAAACAATCATGAAATTATTTTTAAAAAACCTTCATCATTTATTAAGTTATAAAGCTCCAAAGACTACAGTTAGAAAGAGAAGTCCGATTCGTAATGTGACGTCAAATTACACGACGACTATACAACTGCCATAGAAAACAGCGTTTTCGCGAAAGGGACAGATATATTTGTTTAAAATAATTGTATCTCGTTCATTTTTAGAACAATTTAGATTCTAATTTCACAGTTAGTATTATATTTTCCAATACTTTTAGATAAACTGTTCAGATCATAAATACTTTTTTCATGCATATTCCCTATTGCCGTCTACTGCTGGACGTGAGTCTTTCGGTGTTGACACACATTGGGTAACACAATAGGTACCACTTGGCAGCCTTTCTTTTTTTTTTCTTTTTAAAAAACGTTTAACCACACTAGGAATTTCTCCTGTATCGTGGGTGCGTTTACAAACATACAAAGTCACATACACAAACAGCCAGACCCGGAACAACTATCTATAGGTCATACAAATATTTGTTCCGTGAGGGAATCGAACCCACGACACGCGACGCAGCAGCCGATCACTCAATCACTGCGCCAACCGTGCCGTCAAAGTTTCTGCTAGAGTCAAGCCAAAAAATCTGGTTGGCATAGTAGTTCCAGAATTACAGTCACAGATCTACAAATGGCAGCTAGGACCAATGACTTAACGTATTTTCCGAGCCACGAAGGATCGTTATGATGGTTTATGGTCACCTATCTAAGGACAGACCTTGGAAAGCATTGCTTAACCCTAAGACCGACTCATGTGGCTGTAATGATCAGTACTTATTGAAATTCAATTTTTTACATAAAGACAGCCCCCAAAACGCCTTCTGTTCCATTATTTAGCTTAGAAAATGTGGCGCAACAAACTCCCCAACAACATTAATAGTGACCCAGGCCAGCTATAAAATAAATTTCATGTTTTCCAACTCTCTTATTTCTCTTTCCTAATCTTCCAGCCTCAAGCCCAAGGTCGCGGTCTTCTGGACTGGCTCGGCTTTGGAGAAGACCAGGACCCTTACATCCAGCAATCTACGCAGCAGTGCCTTAACGGAGACTTGGCTGATTGCTTCAAGGCCCAGGCTCTGCGGTCCTTTGATGACTTCTTTGATAAACAGGCTTATCAGTAAGTAATTTTAATATTTTCCATGTACCTTTCTCATACTTTTGTCTAGGAGGTTTCGCTTCGAAATAGGAAGATACACAAGCAAAAAAGTAAATCATCAAACAAGCAAACCAGAAAAAATGCAAACCAGCACACAAGTAAACAAGTATATATGTATAAGCAAACAAACAAGCAATAAGAAAAAAAGCACATAAGCAAACCAGCGAAAAAGCAAACAAGCAATCAAACAACAAAAAGCCCATAAGCAACGAAAATGCAGTTTGAGTTCAACGGACAAAAATATGGCTTCTTAGAACTAATTTCATTAAAAAAATCACTAGAATTCATATTCCTGAAATGAATTGGAACCTTAGTATCAGCCACTGCTTCACTAGCAGTTTAATCTAAATCAAATTAAATTAAATGCAATTAACAAAATATGAATAATTCGTGTTGTAATTTTATTTTGATTTACGAATGGTTCAAGATCCGTTCGGTTACTAACTTGATTCATATTTCAAACAGAGTTCTAGAAACGCTACTTTAGCAGAATCAGAAAGCACTTCCGGTCACTGTCAAATTTTCCTAATCAACCTTAAACCTAATGCGGAAGCATGGAATTGAAATTTAACAGATTTTTTTGTGGTTAATATTATAATTCTAATATTATTCTGCTAAAGTGGCCTTTTTAGACCCGCAGAGTCCTTTATTTCCACATAAAAAACTCTATGAAATTACATAACATGAAAGCTTACACTAAAATATTTATAGTTTATATAAAAAGGAATGGTAAGAACTTTGAAAAATGCGTCCACATCGCTGCCAATGGAAAAAACGCCCATAACACTTTCAGCATTGACACTTTTATTTTTGTTTTTAATTTTGATTTGACAATGCTTGATATTTGACAATGCTGATTGTATTGCTGAAGAATAAGGGCAGCGCTGGTCAAAGTTGTCTACTAGCGATGAACACTATTGGAAAGTCCCTATGGCCATAGAACCATTTTTAAATTGCGATTCTACTCTCTCTGATAATAATACAACCAAACTTAAATTTGATTTCCAGGCTATCAGAAAACACAGTACTTGTAAAAGTTGATTCGCAAGCACGTGCATTGTCCCGAGAACCACCTCAGCTTGAATCTCAGCCACGCAGCGAGGACTCAGACTGGGAAGCGCTCGTCAAATACGGCATGAGGAAGATTGAAAGGTAAATATTGGAAAATGGGTTATTTAACCTGAGTGCTTATTCATTCAAAAGTTAAATATATTATTACGAAATTAAATACTTTAGTGGCTAAACTGGAAACCATAACTTACATTAAAGAAAAAACTGCTAAATGCGAGTTGGACTCGTCCGTAAAGGTTACCGAACGAATTATGTTTTTTTTTTTTAATGTTACTTTGTAATCTTTGTAAGTGTGCAGCATGCGGAAAGTTCCTGTCAGCGAAAGGGGCCGCTACTTGTGGCATTTTAGATTGCCACAATAAGTATCATCTCGCCTGCCTGCCTGGAACAACGCAAGTAAGCAGCGACTGGATGTGCCCCGAGTGTAGGAATAAAGTTCCAAAGGGCGACAATAGCGCAACACCAGTTAGGTGCCTGGGAACTGCTACCCCATCTATTCGAGCGGTTGCGGCGGGCTCTTCAGTGGCTGCGACCATGGTTGCTGCACCAGACCAGGGCGCTAAGATCAGGTCCCCGGCAAAAGTAACCCAGGTTCAGGGCTCCTTGACCAAGCCCCCCGTTGCAGCGACTACGGTAATGCCCCGGGCTGGGAGCGAGCAAGGTGCTGAGGGGGAACCTTCGCCTGACACGCAGCTCACTCTTCGTGAGGAGATACGACTCTTCAGGTCGGAGTTGCGGGAGGTACGTGATGAAATGCGGGAGTTTCGTCGGGAGATGGCTGGCCTTCATTCAGCGATGGGAATCTGTACCCAACGGGTCGATGGCCTGGAGGCCAGGATTGAGGCACTGGAGACCAAGCAATATGTGGCCCTGCCTGACAATAAAGTCAGCCAACTGGAACACATTGTGGGGCAGCTTCAACTGGAGCTTAACGACCGGGAACAGGATCTACTAAGCGCTGACTTAGAAATTTCAAATATCCCGGACATCCCTGGCGAAAATGTGGTGCAAACGGTTGGACTGGTAGCGGCAAAGCTGGGTGTGTCCCTGGATGAACGGGATATCGTGTTCGCACAGCGCGTGGGCCTGCGAGTGGAGCGCGAGCCTGCTGTGGGCGCAGCGAATCCGGCGGGAGTGGCGGCGCGCGGGCGGCGCATCGTGGTGCGTCTTACGCGCCGCGCTGTGCGCGACGAGTTGCTGCAGGGCGCGCGTGTGCGCCGGGGAGCCACCACGGCGGACTTTGGTCTCTCTTCGACCCCGCGGCGCTTCTTTTTGAACGAGAGGCTCACGCGGACAAACAAACACCTATTTTATCGTGTGCGTGAGGCTGGCAGCCGTCTCGGGTGGCGATACACTTGGACGAAGAACGGTCGTATCCTCGCCAAGCAGGGTGACGGCAAGCCGACTCACTGTATCCGCACGATGGAAGATCTCTCGCGTGTTTTTGGCCAGGATGTATCAGCTGAAAAAACTGTCTAAGTTTGTGATCACTTACAGGTTGCATGTTGGTTTAATTTTAGGTTTTAATATTGTCTTTTTATTTTTAAGTGACCTCTGTGCGAGGTCGGCAATTTCTCTGTTTCCGTATTTAAGTGTTTTGTCATTACATGGGCCAGCTGTACGAGCATTGACTATATACACATACAAATATTATTTACATATAGATTTACTATTACTCTTATGCCATACTACTATAATAGTTCTAATTACTGATCAAATACACTATCCTAATTTATATAATACATTGCACTCTATTTACATTAAATATACTATTTACATTAACCACCATGAAAATGACTAAGACTAAAAATCTAAAAGTTGGTTTGTTTAACGCGGGGTCGCTGGGTTCTCGCCATGACGAGTTTCTTGTAGCCATGGAAAATACTGCAGTTGATATTATGGCGATAAACGAGACTTGGCTGCGCGCGGGAGAGGAGGGTCGCGCGCCCACGGTGCCGGGCTACCGGCTGCGGCACGTGCCGCGCGCGCGCTCCGTGCGCGGCGGCCGCGGCGGCGGCGTGGGCTTCTATGTGCGCCGCGGAGTGCGCGCGCGCGCCGTGCCGCACCCGCCTGCGCCGCAGGTCGAGCAGATGTGGCTGCGACTGAACGTCAACTCGCAGTCGGTTATCGTTGGCACTGCGTATAGGCCACCGTGGCTCGATGTCAATATCTTCCTGGATGCTATTACCGACTCTCTTTTCTCTATCACAGCGGATAAAGTTATTTTGTTGGGTGATTTCAACATTAACATTTTAAGCCAATCGGAAAATAAAACCAAGCTACTTAACAACTTCTTAGCCTGCTGTAAATTGAAACAAGTTGTTACTGAGCCTACACATTTTACTGATCACAGTGAGACACTAATTGATGTTATATGCACTGATGCCCGTGTACGTGAAGTATCGGTATCTCACATACCAGAGCTTGGCCAACATGCAGTCATATCTGCTGAATTTAATTTTAAGATTGAGAAGCCTTCCCTGCACTGGGTCACCTACAGGCCCCTTAAAGACATACTGCTTGAGCAATTTAATAAGGACTTGAATAGGATGGATTGGAAGTATATTGAGAGCTTGGAAGATGTTGATACAATGGTAGAAACTTTTAATAACTATTTAATTAATTTATTCAATTTACATGCACCCCTTAAAAGAACTCAAATTAAATATAAGTCTTTGCCATGGATTACAGACACTGTAAGGGAAATGATGAAGCTGCGAGACAGGAGCCATAATAAGGCAAAAACTACTAAATTAGCAAAACATGTAGAGTCATACAGGGAGCTTAAATACCTTGTTAGGGCTGCTGTCGAAAGTGAAAAGCGTGCATATTTCAGGACCAATATAACTCAAAACCTTAAACAGCCTAAGAAGTTATGGAGTCACATAAAATCCTCCATAGCTATCTCTAAAAAGCCAGAGCCCACTTTGCCGCACTTTTGTAGTGATCCAGAAAAAATCAATGAACACTTTTTGGATGTACCTGGTAGTGGTAGGGTCACTACTGCCGAATTATCATATTTTGAAAATCATAGGTTTGGCAATTGTCATTTCCAACTGGAGCCGGTCCAGGAGGACATGGTGCTGAAACTTCTGCATGGTCTGAAGTCTAATGCTCAGGGGTCTGACTCCATCTCGCTTGATATGCTGATGATGACTCTTCCCAGCTCTCTTGCAGCTATAACAGCCATCATCAATCGTTCCATTACCACCTCCTCGTTCCCGGATCTGTGGAAATTGGCTATAGTTAGACCTATTCCTAAAGTGCTCAATCCTACCAGTGTAAAAGAACTTCGTCCAATTAGTCTCTTGCCATGCCTCTCCAAGGTCCTGGAGAAGGTTGTCTCCAACCAACTTCGGGCATACCTTGAGGAGAACAATGTTTTGCCACTTGTTCAGTCAGGTTTTCGCAAAGGACACAGCACAGCCACAGCCCTTCTTGACGTGGTCGGAAATGTCCTCGAAGCCAGAGACAAGGGCATGGGTACCATGCTTGTCCTACTGGATTTTTCACGTGCCTTTGACTCTATAAATACTTCGCTTCTCCTCTCCAAGTTGTCTTACTATGGATGCCAGCCTGAGACAGTAAAATGGTTTCAGAGTTACTTGACTCACCGATCTCAATTAGTCCGAGTTACAGGCGATGATGATGGTGCCGTTAGGTCCTCTGATCCTAAATTCGTGGATAGGGGTGTGCCACAAGGATCAATCCTTGGTCCGCTGCTCTTCATCCTGTACAGTGCCGACATTGTAAACTGCCTGCTCAACGCTAAGTTCCACCTATACGCTGATGATCTGCAGATGTATTTACCATTTCATCCTCAGCAGACTGCTGCCACTGTAAATAAAATGAATGAGGATTTGAGTAGGGTCTCAGCCTGGTCGAAGAGAAATTCTCTGGTTTTGAACCCAATTAAATCAAAGTTTATGCTTTTGGGAACTAGAGAATTTTTAACCAAAATGAGTAGCAATGTAAGCCTGGACTTGAAGATTGACGGGTGTTCCATTGAAAGGGTGCAGGAAGCTCGTAATCTTGGGGTGGTATTTGATGAGCAACTTCATTTTGAGACTCACGTTATGGAGGCTGTGCGAAACTGTTTCTACCGCCTCAAACTTTTATACCGTGTCCGTCCCTACATTAGTGTGGATATGCGTGTCATGCTCTGTGAGTCACTTGTCTTATCCAAGCTGAATTACGCTGACACTGTGTATGGGGCGTGCATTCTTGGGAGGAGCGAGAGGCTGATTCAGCGGGTACAGAATGCATGTGCGAGATTTTGTTTTAATGTCCCACCGAGATCTCACATAACTCCATTTTTAAATAAGGGTAATTTGATGAGAATGTCGGACCGGAGAAAGCTTCATCTGGCTACCCTATTATTTGGCATAATTCTCACAAAAAAACCAGGCTATCTGTATGGTAAATTAACCTGGTCGCGAGATGTGAACAGGGTCAAAACAAGAGCATCTGCTTACCTCCTTTTGACCTTGACTCACAGAACTGCTGCCTTCCGGGGAAGTTTTAAGTTTGCGGCTTCTCGATGCTGGAACGATCTGCCACCACCGTTTCGTGCTATAAAAACAGTTGGTACTTTTAGCACAAAATTCAAGAAACACCTATTAAGAATTCAAAAGGAAACTACACGAACGTAACACTTACCCAGGGTCTGCACGCAGATAGCATTGGTGAGATTGTTCATTTTCTCAGTACAATACTTTCTTGCGACAAAACACTACTGACAACACCACACAAGATACTTACACTGTTGAAAGCCAAACTCGATAGCGTTTTTTGTTTGAATTTACTTCCCATTTTAGTTTGTTATTGTTGCTGCCATTTTTAATTATTGACAAATGACCATAACTTCACAAATTGCGCCCGCGCGTTCCGCCATTTGTCTATGACAGTCAGACAGTGACAAATGGTACTGGAGCACTGGGCCATTGAGGTAATTTCATTAATTTTTGTATGTTTTACTTTTTATTTTTGAAAAACCTTATACTATCATATTTTATTTATTTTAATATTCTTAGTGTTATTTATATCATATTTCGCATTTATATATTTCTAGTCATGCGTTCCGTATGTGTGCCCGTGGCATCATTTTCAGGCCCTGTCAGAATACCAGCGCTGTGATATTTATTTATTTAAATATCGCAGCATACGCTGAGACAGGGACCTTTTTTGGCCTCGCACAGATAATTATTATCATTGTTAGGATGTAGCCTATATGTCAACTTATTTTTATTACAGTTAGTTTTACATATTTTTACTTTTATGTGTACTGTGCGAGTCCTGAATAAATATTTTTCTTTCTTTCTTTCTTTCTTAATCACAGAGTACTTTAGGTTTTCCTGTAATCTATAACAATGAAACTATTGTGTGTATTTTTTTTTTTAATTTTGGTTCATTTGTTTCGGCGATAAGAAGGGGAGAATGGTAACATGTATTTTTTTAATAACTTCTATATTGTCAGAGCCCAAATTACAACTGAATTCGTCTGCAAGATTTAAAATTCAGACAGACAGACTGGCACACAGTCTGCAGACGAGAGATTCGATAAGGTTCCGTTTGTCCACACATAGTTTAAGAACTCTAAAAATAAAGTGTTATGTTTCTAATATTATTTCATACTTAGCTCTGAATCCTTCAGCATCAATAACAATAAATGAAACGAACCCTATTAAGATTTCCATAGTCAAATATATCATAATTAACTCAGAATATCAAATATAATATAAAACTAGCGCGTGCCAGTGGCTTCGCCCGCGATATCCCTAGGGAACATACTCCCGGAATATAACCTATTTACCCTCATAGCTCCCGATCCCGTGGGATTTTCGGGATAAAAACTTCTACCTATGTCCTTTCTTTGTACAAAATTTCATCCAAATGGGTTCAGTGGTTTAGATATGAAGAAGAGACAGATAGAAGAGAAGAAGGGATTCTTCCGTTTATGATATGAGTGGTCGTAGATGGCTGGAATTTGGCATGTAGGTTCCTCGTCCCCACAAGGAACCTACATGCCAAATTCCAAAGGATTTCCCGAATTTCCTACAAGACAAGGAAAAACCAGATATGCGCGTGCAAATCCGCGCACGCATTCCATATAATTATACTCTTGGCAAAGACAGTCCGTGTCATTGCCAAAATTGTAGAACAAATTGTAACTTCATTTGCATGTTACAAGCTCCAAATGTAATATTTAAATAACATAAAATACGGTTCATAAAGTATTAAATGAGCTACAAATATATTCTGCACATGTTTTTTAAATTTTAAAAGTTGTTGGTTCTCTGTAGAACATGTTTTTGATCGGGTAATTTGCTTTAGCACAACAAAATCATTTGTTATTTCAATTCAGTATTTTCGTTTTTCTCGCTTTCGCAAACTCCATCAAATTAATCTAATCGTAGTTAAAAGTAACATTTTTTGTAAACATTTTTACACAGTGAAATAAATGAGCTTCGGGATTTACCTTATCAATGAAACATTCATAATGTGGCTGCTATCCTCTAGTTGACTTTCGTTTGTGTTTTTCGTGTTTATACACCAAACGAAATAACCAATTTATAACCTTAACTTATTTCCTTAATGTCGGAAATCGGTCACTTCGTCTTGTGTATAAACATAGTATCTTTTTTTACTTTTTTCGATTATAGAGCATATTTGCTTAGGGACAACCCGTTTGTTATTGACTTGAAGACCCCCAAGTTAATTAGAAAACACCTTTTAATACTCATCTTGATGAGGAAGATATTGTTTCTTTGAACAATATCATGTCACAATAGATATAGCTCTCTTTATCATCATACAAGCCGAAATACGTCCAATGCTGGACACCCAAGACCATATGCAGTAGAGGGGAGGGGGGCTGGTTGGGTTGCTATAACCGCCACACTTGGCAGGCGGATTGACGATCGCGTTATAGCTGTTGCAATGTACAAAGAACTAAGCTGCCATTTTCTGGTGAATTCCTTAGTCACCTCTTACAAAACCCACGGAAAGTGATGGGATGGTCCTATTATTTTACATACGACATCATACAGAACTAAACGGCTTTAGACGAGTTTTTTCTTATTTTTTTTTATATCCTTTTCAGATTCTTGAGGTCGACTGCCCTGGAAATGCAGCTTGACGAAGAAGTGACATCCCGTGGTATTATTGCCCCTCGCTTCATTGAACAGATTGCTGATGAAGTGGACATAATTGAAGACAAGAAGGCACCTTTCCGTGAGTACAACATCTTAATCTTATCCTAACTAATATTACTGTGGTCCAACCGGGACTGCTGTGCCGCGTAAAAAAAAATACTACTTGCCGCGTGCTGTGAGTGTTAAAGCGGTCCCGGTTGATCTACACTCAGTGTAATTTTCATCAAAAGAAATTGAGTATTGATTATGATTACTGCTGCTGACATTAGAATTTTATCGGAAATAGTACATTGTTACCCTAGGTTTGAAAGTAACTTATTTAGTCCCAAGACGGCGTTTGGCGGTCGAGTGTAGCGAGGGTGTCAATAGTTCGAGGGACTAAATAAGTCTATCATCTGAGGTAAGCACTGTGCTTTTCATTACGAATACAAGGAAAGTAAAGATACGATCACGAATTACCTACAGAAAAAGTCCATTATCCGAACTCATAGGGTTAATACAAATCTCTGGTATATGAAAGTATGAACAAAAACCGGAAAAACTTAATGAAGATCGGATTGCCGCTTTCCCGACTATTTTGTTTTTTTTTTCTATAGCCAGCCAACTATTCAGACATTTATGATTTGACGGATGTCAATTGAAAACGATTTTCCCTAAGACTGCAATGTAATACTTTCAACCCGCTCAGGCAATTTCAGGCCTACTTTCCGAGTATGAGTAATTTTTTTTTTCCAGTCTGGTATCTTTTCACAGATTACAACTGTGAACCAATTATAGACTTCAGGACCATTTTTAATAATATAGATCTTCTAAATGAGCCTTGTCTCGTTAAAGTATTTAATTCTAGTAAATACAAGGCATTTGTAAGTGACTAAAATGTTTAGTAATTAAAAACCTCGACTTTAATTTAGCAGCCCGATTAATTAAAGTAGCACTTAAAACGCTTTCAGTACTAAAATAAAACAAATCTCAAAGCTTTTTAGTGGGCACATCTGCGGTATTCTTTAAAGCTCAACTCTCTCAGCTATGATTAAATTCTATTATTGCGAGTGTCTGCCTCAATGTTGTAGTAGTTATTAATGTACATGTGTGAGAGGGTTAAAAAATATTTTTTCTATTAAGTTTCAGATGGAAATACTTAACATGGGAATCTCCCATGTTAAGTATCTCCTGAAACTTAATAGAAAAAATATTTTTTCACCATTCGCCACTGTTGATTCTAAAGAACGTTGCAGTCAAATCTTCTCCGGAATCAAAAATGGCGGCCACCAGAAAAATACCGAGTCAATGAAGCTCAACGAGTCCCAGAGAAACGATTCCGATCCCGCAACGAAGTTAATCAGAAAATTTGACGTTGTTTAGACCAAACGTAGTGTCGGCCGCTGTCCGTGTGCGCGCGTAACGCAGTTTATCGCTTTTCCATATTATATGTACAACTTCTCATTCACACCGAACCGACTATACGCTATAACGTATAGTTAAATTAAATGCCTAACAGCGAAGAAGTATGAAAAAATATAATTTCGACTTTCCTCCTTATCAAGCAGGAGACAGAACAGAACTAGGCCAGTGGGCACCAAGGGGGTGGGTTAAGCCCAGTTGCCAAGTACCACAGATTAAATTATTCAAATCAAATCTCAAATCTCAGAATAAAAAAAAAAAAATAATGTCAAATGTCATAATAGTGTATCAATAAGAGATGAAACAACCTTCTCAATTTCTCCACAGGTAAGCACAAGCTGAAGAAGCTGATCATCCCCATGTTGTTGATCCTGAAGCTGTTCAAGCTGAAGCTGCTTCTGTTCTTGCCCCTTATCCTTGGACTCGCCAGCTTCAAGAAGTTCCTCGGATTCATGGCTCTTATCATTCCTGGTATGTTTTAGCACTGTAACGGCATCAATACTGCCACAAGCAAAAGTAACGAAGTTATAAATCGTACAGCACCAAAAATAACCACAACGCCATCTATCCTGTCAGCTGTAAACTACTAACGAAATCTTGCATCGCGGTATCAGTTTTCCGTGCGATTTGAACATATACAACAGCCTAATATCGACTATCGGTATGTTACCCACCGGGCACAAAAACCGTCCGGTCCGGTATTCAGTCTATCGATTCTACAGAATCTGCCGATTTTGAACTTTATTTAGGAAAAAATCCTACCTATTACAAAAATATCAACAGCGCTTTTCATGCTGGACGGCAACATGGCAGAAGAAGAAATTCATTCTTATGAAAATAGGTAACCACGTTTCATTGAAGTCAAAAACAAAGTATCGGTATTGGACTGCCAGATTTAGTCAAAATTATTTTTCAGACATTTTTTGATTGACTAGAAACAAACCCAAAGATGAATCAGGTGTGATTGAAGTTAAAAATCTACAAATACTGCAAATTTCCAGTGAGGTTCTTTTAGTTTAATATCTAACGTTTATTTATTTCCATATTTCAGGTGTTATCGGCTACTTCAAGTTCTGCAAGCCGAACTCTTCACCATTCTCTTCCAGCCACTTCACAGGACCTCAGTACAGCCCAGCTGGAATCGGTCTAGGACCCTACAGAGAGTCGCCACCACAGTCCCACTATGCTCCTTCACACTATTCTGAGAGCTATCCCGTAAGTAAACATAAGTACCTACATATACTAAATTCTTTATTTCAAATACAGGTACTTTTGCATAGTCAAGGTGTGTCAGTCAAATAGATGAAGCTAATTCTGTCGCGCTAGCGATAAGAGCAGCAAGTTGTTCCGCAACAAAACACACTCACGACCCTGTTTCCAGCGCGACAGTTGCATGTCACTCTCTTCAGCTTCTATCACACGTACCACAACCACGCCACAAACACAACCAGACCACAACTACAACATGTAAACGAGCGCAATTTTTTTAATGAAAATGAATATTTAAATTGACATTTTGCCGTCATTATCAAACGCGTGTGTGATTCTGACCACATCGCAGACACATCGCAGCCACGTTACAACCACAATACAACTACCAGAGACACCGCAAACTAGCGTCGGCCACATTGCAAACTCATCCACATTTTGTAGATACCACAACGCAACCAAAAGAAGCCGCAGCGAAATGAGAAAGTTTGGATGGAAGTTTATGTGTTTTTCACTCGATCACGCCAGAATGGCTGAACGGATCTGGGTAAAACACTTTTTTTTATCCCGAGATTGGTATTCTTGGGATAAATTTTCACGTGGATCAAGCTGCTGGCAGAAACTAGTTTATTTAGTCTCTTTCCTGTTTATATAATCACTAGTTCCTCTGCGGTTTTGGTCTTTCGGTACGTGATAAATAAGAAAATAGTTTAAGTGTTTCATTTATTCAGGTTTTGTATTAATATAATCTTATGGCTAAAATATGAAAATGTCTAAACATTATGCCAAACTTCCCAGTTTATTTGCTGTGCTACTCGTGTGAAGCCGGGGGTGTTGTTAGTTGTTTATAATATTATTACTCATAGCTTCTCTTGTTGATTTATTTAGGTTCCATGCCAATTTTGCATTTTTTAAGCAAAATTATTTAAGAGCGCTTCAAAGTTGCTTGTACTGAGATTTCAGGGGTTTTTATAATTCTTATAACAAGCTAAGTACATAAAATGATCTTTTAAATAAATTTCCATTTCAATCTTGGATGAAAGCAGAACTTGCAAAAAGTGAAACAATCCAACGATTAATAACGCGAAAATGAAACTACCGTTATTTTTATCTTCAAAGCCTCGAAACTTTTCTTATAAAACTGTCTTCACTAACTCAAACATATGACAGGTTATTAAAAGTTTAACTATATTATTGACATGTTTGCTATCATAAATCAGGGTAAATCGAGTCTTCATTTAATGTATATATTAGCTTTTTCCCAGCGGTTTTGCCCTTTTGTTAGACAGAAAGTATTCCAAAGGAACGTAGGTACTACCGAAATTTTAATACTTCTTGCGACCATGACTTAAACTTCAAAAACCTGGGTCAAGTACCTACTTCCTGGGATTTAACTTCAAAATTCGTTAACTGTTGAGGAAAGATTAAAAAAAAATATAAATAAAATACAATACACAGAAAAAAAACAAAATCAAAAATAAAATAAAAACATAGTTATTGCTATACAACTATTTCAAAATGTAAAAATATGAGAGTCCGTCCACTTTCAACAGCTAAACTAATTAAACGTCTTTTGATAATTTTCTTAAAAACGACCAATATTTTGCAAATTGAAAGTAGTTTTGCCAAATTGTTTTTTTATAAAGTTTATGTAATATTTCTTATCGTTAAAATCTAAATCCCATTCAACTGTTGTAGTTATTATTATAGCTATTTTAATCCTTGACTTTATAATTTCAGGGTGGCCACCAGTATGGGTCCGGCGGCATTTCCTTCAGGGAGCATGATGTAAGTCCTCAGGACTTGGCTTACCAGGGTTGGGAGTACAGGAGCAAACAGGGCGCTGAAGATATCAAGGCTGAGCAGGCTTAAGACTGAATGTTTGTATGATCATCATCGTCATCTGTATACCTTTCTCTAAATCATGTCAGACTCGGCTTTTAATCCGAACGGCCATTATGAATCAAAATTTTTCATGGGGAGACTGCTTGTTTAAACTCCACAATCGAAATTTCATGATATGTTATGTACAACATTTATTAATTTTCGTCTGATATGATGCTGATGGTGTTTTCATCATCGTCATATCAGCCGATAGACGTCCACTGCTGGACACAGGCCTCCCCAAGCATCGCCACAACGACCGGTGGACCGGTGACCTTCACCTGGTCACCGGTCCACCTTGTAGAACACCTTCCAACGTTGCGTCTTCCAGTACCCGGTCGCCACTCCAGAACTTTTCGGCCGCATCGACCATCTCTTCTGCACATAACATGTAACAGAGTAAACGCAATACCTCTCAAGAGGTCATTTGTACTCATCACTATGAATATTTTTTACACTGGAAGCAACCCCAAAATCGCGAAAAAAAATTAGCTGTTCATTCAGTACATTTTGTTGAGTTATGCGCACATAAATGTATGGGGGATTCGATTATTTTTTTTGCGAATTAAGTTTTGTTCCCATAGTGAAAGGAAATGTTTCATAATAGGCTAGGTCGTACACAATTAAAAAAAAAAGTAAAATCCATAGAATTGGGGAAAAATACAGATAATTCATTTGAAAATTTACTGTTGTCGTAGTTAACTAATGTTTATAAATTACTCGATTTTCTACATGGCCTCTCACCGATTTAAACCCTCGATCATAGAAAGATAACTGTCAGCTGTTACAACAATGTCACTTCATTCATTTTCGTTTCGTTTTCGGTAAATAAACATATCAGAAGAAAATATCAAACGTCATCAATCAATCAAAATGACAGCTTACCGCCATTACGGGGTTTTGTTGTGTGTTGCAATTTCAAGTGCAATTTCTTGTGCTTTAGCAGCAAACAAAGCTATTTTAAAGAAATTGTATGGTTGAGAACGGTTTTAAATGTATTTTCCTATTGTTTAGTATAGTGTACAAGGACCTGGTCCAGGTTCCATACATTTTGGAACATCTCCTTTGTTTATAGTTATGAGTACAATCACCCTTAGGAGGTACTGCGTTTTTTCTTTTATACGTTTTATAAGGCTAAAGTGGGAAATGATTAAGTTTCATGAATAATCAAAACTGTTGTAAAGACATTTTTTACGTAATCAAGTAACTACATGAAGCAGATGTAATTAAAGCTAGCTTACATTTAAGTACTCAGTCATATTTTAAGACAGTATGTATATTACAAAATGTAAGGCAATTTTATAATTCAAAGCGGCGTACCTATCCGCTGTTATGTGACGTGCTACACACGCTAACAACCTATTTAATTTAATTAAGCTCTCTTAATTAACTATACGGCAAAGCAGCTTTACTTAAGAAGGTATTTCGCAAATGTTTTGTGGGTGGGACATTCACAGACGAACCAAGTTCTTGTAGAATTAAATTATTTTAAACCTACCTACCAGAATGAATGCAAGACATCTTAAAGGGTTATTGTACTCATCATTTTAAAGAACTTTCACTATGGGATCACTCATGAAAAAAAAAATTCCAACATCCACCCACAAACCTTCAACTCAAGTTTAATGGTAATACTTAGCATATGTAAAATACTGGTATTCAGCTGAATCCAGTTTGACTGGAAGCCGACCCCAATATAGTTGGGAAAAGGCTAGGCAGATGATGACTTGGTATATGTAATGCAGTATTTTCACACTATAAAGTTGCAACCTTGACTTACGTGGTGTTAGAACTTAAGTAACGTTATATTTAAACTGAATCCAGTCACAATCCAGTGCTATACCTATAAGGTTTCTGTGTTGTAACTTGCGTAGGTTAGGTTTCGAACAAGCAATAAATTGCCCGCAGAGTCGCAGTTTGCCATCCATGTACGGCTTAGAATGCACATTTATCGCATAAAATTTATCGCCAGCTGTAAACACTATGCACGGCTGAATTTGCTATTTCGGATTACTCTTTACCACAAGGATACAGCGAGGGTTTTTGATCCATCGTTAGTACATAATAAGCTCAACCAATAAAAAAAAATGTGGTTAATTTTTTTTAATGGGGTTTCCTATGAATTACATGTTTATTGTTGTTAATTATTAACTTATAGTTATTTGTTTGACAAATGGTTAAGTTAACAATTTATCGAAAAATGCATTTTAACTTTAAGCTGCTTTCAGACTACGCTTTAATATAATAGCATATAGTATTTATAGCTCATAGCACAACAATATCGCGCACCATACATTATTATGGACACTTTCACGCTGTACTGTACTATATATTATTGATAATGTATGGTGCGCGATATTGTTGTGCTATGAGCTAAATACTCTATGCTATATAATATATTATATCGTAGTCTAAAAGCAGCTTTAAACAATATTTTTCACTACTGATTGTGTTAAGTACAAAAATAAAACTTGCAGTTAGTGTTTTTGTAAATTTCCTTTATGAATAACATTTTACTTGTTCCATTTCGTCATCAGCATTTTTACGGTCATTCTCTTTAGTATTATTCACTGTCTTTTTATCAATAATCAATCATCTTTGTTCATTTTACATCGTGCCATTGCTTAAAAATAAGTGCTAGATCAACTCAAGTTTGCTATCTTGTATTTTATTCAGCTTTTCATGCACCAATCGTATTTGGTATTAAAGCAAAGTGCTTTACTTTGAATTAGTGTGTCGAGTCAAATTGATGATCGCGCTTGTAGACTTAATACAGTAGTGAATTGAAAGGCTGCCTGAATCTAAGTGCTGTCGAGATTCAGAAATATTGACATAGATCTTTTGATCAAGTCTTTGGTGATTGATCTAAGTTTTGCTTTTAATAATGCTAAACATATCAAACAGCATCATAATCAAAAGCATGCATGGTTTCTGACTTAAGAATTTGAAATTAAGGAATGGTCAAACTAAACTTTTTTATTAAAAAAATGTTAAATAAGAGTTAGGAAATTCTCAATTTCAATTTCTAAATTCAGAAATTAAGTTACAGTTTTGTTATGAATTTTGACTTAATCATCTTTATTAATAAGTTTTGCTCCTTTTTTGTTATTTTATTAATTTGATTTATACCAATCAATATTGGATCGAGCATTATCAATTTACATAAATAATAATTATAAACATAGCTAAAATCGATTTTTATGCACCAGGCAATTATTATGCTGTGGTTCTTACGTAAAAGTTAAGAAAGATAGTATCTATCTTTGCGTTTGTCAAGTTTGACATCATAGAAATATTAATTTAATGTTATAACTGTTTACTTTATAGTAAGTAAGTGATGTAAATTATTCGTGTTTATATGTGAATAAATTATTTTTATATAAAACTGTTTTTTTTATAACCTGTTGCTGCAGGAAGATGCCATTTCCTGTTTCAGTTGGTTTTCATCGTTTATTCAATTTTGAGGGTTAATTGAACCAGTAGTTAACTTCATTAACTAACAATTTTCTTGAACAGAACTCTCTGCAGAAGGAAGAAGGTTTAGTCACTTTTCAGTACTTTGGAAGACAATATCTCTAATAGGTTGTAATACGTGCTGGCTTCGCACGCGTGTAGTCGAAAACTTTTCATCTACCTAGCCTTTTCGTATCTATTTTATTTATTTATTTATAAGGCACACCAACAACTTATTTACAAAATTAATTATATTACATGTGACGTCAAGGATCCTGTGTAAATAAGCCACTTACAGGCATGCACAACTTTCACATTAATATTACAAACATATTACAACATAAAATCATTTAGCAATAATAGTAAAAATAAAAAATAATTCATTAACAAATTGAAAGTAGGTAATTAAATTGATCTGTAAAACATACAAATCAAAGTTATAAGTAATTGAATTATAAAAAATTAAAATTATAATATTAAAATAAAAACAAAACCATCGGGTCGGCTTCCAGTCAAAACGGTTTCCAGCTGAATACCAGTATTTTCGTAGAGCGGCTGCCTACCAGACCTCCACATCCCATTAACTGGGTAACAAGTACCGCTCCTTGGCAAGACTGGTATCAGATTTACTGGCTTCTGACTATCCGTAACGACTGCAAAGATCTCCAAATGACAGCCGGGTCAACAGCTTAACGTGCTTTCCGAGGCACGGAGGAAACTAGGCATGTTAAGATGGTCACCCATCTACAGATCAACCTCGGCAAGCGTTGCTTAACCTTGAAGATCGACCTGCTAGCCTATTCTGTAAATAACCACTTCGATATCGACTTCACCTGAGTGACTAAGCTTACAAAGTGAACTTTATTTCACACATCATAAGGTCTTATATTTATACGAATTTGAAACTCACCTCGGATTCCGCTGTCGAGACACGAAAATGTTGTTACAGAATAGCACTGCTGTGCGGCTTTTATTATTAAGTCACGAGCTCCTCAGTCGAAAACTTTTCCTCGGGAACCCTGGGATGAAAGATTTCCTGTGTTTGGACTATTGGCTCACGAGTAGACATTTGAGTTTTTATCGTATTCTGTCTGCGCTCGCAAATGAAAAGAACAATAGTAAGACAATGTAAGTTTATCCCGATAGGGTCTTACGGACGTTGATTAGTATCCATCCCACCGCTGATACTTAAAGTGGTTGGTAACAACAAAAAAAAAATGAAAAACAGTTTTTCACAGAAATAATCTTTTTAACAATAAATAAAATCATGTGGCGAACTGTTGGGCAGTAGCGACCCCACGAACCTAATCTCCCGGGAGAAGTCTTGTTCCTCATCTCCGGCTTGCCTTTATTGGCTGGCCAGAGTAAAAACACAGGGAATAGAGCTCCCACCTCTTTCTTGCCTTAATCAGCCGGTCTGAGTAGCGATTCGCTAGAGCAAACGTGCTCGGGAGAAGGATGTATAATCCAGTAAGTTGCTGGTAGGGATCTTGACCGCACTTCCGGAATTGTCCTGATTTTGGGGGCCCATTCATTGAGTGTGCAAGTCACCCCCTGCCATTTAAAAGCCGTGTATATTGTTAGTGGTCAGGCAGGGGCCAATAGTTCTTCTATAATAAACGATTATCAGTCCACTAAACCACCCAAACCCATAACGTTTCATTTTTTGTTTCCATATACTGCAATAGTACTGCTCCAACCGGGGATTGTCCTTGGGAATACTTTCAGTGCATACAAGGATAATCGCTGGTTGGTGCCCTATTACATTTGAAATGCCTAACGGGGTCTCTGCGAGTTGGTTTCGGCCCCTCGTACGCAGGCACCAAAGGACCGGGTCTCCAGAGACCCGAGATTATAAAAAAAAACAAACTTCCTTTCGCTTTATAATTATTATTCTTTTCCCACCAAAAATGCTGTCCTACTCTCTTATCTCCAAAAAATCTACTTTAGATGTTCTAGTTAAATATTATTAATCAACTGTATACATGAATTTCTGCTACATTTACATAAAAGCACTCGTTATTCGCAGATTAATTAAAATGGCATACATTCTCGTTATCTTCCCAGAAAATCCGTCACGAATCATAATTTCAATTAATTTGAATAAACATACATAATTAACAATTTGCGAAATATTTTCCTTCGTTACCTTAGGACTGCTAATTTTACTAAAACGTGTCATTATACAAAATTAAAATACGAAGTGCCGACGTCCATGAGTGCACTGAGAGCGTTCATGATGGTGATTATAACCTTACATGCTTATTAATTAAATTAGAAGTGAAGAAGAGCGCTTTATATACTTTTATTGTAAAATAAATGTTTGTTATTTCCTGTCCAACTTTTTTCTAATGTTTTTTACATATAATTATTATTATTAACTCCCTACATAGTCGATAGCTGGCGGTTCACACTGCCGGCAAGCGACTCTTGCCTCTATTGATCGTAGCGACAAGAGCTACCAAAGATTGTAATTTGTAATCGCTCAGCGACACTCGCTCGGCGATGGTTGTTTGGCAGTCAGAACTCACCAACCAGCGGTAGGGAGCGAGTATTGCGAGTTTATAAACTTGAACGCACTAATCTCAAGAACTACTGGTCCGATTTGAAAAAATCTTCCAGAGTTAGATAGCCCATCAATCGAGGAAGGCTCTATAGACTTCAGGATATGTCATCACGCTAAGACCAATAGGAGCAGAGCACTAATTAAGGGTCAGCTAGTCATTTAATAATTTCTAGCCGATTTGAGTATTATAGTACTTAGGTAGTGGTATACGCCGTGACGTCAGTTGTCAGTTATAATGGCGGCACGTGGACAGAGTCGTGTTGGAGAGTGAGAACTTTTCCGAGCGCACTTTGGCTCGAGACACCAACTAAGACACTCTACTAGAACGAAACTGTGGGTTTACCTATTTCAATTGTATTTAACCGACTTTCATGATCTTATATAGGAATTATACGAGTTCTTTTAATACAACAGGCTATGTGTTGCTGGGGAGATTGTTAAGCCACTTCTTCTTCACACTTAAAACAATAGGAAGTGGTGATGGACGGGCGATTTTATTAATTATTATTAATTCATTTATTTCGGAAAAATATCGATCTGCATAATACACAATTAAATAATAAAACTACGAAAATACAATTAAATAATTAAAATGTCAAAGATAGAATTAAATAATTACAATAATTATTATACCAGAGATCAATATACAATAACAAAATGAACTTATATTATACACTTAATAAAATCAAAACAGCTGGAAATTGAGTTATTTTTAGAAAAAACAATGTTTGACATAGTTTGTTTCACTGAGCATTGGTTAAAGGATTTTGAAATGTTGATTAATTCCGAGAATTATAGTGTGGGAAGTTCTTTTAACCGAAAGTCAATGTTACGTGGGGGCTCACTAATTTTAATCAAAAAGTGTATTCAATTTAAAACTCGTAAAGACATAGTTAACTTGTCTGTTGAATATAACATTGAACTATCCTGTGTTGAGCTAGATAAGCATGTCATAGTGTGCGTTTACAGACCCCCTAATTATCTGAACTACTCTATATTTGAGTCAGTGATGGAAGACGTATTGGCAAAACTTGCGACTGGTAATAAATTAGTAATTATCTGTGGAGACTTTAATATAAATATTTTAGAAAATAATTCAGATAGCTGTAGATTATTAAATCTTTTTAAATCGTTCAATTTGTCTAATGTGTTCATAGAACCAACCCGTACAACTACAACTACTGCTACATGTATTGATAATGTTTTTTGTTCTGGCGACTACTTACAGAAAGCCATTGTAAATTACCTCCCTTCTGATCACAGCGGGCTACTGGTATCTTTTGAGTCCAAAATACCAATTCAACAAGTGCAAATACAAACCAGACCAATAACATCCGGTAATTTAAATAAATTTAACCGTACTTTAATTGGGAAGTTAAGTGATTGGAACTGTACAGTGAACAGTGCTAATATTTTATATACAGATTTTTTTTCTTTAGTCCAAACAGAATTCAATCATACTTTTAAAAATAAAACTAAAACTATCTGCCCTAAGTTTTTATTTAGTGACTGGGCAACTAAACTGCCCTACTAAGCGCAAAAGCGGCATCTCAAAAAAAATCGTAAAATTGATTTTTATGCCATCGGATAGCTTTAAAAAATACGCATCTAATGGACTAAGCCTTTTAGCGCTATCTTGTTCAAAACATATAAAAATACCCCTAAGAAAGATTTCCCTATCTCAGTTTTACCTTAAATCACTAAGGGTATTAGAGGTATATCAATATTACGTAGGCAAACAGCCGTATATTTAAATACCGACAAATCTCTTTAAAAAGATCAGCAATTTTTCTAAGCCGTTAAGCGGTAAATATGTATAATGCGTGAAGTACTGACTTACCGCTACAACGCTTAGTATTTGAATGCTTACTTGATCCGAAAATCTTTTTACTTTATGAGATACGGTTGCAGCGGCAAATTAAATTGGCTCTTATTGTTTGAATGATACGATCGGGTTTCTAATAAAAGAAAAAAAAAAGTTAAAAAGTTAAAAGTTTCTAAAAAGTTATCATGCTGCCCAGGATAGATAATATGTTCAAAACTACTATTTTTACCCACAGGATAGTGGTTTACAACGAAAGTTTTGTGCCGACTGGTCAAGGCCGAAAAGGTTTGAGTGTTTTTCCTGTATTATGGTATGAAGGGTTGTTTGGACGCTCCAAAGCCGAAATCATAAGTGTATACTACCATTTTTTTATTTTTCATAGAGATAAAAAAGATCATTCTGTGGGTTGACAATTGTTCATCACAGAACAAAAATTGGACATTTTTTATTTACGTTGTGAATTCAAGTGACATCAGCGCCGACAAGATTGTGATAAAATATTTTGAACCAGGCCACACTTTTATGTCAGCCGACAGTTTCCATCATAGGGTAGAGTTGTCGATGAAACGCATGAAAAACAAAATTTATGATTTTGCCGATTTTTCTCAGGCAGTTAGTACTGCAGGAAAAAACGTAAAACCTAAAGAGATGACTCTACAAGATTTTTATGACTGGGAAGACTACACGACACAGTATAAACTGTCTCGAATACAACCGCGACCATATATTAATGAAATCGTCGAAGTAGAAGTCAATAGAGGCAGTTTTGATTTGACATACAAAACTGGATTCAATAAAGACCCTATCACTGCGAGCATAACCGGCAATAAAATTTTGAAAACTCAAGTTTTGCCACCACCAAAGAAGAAAACTGCAATGGAAGGCATTTCTAAAAGCAAAAAAAAAAATATTTTGAAATCTCTTCAAAATATTATACCTCAAAACAGAATGTCCTTTTGAAGAGAACTCCCTACTTTTGACTAGATATATTTCATAGTACCTATCCGTTTTTTCTTCAAATTGTTTTTTATGCCATTATAAATTTGAATAATGAAAGACTTAATAAATATACTTTGATCGTTTTTTTTTCCTTTAAATAATACATATTTTATTCGATAGAAAATTCATATTTTTTTGTATACGTACATGTAGGAGAACAGCTAACGAAAAAGCGGTAACTCAAATTTTAATTGTATAATTACTAGGCGGTGTGGCAGTATCTCATGAAAAGGTATATCTACATACATTTTTGATATTTTAACTATTGTAGTAAAAAATAGATCCAATATAATATATAAATTCTATTTAATAAGCAAAAAAGTCAATATATAAAATAAAATAAATATTTTTTTACAAAACTCCAATTATCTCGAAACTCGCTTTCATCGAGATACCGCTTTTGCGCTTAGTTGGGCAGTAAAGGACTCAGAAAAAGTAGGGATAGACTTTATGAGTTGTATGGCCAGCCTTTTATTAACACTGAAACTTTTAATAAGTATGTAACTACCTACTCCAAAATTTATAAAAATACTTGTAAGGTAGCTAAGGCTTTATACATAAGCAATAAGGTAAAAACAGCAGACAATAAAATAAAAACGGTTTGGAAAATTATAAATAATGAAACAAATAGGAACAAAAAACATAACACTGATTACAGATTGCAGACGCCTCACGGACTTATTAGCGATAACAAAGAAGTTGCTCAAGAATTTGTAAATTTCTTTACAAGTATCCCTGTTAAAACTACTGAAGCCTTAAATTCCTCGCCTTCGTTTGCTTTTGATTTATTACAGGCAAACGTATCAGCCTGCGCGACTGAATTTAATTTTAAACATATAAACCCCATAGTAGTAATAAAAGCTTTTAAACAAATCAAAATTAAATTGACCGAAGATCTATGGGGATTGTCTATCAAGGTTTGTACCTCAATTATCGAGACTGTAGCGCCGTACTTAGCTTTAATATTTAATTTCGATGTGTGTCGATCAAGGAGTCTTTCCGGACCTAATGAAATTCAGTAAAGTGATACCACTTTTTAAATTTGGGGATAGTAAAGACACCAATAATTATAGACCAGTGTCCGTGTTGCCAGTGTTTAGTAAGGTATTTGAAAAAGTAATGCTAAATCAGATGCTCAGTCATTTTAACACGAATAACATCTTACATAATAAACAGTATGGTTTCACCAAAGGACGTTGTACAACGGACGCTGGTGTCACCTTACTAAAGCATATCTATGCGTGGGAGGACGCACAGGATGCCATAGGTGTCTTTTGTGATCTCTCTAAGGCGTTTGACTGTGTTGATCACGATACATTACTCCTGAAGCTCGGGCATTACGGACTAGGCAAAACAGCGTTAAACTTAGTCAAATCTTATTTGAATGATAGACAGCAATTAGTTCACATAAACGGTGTCAATTCGTCGGGATTAAACGTAAAAATGGGCGTCCCCCAAGGCTCTATTTTGGGTCCTTTCTTATTTTTGGTTTATATTAATGATTTACCTTATTTATTGCAACAAAATCTTGATATGGTGTTGTTTGCTGACGATACCTCTTTAATTTTTAAGATAAATAGAAGGACGAACAATGTTAATGACATAAATAATGCCCTAATGCAAGTCCAAAATTGGTTCACGGCGAATAATTTAGTTCTAAATGAAAAGAAAACAAAGTGCATAAGATTTGCCTTACCTAATGTCAAAAGCAGTGATTGTGACATATTACTGAACAAGGAAAAACTAGAATTCGTCGATAAAACGGTTTTCCTAGGAATTACGCTTGACCCCAGGCTACAATGGGGCCCTCATATAACATCTCTTTCCGGACGGCTAAGTTCAGCAGCTTATGCTGTTAGAAAAATCCGCCAACTAACGGATGTCGATACCGCGAGACTGGTATATTTTAGTTACTTTCACAGTATCATGTCTTACGGTATTTTACTATGGGGACGGGCTGCAGACATCGAGTCTATTTTTATTCTGCAGAAAAGAGCCATCAAAGCGATATATAATCTCCGCCGGCGCGATTCTCTCAGAGAACTGTTTAAGATTATTAACATCATGACGGTACCTTGTCAATACATTTACGAAAACATCATGTATGTCAGAAAGAATTTACATATTTTTAGTAAAAGAGGCGAGAGACATAATTATGGTACTAGAAATAGGGACCAGTTAGTTCAACCAGGCTTCAGACTGGCTAAAGTAGCCTCATCTTTCATGGGGTACTGTTTAAAATGTTATAATAAGATACCTCCCCATATATTAGAACTAAATGAGACGAAATTCAAGTCTTGTATTAAACGCACACTATGCAGGCAAGCATATTATAAGTTGGGGGATTATATTGAAGATAAAAATGCTTGGCTGAATGCTGGTCCTGCTCCACAGCTAAGCCCAAACTAATTTATTTATTTATTTATTATATACTTTATTGTACACCAAAAATTAAATACAATAGGAAACTTAGAACTAAAATACATACAATGGGCGGCCTTATCGCATTTCGCGATCTCTTCCAGGCAACCTGGGATGGAGACAGTATTTGACTGGACATGAAATTGGGGCTGTTATGGTGTGACATAAGAAAAACAAAAAAACTAAAAATATAATATAACATAATAGATACACAGATACATACATAATACGCTAATAATATATACATAAAGACTAAATAAAAGGTAGTAAAAATAAATTACGGATATCGACTCACGGTGACAGGTAATGTTCCTTGACAAGTTTTTTAAAGGCAGGTAACGACTGAGCGCGTCTCACTGGAACTGGCAAAGCATTCCACAGACGGGCAGCCTGAACAGTAAAAGATTTATCCAGGAAATTTGTGGAATGCATTGGCATCCTCAGTCGTAAGTTATCTGATGACCTCAGAAATCTAGTGTGAGAATCGCTAAGAAACTGAAAACGTTTCTTAAGATAAAGAGGGGTGAAAGGGGAAAAAAGAACATTGTATAATAGGAAAAGAATATGAGCATTCCGGCGAAGGCGAATTGGCAACCACTTGAGCTTCAGACGAAATTCGGATACATGGTCATATTTGCGTAAACCGAATATGAACCTGATACAGAAATTTTGAAGTCGCTCAAGTTTATCTAGTTGTTCCTGAGTTAGGTCAAGATAGCTGGCATCAGCATAATCAAGGATGGGAAGAAGAAGTGATTGTGCAAGCGCAATTTTGGTGGTAATCGGAAGTAAATTTCGCAGTCTCCTCAACGACGCAGCAGATGCAAATAGCTTCCGGCTAACTTCCTGCAGTTGGGCAGTCCATGAAAAGTTTTTGTCAATGAATATCCCCAAGTTAATCTGTAAATAGTTCGGAAACATTGTTGGACCGGCTGAAGATTGTAAGAAAAATTTGCATTGTTAGAATCAACTTACTTAGCATTGTATAATTTCAGCCATTAACAGCACATGTGTGAGTACTGTGTACCTTTAACTTTAATTATCAGTTTTAGGTATGTTTTTGACTTGAATGTACCCTGGCGGTTGGAAGTGTCATGCTCACTCAAAAGTCTAGCTGATGGTGGCGTATGCGTTGGATCATTTGGCTCCCTTCAAAATGGTTGAGCCGAATGGTGCTGGCGCATGCGTCATGTTCGTGAACGGGCGCCGTCAGTCGGGACTGGTCATTTCTTAGCTGCCATGGTTAATTTTAATTATTTCTTTGAATTGTTCCTCTTTTATTCCGGGCGCTTTTATCCTGCTCGTCTTTTACATCGTTCTCACATGTATGTATAATTTCAACCCGATGTAAATAAATCTTTGTAAAAAAATTATTATTTTTAAAAGAGTGTCCGTGGAGTTTCTTGCACGTTCTTCTCCATAGAGATCTACGCTTTGGAACGTGCAAATAGCTTCAACTTTTTGGACCGACCGACCTTGACAATTCAAAAGTGCCTGTAAATGGTTTAATTGAAATAAATGCTTGAATTTAGAATTTTTTTTTTGAATTTTAAGAATTAGAATAAATAGTCAGTCATATCTATACTTCTATACTAATGTTATAAAGCAGAAGAGTTTGTTTGTTTGTTTGTTTGGTTGAACGCGCTAATCTCAGGAACTACTGGTCTGATTTGAAAAATTCTTTCAGTGTTAGATAGCCCATTTATTGAGTAAGGCTATAGGCTATATATCACCACGCTAAGACAAATAGGAGCGGAGCATTAGTGGAAAATGTGACGCAGACGAAGTTGCGCGGGTCACCTAGTTTTAAATAAAGTTAATTAATTCTATGAGTTTTTACCCATTGTCGTCATCATATACCGCATAGGGCAGTCAAGGCGGTCAGCAATCATCTTCAGTATGCCGTTGCTTCTAACTTAAATATAATCGCATGATATCCATCTCTCCACGCCTCTGCGAATATTCTGGATGCACTACAGTCTCAAGGTAGACGCAACAGCATCCTGAAATGTTGTTATATTAAACTCGCAGGGCATTAGCGGCTCGGAGGATATGGTTCACCAATAGTCCACTCGAGTAAAATGACTGGCAATATGCTTAAAAGAGCGTAACCTTTGCTACTACCGAGCATCTTGCACCAACTGTCTATTTGTAAGCTTTGACGTTCAAAAAGTGCTGGCACGCAGCCACATTTAATAAAGTAAGGATTGAACTGTATTGAATGTTATTATTCTACAATGAACCCGACACTACTGAATCTAAACGATGATGACGCTATCGCCCAGCCGTCCCTGCCGCGGTCATGTATAATAGGTAATCGGCACGATTGGCGCAGTGGTTGAGCGATCGACTACTGCGTCGTTTATCGTGGGTTCGATTCCCGCCCGGAACAAATATTTGTATGGCCTACAGATAGTTTTTCCGGGTCTGGCTATTTGTGTATGTGACTTTGTATGTTTGTAAACGCACTCACGATACAGGAGAAATTCCTAGTGAAGGGCAACGTATTTAAAAAAAAAAACATTCCTTAACATCTTCATTTTCTCATCTTGTGCGAAAGAGGGTGAAGGAACAGGTTTATCCTGGTCTTTCACACTATTGAATAACTTCCAAACCATTTATTTTAAAAATATGAAAATAAATATATAATTAAAACCTTCACAGTAAGCCCTTTCATTTGATAATTATGCTACACGATACAGTTCGAAAAACATTTTTAAATTTTCTGGTTTGACCCCCAAAACTCACCCCCATACTCAAATTAATGTATATATTTACGTAACGCGTCCGTGTTTGGGACACAAAATTCCATAATGTATACCGAATTTCACCAGAATCGGTCCAGTAGATACGGAGAAAACTAGCTGTAACAGACGGGTAGACAGACAGACGGACAGACAGACAGCCACACAGACACCCGAGTGATCCTATAAGGATTCCGTTTTTCACGGATGTTCGGAACCCTACAAATTATACCAATTTCATGACTGTAATAGGTTGATGTGGGGAAAATGGGCTTTCTCCTTTCTAACGACAGCTAAGTGATTCTTTTTACTGGCTTAATTAAATCACGTAGTCTGCTTGAATCTGCTTTACGATGGTCATTTGAACGAAACGAGTAGTGAGACATAACAGGCTAGAAAATCAAAAGTAGGTTTGTTAAGACCCAACATAAGGTCAACAACGTCAAATAAAACGTATGTTACTCTTCTACTAAAACGACTATTTAATACTATTGCTCAAAATTCTAAAGCAATTTGCCTTACAATAATAACCCTGACAACGGAAAATAAAACGAAAAAAAAAAATAATCAACAAAATATGAGCGTTAACGTTTAACATCTACCAATAGTTCTTAATATGAGCATCCACTATGTTATAATCATCATCGTCTTCTTTCTTTTCTTTTAAAAACTTCATGGAATCGAAATCTTTTAGTATAAAGACGTCTCGCGTTTGCCGTTTGGGTCTCTTGTAGTTGTTCTTTCTTGTCTGCATTTGTCGATAAGGTAACGGGTACCGCGGTAACTTAACTTGCTTTACATTGTATTTTTTCAACCTTTTCTGCTGATTTGATCTTGTCGTAACCTCTGACTTTTTAAGAGAATAATCATCTTGGTCGTTATCCATGTCAAACTTTGGCATCACAGTAGGGCTTGCCGTCTTCTTCACAACGTACATCTTCCTTATCTTCGATTTGTTGTTCTTCTTTATTATCTTCTGTATTGTTCTTTTTGGTTTCTTCTTGTATGATTTCCTGTTAGCTTTCTTGTTTTCGGATTTGTTCATCGCTGGTAGCCGAATTAAGTTTTCTGCTCTGTCTATGTAAGTGATATTGTAGAGAGCCTGTAACAACAAATTAAGAACTCAGTATTAAAATTTGAAAGAACAACTACTTTGAAATTTTTGACATCTTAGAACACAATATTTGGTTTCAGAACTTGAAATTACGAAATTTATACATGTGCCAAACAGCAATCAAACTTGACGATTTAAACAAAGTACACAACTTTGTCACTGCAAACGTAAATAATTTGATAAATCTTGTTTTCTTGGAAATGTGACTAATTTGACTATTATCAGATATGGAAAGATGTATTCAAGAATTTGGGAACAGATGAGCCACAAATGGGCAACTGAAATGAGTTTCAAAAGAGATTTTACATCATTTTCACGATTGAGTTGTTAATTATAAGCAGTTCGTAGTTCGGAATTTTATTAAAATCTGAGTGCCAAGTCTACTACTTTCACATTCGCATCGCATTCGCATCTCAATCGAAAACTGTCAAAAATGTGTGAAAATGGAGGCTTTTTTGACAGTTTGCGATTGACATGCGAATACGAAAATGGAAAAATTAGTAGAATTAGCCCTCTGATCTCTGTATAATTTACAAGATCATCGTTTCAAAAAATCATAAGAAAATATTTAAAAATATCTTCGTTCTGCAAACCGCGTCGTTACCATGTCTAACATTTTAAGTGATGATTTTAGATTGTACTCCTATGAATCGCTCTATATGTACACGTACCACCATTTTTTTTAGGGATGGGAAATCATCTAATGGCTTCTCCCGCTCTGGGCGGCGCGGAAGGGAGTGTAAGACTTTTACTGACTAAAGTCCATCCATGATCCTTCGTAGCCCTTTGTGTTCCGGAGCCGTGGTATCTCTTTCGAATAGTCCCGCAACTCCGGCAGGCTACCTTTCGGGCCCCTCTTTGTGCCGACTCTCTTTGAGGAACATGACGGATGGCGAGCTACCCATAGCTCACCGTCCACAGGCCCACGCCTATGGTGGCCGGAGGCCACCAGCCGGCCTCCGACCCCCGCGGCGTCTGCCGTGGCGGCCGGGACAAGAGGTTCTCTCCCTCTTCAATTCTGCCACCTACTTCGCTATCATGACTGCTTCGCAGAAGGAGGTGGCGGCGTCCCGTTTCTTCTCGCTCCAGACCATGGATTGGACCAGGGCCGAACGCGAGAGGTCGCCGCCGATCGCTGCTTCGAGGACATGGCGGTGCTCCGCCCAAGTGGAGCACACCTCAACAGTGTGCTCCACCGTGTCCTCCGGTCGACTCTCGCAGTGGTGACACCCGGGCGTTTCCTCCCACCCGATTTGATGCAGGTACCTCCCGAAACATCCGCGTTCGGTGAGGACCTGCGTCACGCGGAAGGTGACATGGTGCCACACGTACCACCCTAAGGTGCATTCTTTAACAGCTGGGTAGGGCTCTCTTTTCCAGTATAGCAAATTATACCTTTTGAAAAACATCACACAACACGCTGGTACACCTCACACAGCAACAAAGAAAATAGACCAGAAGGATGATGTCGACAGAACTAGTAAAAATTTGAAATTTACGCCAAAGAAAACCATCCCAGATAAATAAACAGAATATAGTGAGAAGAGATGTTAGTTTTATTGAAAAAAAAAATATATATATTTTTAGTATTTAATATTAATTACTCCTTTATGAGGCTTCCAGAACTGATGATTCCAAAGTTGGTATGTGGGTGACTTCCTTCCCTAAGAGACAAAGAGCGTGAAAGATAAGGTTAATAACAGCTATACACTAAAAATAAAAAGATTAATTAGCAAACACAACAAAGCGATTAATTTGCAGCGCAACTGTGGCCAAACTAAATAGTGTCCCGTCTGCAATATTTTGCTAGAAACGTAATGTTTTACCATATTTGTTTTTCCGCTGAAACCCGTGAGCGCCTTGTCCTCTTTCCCATCGTTGTTAGGTATGTGCTGTAATGAATGGACCCAATCAATGTATGTTTTGTAGGTATATTTTTAACCAGCTGTCAATTTTTATTAACTATCCCAATCCAGGTGATGGTTAGCCTGTGTACTAAGTTTCATCTAGATCCATTCATTATACGAAGTTTTTTTCTTATCGCATGGGCAATAAGGTCTAACGACTCCACACACTCTAGTGTCAGAGTTTCTAAGCCTCAAGGGCCTCTGACATGGTTTAACCTGGACCACCGGCTTAAATGTGCCTTCCAGAACACGAACAGACTTTGTTAAAAGAGGTACCAAACAAACGAACTCATTTTCACATTTTAATATTAGTTAGGCTAGTCCTAACTGATATTAGTAATTACCAAAGGCCCGCGTGAAAATGGGTTTTAATATTTTGCACAGAACCCTCAACTTTTATTCTTAGACGACACGGTTGGCGCAGTGGTTGAGCGATTGACTGCTGCGCAGCATGTCGCGGGTTCGATTCCCGCACGGAACAAATATTTGTACGACCTACATGTATTTGTTCCGAGTCTGGGTGTTTTTCTATCTTTAATATGTATGTATTTACAAAAAAAAACATGTATATTATCGCTTCAGTTCATAAAATACTGATACGACAAAATAAAGGATTTTTCATAAACATTACTTATTTTTGTCAGCGGCTACACACTCGTCGTTTTCTAAAATTACTCTAAGGCAACATACTGCCATGATGGAAAGTACCCGGAAAGTAACCTGTCCTATGCCCATTTCTCTCGTGCGGATTTGAATGAAATTAGGCACGCTGGTAGACCATAAATTCCTGAAATAGGACTCGGGGAATTTTGCATTCCGACAGTATATTGCTTTAGGATTCTTCTTCTTTTCAAGTCGATAGTTAACCATCGTCAGATTGAGCACAGTAGATGGCCACGTCAATTACCGTGTTGGTGGAATTCATCAAATCCCTTAAAAAACAGGTGCATGGTTACTTGAATACTTCAACTTGTGGCTCATGTCTCCTAAACAGAAGCATCGCACTCACATTCTGTATCCAACGGGTCTATGAAACCCCACCACTTCGACAGGATCGGTCTAAAGTGGCCTTTCTGCCTTAAGATAATATTCGATAACACGGAGCAAGAGAAACAGTAAAATAGTCAATATACAATAATAAAAGCCACTTACATTACTTAAATCAGCAGCAGAAACAAGATGTATAAAAACCGAAGAAACTATTAATTGCAAGTACATCATAGAGACATCTGAATTTTCAAATGAACGCCAGGCTACTAATGAGAAACATTTATAAACTATTCTTGTCGATAACTCGTGTAGCAAAAGTAAACACCATTGTTCCTTCCGCCATGTTTTAAAAAGAAAGGCCGATATTGAAAAATGGCGGAAATGACCTTAGTACATTTTCTCTGCTCAGTCGCCGCCACTTTTTATTATAGTTTTATATTGCCAAACAGAAAAAAGTTCAGAAACATACATTTAAATATTTAGGTGCAGTTAATTAGTAGATCTTTGTAAATGAAAATAATTTGTAATCAAATATTCTTGCGCATTTTTTATTGAAAAAAAAAAAAAACCATCGTTCAAATGAAATACAAGTAGTGTTCAATTTTAATAAAATAATTAAAAATAGAGTTGAAGAACTTTGATAACCAACTATTTCGACATGATTTTTTAGCGATAGTTTTTTTATTATTCAATATCTAGTATTTTTTTACCAATCAGTCTGAAAAGTACAAAATGAAAATGTGAGGGAGCATGCAAAAAAAGTATTTTAGGTAAAATCAGTGACAATTTCTTTCTTTTTTGTACACATAAGTATTAGTGAACATTATTTTTCAAATAAGAATTGAAAACACTTATGAACTATATCTGAACAATATTATTGGTCACAACTGCTGCGCAAAAATAGTAAAAGAGATTTCTATGAACAACAATGTGTTTGTGTGGACATCAACCATCGAGGTATATCTAATTTTGAAGCCTCGTAGAATCAACAAAATGAGTATAAAGGTAAGAGGTTATGAATTTTTTACTGTCGTGTCTTAAGATTCCATTTTCCCTAGTAGGGGCAGAGGGGGTCCACAGTAGTCCTCTATTGCAAACGGTCTTAAGCTTCACACTTCACCTCACTCCACGATATTCTGATGGTCGTCGCTTCTGCTAACACGGTGCGTCGCAAGATTTGACGGAGATAGCTTCGCTTCCTTTTCACTTGGGGATTCCAGTCCAGAGCCTATTTGGGAATGTGATCGGGATCCCTCCAAACCGTGTGACCAATCTATCTACACTTACAGTGCTTGGTCGGGCGGTCGGTCGAGCTCTCGTGATCTCTCCAAGTATGTGGCGAAGACATCGCTTGACAAATACCTGGATTTGGCAAACACTCGTCTCCATTCCTTCCAATTCTTTAAAAGCCATCTGGATCATCCCGACATCTTATTCGCGGTCTACCGCGGCCTCGTGTGCCTGTTTAAGGACAACCGTGAGTTTTAATGGGTCCACAGTTTGTCCGCCCATAAATGTTTCGTTTTTTTATTACTTCCTTGGATTGCAGCTTTGTGTACCAACATAAGAATAAGGTTTTTGTCATCGTGGCAGTACATTTCTCTCTTTTGCCATTGTGAAGTGCAACAGAGAGATTATGTACTGTACGGTGACAAAAGTCACCAGTGCGCACCTAGCCTAATTCAGGTTGTTTCTTTATAGTAACATAGCTATTCCATGCCCAGTTCGTCGGGTGGTTTTTTTTTGGGTTGATATGTAGCCTATGAAATTCACAAAAAACGTGGCTTTCTATTGATAAAATAATTTTGAAAATGAGTTGAATAGATCCAGAGACTACCCCTACAACCTCACAAACTAACAAACTCTTTATAATATTATGCCGCGGCTACATGCTCCGTATTACCTGCGAGCACGCCTGCACAAATCATTTTGCGCAGGTAAGTACTAGACTGTAACTCGCGCAGTCTCAGAAGTTCCGTCTTTTTGTAGCCACGACTGCACATACCTGGACTGCAGGCATGCTCACAAGTAAGACGGAGCGTGTAGCCTGGGCATTACATAGTATAGATTGACTTACGTTTTTAAAATAAACAATGCCCCAGGAAACTGTTTTAATCATTTGTAGGTTGACAGAGTGAGAAGTTATCATACAAAACAATATTTATTACTAGCTGAATCGGCAAACGTTATTTATTCATTAAAAAAATAACCTACCTTTTCTCAGACCAACCTAAAATAAACAAAAAAGAAAAACCGTTCAAGCCATTTTGGAGTAGTTCCTAAAGAAACACTGTGACCCGAGATTTTTACATATTAGATAGAAGAAAAAAAGAATGTTTTCGAAAAGTCGATCAAAATATATCATACAAAAGACTCAGGTTAGAAAACATGAAGAAAATGGTAAGCTATTAACTTTTTTGCGGAGCAACGTTTCCAAGTGTTAGTGGGCAACATTAGATGCAAAAAAAAAAATTTGTTGTTAGTTTACAAGTTAAGTCATAAGTTGAAGAATGTTAAGTAATGTTATCGTGTTGCATGGAAAAGTAACTGCGGTGTGGATGCACCTTTAAGTAATTCGCAGAAAAATCTACACTGACTTTCCATTTATAGTGTCAACTAGCTGTTGCCCGCGACTTCGTTCGCGTGTAGGTATGTCGAAAAGTAAAATGTTGTCGTTAGGTAAGATTTCTAAGATAAGATATACGAACAGTCAATATCTAGCATTGCTTAACTCCTCTTAGCTTTTGGAGCTTGGAACAGTAGGGTTTTTAACACGTGATAGAGCTACATTAAGTTTGGCCATGGGAAAACACCAACCGTAAGAGCAGTCTACCCCTGCGGATCTAGACTCGGGTATCTGCACCATGTTAGATTCCTATTCTGTCCGTTGTGCATAGGTGTCCTAGCTTAGTTAGCCAGCCTAGCTCCCCCCAAATGCACAGATGTCTTCTGGGTGCTTTACAGGTTTCATGGAGCGACCTCACCGTTTCGAGAAATTGTTCACGTCGGGAAGCCCCGGCCTTACATTCAGGATGAGGTGGGCAACTGATTCCTCGGCGTTAAAGCAACCTCTGTAAATGGGTTGTCTGTGACGCCTATGTTAAAGAGGTGTTTCTTAGGAGGAATTTCTATTTTACTTGAAAAGTCGTTAAGTTACGTAGTCACGGTTATGGCCTTCACATAGCTATTTTTGACTGCCTGCAATCTATAGCCGAATTTACGTACGAAACTGAGAATACAGGTCCAGCTGTGCCACCTCAAAACCTCTCTTCGCGAGTTCGTCAGTGTCGACCGTGCCTAGGGATCTACAGTTACCCTTGATCAACTGGAAAGTTAATCCCGTAATGGATCATTTCTGGCCCTGGGCTGTCATGATGTTTCATAGGGTCACCGAGAATTGAATAGTTTTAAAACTAAACAGTCTGTTGGATATTATGTGACTTTCAGCCGAGTGCCTTTGCAAAGTTTTGGAATATCTAAATAAAAATCATAAAACTTAATCTGAAAACATTTGTTAATATTCTGCTTATTGACGGCTGTTGCTTCCACGTACAAAGAAAAAGTAGATCCAGGCTGGGAAGCAACCGGTCAGCATAATGCTATAATCTAAAATAACTAAACCATATGTTCTTGAAACTCACACACATCTTGATGAATAAAGTTGATTTTTAGGGTTCCGCAGACAAATGGCAAAAACCGGAACCCTTATAGGTTCGTCATGTCTGTCTGTCTATCTGTCCGTCCGTATGTCACAGCCACTTTTCTCCGAAACTATAAGAACTATGCTGTTGAAACTTTGTAAGTAGATGTATTCTGTAAACCGCATTAAATTTGTCAACCAAAAAAAGAAAAAAAACCGGCCAAGTGCGAGTCAGACTCGCGCACCGAGGGTTCCGTACAAACCTGTAGGTATATAAGTAAAAGTTGGCAGCGACCTCTCGTAGGGCCGGGCCCCTGGTTCAGACCATGGTGTGGAGCGAGAGGGAATGGGAAGCAAAATTCTCGTGTCGCGGTGTTTGTTTCCAAACTCCTCCGAAATGGCTGAACCAATTTGCATGAAATTTTGTGTGCATATCGGGTAGGTCTGAGAATCGGCCAAAATCTATTTTTTTATTTTTTTTTGTTAATCGCATAACAACGTTTGCTGGGTCAGCAAGTCTAATATATAAAATTCTCATGTTGCGGTGTTTGTTTCCAAACTCCTCCGAAACGGCTGAACCGATTTGCATGAAATTTTGTGTGCATATCGGGTAGGTCTGAGAATCGGCCAACATCTGTTTTTTTTTTTTTAATCGCTGAACAACGTTTGCTGGGTCAGCTAGTAAGTTTATGATTATTAAAAAAAATATACTATGTGATGTAACTAAAAATTTAAGATTTTCGGAATTTTTCCTATATGTGTACTTTATAACGTTGCTTCATGCCAAATTTCAAGATTCCAGGTCGTCTGGAAGTATCCTTTAGGTTTTGATTCCCTTGCGAGTAGTTGCGAGTTTCAAAATATGCGGCTTTAATTGCTGTATCTTTTGATTGCGTTGACGTAGAAGTTTGATTTTGTTACAGCTTAAAGATATTATAGACTTGAGTATTTGTTAAGAATTTCAATATAATACCACTACGCGTTCATGAGTAAAGGGGTAATAAGTTTAAAATTATTAAAAATATTTTTATTATATGATGTAACTAAAATTTATGCTTTTCGCAAATTTTCCTTTATCTGTGTTATAAGACGTTGCTTCGTACCAAATTTCAAGATTCTGAGTTCACGGGAAGTACCCTGTAGGTTTTGATTCCCTTGCGAGTGTCGAAAATTTGCGGCATAAACGGGAGTATCTTTTGATCGCGTTGACTTAGAAGTTTGATTTTTTCACAGCTCCAAGAGACCATAGACTTGAGTATTTGATATGAATTTCAGCTTGATACCTCCACGCGTTCCTGAGAAAAAAGGTCTTGACAGACAGACAGACAGACAGACGGACAACAAAGTGATCCTATAAGGGTTCCGTTTTTACCTTTTGAGGTACGGAACCCTAAAAAAGCAATAAATTTTGGGGGTACACTTAAAACTGAAACTCAATTTTTTTTTTTTCATCAAACCCATACGTATGGTGGGGTATCTATGGATAGGTCTTCAAAAATGATATTGAGGTTTCTAATATCATTTTTCTAAACTGAATATTTTGTGCGAGAGACACTTCAAAGTGTTAAAATGTGTGTGTGTGTGTCCGTAACTTTTAAAATAAGAGAATGATAAAGCTTTAAAAAATATACGATGAATATTACCATTTAAACTACCAGTGAAAATTGGTTTGATGAAATCTAGTTAGTAGTTTTTTTTTAATACGTCGTAAATCGTAAACCGCAACTTTTACATATAATAATATTACATACCTACAGGTTTGTCCGGAACCCTCGGTGCGCGAGTCCGACTCGCACTTGGCCGCTTTTTTATTTATTTCGATCCAGGAACGCGTATCGAAACAATTTTATATTTATAAAAACATGCACGCTTTGGAACGCTTCATCTTTTTGGACCGACCGACGTTGACAATTCGAAAGTGCCTGTAAATGGTTTAATATTGTAATAAATGCTTTGGTTTATTTAATAATCATCATTGGCAGAAAATATGACACCAGTCTTCCCAAGAAGTGCCATGGTTGTGGAGATCAGGAAGGCAATTTGATACAGTGAATTCAGTTTCACGTGAAACCAAACTCACTGTGAAAATTTCAACTCTCTTTGACTTTTTCGGGTCCCTGGAGACCCGGTCCTTTAGTAGGCGTACGAGGGGCCGAAGCCAAGTCGAGCGTCGAGCCCTCTTAGATATTTCAAATGGTATGGGACACCATCCGGAGGACACGGTGGAGCACACTGTGCAGGTGTGCCCCGCTTGGGCGGGGCACCGCCGTGTCCTCGAAGCGGCCATCGGCGGCGACCTCTCGCGTCCGGCCCTGGTCCAAGCCATGGTCCGGAGCGAGACGGAATGGGACGCCGTTGCCTCCTTCTGTGAAGCAGTCATGCTAGCGAAGGAGGTGGTGAAAAGGGAGAGGAGACCCTCTCGTCCCGGCCGCCGTGGTAGACGCCGCGGGTGTCGGGGGCCACCACCTGGTGACCTCCGGCCACCTTAGGCGCGGGCCTGTGGACGGCGAGCTATGGGTGGCTCACCGTCCGTCCGTCTAGTGACGACAGGCCGTGTCGACGGCGCGTTAGTGTTCCACGCGCGCCTCGAAGAGAGTCAGCACACAAAGGGGCCCGAAAGAGCCGACGCCTGCCGAAGTCGCGGGATTATTCGCAAGAAACACCGGGGCTCCGGAACACAAAGGGCAATGAAGGAACATGGATGGGTTTTAGTCAGTAGAAGTCTGACACTCCCTCCCGCTACACCCAGAGCGGGAGGAGTCATTGGATGATTTCCCATCCCTAAAAAAATATAAAAAAATGGGGCACTAACTGACGATACCCACTGCACTGTGAAAGTATACCCAAGGACAATCCCCGTTAGGTCCTGCTCTTACCGGGGATTGTCCTTGGGTACTATTGCAGAATATGGAAACAAAAGATGGATGAGGAGCTCGTGGCTAAATAATATCAGCCACACAGGTCGATCTTCAAGGTTAAGCAACGCTTGCCGAGGTTGGTCTGTGGATGGGTGACCATCTTAACATACCGAGTTTCCTCCGTGCCTCGGAAAGCACGTTAAGCTGTTGGTCCCGGCTGTTATTTGGAGATCTTTGGCAGTCGTTACGGATAGTCAGAAGCCAGAAAATCTGACACCAGTCTTGCCAATGAGCACCGTGTTACCCAGTTAATGGGTTGTGGAGGTCTGGTAGGCAGCCGCTCCACGTAAAATATGGTATTCAGCTGAATCCGGTTTGACTGGAAGCCAACCCCAATATAGTTGGGAAAAGGCTAGGCAGATGATGATGGAGACAAAAGATGGGTTTGGGTGGTTTAATGGACTGATAATCATTTGTTATAGAACTATTGGCCCCCGCCTGACCTCTAACAATGTACACGGCTTTTAAATTATAACAATATGGCCTGTCAACCAACCAACCAACCTACCTCTTCTTATTATGGTTCTTGAGAAAAATGTCCACAGACAGACTGATGGACGGACAGATGGATAAACAGACAGACTGCAGAGTCTTAACTCTAAAAAGTTTAATGTTATTGTACTTTCTCTTTGCAGCTGCTACCGTTGATCCTGCTCTTGACAACAAATACCTGCAGGAGTTCTCTGGTCATCGACAGCGGAGTACAGGCGGGACTGCACTTTGAAGACTACTGTCCCATCATGAGGTACTGCCAAGAGGGTGCCCACGTTATGTGCATGTACTACAACCCAGTGAGTGTATAATCCCATTAAAAAGGTAAAAGTGAAAATGAGAGCCAAGTTCAATAAAATCAAGCAAAAGTCATTTTTATTCAAACCAGGCTGAAAATCAGCACTTTTTTAACTTCAAAATTTACATGAACAGTCCCCCAAATCGCCCAGCCCGTCATCGCTTTTTAGTATTTAAGCAACACAACTGTCTGTTAAGTTAGAAGAACTTGAATTTATATAAAAGATTATTCAACAGACTTAGAACAATACTTTGCTGATTTTTCAATGTTAGAAAACGTTTATTGGAAGAATAAATACGTCATATTGACATATCGTTACAGAAGCCGTCAGACGGCCATTTTAGGGTTCATCTAAAAACTTTGTAACCCTTTTTACCAAAAGTATGCGGACGGAGGAGTATACTATTTTGCACAGTTTATATGGTGAAGGAGTGCAGAAAGCTTTTTTTAAATGTTTTTGAATTCAGATTAATGGACGATCACTAGTATACCTCTATATACCTAGTTTTGTGATACATTAAATTTTATCGAATATGTAACAGTCAAAGTGACTAATCTGGATATTATACAGGGTGTAAGGAACAGCCCTCCACAAACTGATAGGGTGATTTCAGTGTGTCGTACTAAGTTGACCGGTACATGAAATTATTTCAGGAACTTTATGGGAATCCAATAAAACTGATTTGTTTAATTACCTCACACACAATGTATCGCTACCTCTGCAAAACGCACGCAGCGAACGGCAGTGCAGCGAGCTTTCGAAAGGACAGCCGCGCTCGCGCCACGTGTTTAACGGCTGATTTCATGCGTCGTTCAAAAATTGATTTATTTTTTCATTTTAGCTATGTTATTTACATTAAAGCAATAAAAATTGAAAAAACAAAAAAAAAAACCTGAGAAAATTTCCACTCAAAATTCAAAAAATCCAAAAATTTTCAAAATTCAAGCATTTATTTCAAATAAACCATTTACAGGCACTTTTGGATTGTCAAGGTCGGTCGGTCTAAAAATTTGAAGCTATTTGCACGTTCCAAAGCGTAGATCTCTATGGAGAAGAACGTGCAAGAAACTCCACTGACAGTCTTTTAAAAATAATATTTTTTTACAAAAATGTATTTACATCGGGTTGAAATTATACATACATGTGAGAACGATGTAAAAGACGAGCAGGACAAAAGCGTCCGGAATAAAAGAGGAACAATTCAAAGAAATAATTAAAATCAACCATGGCAGCTGAGAAATTACCCGTCCCGACTGACGGCGCCCTTTCACGAATATGACGCATGCGCCAGCACCATTCGGCTCAACCATTTTGAAGGGAGCCAAATGATAAAACGCATACGCCACCATCAGCTAGACTTTAGAGTGAGCATGACACTCCCAACCGCCAGGGTACATTCAAGTCAAAACCATACCTAAAACTGATAATTAAAGTTTGAGTTAAAGGTACACAGTACTCACACATGTGCTGTTAATGGCTGAAATTATACAATGCTAAGTAAGTTGATTCTAAACAATTCAAATTTTTCTTACAATCTTCAGCCGGTCCAACAATGTTTCCGAAATATTTACAGATTAGTTTGTGCTCCCTAGTGGCTGTAGAGCAGGACCAGCATTCAGCCAAGCATTTTTATCTTCAATATAATCCCCCAACTTATAATATGCTTGCCTGCATAGTGTGCGTTTAATACAAGACTTGAATTTCGTCTCATTTAGTTCTAATATATGGGGAGGTATCTTATTATAACATTTTAAACAGTACCCCATGAAAGATGAGGCTACTTTAGCAAGTCTGAAGCCTGGTTGTACTAACTGGTCCCCATTTCTAGTACCATGATTATGTCTCTCGCCTCTTTTGCTTAAAAGATGTAAATTCTTTCTGACATACATGTTGTTTTCGTAAATGTATTGACAAGGTACCGTCATGATGTTAATAATCTTAAACAGTTCCCTAAGAGAATCGCGCCGGCGGAGATTATATATCGCTTTGATGGCTCTTTTCTGCAGAATAAAAATAGACTCGATGTCTGCAGCCCGTCCCCATAGTAAAATACCGTAAGACATGATACTGTGAAAGTAACTAAAATATACCAGTCTCGCAGTATCGACATCCGTTAGTTGGCGGATTTTTCTAACAGCATAATATGCTGCTGAACTTAGCCGTCCGGAAAGAGATGTTATATGAGGGCCCATTGTAGCCTGGGGTCAAGCGTAATTCCCAGGAAAACCGTTTTATCGACGAATTCTAGTTTTTCCTTGTTCAATAATATGTCACAATCACTGCTCTTGACATTAGGTAAGGCAAATCTTATGCACTTTGTTTTCTTTTCATTTAGAACCAAATTATTCGCCGTGAACCAATTTTGGACTTGCATTAGGGCGTTATTTATGTCATTAACATTGTTCGTCCTTCTATTTATCTTAAAAATTAAAGGAGTATCGTCTGCAGCCCGTCCCCATAGTAAAATACCGTAAGACATGATACTGTGAAAGTAACTAAAATATACCAGTCTCGCAGTATCGACATCCGTTAGTTGGCGGATTTTTCTAACAGCATAATATGCTGCTGAACTTAGCCGTCCGGAAAGAGATGTTATATGAGGGCCCATTGTAGCCTGGGGTCAAGCGTAATTCCCAGGAAAACCGTTTTATCGACGAATTCTAGTTTTTCCTTGTTCAATAATATGTCACAATCACTGCTCTTGACATTAGGTAAGGCAAATCTTATGCACTTTGTTTTCTTTTCATTTAGAACCAAATTATTCGCCGTGAACCAATTTTGGACTTGCATTAGGGCGTTATTTATGTCATTAACATTGTTCGTCCTTCTATTTATCTTAAAAATTAAAGGAGTATCGTCAGCAAACAACACCATATCAAGATTTTGTTGCAATAAATAAGGTTAATCATTTATATATACCAAAAATAAGATAGGACCCAAAATAGAGCCTTTGGGGACGCCCATTTTTACGTTTAATCCCGACGAATTGACACTGTTTACGTGAACTAATTGCTGTCTATCATTCAAATAAGATTTGACTAAGTTTAACGCTGTTTTGCGTAGTCCGTAATGCCCTAACTTCAGGAGTAATGTATCGTGATCAACGCAATCAAATGCCTTAGAGGGATCACGAAAGGCACCTATGGCATCCTGTGCGTCCTCCCACGCATTAAAGATGTGCTTTAGTAGGGTGACACCAGCGTCAGTTGTACAACGTCCTTTGGTGAAACCATACTGTTTATCATTTACGATGTTATTCGTGTTAAAATGACTGAGCATCTGATTTAGCATTATTTTTTAAAATACCTTACTAAACACTGGCAACACGGATACTGGTCTATAATTATTTGTGTCTTTACTATCCCCAGATTTAAAAAGTGGTATCACCTTACTGAATTTCATTAGGTCCAGAAAGACTCCTTGATTGACACACAAATTAAATATTAGAGCTAAGTACGGCGCTACAGTCTCGATATTTGAGGTACAAACCTTGATAGACAATCCCCATAGATCTTCGATTAATTTAATTTTGATTTTTTTAAAAGCTTTTATTACTACTATGGGGTTTATATGTTTAAGATTAAATTCAGTCGCGCAGGCTGATACGTTTGCCTGTAATTAATCAAAAGCAAGCGAAGGCGAGGAATTTAAGGCTTCAGTAGTTTTAACAGAGATACTTGTAAAGAAATTTACAAATTCTTGAGCAACTTCTTTGTTATCGCTAATAAGTCCGTGAGGCGTCTGCAATCTGTAATCAGTGTTATGTTTTTTGTTCCCATTTGTTTCATTATTTACAATTTTCCAAACCGTTTTTATTTTATTGTCTGCTGTTTTTACCTTATTGCTTATGTATACAGCCTTAGCTACCTTACAAGTATTTTTATAAATTTTGGAGTAGATAGCTACATACTTATGGGGATAAATATAATGACCACCATAAAATGCTTTGATACCCTTAGTTTTGTAACCAAAAATATCTACTTAACACCAGAAAAATAAAGTCTAAAAATACAATAGTACCAGCTATTTTAGTCACGACTCCACTTTAAATTGTATTCGACTACAAAATTTAGTAAAATGATCACCGAATCTTAGCGAGCTAATTAATATCCACTTAGTATAATATTCAAATTCTATAGTAACGTGTCTGCGTCAGATCCCCTCTATGGCTGGTGAAACATGTGGGTTAGGTTAGGTTAGAACCATGACAATCAGCGCGCGAAGGCGAGTGAGCGAAGCGAGCGTGCCGCGGTAGCGGCCGCCGAGCGCCAGATCCCTTCTATTGTTGGTGAATCATTTGGTTTAATCGGATAACGAGATGTTATTTTTTTGCGTATCATTTTAACAATTTTTGGGTTAGATTATTTTTTTTGGAGTTGGTTTGCTTAAATATGATAGCAAGATGTTATAACTTTGGTTATAAGTTTACATTAAAATGCGGGTTTAATTTTGGAGATCATTTACTATTTTTGACTGCTAAATGTTACTATATCTGGTGGTAAGTTGAACATAAGCCCATACTTTTTAAAAATGTCAGTGTTAATAAAAGACAGGCCATACAGCTCATAAAGTCTATCCCTGCTTTTTCCGAGTCCTCTAGTTGCCCAGTCACAAAATAAAAACTTAGGGCAGATAGTTTTAGTTTTATTTTTAAAAGTATTATTGAATTCGGTTTGGACTAAAGAAAAAAAATCTGTATATAAAATATTAGCACTGTTCACTGTAAAGTTCCAATCACTTAACTTCCCGATTAAAGTACGGTTAAATTTATTTAAATTACAGGATGTTATTGGTCTGGTTTGTATTTGAACTTGTTGAATTGGTATTTTGGACTCAAAAGGTACCAGTAGCCCGCTGTGATCAGAAGGGAGGTAATTTACAATGGCTTTCTGTAAGTAGTCGCCACAACAAAAAACATTATCACTACATGTAGCAGTAGTTGTAGTTGTACGGGTTGGTTCTATGAACACATTAGACAAGTTGAACGATTTAAAGAGATTTTATAATCTACAGCTATCTGAATTGTTTTCTAAAATATTTATATTTAAGTCTCCACAGATAATTACTAATTTATTACCAGTCGCAAGTTTTGCCAATACATCTTCCATCACTGACTCAAATATAGAGTAGTTCAAATAATTAGGGCGTCTGTAAACGCACACCATGACATGCTTATCTAGCTCAACACAAGATAGTTCAATGTTATGTTCAACAGACAAGTTAACTAGTATTTACGAGTTTTAAATTTAATACACTTTTTGATTAAAATGAGTGAACCCCCACGTAACATTGACTCTCGGTTAAAAGAACTTCCCACACTATAATTCTCGTAACTAATCAACATTTCATAAAAAACTTTTTACAAAAAAATACAACCGACTTCCAAAAAAAAAACACTACAAAGTAAAAAATAACTTTAATTTCGGAACTCGGTGTTTTTGTTAATTTGTTCGTTTTTGACACCGACTTCCGAAATTAAAGTTATTTTTTACTTTGTAGTGTTTTTTTTTTGGAAGTCGGTTGTATTTTTTTGTAAAAAGTTTTTTATTTTTCACTTTTTAGTGGTACCCCACACCTAACAACACCACTGCAAAATCGTAGAAAAGCAAAATACAAACGCACTAGTTGCCCATACGATTTTCGAAAGTTCCCCTCGACTTCTTTGGGATGCCATCATCAGATCCTGGTTTCCTTATCATGGGACCATTTGGGAAGTATTCCCTTTCCAACAAAAAAATCATTTTTAAAATCGGTTAGCAAGCGACGGAGTTATGCCCGAACAAACATAAAAAAAAAAAAAAAAAAATACAAACATCCGAATTGAGAACCTCCTCCTTTTTGGAAAGTCGGTTAAAAATCCTTTAACCAATGCTCAGTGAAAGAAACTATGTCAAACATTGTTTTTTCTAAAAATAACTCAATTTCCAGCTGTTTTGAAGAAAAACCTTGAATGTTCTGATGAAATAATTTTAAAGATTTCTGCTTAGCCCCTATATTGCAATTAGCTATGTGAGAGCAAGAATGTAACTATACTGTTATTGGTATCGTACAAACTAGTTTAAAGGAACATCCGGAGTGAGCTCCACGTCTCCCATGCCTTCACTAGGCACCAAGATCTTGCTACTTGCAGACTCCACATTAAAAGAATTGTCCATAGTGACACATGGATTCTCCTTCGTACAATTATTGTAAATAATTATAGCATTAGTGCTACAGTTAACAATGTCCACCTGTACATTAGTATTATTACTTATATTTGCAGTGTTAATTATAGTAGAAGACTTCGATATACTACTTATGTCTGAGTTTATGTAATATGCTAATAGGCTAGCTATATGATGTCTAAACCTAATAGGCAAATACACAGTATCCCTAGTCGACATTAACTTATCAACATATAAGTTGATGTCCAGAAAAACAAGTTTGTCACTGTAATGACTAAGAAATGTGCTTGTTAACCATGTGAATAATTATAATTATTTTGTGTATTTGACAATTTTTCAAAATATGGAAAAGCACACAGTATTATTTTGTTGCAATTTAACTTTAACATCTCAGTTACAGAGTCAGTTATTTGTTCTTTTTTTAAATTTGAACTGTTACCTATAAACACAGTTATATTGGTTTCTGGTTTATATACATATCTTGTCACTGATTCCATTATTTGTTTGAAGTTTGACCCAGGTATACAATAATTATGAGTTACAATAGCTGAGATTGTTATTTAATAGTTTACCTAAACCTCTTCCTATACTACTATCGCGCCGTCTCGCGCTCCCGCGCTCATGTGTTCACGAACTCGAGTAGGTACAAAGTTGTAAGAATTGCGTCACAGAATAGAGCAATGCAGTAGAGCAAAATAAATAGATTAGTATAGGTTTATTCTGATTTATTTTTCTAGATAGCATTTTGAAGGTAATAGCTACATTTTTAAAGAGTGTATTTTTAGTCGAGTTCAAAAAAGGAGGAGGTTCTCAATTCATCGAAATTTTTTATGTATGTTCACTGATTTCTCGAAGATCCCAGAACCAATGCTGAAAATATTTTTTTTGTTTGAAAGGGTAGACTTCTCAAATGCTAATTTTTCTTACGGATCCCTACTTTTCATAACAAAATATAGAGTGTAAGAGACATCGAACTACATCCGAGTACCACGGGTTCAGTACATGATCCATGTCGATGATTCGCTTGGAATTACTCTTCAGATAAATCCATAAAAAAAGGAATACTGTACTTTTTTCGGATTTTTGACACAGTGTGCACTGTGGTACGAGTGTGTAAACGAATCTTCACAATCACAAAATCTATTATTATTTTGTTACATTATTAAGGCACACCTAATGCTAATGAAATTAGTAATTAAATGTGAAGGGGGATGGTCATTTGATTTTTATACTGGAGACAGTATAAGTAGAGGGTATAGGTAACTACTATCCAATCACCATCCCGTTCCCGTCTCATTCACGATCTATACAATAAGTGTGTTGATGCGAGTATATTTTTTAGCGATCCGTACCCATAGAGTAACCAACGGAACCCTATTTCTAAACCTCCGCTGTTCGTCCGTTTGTCCTTATTTCGAGAACCGTATGTAGACAATTGAAATTTTCAGTGTATTTATTTAAAAAAAAAAAAAAAAAATGGGGCTCCCATACAAGAAACGTGTTTTTTTCGTCTGATCCGATACTAAAAGGAACTGCACCAATAGAAAGTTACGTTACCTATGCTATAGGTTAGTTATATTTATTTATTTATTTTATTATTTATGTACACACAGAAAAATAGTCAAATTTAACATTATTATTACATCATTAACATTTTATTTACATCATTATTATTTTTATTTTTTTTATTTTATTTTCGTGTCGATTCGTAAAAAAAATTCACAGGCGAGGTCGTGCGCAGAAGCGTAAGCGTAAGTAGTAATAATACAAAAAGCACCCGGCCTAACGCAGCGGATTGAACTAAATACCTATAAATAAAACCAATACAGCATTTGCGCGCGTGGTGACTTTATTTATTCTGCATTAGGGTTCAAATTCAACGGTTCCCACAACATGGTGTGATTGGTAACCTATTTTGCCGCCCGACGCAAAATAAACCATTATAGTTTTTGCGCGCGGTGACTTTATTTGCTCTGCATTACTAGCACTTGATGTGGTTGGTTGCATTTTAGGCAAGTGTTTTTCTGTACCATTTTCATTACTTCCTCTTCACCTTCCTCTCTCTCCTGCAACATTAGTAGGCATTGCTATTGCGATTCTTTAAGTTCTTTGAGAGCCGTTCTTAGTTTAATCTCCATATCCTGATCAGTAGCCTTACGGGTCATCACAGGCATGGTTTCAGAGATATTTATTGAAAGTAGAAATTAAGGAACAGTGAGAACCAATAGAATAGGCAAAATAAAGAAAAATTAGATATGAGGGGAAAAAAAATTACAAAAAATGGGGAAGATAGTTTAGCTAGTTCAGAGAAATAAGGTAGGCTTCTGTATTGGCTTGGAAAGCTTTTTCACTTGATTTTTGAATTATACGTTGCTTTCGATTACCTTATGATAAAATACTGAATGTGGGTAGGAAACTCAGAAAATGAATCTATGATAAAACTCAGTTTAAAACTATAATTATGAAAATATTACTATTATGGACGTTATGAACAAGTATATCATTAAATTTAAAACATAACAACAGAATAATTATGGACTAAATCTCGACTTCGTTTCATTTCTACTATGTAAACAAAACGATTTACAACCTAAGCTGCGAGCTAATCCAGTCAAATTGTTCTTAGACTGAGTGTTTTACCAGTTGAAGAGACTAATGTGTGCTATTATTAGTAAAATAAAAGTAACAATACTCCCCGTATTATTCCAGTTTGAACTTCAGCTGATCGTTTTAGGTTACCGGTGACACCGGGTACCAAATCTTGTACTTTGGTTGATTATTTTTCCCGGATAACAATAATCCTGAGTCTTTATGTATTGAAATTAGGTTTCCACAAATAATTACACCCTAATTTCACGTTTCTTCTTCGTTAATTCTAAAATACGGATCACAAATTTGATATGTCACTTGGACAGTGTTGCCAGTAAAAAAAAAAGATATGACATGACATGACAAGACACTGGAATATGATTCAAAATAAGGAGCTGATTGTACCCTGTTAATATGTGGAGGGCTGTCCCTTACACCCTGTATATTATCCAGGCTTTGTAGGACACCGTCGCCTCTTTTCTGCGAAGCAGTCATGCTAGCGAAGGAGGTGGTGGAGAGGGAGAGGAGACCCTCTCGTCCCGGCCGCCGTGGTAGACGCCGCGGGCGTCGGGGGCCACCACCTGGTGACCTCCGGCCACCGTAGGCGCGGGCCTGTGGACGGCGAGCTATGGGTGGCTCGCCGTCCGTCCGTCTAGTGACGACAGGCCGTGTCGACGGCGCGTTAGTGTTCCACGCGCGCCTCAAAGAGAGTCAGCACACAGAGGGGCCCGAAAGGGCCGACGCCTGCCGGAGTCGCGGGATTATTCGCAAGAGACACCGTGGCTCCGGAACAAAAAGGGCAATGACGAAACATGGATGGGTTTTAGTCAGTAGAAGTCTGACACTCAATCCCGCTACACCCAGAGTGGGAGGAGTCATTGGATGAGTTCCCATCACTAAAAAAAAAAAAAGACTTTGTATAGTATAACATCAAGTCAGTTGAAAAAAGTGAAAATTTATAAAATATTCTAGCCATTTTATATAATATCTTGTTAGACTTGGATAAAGTAATTAATAAAAATAATAGATGTAGAGTATAAAGTTTTATTGAGTTTTTGTGGTCACTGGATACAAAACCGGATACTGTAAAAAAAAAGCTTAAACAAATTTCACTGGTCAAATTGATCTGGTGGGATGCAGGCGGAGCAGTAACAATAACATTATCATAAATATTGCTTAGATTTACCGTATGTAAATAAACGATCTTTCCCGTATTAATCTTTCCACACCGTCAGTGCAGGAAGAGTTATTTGATGATTTACAATTTAAAAAGAACTTTGAGTTCGGAATTATCCAGTGACATTAGCCCGAATTCATCGCCTTTGGTTGACTGGTATTAATGTTTAAGGCATTGGATCGAAGGCCAAGAAGACGTGTGACAAGAATGGCTTCAGCAAGATGGCGAAGAGAAAGAAAAAGAAGCCTACTTGTCGGAACCAGTGCGGCACCGCGCTGGCAGGACCAAACATGCTATTGTGTCCATCAACACCTTCGACGAAGCTGTACGTGTCCCGGCTACATCACTTCACCAAGATTGAGGAGATCGTGAAGTACATGAGAGTGAAGACCAGCTGGACATTGAAGCTTGAGAAGTTTGAGTCGCACCACAATACAAACATTAAATTGTTTGTGGTGTGGGCTCCAACTCATCATCTCGGGATTTTCTTCGTTTGATTTTCGACATTTCCACGGCTAGCTCCGCATCACCAGCGAAATACGACGCCATTATTTCGTGTTCAGTAGTATATAGTTTGAAACAACTGTAACATCTATTAATTTATATATAGTTGTTTTTTTATTTTCATGTAAGTATTGTATTGTATGGGCCCTAGATGCCTGAAATAAAGATTAAATTAAATTCAGTCCTTTGTACGTGAAGTTTAATTAAATAAATAACACAGCACTCTTTATGCAGATAATAGTTCTATACCCAGAGGATCATCGGCGATGATCGAAGCTCCAAAGTCTTGAGCATCGACACCAAGTTGCTGGTCTGTCGGTTTTCTATCGGTTACATTTTGGGGAGTGTGCGACGGAATTGCATAACTTACTTTCGCCAAGCCCGTTCCACCATCGGACCGCAAGACGTACGGTGATGTGCCACCGGCACATGGTGGATATCCCACCTACAGGCACAAAACGTTTTGGGAATACATTCATTGTGCGTACAGCTAAGGAGTTGAATTCCCTGCCTGAGTCTGTGTTCCTGATAGCTACAACCTGGGAGTCTTTAAGTTAAGAGTGAATAAGTTACTTCTAGGCAAGCGTGCTCCACCTTAGACCGCATCACCGCTTAACATCAGGCGAGATAGCGGTCAAACCTACGCCTATCAATATTCAAAAAAAAAAAAAAAGTACCAAGAGATTACTGGAAAACCTGTAAGTCTATAGTGTTAAAAAAAACATGTTACAAGCGTTCATCCGACTATTTGTCATCAGGCTATATCTCAAGAACTGTTAGGCCACGGACACGAGTCACGAGTTTTGGGGGCCGAGTCACCCGCGTCCGTAGGAGAATACCCCTAAAGAATTGTCCCTACACGTGGTCCCCGGGTGGTGCTAATCAGGTGACATCAACTGGTGGTAGGTTTCGGCCGATGGCTTGTGACCACCCACTGGGCAAAGACGTACCGCCAAGCGACCTAGCCGCGTTCCGGTGCGATGCCCAGTGTAGCCAATACACGAGGAGTTGGGTCGAAATAGTTGTTCCAATGCAGGCAGACCGATCAGGCACGCGTTGATAAGGGCGTATCGGGAGACTAGTCGCGGAGGGTAGCGGGATCCGAGGCACGGTGCGCCGCTGGCCGACCGCAGGTAGTTGGGGGCCCAAGTAGTGTGCCAGCCACACATGAAAGGCTGCCCCGCCAACTGTCGAAAAATCCCGGAATGCACCATCGTGCTGGTTGGCGACCAGACGAGAGGGCCCGATGGACATTCCCGGGGGGGCTCGGGCGTCCCCGCAGTCTCCAGACTAGTCCCCCACCGATGCCGTCCAGTCAGGGCGTGCCTGTGGGTTAGCAGCATGGAACCTCATTTCACTTCCTTCTCCTCTCCTTCCTTCACTCATAAACATGACCAGGAACAGAAAGAAAAACGCTGTACAGCGGCAGCACTCCCTCTCGCACAAAGTGCACCTCTCTAATATACGAGGCCTGCACTCAAATCTCGCCGCAGTCCATCACCACCTCGAGACTGAGAAACCAGCGCTCCTGTTCCTTTCCGAGACGCAGATCAGATGTCCGTCAGACGTGTCGTACTTGTCGTACCCAGGGTTTACCCTGGAGCACCATTTCAAACCACGCGCGGGCGTATGTATGTACGCCCGGGACGACATATGTTATCGGCGTCTCGCGACTATCGAAGACTCCAGGTTTTCGACGCTGTGGGTTCTAGTGGACACTGGCCTGGATAAAATTATCTACGCCTGTGTCTACCGTTCGCACAGCGATGATCTAGAGACAACTGGGCTCATACAGCACCTCAGTGAGGCGGCGGATGTGGCTCAGCAGCGGTACCCTTCTGTTAACTGGTGTTGCTGGGGGACTTCAATGCCCACCATCAGGAGTGGCTCTTCCCATACCAGCACACAGATCATGCTGGACGAGAGGCGCGAAAGCTAGCGCTAGCGTTAAATCTCACCCAGCTGGTCCAGGGGGCAACAAGGGTGCCGGACGTTGATTCGCACACAGCCAATTGCTTGGACCTTCTGCTGACAACGGATCCAGACCGCTACTCGGTGTCGATTTCTGCTCCGCTGGGTAGTTCCGACCACTGTCTGGTGAAATCTGTGTCCGTCTACTCCCCACCCGATCCCAGCCCAAGAGGCACTCGGCGGGTATGGCGATACAGGTCAGCAGATTGGGATGGCATGCGATCTTTCTTCGCATGTTATCCTTGGCAGCCCACTTGCTTCTCTTCAACTGATGCATCGTCGTGCGCGGACGCCGTGACAGATGTGCTGCGGCAGGGAATGGAGTACTACATTCCGTTCTCGGACGTAGTGATGTCTGGCGAAGCTCGCCCGTGGTTTGGTGCCGAGTGCAACCGTGCTAATGCGCTAAAGCATGAGGCTTACCTAGCATGGGTTGACGCCCGTACCCGCAAAGCAAGTGACGCGATTCAGAAGAAGAGAGCCTTCAACAGGGCTGCCAAGTCCTGCAAGAAGGTGTTGCGGAGGGCTCAGTTCGACCACATTAGCCGAATAGGGAACAAACTTGCTTCATACCCAGCAGGTAGTAAAGCTTTTTGGTCCCTGGCTAAGTCGGTCGAATCGAACTTCTGCCGCCCCTCACTGCCACCACTGCTGAGACCCGACGGGTCGCTGGCCCACTCCGCTGAGGAGAAAGCAAACTTGTTCGCCTCTATGTTTGCGGAATCGTCACGTCTAGATTCGGGTGGCGCGAGGCCCCCTACTCCTCCTGTTGGATGCGGGTCATATATGCCGAACATAAGCATTCATCAGAGGGACGTACTTAGGGTACTGCGTAACCTAGACGTGAACAAGGCTAGTGGCCCCGACGGGATTCCAGCAATTGTACTGAAGACTTGTGCGCCTGAGTTGTCTCCGATCTTGACACGCCTATTTCGCCTTTCGTTTGAGACTGGGAAAGTGCCGAAGGCTTGGAAGCAAGCTAACGTGCAGCCCGTGCCCAAGAAGGGTAGTCGAGCCGACCCGTCAAACTATAGACCCATCTCGGTAACGTCCATACTCTGTAAGAGTATGGAACGGGTACTGAATCGCAAGCTCCTGGCATACCTAGAAGCGAACGATATCCTTAGTGACCGACAATACGGCTTTCGCCGAAATCGGTCAACTGGGGATCTTCTAGCGTATGCCATTCACATCTGGAGTGAGGCCATTGAGAAGCACGGGGAAGCACTTGCGGTCTCCCTAGACATCTCGAAGGCCTTCGATAGGGTCTGGCACGATGGCCTTATTAGTAAGCTTCCTTCCTTCGGTCTGCCCGTCGGATTGTGTGACTGGATTGCAGATTTCCTGAGGGATAGGTCTATCCGAGTGGTCATAGATGGCTGCTCGTCCGGACTACTGGATATTAATGCCGGGGTTCCTCAGGGGTCAGTACTCTCGGCAACATTGTTCCTGCTGCATATTAACGATCTGCTAAAACCCGGTATTTTTGGGTATGCAGACGACAGCACTGTTGCTGAGAGATACGTGTCTGTCGCACGAGCTGGTGGGTCACAGACCCGGTCTCTCCGGGAGGCTATGGTTGAGCGCTTGAACGTGTCCTTACAGGCTGTCTCCGAATGGGGCGATGCCAATCTGGTCAAGTTCAATGCTGCGAAGACCCAAGCGTGTCTTTTTTCCGCTAAAAGGAGTCAATTCGACCCTGCTCCATCTCTCCGCGGTGTAACCCTGCCGATAACCGACAGACTTGAGCTTCTTGGTGTTACATTAACATCCACCCTCAATTTTGGCCCCTTCATAGAGGCCAAGGCTCAAGTGGCTGCTAGAAAGTTGGGGATCCTGGCAAAGGTGAGACGGTACTTCACGCCGGAACAGCTTCTTAAACTGTATCAAGCGCAAGTTCGATCGTGTATGGAATACTGCTCTCATCTTTGGGACGGATCTGCCAGATACCAGCTTGATGCCCTCGAGTCAATTGAAAAACGAGCCAAGAGGATCATCGGTGATGATAAGCTCGTCGAATCGAAGCTCCAAAGTCTTGAGCACCGACGCCGAGTTGCTGGCCTGTCGGTTTTCTATCGTTTACATTTTGGGGAGTGTGCGACGGAATTGCATAACTTAATTCCGCCAAGCCCGTTCCACCATCGGACCACAAGACGTACGGCGATGTACCACCGGTACATGGTGGACATCCCACCTATACGCACAAAACGTTTTGGGAATACATTCATTGTGCGTACAGCTAAGGAGTGGAATTCCCTGCCTGAGTCTGTGTTTCCTGATAGCTACAACCTGGGAGTCTTTAAGTCAAGAGTGAATAGGTTACTTCTAGGCAAGCGTGCTCCACCTTAGACCGCATCATCGCTTAACATCAGGTGAGATAGCGGTCAAACGTACGCCTATAAATATATATAAAAAAAACGAACTCAGCTCTGCCGCCGCTGCCGCTCCTTGCCGGCTGAGTTCGTATTTGGGGCTTTATAGGTAGACAGTTAGAAATGTTCATAGATTTTAAATTTTAGTTAAATTAAAAATGATAAGGAGCTCCCCCACCGTTTTTTTTTTCAGTTAATATTGGAATTATTTTGGTAAGCTGCAGGCAAAACCTAGTAAGTAATTTATGTTTTTTTTTACTTTACAGATCAGTAAATACGGCCCTCATTGCTTCAACCCCATAAACAGTTCTGCAGTCGACATGACTGCCGAGATAGCAGGCTCGATACTTGATGTAGTAAACACGTAAGTTTCATCAGATAAAAATAAATCATTTAGTATGGACCACACATTATATACACCCACCAAACTCCGTAACAGAAGGGCTACTCTCTAAGCCCATATTCAGTAATTTCTGGTTTAGTTGCGGGCATATTCTACGCCGTATCATCTACGGACTTACGATTAATCCCGAACCTGAACTAAGATTTACTTTTAATGGTTAGGTAATACGGAGTAGAATAAGCCTGAAACTACGGACTTCGGGCTTTGAGAGTAGCCTCCCAGTTTGTTAGCAGATTACCAACTTTACCAGAACTTAACTAAAGCTAATGTCTCTTACTTACTTCAAAGCAACCAGTATGGTTGCTTACTTTCCATATTGGTTGCTTTGAAGTCGTATTTAGCTATTTGAACTATAGTTTTAATACCTGTCAAACTTAACTGTCAAAATCAAAGCATTTATCTAATACTTCTATACTAATCCATATTAATATTATTAAGCTGAAGAATTTGTTTGTTTGTTTGCTTGAACGAGCTAATCTCAGGAAAAAAAAAACCGATTTGAAAAATTATTTTTTCAGTGTTAGATAGCCCAATTATTGAGGAAGGCTATATATCATCACGCTAAGACAAATTGCTAATTTCAAATAAACCATTTACTGGCGCTACGGCGACGATTTCGTAGTTTAAACCTATTTTGTAAAAAAAAAACGCAATGTTTTATATCTTGTGGCCTCCGCGTGTCATAACAAACTCGGGGATGACTTTTGTTTCAATAAAATTATTCAATTGTTGATGCATCACGACGGCTATTTGCACCCGTGGCTAACAGGATTGACAAGGGCGGTCTGTTACAGAGGTTCAAAGCGTAGGTCTTTAAGGAGACGAACGTGCAAGATACTTCACAGACACTCTTTTAATCACTGAGGTATTACTACGTACGTACGCTAGTAATATAGTTCAATCCTTTTAATTAACAAATTGTTCCAGTTGAGCAAACGAAAAAGCAAATAAAAAAAAGAGTTGAAATTAAAAGAGAGAAAAAAAGGATTGTGTGGTTTTATGAAACCACGGTAAAAGTGACACTTTTCACTAAAAAAGGTCAGCTGATGTGAACTATAGGCGCCGCCATATTGACCTCGGCTGCTCTGACGAGCGCCTTTCACTTTATCCCTACTCCGTGGCTGACCGCCACGCGACATGCAACACACAGACGAAAAAGTTTGAGATGATTTATTAAAAGTTTCACTTTAAAAAGAATTGATATGTGTCAAAAATAGTAATTTTCCCTAATACTCTTTGACGATATTATTAGTAGTACCCGTGTTCCTCCTCATGACCTAGGCAGGAAAACTTATCAACAAAGTTCTACAGGCAAAAAAATTCATGTTAACCATTAGATATAACAATGGTGATGGTATATTATTTCAGTACTCTTTTTACTTCATAATCTTAATATTTAAAATACTTCCGTGACTGATTTTTTTCTAAACGGAATAGTTTGTTGTCTAACAAACTATTCAGTTTACCCTAAAAGCAGGATACGCGCGTACAAGATCGCGACGTTTGCACCAGAGCTGGGTTACATTTCATGAAAACTACAATCACGTCATAAAAATTGCACTGATTTTATTGTCACTATCTTAGATTTGTCATAATCTTAGAATAGAATAGAATAGAATAGAATAACGTTTATTGTCTCCAGTATTACAGCTAGTAGTATTAGTACATACACAAAACTATAATACCGGAAGCAAAAGGTTCAAGCGTCAGCATTATGCTTAGGTGCCCTAGTGGGTTGCTAAGCGCTGGTTTTCAGCTTAAACCTTTGACTCCTGTTTACAAAAAGGAAAAAAGAAAACAGTACATTCTTCAAAAACGGTTAAAATGATAGTTGTTTAATGATCATACATCAACACTATTTAATTAGTTATAAGGTGTTTTAGTCTGTGGACACGAATTGGTCATTTAAAGGGAAAGAAAAAGAAAATGAAAGATATAACCTGAAAGAAACTATAATGGGCATCTTTTATAAAAGCTTAGTGCCATTTTTTTGACAATCGAATACGAATATCTTGCATTTATTCTTAAAATTGGTTGTGTTTTGAATCATTCGAAAGGGGGGTGGTATATTGTTCCAGATCTTTGATGCTGCATATTTAAAACTGCCCTTATACCCTTTTGTTTTGTGTCTCGGTATCATAAGCGTTTCATTTACTTTTGATCTGGTATATAAGCTGTGGGCATTCTTACACCAAGATAATTTATTGTACAGGTATGAGGGGCTTTTACTTGCAATGATCCTGTGTATAAAACACAACAAATGTTGATTGCGTCGCGATTCCATGTTAAGTTGTGCCTTCTCAGTTATAATAGGGGAAATGTGACATCTTCTTGGAACTTTATAACAGAAGCGTATGCATGCATTCTGGACTCTCTGTATGCATTTTTTGGTTTTTTGCAAGAGCCTAGGTCCATACACCACATCACAATAGTTAAATGGTGACAGTACCAGTAGATCTGAAAGTAGTATCCTAATATCTTCGGAGAGGTACTCACGGATTCCATAGAGAACCTTCAACCTGTAAAAAGCATTCCGAATGCGGCTATTAATATGCTCTACAAATCTTAGTTCCTCGTCCATTACCAGCCCCAGATTTTTTGCGAAATTTACCCTTTCTATTAGGTCTCCATTAACAATCATTGGCTCGTATAGATCGTCAGCAGTTTTAATCTGGTATTTGGTGCCCAATATCATGCATTTTGATTTAGATGCGTTAAGCACTAGCGTGTTTTTTCGAGACCAGTCGAGGATTTGCTCAATGTCCTTCGATATATCATCCATGGCTTGACTGGTTTCAATTGGCTTAAAAGGTTTATAAATTTGAGTGTCGTCCGCATACATGTGTACCTTACAGTGTCTAAGAATACTAGATAGATCAGCCGTAAAAATAATAAATAAAATGGGACTCAAAATAGATCCCTGTGGGACACCTCTTTCCACAAGCATACTTTTTGACTTAATGATATTTCCTTTGTCATCATCGGTAACAACTTGCTGGTGTCGATTCGAGAGGAAAGATCTGAACCATTTGCAGCTATCTATCGAAATTCCGTAATGGATAAGTTTGGCAAGTAGTAGTTCTCGATTCAGACAATCAAATGCCCTCGAAAAATCTAATAAAACAAGCATTGAGCAATTTCCAGCATCTGATTCAGACAGTATATCATCGGCGACATGAGCCAGAGTCGTTGCTGTACCATGACCTGGACGGAAACCTGATTGGTGTTGGGACAGAATTGAATTAGCCTCAAGGTACACTTTGAGTTGCTTTTCAACTACTCTCTCGATAACCTTTGAAAGAACAGGAAGAATACTTATTGGTCGCAAGTCTTTAAGTTCATTAATGTTTTTAGTTTTTGGGATGGGTTTAACTAATGCCTTTTTCCAGGAGTCCGGAAATATATTTGTTTCTATGGATTTATTAATAACTAGCTGACCCGCGCAACTTCGTCTGCGTCACATTTTCCATTACTGCTCCGCTCCTATTTGTCTCAGCGTGATTATATATATATATATATATATATATAATATATATATATACGCCTATAACCTTCCTCAATAAATGGGCTATCTAACACTGAAAGATTTTTTCAAATCGGACCAGTAGTTCCTGAGATTAACGCGTTCAACCAAACAAACAAACTCTTCTGCTTTATAATATTAGTATAGATTGCATAATATACAAAATCTACGTTCAGTTACGTATCCTGATCTCTCTCTCGAATTAAGAATATAATTATGAAGAGGGTACCTAATGCAGGGCACTGTATCATCTCTATCGGTTGAAATGCCGACCAGCCCAGGTACCTAATCTCCTGGTACAAACTAATCTTGAATCAAAATCAACAAAACCAACTATCGAACGAATGGTGCTGAATCAAGTGGATTCTTAATTTCGTCCAGAACAGTCCAAAAAGAAACACATTTTCTCCGATTTTTACTGACAATATTGCTGATCGTAGACCACTGATAAATATAGTTTGTTTTAAGATTTTATAATATCAAAAAAGTTTTACTGGGTTCATAGAATCGATTTATTATAGAGGAGCTCGTGGCTAAAGCCGCACGGGCCGATCTTCAAGGCTAAACTATAACAGACGAACGCATCGATCTTCAAGGTTAAGCAACGCTTGCGAAGGTTGGTCTGTAGGTGGGTGACCATCTTGACATACCGAGTTTCCTTCGTGCCTCAGAAAGCACGTTAAGCCTTTGGTCCCGGCTGTCATTTGTAGATCTTTGGCAGTCGTTACGGATAGTCAAAAGCCAGTAAAATCTGACTGAAATCTTGCATTGAATGAGTTGTGGAGGTCTGGTAGGCAGCCGCGCCACGTAAAATACCGGTATTCAGCTGAATCCGGTTTGTCTGGAAGCCGAGCCAATATAGTAAGGAAAAGGCTAGGTTGTTATAATGGTCACCCATTCACAGACCGACCTCGGCAAGCGTTGCTTAACCTTGAAGATCGACGTGTTCGGCTGATATAGTTTAGCCACATTGAAACATAATACCAAATATTCATCTCTTCTGTTAGTAAAACAGTTTACTTATGGATACAGGTAACTAGGAGTGAGGCGTATTTATCGAAACAGTTAAAAAAAACAGGTATTTCAAAGTAACAACATGAAACAGGTATCTCAGAACCGAAATAACAGCTCCCACCTATTTCGCCTGTTCCTCAAACAACCGTAGTAGCCGTAACTCGACATACAAAACGAAACGACCTGGAACAGCTTTGAGAAACAGTTTCAAATGGAACATGCTCCATTCTCTTCTGACTTATTATAATAGAAAGAGACAACATCTGTTCTTTGGAACAAGCTCTTTGCTCCTCTGGTTCATTGTAATAGAAAGAGATAGAACCTGTTTTCAGTAGCAGGATTATCTATGGTAGCAGGTACTGTTTTTGTATCTGTTGCAATCAACGAGTCTTTAGTTCCAGTGGAACAGGCTGTTTTTTTGGAACAGGTTTTTGGAACTGTTTTCTTCTTGGAACTGAAACAGGTGAAACAGGTTTCTAATTTTATCTGTTCCAACCCACTCCTACAGGTAACTCCGGACTCCGGAGGAGACTCTCCTCTCCTCCCAGTAAATCGAAAAACAATCTAGTAATTCAATCAAATCCATACTTCCATAGCTATTTATTTCATCATTATACGTCTTTAAGTTAAACAACATAAAACATGGGGCTGACCTTATGCTACTGCGGAGAATCTTAACACCGCGATTCAGAAAAACGCGTCATAAGTACAACGCCATCTATCGATCTACAACGTAACTGAACTGTCTTTATGCTCATAACTACTCATAAGTTCAAACTTAGAAGCTTACACGTTACGATAAATAATGATAATATAATAACATATAATTATAAACATTATGTGTTTAATTAAAAAATAACTCAAAAATACATTGTTTCGGGGTCTTTTCACACATTTCTTATTAAAAAATTTCTCAATAGATGGCATTGCAAGTATCTGAAGTCTCAATGAAAACAACCTATTTTAGCGCTCGATGAAGTTTCTTCGTAAACTTTAAAATTCGATATCTTTTGATTTTGTGGGTCGATTTTGATGAAATAAACACTAAATGTTGCTCCGATTATCACTTAATATTTCGAAGTACCTAAATTTTGAATCCAATCAGTGGTTTATGCGTGATGCTCCTCCAAACGCACAGACATACAGACGCACAGACAAACAGACAAACAGAAAAGAATTTCAAAAACTGCTTTTTTGTGTTCTTTGTCATTTTTCTGACATTTCTATGTATTTTTTATGCGAAAATATTCAATGTACAGACACGGCAACTCTACGATTTTATTATATGTATAGATATCAGTTATTGTGTGGAGTGTATTAGGAAGGGTGAGCTGGATCATATCAATGTTGATGAGGTCATGTCCGTAAGCCTTGGTTTTTATACTATTTAAAATTTCATTAACTTCCTTATCTGTTGTTTTTTTAAGTTCAAATTGACTTGAGCTAATAACTGTATTTTTTAAATAATTTAAAAGTTCTAGATCTGGTTCTACGTTCCCCGGTATATCTAAAAAGAAGTTATTTATGTCATCAGGATTGTTTAAATTATCTGGGATTGACGGTTCACAGGGGTCACTGAATGTAGATGTACTTTTAAGATGTCTCCACATGTCTTTAGGCTTTTTTGCGTTTTTGTTAACGTAGTGAGTAAAGTAGGCCTTCTTTTCGTTTCTTATGCTTGATATGACAAGATTTTTTAGTTGCCTATAGTAGTCCATATGTGTCGGTGACTTTGTTACATGAGCTCTAGCTAGGGCCTCATCTCGGTGCATCATCATAATTTTTATAACATCTGTAATCCAAGGGGTAGGAGTTTTAGAAAATTTAATTCGTCTGAAAGGGGCATGGCCGTCAAATAGGATGTTTATTTGTGTATCAAACATAGACACCATCTCATCAGCATTATTCAGTTTCGATATATTTTGCCAAGGAATGTTGTTCAGGTCACGATTAAAACTGGCAAGGTCTATATTTTTAAATGCACGAACTGTTTTGAAGCGAGGCACTGGTTTAGGCTTTTTTACGTCGAAGTCTGCAATAACCATAGCGTGGTCACTTATGTTTGGGTTGTGATGCACACTTACATTCAAACATCGAGTGGGCGTGTCTGTAATAATAAGGTCTAGGAGCGATTGAGATATATCTGTGACTCTAGTGGGTTTTTTGACCATTTGCACGAGATCAAATTGAGTGAAGAATGTATTCAAGTCTCTAGTAAATTTATTTTGTGGTTCCAGCACATTAACATTAAAATCTGTTAGTAAAACTATGTGTTTACAATGAGCAAAAGATTGTATGGATTCCGCTAATGCATCTATTGCTTTACCTACCGAAATAACAGATTCGGATCTGTATGCAGTACCAACCGCTACTTTGTAGCCAGGCAGTGTAACCTCCAGCCATAACTGCTCTAGCGCCGAGTCTGGGTGCGGGCGCACATGGACACGGATACCTCTTCTCACATAGAAACCCACTCCACCACCCGTCCTATTACCCGGGCGGGCCCTGTGTTTCAGGGAGTACCCAGACAAGGCAGGGGCATGTCTTTCAGCACCTTCCTGGAGCCATGTCTCATTCAAAGCCAAAATATCTGGCTGTAGGCTTTGTACTGAAGCTTGTAGATCATCTTGACCGGTATTAAGCGATCGTACATTTAATAAACCTAACCTTAGGCTATTTCCCTTACGTTTCCTAGCCATAGTCCTGTAAATTAATTACAAGCAAGATTTGTGCCACAAAACTGAGGTTCAATGTATGATCAGAAAAAAAAATTACAGCAAAAGTAAGTATAATTAAGGCATGCATATTTTTAAAATCTAATAAAAGGTATGGACAAAATATGAGTCATTTGTTATTCGCCAGCTTAGACAGACAGCGTTCAGACTTGATTTGAATTGGTTTATCATCCGGATTTTTGCGCATAAATATTTTACCATTCAAGTACCAGCAGGATATCTTGTTAGTTTTCGCAAATTGACGACACTCATAGAAGAATTTCCTTACTGACGGGTTTTGGTACTCTGCCACATATATAGGAGATTTTTCACCTGGCAATCCAATTAACTGAGAGTTGAGCTTATCACTTACTTGACGGTCCTTGTTGAAACTCTTGATATTTGTTAAGAGGCCATTTCTGCGGGAGACAGAGGTGAACTCTGCCACTATTGGCCTAGGCTTACCCGGTTTTCCCGGCAAGCGATACACATCTCGTAGGTTCGGTTCTCCTATCTCAAAATTCACAGCCTTTCCAATATCGGCCATAATTGAGACCAAATCAACAACGTTTTCATTCTCCTTGAGCGGGACGTTGCGTATTTCGATAGACGCTGATCGGGACTGCAGTGTTAAATCCTGAATTTGTTTTTCGTAACGGCTAAAAGATTCTTTGTTTTCCATTCCTCGCTTATCCAGTTCCTGTACGCGGCATTTTATCTCCTCATAATCTTCACTGATAAAGGTCATGCCTTTGTCTAACTCAATGTTTTTATTTTGAATCTCTAAAATTTTTTTTTTAAGTTCTGACACTTCCTCAACCAATGTCGACAACAAGGCGCCTTGTTCCGCTTTCCAGGCCAATAATAGCTCGTCTTGATCTGCCTTCCACGATGTCATCATCTTTAGGAGCTCAGTTTTTAACTCTTCACAGGCGCACGAAGATTGCTTGGTCGGGCTCATCGAGCTATTTAGGGAGTTATCCATGCGCTGGCGTTTATTTCTGACGGTGATATTTCCAGTTTTGTTACTAATAACTGATGAAGACGGATCGGTTACGGATTGTGATTTTCCCTGTTTTGTAGTTTTAGGTGGAGATTTCGGCATGATAATGTTCGTGTAATATTTGTTTGTAGATCTCTATACAACTCGTAGTAGTCGTAGCACAGGCGGGTGGAGCGTGGTAGTTTACGCGTTCGAAGCAGATGCAAGGCTCGTAGCCGCGTAGGCGCAGTGTAGCACGGCGTAGCACTGTGAGTGACGTAGTTGTGCGCGCGCTTGGTATCTTTTATTTCGCTACACGATGACTAAACTCGCTGGCTCGGTGGCAGGGGCCCGCGACTGCCGTGACAGGCGTTGCCAGTTCAAAACCGCCGGGGACGCGGACGAATTGGATTCACTTTATAATAGCGAAACACTCCGTTATATATTCGTCTCACTTTAGAACCACCCACTGGGAGGAGTTGGCCCATAAAAAGTCCAAAGAGTAAAAAGGAATCGAAATTTAGAAATTTGACCAATCACAAATTAGCACACAGTTAAAGAGCGACCGGGGAGAAGCAAACACGGATACACGTCCGCACCGATCCGAGGCGCGCGGCGGAGTTCCGATCTTCACCAGTTGTCCATATATTTCAGACTTTCTCGATGTTAAAATCATTTAATTTTCCTACATTTGACAAGTTTTGCCGTTGATTTTCGTTTATAGTCTGTTTTTTAATTCCTGACACTAAGGGCTGAGGTCCAATAACTTTTACTGAGGAATAAAAAGGCCATCTGACAGCTATTATTTGGAAAATATGTCAATGTGACATGTTTATTCTTGCAATAAACGTTATTAGAGGGCCAATTCTACTAATTTTTAAACAACTTTCGCGTTCGCTTGTCAATCGCAAACTGTCAAAAAAATCGTAATTTTCATACATTTTTGACAGATTTTGATTGTGATGCGTCTGCGATGCAAATTTGAAAATGAGTAGAATTGGCACTCTGAGTATTGAAAACTCAGTCTTAGATTAAAAAGTGAAAATGGCAAGCTGTCATGGATAACAATAGAATTTAAGTCAGTATTGAAATTTTCACTTGTCAATTCTTATAACTTATTTTAAAGTACGAGAAATGGATATTTATTTATTTATTAAATCAGCCTAACGCCCCCAAATAGGGTTCCAAATGATCCCGCAACGATGAATCTGCCTTCCCATTTAGGCACGGTCATGGAACCTATCCCAACAGTACTCGGCTAACCCGAGGAAAATGAAAACTTGTTAACATAGTAAATTAAAGTCATTATAAAATCCTACTATGGGAGGCTCCAGATATGAGCAATTAAGGATGATCTACCAAACGGCTCGCATCGCATCGCATCAATTCATTTATTTATTTCAGACAAAGTCCATTCATTGTATAAAAATTAAAATCATTGAAAACATTGTAGGTAATAAGAATAATAATAACCCTACCGCAGTATCTCTACGTTGAAGTCGTGGTGGGGCTTGCGCGTCCCGATGGACCTTAGGTCATACCTAGGGTGAGGGGCCAGACTAAGAGATATACAATCCGCAAGGCAGTTTTGTGGCGAACTGTTGGGCAGTATCGACCCCACGAACCTTATCTCCCGGGAGAAGTATTGTTCCTCATCTACGGCTTGCCTTTATTGGCTGGCCAGAGTGAACACTGACGAGGAACAGAGCACCCACCTCTTTCTTGCCTTAATTGGCCGGTCTGAGTGGAGATTCGCTAGAGCACACGTGCTCGGGAGAAGGATGTATAATCCAGTAAGATGCTGGTAGGGATCTTGACCGCACTTCCGGGATTGTCCTGATAGCCGCGGTATACCTCTCCACTCCTCCAGCACCTCAGGCTATGTTGCCTCCTTGGCGCTACGTCACTTTGTGCTAGCGACCGTTTTCGGGGGCCCATTCATTGAGTGTCCAAGTCACTCCCTGCCATTTAAAAGCCGTGTATATCGCTAGTGGTCAGGCAGGGGCCAATCGTTCTTCTATAAAAAACGATTATCAGTCCACTAAATCACCCAAACCCATAGGCGTTTCAGTTTTTGTTTCCATATTCTGCAATAGTACTGCTCCAACCGGGGATTGTCCTTGGGAATAGTTTCAGTGCATACAGGGATAATCGCCGGTTGGAGCCCCATTACATTTGAAATTTCTAACGGGGCCTCTGCGAGTTGGTTTCGGCCCCTCGTACGCCTACCAAAGAACCGGGTCTCCAGGGACCCGAGAAAGTAAAAAAATAATAATAATTCTGGCGCAGCATCTGGTCGGTGCCTGTCAGTCATACCGAGGGCGATTGGACTCGGGAAGTCGAACGCGCGTGCGAACCGATACCAGAGATGGGGGCAATTACTATCAGCCCCCAAGATGTAGCTCGTGCAGTCCGTCCGATGCCTAACTGGAAATCTCCAGGACCGGACGGGCTGCACAACTTTTGGATAAAATAGTTCCAAGGATCGCACGCTCGCTTGTCATCTCAATTCCAGTCTGCCTTAGAGTCAGGGTCGCTGCCTCAGTTTCTAACTACAGGAATAACCCACCTGCTCCATAAATCAGGTAGTACCGCGGAGCCTAAAAATTATAGACCGATCACGTGTTTACCTACGATCTATAAAGTTCTTACATCCATTTTGAGAGCTAAGATGAACCATCATATTGATAGTATTTTTTTTTTGTCTACCTCTCAAAATGGATGTAGGAACGGGTCCCGCGGTACTAAGGAGCTGCTCCTCATTGACATTGCCATTAGCCAACAGGTTCGTCGTTCCCGAAGGGATCTGTCGACATGCTGGATAGATTATAAGAAGGCCTATGACTCAGTGCCACATACATGGCTCATGAGGGTGCTGGAGCTGTACAAAGTTAATGCAGTTCTACGCACCTTCCTGATGTCGTGCATGGGGCAGTGGAGAACGGTTCTTCATTATCCAGGGTGTCGACAGACCCAGGTGAACAGCGACCCGATAAGGATAGAGCCAGGCATATTTCAGGGCGACAGTCTGAGTCCACTGTGGTTTTGTCTGGCCCTCAACCCTCTCAGTACTTTGCTGGAGGGTTCGGGGCAAGGCTTCCGGTTGAGAAGAGGTGGTCAGGTCATATCGCACCTCCTTTACATGGATGACTTGAAACTATTTGCTCCTAACAAATTGCAACTGATGAAGCTACTGAAGATAACAGAAACCTTCAGTAACGCCATCAGGATGGAATTTGGTGTGGATAAATGTGCGGTCATGCATGTAAAGCAAGGGGAGATTATGGAATCCGTGGGAATGCAACTGTCGGATTCCATACACCTTAGGTCCCTCTCCTCAACCGAAACTTACAAGTATTTGGGTATGTCGGAAGCGTTAGGCATCAATGCTGCTGATATGAAACAATCGTTGAAGGAGCGCTTCTTTGGCCGCCTGAATAAAGTACTTAACAGTCTTTTATCAGGCGGAAACAAGGTGCGTGCCATCAACGGTTGGGTCATGCCGGTGTTGATGTACTCTTTTTTTTTTTTTTTTTTTTTAGGGATGGGAAATCATCCAATGACTCCTCCCGCTCTGGGTGTAGCGGGAGGGAGTGTCAGACTTCTACTGACTAAAACCCATCCATGTTCCTTCATTGCCCTTTGTGTTCCGGAGCCACGGTGTCTCTTGCGAATAATCCCGCGACTCCGGCAGGCGTCGGCCCTTTCGGGCCCCTCGGTGTTGCTGACTCTCTTTGAGGCGCGCGTGGAACACTAACGCGCCGTCGACACGGCCTGTCGTCACTAGACGGACGGACGGCGAGCCACCCATAGCTCGCCGTCCACAGGCCCGCGCCTACGGTGGCCGGAGGTCACCAGGTGGCCCCCGACGCCCGCGGCGTCCACCACGGCGGCTGGGACGAGAGGGTCTCCTCTCCCGCTCCACCACCTCCTTCGCTAGCATGACTGCTTCGCAGAAGGAGGCAACGGCGTCCCATTCCGTCTCGCTCCGGACCATGGCTTGGACCAGGGCCGGACGCGAGAGGTCGCCGCCAATCGCCGTTTCGAGGACACGGCGGTGCGCCGCCCAAGCGGGGCACACCTGCACAGTGTGCTCTACCGTGTCCTCCGGTCGATCCTCGCAGTGGTGACACCCGGGCGATTCCTCCCGCCGAATTCGGTGCAGGAACCTCCCGAAACATCCATGTCCGGTGAGGACCTGCGTCAGGCGGAAGGTGAGGACGCCGTGGCGCCTCTCAAGCCACTCCTCAAAGAGGGGACTTATCGCCGCTATTGTGGCGTGCCCTGTGTTGATGTACTCTTTCGGTATATTGAAATAGACTCAGACAGAACTTGACGCCCTGGATAGGAGGGTACGCTCACTGCTTACCGCAAATCGGATGCATCACCCACGGTCATCGGTGATGAGGCTGTATATCCCGCGGAAGTGCGGGGGTCGTGGCTTCTTAAATGCTAAGACACTGCACAACCGCGAGGTATGCAGCCTTAGGGAATACTTCCCAGAGGCCGACGTGGGTATGTATCGAGATGTGGTAGCGGTGGACAAAGGCCTTACCTCGCTCTCCTTGGCTAACGAGAACTGGCGCAAACTTGTGGTATTAGATACTAACGACCGCAAGAAGGTATGGCAGAGCAAGGAGCTTCAAGGACGCTTGTATCGGGTCCTACATGGGCCCGATGTAGACTTTTTAGCGTCCGTAGCTTGGCTGCGTTTTGGTGACCTCTTAGGGAAAACCGAAGGTTTTGTCTGTGCGATCATGGACGAAGTTATGATGACGAACAACTACCGGAAATACATTGTGAAGGACGGTACGGTTGACATATGTCGGGCATGTCACCGACCCGGGGAATGCATCCGCCACATTAGTTCCGGTTGTTCAAGTCTGGCTAACGGAGACTATTTGCACAGGCACAACCTTGTAGCCAGGATCATCCACCAGCAACTTGCTCTGAGATACAATCTTGTGGAATCGGACGTACCGTACTATAGGTATCTGCCCGACCCAGTTCTCGAAAATGGCAATTGCATGTTGTACTGGGATCGGTCTATCATCACTGACAGGACTATTTGCCAATAAGCCTAGTGGTGATAGATCGACTAGAGCATCGCGCAATGATTGTTGATATAGCAGTCCCTCATGACGAGAACCTCGTGAAGTCTGAGAAAGAGAAACAAAGTAAGTATCTTGACTTGGCTCGCGAGGTTGTCGACATGTGGGATGTGAACACAGCAGTCATTGTGCCGATAGTCGTAACGGCCAATGGCATAATTGCCAAGAGCCTCGATCAACATCTGAAGAGGCTCTCGTTGGGCAGCTGGATCAAGGGCTTGATCCAGAAAGCAGTACTCCTAGACACGGCGCGTATTGTTAGGAGGTTCCTCTCTCGGGAGCCCTGACCACCGGTAGCTTGGACCCTGTTCCCGATGCCGGTGGGCTACTATTTTTATATTTTTAAATGTTTTTTTTAATTGGTTTTATAGAAATATTTAAAAATGTAAAATATATGTATATAAAATGGATAAATGGAATAATAATAATAATATCCTTGGACATTTCACAGAACGCCATATAGTCCCAAGCTAAGCAACCTAATGCTTGTGTTATGGTAACGAGATGGCTGATAAACTACTTATATACATTTTTTTTTGTAAATACATACATATTATAGATAGAAAAACACCCAGACTCGGAAGGAACAAATACTTGTCGTACAAATATTTGTTCCGAGGTACATGAAATTAAAATAAGGATCATCGCATCAGATCGGAAAGGACACGAACGGGTGCTGCAACAGCCGTTCACGTCCGGCTCGGACGAACGTATGCGTATACAATCCTCGCTTGCGAACGTATACATTTCTGCGCCTAGTCAAATGGTTTAAAACAAATATGCCGCATCGAACTAAAATAGAATCACACAAATCGTATCGGAAACCTCGGAGTAATCGGTGTACATTTATAGGTATATTTTCGGTATTGTTTTATACAAAGGAAACAATGGGTTTGTCATAACTAAAATAAGAAATGCATACTTCAGATTAAATATTACTTTTTCTACCAATAACTATTAAATTTCTAAAAACAGTTATTAGGTATGAATTGAATATACTATACAACAGCGAAGAGCAGCTGACTGTATTTTTCTCGATCGGGTACGATCGGCGGTCCCGAGTTGACCCGATCGACCTTTGACCCGATGAGAGCGTGTGTTCCAGTGACTGATCTGCTCGAACTCCTAGTCATGGAGCTGACATCAAGTCTCAACTTCGGCACCGCCATTGAGTGCAAAGCCCAAACTGCGTTCAAAAAACTGGGCATCCTAAATAGGGTGAAGCGGTACTTCAAGCCTGACTAGCTTTTAACTCTATACCGCATGTATCTGACATCGACGCACATAAGATTTTCATGGGTCCAGGGCATGATTCTGGACACCCTAGACTTAGAATTTTTCGTCAGTTTTTTTTAGGATTGGACTTTTGCTTTATACCGCGTGTATCTGACATTGACGCACAAACGATTTCCATGGGTCCAGGGCATGATTCTGGACACCCCAGTGTTGGAAATTTTCGTCGGTTCTTTTCTCATTTTTTTTAAGAGTACCACAAATAGGTATCAACTCCGCTGAGCTGATATCTATTGTGGTTTTATTCGGATTCTCTTTTTAGTGAAAATAGTTAATTAATTATTTTTTATTAAAAAATCTCATTGGGTTAGGTCAGAATAACGTTTATGAGCAGTCTAAAGTAAAAAAACCCTTGAAAAAAATGAAAAAATGAGAAATAAACTGACGAAAAATTCTAAGTCTAGGGTGTCCAGAATCATGCCCTGGACCCATGAAAATCTTATGTGCATCGATGTCAGATACATGCGGTATCAGATACTTCGCGGCAAAACTTCAATCGTGATCCTTCACGATCTCTTGTAATGAAAAACGGTTATTAATTTAGTGTTAGGGAACGATGAAGAGATATTAGGGACAGTTCAATGAACTTTATTGCAAATTGGCGCCTACCGTACACATAAATATAATTATACTATATTTACCGTTACAATTGAAGTTTTAAAAATATTTTGTTTTTAGGATCAGAAGTAAAATAGCCCAGGGTAAGGAAATAAGTGCGACAGGGAAGCCGTTCCCCAGAGGTTATGGAATCTTCCGATTGGTACGTATTTGTTTTATCATTTTGGAAGCATATATTCAACGCTGTGTTTTATTTTACAAGTCGAAAATGTATTAAAATACATTGAAAAGAATAAAACATCACATATTTTGCAGTAATTCATTAAAAAAGCTGGTAATTTTTAGAGCTTCAAACTACCGTATTTAAATTTTAACCCCAATATGATCACTCAAATATACTGGATCGATTCACTTGACAGAGCATAGCACTATTGAGCCATATCCCCCCTGATGCCATTTTGTTTTTGAATGTTGCGGCGCTCGATCTTGCACTTGCATCAAAGCCGCCACAAGAAAAACCAACGGCATCTATCCAACTAGCGGCGAACTAAAAACCTTACATCGCAAAAGCATCAAATACAGAGACGTTGTACAGACAACACGTAATTATTTTGCTCCGCTATTTTTTAAACATTAGAGTCGGAAAAAGTTAGTGTATATCTTTGTGAGTTATGCTGTGTCAAAGGACTATTCAGAATTGATACAGCATCCCAAAACTCGACGTAGTCCGTGAGTAATCTTCTTCTATACTTATAATAAATCTGTAGAGAGGTCAATTCTGTACATGAAATATATTTCCAAAATAACTATCAGGGGGTGATTAGGGATCAATACTGATGCCAAAAATGCAATCAGTAAAATTTTTGTCTGTATGTCTGTCTGTCTGTCTGTCTGTCTGTATAACCGTTATAGAATCAAAAACTACTCGACGGATTTTAACGAAACTTGGTACAATTATTATTCATACTCCTGAGCAGGTTATAGTATACTTTTCATCACGCTAAAATCAATAGAAACAATGAAAAAAAAAATGAAAATGTGAAAGTTTGGTTGTTTGTTACTCAATCACGCCAAAACGGCTTAACGGATCTTAATGAAATTTAGAACAAAGATAGACTATAGTCTGGAATAGCACATAAGCTATTTTTAATCCCGGGAACATGTTCCCTAGGGATCACGCGGGCGAAGCCGCTGGCAGAAGCTAGTTAGCAAATAAGTTCTTAAAACTTTGCAATAAAAACAATAAATCCCTGACCTACGACAAACCGCGTACGGCTGGCGCACGCACACTGACACACAACGTGCACGTCCGGGACGCAGGTGCGGCGCAGGTGTTTCCAATTCTCCGAATTTTGCGAATTGCTACACCTACTGCATGTCCAAATACGCCATTGCATAAATGTTAAAATCATCACGGTCGCTTCGGGGATTGCGGTGAACACAACTTTCTACAATTTGCTTTGCAAACTTTTACTATTATGGCACCGAATGAAAACAGTTGTCTAAGCTGCAAAAAAGCGTACCTAATAAGGGGCTTTTAAAATGCTGCACATGGAAATCCAAGTACCATTTTCTTTGTGCAAATGTCACTGAAAAATGCTTCCAAGCCATGACACCATCAAGCAAATCTTCCTGGACCTGTAAGAACTGTCGCAAAAAATCGAAAAAAGGAGACACATCGAACCAATTGCTTAATAAGACAAGGTCATCTACCGACTTTAAAAATACCAGCATTTTCGAAGGATCCTCCGACGAAGGAGACTTCAACTTAAGACAAAAGTCTAACAACTGCAATTCATCTACGGAAAGCTTAATACAAGACCTCAATCTAGAGGATAAACTACGAACTATAAATTAAACAAGAGTTGAATATTGCTTCCTTTGTTATATATGAGATTTTGTCCCTCTAGGGAGTAAGGAACAGCCCAGATGCTAGGTGGGTGGAGGTCGCAAAGCAAAGAAACAACGAATTGTCCTAAACAATATATGTTTATTTGACAACTACCAACTAAAATATAAATAGGTTAGGCTTACGTAAAGGTTAGGGTAGTGCCAGCCAGTATAAAGTTCAGTCGGTGGAACTAGATGGTGGGGGGTTGAATATAAACCCAGTACTGTTCCTATTATCTTAAGTTTAAATTAATATTTGTTCACAATAAAAGATCAAGGACAACCTTCCAGTTTAGTGAATATGACTTATAAACTAAAATAAACTAAATGGGCGCCATGACTTGAAGAGTCCCGGATCCCTGAGTCGACTAAGATGTTCAATAACCTTCCAGTTAAGCATAGGAGTCGAACCCGGGGTCCATTAATTGAAGATAGGTAAAGACCGGCTTCTAATCTTGAAAACCGGGTAGGTAATAAACTGGTTCCAATATGAACCGGTAGAAAATAAAAGGTATAAGTTTAAATATAAAAAAACCGTCCCGACTGCGGTAAATCGCTAGGCGGACTCTGCCACTGCACGGTCGTCTCCACAGGAGGCTTTGTGTGGACTCGAAGAACGGGTCTCACGTCTAGGCTCCAGAGGCGCCTCTAGATCCTGGCGGCGAGACGAATCTCTCGAGTTGCCTCACCTGGAATTGACAACATGGGGAGATTATATATGGAGAAGCTACGGTACTTTCCTTGAGAATGAATAGAGGTTGCTGAGCTAGGAAATCAAAAGGCTAAAACAATAGCTGGACCACGTGGCCTTTTGCGAACACAGCATAATGAGCCACAACTTTCACACGCTAACCCTGCATGGTTGGACAAAAGAAACTAGACGGTGCAATACTCACGATTGATCATGGGTGAGAACACTTGGCTGCACTTCTTCTCCACAGCTAAAACACTAGGAAGTGGTGACGGGCGGACGTTTTGGGGGACTGTCTTTTGTAAAACTTCGGTTTAAAGATTCTTTATTTATTCTAAAAGAACATACATTGTTCACTTAACGAATAAATGCATAGTGAATGTTAGTGTAGTCCAGTAGCTTGCAGTTTTGTTTCCAAAATGTAGGTAGTTGTTGTTTGTTGGTATTGTGTGTTAGGCGGCCAATACACGACAGGTTTGACCATCAGTTCGGCTGTCAGTTTAGACACAGTCAAGACTTGACTGCCGATAGCTTATCGTGTCATGTAGTGACAATATTACACCATCAATCATGACTTCTGGTATTGAGTGACGTTTGCATGAGCGTGTATTGGACGTCTAACACCCATAACTTATAATTTTTGTGTTGTTAGTGACGTATTGCTTTAGTTTATCTTTGAATACATTCAAAGAAGATGTGTTCCTGATATCTGCTGGAAGATTATTATAAAGTTGGACGCCCTCGTACCTTATAGTTTTCCTACCATATTGCGTTCGCGGGGGACGTGTTTGTATTTGGTTAGGGTTTCTTTGGCTGTATTTGGATGTTTTTATGTTGAAGGATAACTGCGTGTGTATGGTTTTGTTAAGAATTTTTCGAATGAGAATGCAGGAGTTGAATGTGTAAAGTTGATGAATGCTCATTAGTTTTGTTTTTTTGTACAGTTCAGATGTAGGTGTATGATAGTCGTAGTTGAATAGAAGTTTTATTATTTTATTTTGCGATGTTTGTAGGTCTTTAATTGCAGATTTAGTAGCGCATCCCCAGATTTCAATTAGGTAATTTATGTGTGAGCGAATTAGTGAGTTGTAAATATTGAAGCGGATTTTTTTAGGAATGTTGTTTATGTACCCGTGCATTGATCCTATTAGCGATGTTACTTTTGATTTTATGTAATCAATGTGTGCTTGCCAAGTGAGTTTGTTGTCTAATCTAAGTCCGAGATATTTTTCACAGTTACTTTTGATAATTTTAGTATTGTTTATATGTAAAGCTGGATGGCCAGAGATTTTTTTATTTTTAGCTGAGAATATCATGTACGATGTTTTTGATGCATTTATAGTAAGCAAATTGGAGCTAAACCAGTTATACAATATGTCCAGGTCATTTTGAGCGTCAGCTACGATGGTGTTTATGTTGTTACCGAAGTAGAAAAGACAGGTATCATCGGCGTATAAAGTTAGTTGTCCTATTAAACCTAAATCTTTTATATTATTTATATAAATAGCGAATAAGAGGGGGGATAACAGAGATCCTTGGGGAACGCCAAACTTTATGGGAGATTCTCCACTCATCGCGTTTCCCATTTTAACTATTTGTCTCCTATTGGATAGGTATGAGGAAAGAATTTTAAACATTTCTCCGGTTATACCAATGCTTTTTAGCTTTAATAATAGGGTTTTATGGGAAACTGTATCGAACGCCTTTTTTAGGTCAATAAAAATCCCAAGGGCAATGTTTTTTTTGTCAATGTTTGTTTTAATGGTGGTGACTAAATCGATTGTGGCGCACAAGGTGTTGGATTTGGGTCGGAAACCGAACTGCCGATCATAGATATAATTGATGTCGTTTAGGTACTTTTCCAGTCTTGTGTAAATTAATCGTTCAAAAATTTTTGATAGTATGGGTAGTACCGATATGGGTCGATAGTTCCCGGGATCTGACTTTGAGCCGGATTTGTATATAGGGTTGACTTTTGCAATTTTGAGGGTATCTGGGAATGAGCCACTTTTGAAACAGTTATTGATACAATTTGTTAGGTTGGCCGCTATTAGGTTCTTTATGCATTTAATAGATTTAGTGGTGATGCCATCAATTCCTGAGCTACAACACGGGTTTAAATTATCAATTATCTTTATGATTTCAGTACTAGTGCAAGGCTTAAGGGTATCTAATTGACTTGTAATGGGGTTACTGTTTATTGTGGTGTATGTTAAATTATTGTGAAATTTGTGTGGTATTTGAGTGGCTAGGCGCTTCCCCACGGACGCAAAAAAGTTGTTGAACGTTTCGCATACCTCGAGAGGGTCGCTAATGGTTTTGTTATTTACGTTCAGCTTAGGTATGTTGAAGGCGGTGACCGGATTATTATTAGATAAAAAGTTTATTAAGGACCACATCTTCTTTGGGTTTGATTTACAAACAGAGAATTTATTAAAAAAATATTTCCGTTTTTCTGTCTTCATAAGGTGTTGCACTTCGTTTCTTTTTGTTATAAAATCGGTTTTAAAGTCGTTGTTGTTTGGATCAATTTTAGATTTTCTCCATAGCATATTTCTTTTGTCAATTTCCCTCGTAATTTTTCTGTTGATCCAATCGTCTCTCGGTAGGTTTAGGATTTTTTTTTTCTTTTCGTGTTTGTTTTTACTTTATCCTTTATGTAACTCTCTAGATCTTGGTAGTCGTCGTTCGTTGTTATGTAGTTCGTATTTGAGACATCTTTGTATAGATTGGTGTATTCAATGGCTGTATAGTGATGTATTTTTTTTGGCGGTCGTTTGAATTTTTTTAGTTCCAGATATATATGGTTGTGGTCAGATAAGGACGATTCAATGACAGCCATGTGAAAGTCGTCTTTCGAGAGGTTTGTGCAGACGTGGTCTAATATTGTGTTGGTGGTACTGGTAGTCCGAGTTGAATATTTATTGCTTGTTTTGTTAAGTATTTTGTATCCAGTCTCCTTGATCATATTTGCGTAGGCTGTCGTAGTCCGGTCCGGTTTAAGTAAGTCAAGGTTGAAGTCGCCAAAAGCAATGCATCGTCTTTTTTGTTGAAGTAGTGAAGAATAGTATTCTATAAAGTTATTGTTGTTTGTATCCGGAGGTTTGTAGACGATGCCGACTTCCAGCGAATACCTTTCCAGGAAAATCCATAGATAGTTGTTTCCATCAATGTAGTTTTGTTGAATCTCTTTGTGTTCAAGGTCATTGTGGACGAAAACTGATGCCCCTCCGCCGCGCCGATCATTACGGTAATTGAAGTGATGAGTATAGTTTGGTACGTACAGTGAAGAACCTTCGGAGTCTGATCTAATCCATGTTTCGCTTAACAATATCAGGTGAATTGTCAATAGTCCGCGAAACAATTTTGATACCTACTAGTCTGAATAGGATTAAAGTTTATTTGGGCGCTCGCGCGAGAATGAGGAGCGCGCGCGCTGAATTGACGCAGAATATATAGTACTTTAATTTTATTTATTGTAATTTTGTTTAATTATATTGACAAACGAAAACTAATGAAACGTATTCATTGTAGATTGAAATTTTATATCACATTAATTTATTTGATAAAATTGTTTTTATTTGGAATAAATTGGACGCTGAATCAAGACATTTCTGGCTTAAATTAGGCTTTCTTTACGTTTTTGTCCGTGAAAACTCAAGGAATTTAAAGAAATTCTAGAACTCCAATAAACAAGTAAAACATTCAACTTACCTTTTAGTAATTTTAGCTTTTAAAAGAATTGATTGTAACAATGTGAATTAGACCGTCAAAGTTCCATCGCCGACATTTTTTTTTGCAAACTGAGTTCGTAAAATATTTATAGTAAATTACACGAAAAGAAAAATGAAAATGTGTAACTCTAACTTACAAGAAAGAGACTGGCACTCTCGTTATTCAGGATCAAATAATTAAAATATCTTACTGCTGCTGATAATTACAGCGTCAAAAATCGTGAATTTCCGTAAAAAATGTAATAGGACTCTTAAGTAAAACATCTATATCTATACATATAATAAAACAGTAAATCTTGAGCTTGTGTGAATACGATTAGCGCGAAAACTACTGAACAGATTTTGTTCAAATTTTGCATGAACAATCCTTATAGGTTTGGTCAACATATAGGCTATACATTATCACGCTATGTGCTATGGAGGTCGAGCAATAGTAAAAAATGTGTGTTTTGAACGGGAAAGTGCACATGGTTCGAACCCCGCAATCAGATTCTATTTATGTATTTATTTTAGCTTTTGAACTGGTTTTTTACACAATAATATTGCCAAACTAATAATAAAAATTGGTTTTTGCGTACTAAGAATAACATTTGACATACAATTTGTCATTTTTCCAAATAGCTCAGCGAGGAATTGTTATAAGAAGCCACAACATGTTACAAAATTGTACATACTTATGGGTCTCACCTTAGCAATGATTATCATTTACGGCACACCTTTACGGCCGAACCCAATAACCTAACTATCACCAGATTTGGCATACTGGAGATAGCAAAACAAATGAAACAATATGAAAATTATATTGGTTTTCTGTTGTTACATTTGTTTTTCTATCTCCAGTATGTGATAGATAGGATATTGGTTTCGGCCGTTAGGGAGGTAAGCAGTGAAAAACCATGACATAATAATTAAGATTGACTATTTAAACTAATTTTCCAATAGCAGTCATAGCCTGTCGGTTTGCAGACTGCCTTCCGAACGACATGGTGCGGGTTCCAAATCCCCCATATTAAAACTTAATTTTGGATTTTATTTACTTATATGCATTTCCTAACTTTTATACATTCTTATTGCATCTAATATTTTCAAATATTTATAAGATATTATTGATTTATTTAGGATAATTTAGTTTGCCAAAATATAAAAGCCAGCGATTTAAAGTATAATTAACAGAACCAATTTTCGTTACATCACGTCACATCACGTTAAAAAAGTACAAAATCTAATGTACCTAGATAAGTTTTAATAAAGCTAGTAGGAATTGTAGCAATGTATAAGAGGAATTCACCTTATCTACAAAGTAATGCCGATACCCGTAATGCCATCTATTGACTGAAATAGTACTACCAACATCAAGGGAATTACACCAAAACATATTTTTTAGTAAGTAGTGGTACTTTTCAAGGAATAAAACCATCGTATCTTTAAAGTATTAAAAATGTAAGTAAAAAATTATGGTTCTTAATGAACTCCGATTTCTAAACATTAAAAAAAACGGAAAAGTGCGGGTTGGTCTCGCCCACCGAGGGTTCCCTTCAAATTTGTAGGTGGGTACAAAATGTTAATTGAAATAAAGTCTATATTTTTAAGGTATTTAATTAATTACGTTAAATGTGTAGTTTTCAGATTTTTAAGTTCTACCTACCTCAATGGAAAATACCTTATTTTTTTTACTTGGTATGGGTTTGCTCTTGACTCTAGTCTTGGTCAGAGATGACAGAGACAAAGTCTACGATGGAGCGAGCTTACCCAGAAGTAGCCTGTTCACTCTAACTTTGAAAAGATTAGGGTTGTAAGCATTCGGAAACACAAACGCAGGCAAAGAGTTCCACTCTTTGCTGTGCGCATTATGAAAGACGCTTGGAAGCGCTTAGTACGAGTTGGTGGAATAGCAACAAGGTAGGGATGGCAAGTTGCAGTGCGTCTGGATGTCCGATGGTAGAAGGGGGCTGGTGGGATGAGGTCGTGGAGTTCCTGGGCACACTCTCCGAAGTACAATCTGTAGAAGACCGACAATCAGGCAACCTTGCGGCGATGAGCCAAGCAGTGTAGCTTGGTATCCACCAGTTTTACGTCACCAATGAGCCTCTTAGCTCTGCGTTCCACCGAGTCAAGCGCGGCAAGCTGATACTTAGCTGAGCCATCCCAAAGGTGGCTGCAATACTCCATGCAGGATCGGACTTGTGCTTTATAAAGAGTTAAAAGCTGCTCAGGCTTGAAGTATCGCTTCACCCTATTTAGGATGCCCAGCTTTTTGGCCGCAGTTTGGGCTTTGCACTCAATGGTGGCGCCGAAGTTGAGACTGGATGACAGCTCCATGCCTAGGAGCTCGAGCCGATCAGTCACTGGAATAGATGCACCCCGAAAAATAGGAGTTTGGTTGAAACATCTCCTTTTTGCGGTAAAGAGACACGCCTGTGTTTTGGTGGCGTTAAAAGAGACCAGATTGTCGTCACCCCACTGGGAGACAAGGCTTAAGGTCAAATTTGTCCGCTCTACCATGGCCTCTCTCAAGGAACGAACTTCATCTCCGCCGGTTGTGGCGCCGGACAAGTATCTCTCTGTATCTGCGTACCCAACAAGACCAGGCTAAAGTAGGTCATTGATGTGCAGCAGGAAAAGAGTTGCAGAGAGAACAGACCCCTGAGGAACACCGGCATCAATAGCTATGAGGTCAGAGGAGCAGCCGTCAACAACTACTCGGATCGACCGTTCACTAAGGAAGTCCGATATCCAGCTGCAAAAACCAGCTAGGATGCCATATGCAGGAAGCTTGCTGAGCAGACTTGCGTGCCAGACCCTGTCAAAAGCCTTCGAGATATCGAAAGACACAGCAAGTGCTTCGCCGTGTCTTTCGATGGCTTCGCCCCAGTAGTGCGTGATATACACAAGAAGATCGCCAGTAGACCGTCCCCGTCGAAAGCCATATTGACGGTCACTGAGGAGATCATTGTCTTCAAGGTAAGTCAGTAACTTACTGTTCAATACCCTTTCCATAACCTTGCAAAGGATGAAGGTAATGGCGATTGGTCTGTAATGAGCAGGGTCTGCACGGTTACCCTTTTTGGGCACCGGTTGCACATTTGCAAGCTTCCAGGATTTTGGCACCGTTCTTTTTTCAAGAGAGAGACGGAACAGGCGTGTCAGCACAGGAGACAGTTCTGGCGCACATTGCCTTAACACTTTTGCTGGAATGCCGTCAGGCCCGCTGGCCTTATTCACGTCTAGACTGCACAATACTCTTCGGACCTCTATATTGTGGACTGCGATCTCCGGCATCGAAGAATCACAACGAGGTAAAGTTGGTGGTTGCTTAGAGCCAGCGTCCAGACGTGAATTGCTTGCAAAAAGAGATGCAAACAAATTTGTTTTCACATTTGCAGAGTGAGCCAGCGACCCATCAGGTTTCAACATTGGAGGCAAAGTGGGTCGACAGAAGTTCGTTTCGACGGCTTTCGATAGGGACCAGATCTGCTTACTACCCGGGGGGTGTGATGCTAGTTTGGCCCCAATACGTCCAACATGGTCAAAACGTGCCCTTCGTAGAACCCGCTTGCAGAACTTGGTGGCAGAATTGAAGGCGCCCTTTTTGCGAATCCTACGTGCTTTGACCTTTCGGTCGCGGGCTTGGTAAGCAGACTCTTTACGGGCCTCAGCGAGGGCGCATTCTGCATTATACCAAGGCCGCGATTTGTGACCAAGCGGAATATCGGAGAATGTAATAAAATACTCCATCCCCTGCCGAATCACGTCCGAAATCACGTCAGCACAGCACGAGGGGTCACCCGAGGAGAAGCACACTTGCCGCCCTATGGAATTTAAATCGAAATAGCTGGAATTCGTCTACTTAGATGATAGTTTTATGTCATCCAAGTAATCGAAATTGCGTATTTTGCTTTTCTGCGATTTTTCAGTGGTGTTGTTAGGTGTGGAGTACCACTAAAAAGTGAAAAATAAAAAACTTTTTACAAAAAAAATACAACCGACTTCCAGAAAAAAACACTACAAAGTAAAAAATAACTTTAGTTTCGGAAGTCGGTTTCAAAATACGAAGAAACTAACAAAAACACCGACTTCCGAAATTAAAGTTATTTTTTCCTTTGTAGTGTTTTTTTTTGGAAGTCGGTTGTATTTTTTTTTTATAAATTAAATATGAATTTGTTTTGATTTGCGTTCCTGGATCGAAATAAATAAAAAAATCAACTTTATTCATCAAGATGGGTGTGAGTTTCAAGAGCATGGTTTAGTTATTTCGGATGATAGCATGTTTTTATAAATATAAAATTGTTTCGATATGCGTTCCTGGATCGAAATAAATAAAAAAGCGGCCAAGTGCGAGTCGGACTCGCGCACAGAGGGTTCCGGACAAACCTGTAGGTATATATTATTATAATTATGTAAAAGTTGCGGTTTACGATTTATGACGTATTAAAAAAAACTTCTAACTAGATTTCGTTCAAACCAATTTTCACTGGTAGTTTAAATGGTAATATTCATCGTATATTTTTTAAAGTTTTATCATTCTCTTATTTTAGAAGTTACGGACACACACACACATATTTTAACACTTTGAAGTGTCTCTCGCACAAACTATTGTTTACAAAAAATATTTTAAACCTCAATATCATTTTTGAAGACCTATCCAAGTATCCATAGATACCCCACCACACGTATGGGTTTGATGAAAAAAAAAATTTTGAGTTTCAGTTTTAATTGTGGGGACCCCCAAAATTTATTGCTTTTTTTTTTTGGTTGACAAATTTAATGCGGTTTACAGAATACATCTACTTACAAAGTTTCAACAGCATAGTTCTTATAGTTTCAGAGAAAAGTGGCTGTGACATACGGACGGACAGATAGACAGACAGACAGACATGACGAACCTATAAGGGTTCCGGTTTTTGCCATTTGTCTACGGAACCCTAAAAATCAACTTTATTCATCAAGATGTGTGTGAGTTTCAAGAACATATGGTTTAGTTATTTTAGATTATAGCATGTGCTGACCGGTTGCTTCCCAGCCTGAATCTACTTTTTATTTTACGTGGAAGCAACAGCCGTCAGTAAGCAGAATATTAACAAATGTTTTCAGATTAAGTTTTATGATTTTTATTTAGATATTCCAAAACTTTGCAAAGGCACATAATATCCAACATACTGTATAGTTTTAAAACTATTCAATTCTCGGCGACCCTATGAAACATCATGACAGCCCAGGGCCAGAAATGATCCATTACGGGATTAACTTTCCAGTGGATCAAGGGTAAGTGTAGATCCCTAGGCACGGACGACACTGACGAACTCGCGAAGAGAGGTTTTGAGGTGGCACAGCTGGACCTGTATTCTCAGTTTCGTACGTAAATTCGGCTATAGATTGCAGGCAGTCAAAAATAGCTATGTGAAGGCCATACCCGTGACTACGTAACTTAACGACTTTTCAAGCAAAATAGAAGTTCCTCCTAAGAAACACCTCTTTAACATAGGCGTCACAGACAACCCAATTTACAGAGGTTGCTTTAACGCCGAGGAATCAGTTGCCCACCTCATCCTGAAAGTAAGGCCGGGGCTTCCCGACGTGAACAAATTCTCGAAACGGTGAGGTCGCTCCATGAAACCTGTAAAGCACCCAGGAGACATCTGTGCCTTTTGGGGGAGCTAAGCTGGCTAACTAAGCTAGGAGACCTATGCACAACGGACAGAATAGGAGTCTAACATGGTGCAGATACCCGCGTCTAGATCCGCAGGGGTAGATTGCTCTTCCGGTTGCTGTTTTCCCATGGCCAAACTTAATGTAGCTCTATCACGTGTTAAAAACCCTACTGTTCCAAGTTCCAAAAGCTAAGAGGAGTTAAGCAATGCTAGATATTAAGTGTTCGTATATTTTAACTTAGAAATCTTACCTAACGACAACATATTACTTTTCGACATACCTACACGCGAACGAAGTCGCGGGCAACAGCTAGTTAAAATAACAATTTATCAATTACCTATATTAAGACTTAAAATTAAAGGACTCTTCATGTTTTCGACCTTCTTTTTGTTTGCAGATAAACAAACAAAAAGAAGGTCTTCTGTCTCTTCGTAAGAGATACTTAATAAATATTGCAAAATTGTCTTCTTACAGCTTTAATAGTTTAAATTTCTTGTTTAATCTATTGTATAGAAATGGACCTAAAACGTACGTAAACTTATAACAAAAACATACTTTGAAAATGAATTAGAATCGCAGACAATATCATTCCGTCTCTAATTAGTCTTATCTGTTTTGTAAGGAAGTATGGTATTATGTTTTAATACCAAGTACATAATGAAGATCTGGCGAACAGTCAGTACGTTGCAGGATTTGTATAGGAGATCTGTGGGATAGAGAAAGGGATGTAAATTGGCTACTTTTAAAATGTCTCTCTGAGCTCTTTCAAGAGGAAGTAAATGAGTTTTGGGTGCTCCACCCCATGAAATGATACAGTACTGGATTACAGATTGCACTAAGGCCAAAATATAATTGTGTGTTTACTTTTGAATCCGCAATAGTTCGCAGTTTTTAAAGACATCAATTAATTTGCGCACTCTTTTACAAAATTTTCAATATGTTGTCTAAAGGAGACACTTTCGTCTATTATAACTCCGAGATATTTAATGTTGCATTTGAAGGATAAAAAGATAGTCTCATGTACTGATTAGGTGGAGTGCACATTTATGAGCAAACACATGAGGATGAGTAATGTTAAATTGAGGCTTGCGCGTGGAGAACTGAATATGTTTTGTCTTGTCAGCTTTTAATGTTAGTAAATTGCTTTGAAGCCAATTAGTCACAGTATTGAAACCTAATTGAGCATATTCGTACAATTCTTTACTGGTTTTAGCGGTAAATACAAAGGCCGTATCATCAGAATATGATTTTTTTTGCCATTTTAAAGTTTAAATTGCTTGTAATATATTCGTTCAAGATTTTAGATAACATACTCGTAATTTGGTATTTTGGTAGATGGAGTAAGTGATTGTGCGAGCCAGAGAACGTCGATGTGCCGCAGAACAACAGAGGCAGGAGACGTTGTCTCTTCATAGAGCCTAGGATATGACGAATCCTTTTGCCGACCCGCGGTTTCAGTCCGTTTATAGGTTAACACCCGAAATGGCCCTTAGCCTCATTGAAGAAATAAGGGCCTATTTCCCTGAAACGCACTCATCTGCCGTAAAAGGACTTGATAACTAATACTGGCATCACTACTAGGCGCCGCGAACAACACGACTGAATCCACTTTCTCTTTTATTGGCCGAAGAGAAGATTGCCGTCAAGTCAGACAGTTTTTTTTACAAAAGTATAAATCCTGCTACACAAACCTTTCATAGCAAAATGTACCTGTGAGATCTCATGTACACCCAAGTCAAATAAAATTGTTTACTAATAAAATAAGTTACCTGCCATTATTTACTGGCTGTATCTGTAATATTTATCTCTATCTATACTATTTTTCTTTTCTTTTGAATACAAAACTTTAAGTTTGTGTGTCCATACTATAGAATTTTGACGATCAGTGAGTAAGCTAAAGGTAGAAATACAAGGTAATTTGGGGGTACCTATTAGCTAGTTGATGAAAATAGTACTAAAGTTTTAAAAGTTAACACTTTTTCCGCTTTGCCAGTTTGACAGACTGCTGTTTACAAAGCAGGTTTATTCGAAATAAAGTTTATTTTGGTTAATAATAAAATTATTTTGTATCGTTTGCTATCTATTAGGCAACTAGCTGTATATTCCATATTTAAACGGAACAAAATATTCAAATAAACCAATTTTATTTACTACTTTAAATTTTCTACCACGATCATCTATTTACTACCATTTTTTAGCGTTCCCCATAAACACAATGGTCTATCGGATAGAAAAAAAAACATCCGTTCGGATCTGTGAATAGCGTTTTGACAGTTCTTCGACTCGGAAATGAGATTGTCGAATTCGGTTCCCTACCGACACGGAATCGAATCGAATGGTTGTGAATAAGGGGCCTGGACCAAAGAACCTGAAAGACAATAAATAATTTATATGGTGCCATTTATTGGAATGTCGCCTGCAAAGCTTACAATAGTGGAACACATCTGATTATGGCTTGATAGCCGATTGCAGAATAAAGATTAGAAAAAAAAAAAGTATTACGGTTGAATGGTAAAGCGGTTTTTCTTAGAAATTCATAACCTATTTATTTAATAGTCTAGAAGATTTTTAGAAAATAGGCAAAGTTTGGCAAGGTCGGTTTATGGACGGTTGACCATCTTTACATACCGAGACTTCTTCTTTCCTCGGAAAGCATGTCAAGCCGTTGTTCCCGACTGTTGTATGTAAGTTTTCGGCAGTCGCTCGTTGGAAACCAGAGAATCTGCCCCAGTCTGGTCAAAAAGTACCGTGTTATACAGTGAACGGGTTGTGGGGATCTGGTAGGCAGCCGCTGTACGTATAATACTGGTATCCAGTCGGAAAAACTCTAGGCAAATGATGAAAAGGAGATACTGCCAACGCCACACAACGAGTTGGAGAAAGTAGTTTTTTAAGCACAATGAATCACCAACTTTAAATGTAAGTTATAAACTTATTTTGTGTATTTACAGAAATGGGACAGCGAACTGGCAACTTTAGCGCAACTGATGGCCAACCAGTGCTTAATGAGACATGACATGTGCAGGGCAACTAGTAAGTAAATTATTTTAATTCATTTGCGTAAAATTTTATTTGTCTTATTGATCGCTACATTTTTGACCCATCATCATCTGCCTAGCCTTTCCCAACTATATTGGGGTCGGCTTCCAGTCAAACCGGATTCAGCTGAATACCAGTGTTTTTACCTGGAGCGGCTGCTTACCAGACCTCCACAACCCATTAACTGGGTAACACAGTACTTCTTGGTAAGACTGGAGTCAGATTTACTGGCTTCTGACAGCTCCAATCCGTTACGAATCTATCTTTGGTAGTCGCCAAATTAACGGTCAATGACTTATCTGCACTTTTTAACATTCTTAATTTAAACAACGGAAATAAAGTTATGTCGCTGCCCTAAATCAAAATCCATTTTGATCCTCTACATGATTCTCCAGCCATGAAAATTGATTTATAAGTTTATTTTTACCTGCGATGACATTTATAAGGGTTGCATATTAGAAAATCAAAACTTTTCTGAGCAAATTTCAAAAGAACAATGTACAAATCAACAAAGTTTAAAATAACGATGGTCATTTGATCAAAAGTTCAGCTGACCAAAGTCTGGAATATCAATGTTTATATTATTTATTACACTATTGACCAAATTGTTTAGAGGTCAAAATGGATTACTGGATAAATTATTAATTATAAAATGAATTAACTGAAAATGGTAAACATAATATTAATATTAGCGAATAGCGCCTGTCGGCTACAAAAAGCCTTTGCACAACATGATCGGCACAAATTATTACTTTCTATACAATCTAGTCATTTCTGGCATTCGCCGGCCGCTGCCACGGCACCGCTCGCTTCGCTCGCTCTGCTCGTGCGTAGGAAGTCACAGTTCTAATCTAACCCAACCTAAACATTTTTCTTTTAATAATAAACCCCGTCTAACTATTATTTATTTATTTTATTTATTTTTAACTAGTTCGGTTCTTGATAATGATGTACTTTAAATATAAGTATACTTACATTTAAATTAATAATTCTTAATAAAACGTCATTTCTGATTATAAAATTTGATTAGTTATGATTTGATATTTTAAAATGACATTTAGCAACTTTTAATCAGTCGTTCATTTGATGTCACATACATTGGGATTCTACATTTTTTCTAAATAAAACATTTGGTCTTTTAAATTTTGTTATTTCGTTTATTGTTCTTTTGAAAGGACAAATCCAAACTCCACAGAAACTTGGGCCTGGCGTTACAGAGCAGCAATTTGGCCAAAAATTACGATACTTAGAAAGGTTTCACGAGCCCATTTTTCACGTTTACCAGAAAACGCCAAATGGCTACTCTCAGACAATTTTAACCTGTATTTTAGGTTATTATTATTAAGTAGGTAACTAGCTTATGCTCACGACGATTTGATACGCGCTTATCTCGTTTTTCCCGTTCCCGTAAAGCCTTACTCGTGAACGTGGCCATCATGTAAAAATAATTTTCCAAATCCGACTGATAGTTCCAGAGATTAGCTCGTTCAAACAAAATTAGATAAAAAGAAATACCTATATATTTTTAAATCTGGAACGGACGCACGCTAAGAAATATTATCATAGAATCGTCGTTAAATCTTACATGCGTGCTATAACGATGAGGTTTTAGGTACCTACATAAAAGCGATCAGGTTTTCAGATCCATTTAGCTCAGGCTTTCAGAAAGATCACTTCTGATTTTGAAAACTATATTTATTAGACAAGGGCTACTAACTTTACTCCGGGCTTGCATTTGTTCATATTGCATTTTATTGTTATGAATAAATCGATTTGAATCTGAGATTGCATTATATTTAAATATAAAACATAAATATTGGGTTAAATAGTTTTAATCACCTTCTACCTCGTTGGATTGTCATTATACAATAACACAGAGTCTAGAAATTGTGCAGGAGCCAAGCCAAGTTACTATATTATGCTCATGGTGTGGGCACAGCTACCAACCGTTCTTTTGACAACAATACAGGTGCAATAATATTGGATTACAGCATCCCTTCAGCTTAGAGAGCTGTCGACTAATATATTCACAAAATACATCCTATTACATATAATTATGCCTGGATTTTATTCTCCCTCTTAACATCCAGGTTGAGTCCGAGGTTGACAGCTCTTGCTGTGGGCGTCGTCCACCTCTCTACACACTTCCATGACAATGAGCCATTTTCTTTTACATGCTCTCCCCAAGTCATTTTCATTTACCTGAAACAAACATTTATCATTAGACTATTAGGTCTAGCACTAGCATTGGCACATTTTGGTAAACATAAACAGCCATATTGCTTTCCCAACGGGAAATAGGTTGTAATTAATCATTCAGATTCAGTCTGGATTGGTGATGTTTTGAACATGAATTTGTTGCACATACTGGTATTCTTTTTTAAAATACAACTATTAACAGACAACTGAACTGAATCTGTAACACAATTAAGTTTGTTCACATTAAATCATTACGTGCAAAAGAACGGATACCAACCGTTCGAGGCGCGACCCATTCCTGTACAACTGAAAGAATGAATTAATTTTCCAATCTTCGCCTACCGCCTATTGCAGTTCAGCGGCCCATTGCTATTCCGCAATTGATATACAGGCTCATGATGTTATTATTTAAGTAGATTGTTAAAGAACAATAAACAAATCCAGTTATCCAGCAAAGGCTAGCAGGGGAGGCAAGTTACGGTATTCTATGTTCGAGCGAGAGTCAGTCAGAAGAAAATCAATTTTGGAGTCCAGAATTCGAGCTAAATAATTAGTATATTAAATAATTAATCCCAAAAAATACGGAAACACATGTATTTACTCGCGCAAAAATACGCGAAGCGAATGACATAACAAATACTGACAATTGTTGACATTGATTATTTATTTATTTGATTTATAATGGCGTTCACGTTTAAAATCGATCAGATGTTGTTTTTATTTAACATTGATTTTAATATCTCAAAAAACATTTCACATTTTTTTTTTTAATGGAGCATTATTTAATTATTTGTAACAGTATCGTATAGTATTGTGAAGGTTGTGTCCTGGGGGTAAGATACTTATTGGTTCAGGGCTTTATAAGAATTGCAAAAGGATTGGAACGGACATAGCAGCTTGTGCACCTTCACCCGTTCCGTCCAGTTCCGTCTCGCCATCGATTGGGCTGCTCTCTGCACAGCTCTGCTCGACATCGTAGTCAACACGGACTTCAAATTCATCCATATTCTGTGGAACTTGACCATCATTTTGAATGTTTGTGTCTTCTGTCATCGTGCTGAAATGCAAGGGTGTATCAGTATCTACATTCATCAACTCTTTCCGTCCATCCGTGTTGGTAGCAACGTAAAATCAATACCATCGTGGTAATCATAATAATCATAATCATAAATCATTTATTTGCTGGTCAAGGGTATATACAGTGGTGTTAACATTACATTCAATATTGCTCTCCTTGATCTACCTTACTGGCATGCAAATTTTTAAATTTTTTTTTTTAAATTCGGAAGCAAAGTGTTTAATAGATTTAAATAGGTACAACACAAAATCAATAATCAACATAAAACATAGCAACATTAGAATAGTTATAAGTCATATTATCAGTACAATTTTACACTACAAACACAATCAAATATTTTAGACTATAAGTAAAATAGTTAAATTCATTTCATCAGGGCCATGTCAATACAGAAATTAAAAATGTCACTTAAACTATTAAAAATTATGTCAAATCTAATTCATTACATCAGGGCCATGTCAATACAAAAAAAGAAAAAAAATATTAAAATGTTATTAAATCAAAGTTGTATTTTCTAGTCACATTATTTACCTTCGAGAAAATCGCTAATTTTATAATAGGTTTTGCTGACTAGAAAGTCATGTAAACGTTTTTTGAAAGGATTACCATTCAAGCTTCTTAATTCATCTGGTAGCCTATTATAAATTTTTGGTGCCATGCCGTATATACTCTTACGCAGTAGTGCCGTATTTGCTTGCTGTAATCGTAATATATTTTGTGTGTTCCTCCTCCTACTACGAGTGACTGTACCTGCCAGAGTCTCAAAAAGTTCAGGGTTTGATTTTATAAAGGTCGCGGTTTCAAAAATGTACAGACAAGGTAACGTCAGGATTTTATATTGTCTAAAGTATGGTTCACAGCTATCTTGAATTTTAAGATTAAACATCGCTCGTATACACCTTTTCTGGGCTCTGAATACAAGTTCTTTATTTGTCGAATTGCCCCAAAATATTATACCATATCTGAGGTATGAAGAAGTTGCTCCATGATATGCTATGCGTAAGGCATCAATATTAAGCACGGGTGCAAGTTTAAATAGCGCATATGCTGTACTGCAGATTTTTTTACATAGTTCCTCTGTGTGTGCTTTCCAATTTATATTGTCGTCGATAGTTAGTCCTAAAAATTTAGTTTTGGTAACCTCGCTAATTTCAGTATCATTATAGTCAATTCCCAAATCTTTATATTTTGGCATTTTTTGAGTAAATTGCATTAGTTTCGTTTTATTTATATTTATTTTCAAATTATTATTATCTAGCCAGTTTATAATATTCAATAACGTAGTGTTTATGTCAGCTTCGTATTCATTTTTGTTTTTACATTTTATAGCAACTGTACTATCATCCGCAAACAATGTCATAGGATGAGTGGTTACTTGAGGCAAGTCATTTATATATAAAACTAGCTGACCCGCGCAACTTCGTCTGCGTCACATTTTCCATTACTGCTCCGCTCCTATTTGTCTTAGCGTGATGATATATATCTATATGTATACGCCTATAACCTTCCTCAATAAATGGGCTATCTAACACGGAAAAATTAACATATCGGACCAGTAGTTCCTGAGATTAGCACGTTCAACCAAACAAACAAACTCTTCTGCTTTATAATATTAGTATAGATTGCATGTATAAAATCTACGTTCAGTTACGTATCCTGATGAATATAATTATGAAGAGGGTACCTAATGCAGGGCACTGTATCATCTCTATCGGTTGAAATGCCGAACAGCCCAGGTACCTAATCTCCTGGTACAAACAAATCTTGAATCAAAATCAACCAAACCAACTATCGAACGAATGGTGCTGAATCAAGTGGATTCTTAATTTCGTCCAGAACAGTCCAAAAAGAAACACATTTTCTCCGATTTTTACTGACAATATTGCTGATTGTAGACCACTGATTAATTTAATATGTTTTAACATTTTATAATACCTATCAGAAAAGTTTTACTGGGTTCATAGAATCGATTTATTATAGAGGAGCTCGTGGCTAAATTGAAACAGCCGCACGGGCCGATCTTCAAGGCTAAACTATAACAGACGAACGCATCGATCTTCAAGGTTAAGCTACGCTTGCGAAGGTTGGTCTGTGGATGGGTGACCATCTTGACATACCGAGTTTCCTTCGTGAGTCAGAAAGCACGTTAAGCCTTTGGTCCCGGCTGTCATTTGTAGATCTTTGGCAGTCGTTACGGATAGTCAAAAGCCAGTAAAATCTGACTGAAATCTTGCATTGAATGAGTTGTGGAGGTCTGGTAGGCAGCCGCGCCACGTAAAATACCGGTATTCAGCTGAATCCAGTTTGTCTGGAAGCCGAGCCAATATAGTAAGGAAAAGGCTAGGTTGTTAAAATGGTCACCCATTCACGGACCGACCTCGGCAAGCGTTGCTTAACCTTGAAGATCGACGTGTTCGGCTGATATAGTTTAGCCACATTGAAACATAATACCAAATATTCACCTCTTCTGTTAGTAAAACAGTTTACTTATGGATACAGGTAACTCTCCGGAGGAGACTCTCCTCTCCTCCCAGTAAATCGACAAACATTCTAGTCATTCAATCAATTCCATACTTCCATAGCTATTTACACTTACATTTACATAATCTCAATACTATACGACTGGGGCTGACCTCATGCTACTGCGGAGAATCTTAACACCGCGATTCAGAAAAACGCGTCATAACTACAACGCCATCTATCGATCTACAACGTAACTGAACTGTCTTTATACTCATAAGTTCAAACTTAGAAGGTTATACGTTACGATAAATAATGATAATATGATAAAATGTTCACTTTTTTTGCTACATTTTAAGTTTAATTAAAAAATAACTGAAAAATACATTGTTTCGGGGTCTTATCACACATTTCTTATTAAAAATTTTCTCAATAGATGGCATTGCAAGTATCTGAAGTCTCAATGAAAACAACCTGTTTTAGCGCTCGATGAAGTTTCTTCGTAAACTTTAAAATTCGATATCTTTTGATTTTGTGGGTCGATTTTGATGAAATAAACACTAAATGTTGCTCCGATTATCACTTAATATTTCGAAGTACCTAAATTTTGAATCCAATCAGTGGTTTATGCGTGATGCTCCTCCAAACGCACAGACAAACAGACGCACAGACAAACAGACAAACAGAAAAGAATTTCAAAAACTGCTTTTTTGTGTTCTATGTAATTTTTCTGAAATTTCTATGTACTTTTTATGCGAAAATATTCAATGTACAGACACGGCAACTCTACGATTTTATTATATGTATAGATAAATAACGGGGGGCCTAAGACAGTACCCTGCCCAACCCCATATTTTACTGTTCGCATGTGAGAAGTATACGTTTCTTCTCTATTATTAGCTTGATTTATGCGTTTTATCTCTACGAATTGTTTGCGATCCGTCAAATACGATTCTATAAGACTAAGAACATTTCCCCTTAAACCATAACAATCGAGTTTTGCAAGTAAGATTTTATGATCCACATAGTCGAACGCTTGTGTCATATCGCAAAAGATAGCGCAGATCGGTGTTTTAATATCTACTTTTGTCATTATAACATGCAAAAAATCATATATAGCTCTATTTATGCTCTTCTTTTGTCTGAACCCTTTTTGTTCTTTAGCTAGAATATTGTGTTCCTCCAAATAGCCGTAAAGTTGTTTATGAATAAACTTTTCGAAAACTTTTGAGAATACTGGTATAAGTGTCACTGGTCTGTAACACTCCATCAGTTCTCTACTTTCTTTTTTGAAAAGCGGTTTCACTACTGATGTTTTTAATCCCTCAGGATAGATACCTGTGGAGATACATAAATTTATGATGTGGCTTAAATGAGGTGATATATATTGGCTTATGTATTTTACCACTTTGGTTGATATTTCATCATATCCTACACTGTTTGTGTTTTTCAGTGATGATATAATCGCTTCAACATCTGAGGGGATACAGGGTGCAAGAAACATGGAGTTATTTCTCCTGTCTATGTGTTTAGTAACTTTAGCGCCACGATTTGCAATAGGAACAATTTTATCAACAAAATAATCACTAAAAGCATTAGCTATCTCTTGTGGACTTGTTACTATTTCGTTGTTACCTTTCTTCAGTTTGGAGATCGTATTGGGGTTTTGTTTTGACTGGTTAATAATTTTCCATGTAGTTTTGATTACATTTTTAGATGTTTTTATGCTATTAATATTTTGAGATCGTTGGGTTAGCCTAATTATATTTTTATATTTTCGTGCATAGTTTTTATAGTTGCGTTTGTTTACATTATTTGGCTTTAGTCTATATTGCCATAACAGCTTTCTTTTAATCTTACTACATAATTTTATCCCCCGCGACACCCATTTTGTTTTATTTGTTGATTTTATTGTAGTAATTTTAAATGGAAAACATAAATTGTAGAATAGTTTAAACGTGTCCATAAATGCATTATATGCCACATTTGGGTGATCAGTTGAATATAGATCTGTGAATGATAAACTCTTAATACATGTCTCAAATTTCTTGATATTTTCCATATTGTAATCACGTTGTTTTATGCGCCAGAACTTAATTTCGCCTTGTTTTTTAATAGGGCACTCTATTAATTGTGCCGTGTGATCAGACAATGAAAATTCGATAATCTGAGATTTACATTGCTTTCGAAAATTGTGTAAAAAATTATCTATACAAGTTTTACTTTTTATCCTCGTAGGTTTCTTAATTTCTAAACCTAAGCCATATTGTGACAGCAAACATTCAAATTCCATAGAGGTCCTATTACTCTTTAAAACATCAATATTAAAATCGCCTGCAATAATTACCTTTTTGTTACGCTTACCGCAAATTAACTTCAGAAGTATTTCTAACTTTTCAAAGAATACATTTATGTTACTAGGTTTAGGTACTCTGTACAAACAAATTATAATAATTTTACACTTAACCAACTCTATACCACAACATTCAAAAGTACCAGACAATGATAATCTAGCTATTTCATGCATTTCTTGCCATTGATTCCCTTTTTTTACCAGTATGCATGCACCTCCTCTATTGATCTCTCTTCCACTATATATTGCGGCTAGTTGGTAATTTGGTATAAATAGATTTTTCTCTAGTCCTGCCATGATAAAGTGCTCTGTGACACAGACCACATCAACGTTAATATTTTTCTCACTTAGTTCCTCTAGACAGACGGCGAGACAATCAGATTTGTTCAGTAAGCCCGCAATGTTCTGATGTAATATTTGTAGGTTGTCCTCACAGAAAAAACGAAGTATTATTTACTTCACCACTAGTATTTTGTTCATATGCATTATTGTCCTCAATATTAAGGTTCTTTATTGCAAGTAATATGTCGTTGAAAATAGTCCTCATTCCAGTGTCGTTCAGCCTTCCATCATACTTACAGAACATCGTACCATCTATAGATAGATTTAAATTTGAGTCAACTATCGTAGCGTAATGGTATGAATTCACGTCAAGGTAGAGTAGGGTATTAAACATCTCTACCCGCCAGTTAAATACTGTGGCATAATAGCTGCATTTGTACGTGGGGAGGCACAGTATAATGTTCGTGTGTCGCATTTTCAGTAGGGTATCTCTTAATTCTAATATCAGATTGAAATAATTATTTGTTGCTCTGAAATCTTCTTCTCCTATCAGGATCACACAATAATCATTTTTTGTGAAGGAGTATAGTTTTTCCTGTAGATTTTTAATCATACGTAGAATTCCAATTTTCGGTGAAAGATAATGACATAGCTGCTTGTCCCCAAATGTCTGCAATGCGATTGATAGAACGCTATTAGTCTTGTTGGAACTTATGAGGCATATCCTTTTTAGTGAATTATCTGACTGTTTTGTAGTTGTTATATTGTTGTCTGCATGTAGGCGTCCTCGTTCGATTGATAAAGGCCTAGTGTTTTTATGTTCATATTGTGTTAGACTCTCTATTTGTTTTATAAGGGACCTGTTTTCTCGTTGTATGTCTTCTAATTGTTGTTCAAGATGAGCAATTTTTTGTTGTTGTGATAACATAACCATGTCGTTGCTGGGTTCAAGATTCGAGATTGAAGCTAGTGAGGAATTAGTGGGAGACCTTTTACTTCGCGGCAGAGAATGTCTCTTCTTGTCGCTTTTGTATGGGCTATTTCCTATTATTATAGACGATTTACACAGCGACTTTAATACTTTTATTTCTTCGTTTAACATTTGTATCTGCCTATTGAGTGTATTACTGTCGAGTATAATATTTTCCAGTTCGCTCTCAGTGCTCTCCAGTTTACTGGTAAGTATAGATATTTGTTCTTTCATTTCAGTAATACACAGTTGGTCGGTTACAGTACAGTCCATACTCTTAGACATTATATTTGGTGCATCATATAACTCATATGAGGTTTCAGAGTCGGTAAATAATTGTGAATCTGTTATATTAGACGCATCCTGGGTTGAGAACTGAATCGTATCAATACACTGATTATTATTTGTAGGCTGTGCAGTTTCTGGGGCTGAGAGGACAGAATCTAATAAGGTATTATTTTTCTTTCGCTGAGTAATGTTAGAAAGTTCGCTGGAACTTGATATTTTTTTATTTTTGAGATTTTTCTGTATACAAGCTTTACATTTCCAGTTTTTTCTTGATTCTTGGTTCATTAAACGGTAGGTTCGCTCAGGATAACCATCGCAATCCGGTTCACATCTGTTTTTGCAGATTGAGCACATTGCTGTATTTTTTATGTCAACTAATTTTTTACACTTAAAACATGATACTAGTGTCGGCGGCATCTTGCGGCCACCATTTGCGCTCGTGTTGATGTTAGACGCCATAGTTTCCTAACACAAGAACGTTGTTTCGCTATTCCTCGTTAGATAGCGTTATTCCGATATGGATCCTGCGCACATAACAAAGCATGAATTTTGATGTGACAGGTAAGCACGTAGTTTTGTTACTCGTCCCTAGATGGCGTTATTCCAGTATTGATCCAACATGCTTTAGCGTGGTACTAAAAAATGTGATTTCACTACTCATACCTAGATGGCACTATTCACAATATTGTGCAGGTGTAATGTCAGCATGATTGTTCAACTTTTCAAAATAACGGAAATATAATTTTTCACCCTTTGTAATTTTATCACAGAAGTAGTATTATGTTCGTAAAATATGGAGTTGTGTAGTATCTAGCGAAAGATAGTTTATTTCACTGCTAAACACTTAGTTTTGCTACTCGTCCCTAGATGGCTTTATTCCAGTATTGATTCACTTGCTTTTGCGTTGTACTAAGAATGTGGTTTCACTACTCATTCCTAGATGGCACTATTCACAATATTGTTCAGGCGTAATGTCAGCGTGATTGTTTAACTTTTCAAAATAACGGCAGTAAAAATTTTTCACTTTTTGTAATTTTATCACAGAAGTAGTAATAAGTTCGTAAAATATGGAGTTGTGTAGTATCTAGCGAAAGATAGTTTATTTCACTGCTAAACACCTAGTTTTCTACTCGTCTCTAGATGGCGTTATTCCAGTATTGATCCACTTGCTTTTGCGTGGTACTAAGAATGTGGTTTCACTACTCATTCCTAGATGGCACTATTCACAATATTGTTCAGGTGTAATGTCAGCGTGATTGTTTTACTTTTCAAAATAACGGCAGTAAAATATTTCACTTTTTGTAATTTTATCACAGAAGTAGTATTATGTTCGTAAAATAGTGAGTTGTGTAGTATCTAGCGAAAGATAGTTTATTTCACTGCTAAACACTTAGTTAAAGTTGGTAATGTCACGTTAATACAGTTTGATTCACGTTTCACTTTCACTGTTTTTTGTCATACTCCACATAATTCTTTTTTGTAGATAACATTGTATGGTCACTATTAGGTCTTATTTCACAAGCTCATTATATGTACTGAGTTTAAAACACACTATAACTATTTTTTGTCCGTTTATAAATACGCGCTCGATGTTTACGTGTCGCTAGCGACATCTACGTGTAACGACACGACATCTACATCTACGGTATGTGTAATTATAAAAATATTTTGCAGCGCTCTGTAGAAAAGCGCCCAAAATTAGCGCGTAATGGCTTTCGAGCCATTCGCTGCTGATAGCGGCGAGCCTGAATTCCTCCAGGAATTCTTCGAAGCATACTCGGTCTATGCCGGTGTACGTCAACATTTTTCAATACGAAATATCACTCTATCTATAAAAACCACTTAGCTTTTCTCCAGGCGTCGACTTATTTAGCGCCTGATCATCATCAACACATCAATTATTCATCTTCATCGTCTCGTACACATGTGACTTCCATACGATGTCAGCCTCGTATACGCTCATAAACAACTAAGTTTGTGCGCCCTGGGTTTTTAATTAGAATATACCCGGCGCCTCCACCATTTGTGATGATGGGAGATGGGGGCGTAAGGAAAACAAACAGGAAATGCAGCAATAATCGAATTATATTGGCGACATGCGCCCGACTTCAAATCGATACCAGGAATGTCATAAAAAACGCTTCAATTCTTTTTCATTCATAATTCAAAAAACGTAATACTTTTCCAGTGACCGTTCCAATCCTTTTGCAATTCTTATAAAGCCCTGAACCAATAAGTATCTTACCCCCAGGACACAACCTTCACAGTATATTTCCACTAAATCGATTATATTTTTAAGGTAAACTCTTTTGATAACCTGTCAGTGTTTGTGAAGTTAGTGACGTAAAATGAAATAAGTGTTGTAACGATTTACAAAGTTGGTTCAAAATAAAAAATAGAAATCTACTTATTTTATTGACTTGACCAACATAATTGAGGCTAAGATTTAAATGGGTTAATTAAGAAAAATAGACGATTTTTTGGTACATATTTGATTCGTGTAACTTTTAGGCCCAGAATCGGGTTTCTCCTTTGCTCGAGAAAGTTTTGATTTTTTAATATGCAACCCATATAAGGCACTGTAATATATTGTAAACTAACTGTCCCCCGCTGCTTCGCTCCCGTCAACTGGCTACCCTACCTACCCATTTTTTTATGTTTTTCACTTTATTCTGGCGAACTAAACGAAAAAGAATTATTCAAGTTGGCCCAGCCGTTCTCGGGTTTTAGCGAGACTAATGAACAGAAATATGTTTTATATATAAGAAGATTTAACTGGCGCCTGCCATAAGACAAAGAATAAATTAAAATTAGCCTGTCTTCGGAAGTAAACACAAGTATAATCGGCTAATCTTTACTTCTACACCCGTCATTAAATTAAATTAAATTAAATTAAATAAACATTTACTTCAGAATCTCATTCCATAATTTGTTTGTAACAATTCAAACTTCTAGACTTGTGTTAGTAATATATTCTATTTACTTATTTAAAGCACGTCTTTTGGGGGGAACGTCTACTTGACTGCGTTTAATCGCATCCACCGCCCCAAGATCGGAGAGTCCCACCTATCAGCCAACGTTCTACGGATAGTGTTGGGGCTGGCGCAAACACGGCGCAACAGAGCTGCACATCTCTTGCGCATAATGGCCGAAACTATCGATGTTCGCGTCGGTAAACATACCGGACGCGCTACAAAAACGCGGCAGCCCCATCAACACCCAGAACGTGTTTTTGTATTGAGTGCGCAGGCCACTAAATGCCCTCTGCGTAAAGTTCACCCACAGGCTGCACGTGTAAAAGGATTGGCAGTAGGCTTTGAAAAGCGTCACCTTGACCTGAGCCGTACAACGTGAAAACCTGTGGGCCAACATCCGTTAACATCAACATTATTATTTAAGTCATCCGAGACCCAATGACCCAGATATTTAAAATGTGCAACTCTTTTTAGAGGTCTTTAAATATCATGAACTCCCTCTTTAGTGCATTATATTTGAGCCCATGGGTCCTAGCGTACAATTCACACACGTTAATCAGTTTTCTCAATGCCCCGATCGATGGGCACAGCAGATTAACCGTATCGTCTGCATAGCCTATATTATTAATGCATACACCATCAACATGACAGCCGATTCCAGTTCTGCTACTTACTTAATTAGCTTTGACATTTTTACTACTTTTTTCTTCCTTTTCATTCAAGTTTATGGTATCAGTACTTTTGTTTCTTTTTATTTGTGGGCTGCAAAATTGCTTGATAAATTTACAACAAGACCTAGAAAATTTCATTTTTTTTTAAATGTTGTTGGATCTGCCCATTTGGATACATTATTAATATTGTGATGTTTCATGTTTATTCCAGAAAGATTTCCAAGTCCCACTCAAATAATCGCAATACATCGATTTTCAAGTCCGGACTGGGAACCGGTTATAAACAAATCGTTTGTGGAAATGGGAAAATCTGGACTGACGAAACTTAAGACAATCTGGGCGGTCGAAAAGACCCTAAAGATTTGGTACACGAGCAAAAACCATGTTACAGAAGAAATGATTAAAGTTTGCCCCGATTTTAATACGTAAGTTGAAACTTTTCCAACACACTCACTTAAATATATAATTTTCGGCGATGCTACATGCTACAACTCTCCAGGTTACGTCAGCGAGGATATTGGAAATACAGTGGGCGTACCTATGGATAGTGTTGGTTATTGCGCAATAGTAACACCGTTTGCATTTAAATTATTATTCACACTCAAAGTCTCAATAACGAAATTCTCACACAAAAGGAACACTGAATTAGTTTCTAGACACGTCTGCACTGCCAACCGCCACCAGTAGACTGAGATCAGCTTCTGCTGAACACAGCGTCCCAGACTCCGCGAACGCCACTAGATGGCGTTGGCGTCACGATTGATCAAGTGACTGACTTATTTCCGACACGACCATCCTGATATCACACAGCCTCATGGATTGTGATTTTTGTACCGGGCGGAGCAAATAAAACACGGGCTCTCGGTTAGTTCGTATATTGCGGACTGCCGGCCGCGACCGGCGCCTGACTTAGCTAACATATACTTAACAAATATCCATCTACCTACATTACGTCCCTCCACCACTAATTAACAACAAGCGACTAACTTAATATATTTATCATAACTGCTAACTAAATCTAACTTATTCTTTACTTAATGATAACACATCTTTATACGATTAAAGATGTACGTACACTTAAAAATAACTCTTATCTAAATCCTTAATTAAATCTTAAAATTAACATCTTTATTTAACCTACATTTGCTAATGGGACGAGACTGGGGCGGTACAGCTAAAGACGGTGGTGTCGAGAACTCTTCTGCCACTGTATCTCGATCGGTCTGATCGTTTTTCTGAGGCGGTGACGACGCAGGCTCCCCGCGCAGGCGACGACGACGCCACCGAGGCCTCCGGCCGCTCCGACCGGCCTTCGAGGGGTGACGTAGGTGCTACTCTAGGAGCTGAAGTTTCCGGCGAACGTGACCAATCTGTGGGAACTACCAGAGAACTCCTTGTCCTACGCCTAAGCTGATCGATATGTCTATGCACCTGTTTACTGTTACTATCTAGTACCTTATAGTTGCTTGGCCCTGTCGAGTTAACAATAGTACCGGGCAGCCATTTCTCCCCCTTTAGATATTGTCGATACCAAATGTCGTCTCCTAGTTTCAAACAAACCTGCCCTTGCTGCGTTTTTTGTACTCTAACTTCCATATTGGGTTTTAGCACGTCTAATTTTGTTCGCAACCGTCTCCCTATAAGTGCGACTGATGGGCTTATTCCTGTAGTGCAGTGTTCCGTATTCCTATAATAAAACTAAAATGTGTTCAGAGCCTGTTCTACACTTTTATTATCTAAATTAGCTTTTTTAATAACTCTTTTTAAAGTCTTAACAGCATTTTCCGCGGCCCCATTGGATGATGGATGATAGGGGGCTGTGAATATACATATGCTGGATACCGTCACTTTGTACGAATTGTGCAAATTCACTACTAGTGAACGGCGGTCCATTATCCGTCACTAACTGCCTGGGGACTCCCCACCTACTCCACAGCTCGCGCAACCTGACCATCGTATGACTCGCTGCAGTACTGGGAACTTGAAATACCTCCAGCCACTTAGATGTTGAGTCTACTATCACTAAATAAGTTTTCCCGCATATAGGCCCCATAAAGTCCAGATGCAGCCGAGACCACGGCCTGGCGGGCCAGGGCCAAGGGTGGGGGGCAGCGCGCGGGGGGTCGTCCGCGTACGCGGCGCACACGGTGCACGCGCAACACTCGCGCTCCACCGCCTCGTCGATGCCCGGCCACCATACGTAGCTGCGTGCCAACGCCTTTGACTTTACGATGCCCATATGCGGCTCATGGATAATTTTTAAAATCCTATCGCGGTATTTTTCAGGTATCACCACCCGGTGACCCCACATGACGCAACCTAACTCCTCGTACAGTTCCGCTTTCCTATTGAAATACGGTTGTAAGTTCACGATTTCACACCTATCTGACCAAAATCCTACCTATCTGAAAAAAAACCAGTTCAAATTCTACTTAATAACGGATCCCTCCCCGTTTGTTTTTTTATTTCAGTATAATCAAGCAACAACCCGTCTTGTGCGAAATGCAGGTATGTTTGTTCTGGAATTGATTCCTCCGTCACATTTTTAACGCTATTATTCTCCGGCAGTCGTGATAAGCCGTCAGCCCAATTTTCATTAGTGCGAATATATTCTATGTCGTAATTGTGTGCTGATAATATCACTGCCCATCGTTGCATCCTACTAGCCGTCATTGTAGGTATGGGGTTTGCGGGCCTAACATTGATACTAGGGGTTTGTGATCAGTGCGTAAAATGAACTTTCTTCCGTAAATATATTGATGAAATTTACGTACGCTGAATATAATGGCAAGTGCTTCGCGATGTATTTGCGAGTAGATTTTCTCCGCGACAGTAAGCGAACGTGACGCATATGCTATCGGGCGCTCGCCCATCGGCCCGGGCTGCGCGAGCACGCCCCCCACGCCCCGCGTGCTCGCGTCACAAGTCACGATTAGAGGTTTATCGGGGTCGTAGTGAGCTAATACTTCGGTACTCATTAATGCTTGTTTTATCTGTGTGAACACACGCTCGAACTGTGTATCCCAGTTCCAGTCTACACCTTTTCGTAATAGCCTGTGTAATGGTACTAACATGGTACTAAAATTTTTGATAAACTTTGAAAAGAAATTTACCATACCTATGAAGGAACGTAATTCGCTAATATTATTAGGTCCTGCTAGTATTGCTTTTATTTTTGATTTGTCAGCTTCGACCCCTTCTTTTGAAACAACATAGCCTAAATAAGTCACTTCATCAACCAAGAAAACACATTTTTCTTGCTTTAGCTTTAGCCACTGTCAGATAGCCGCTGTAACACTTGTTCGAGTGCATGTAAATGCTCGCTTTTATTTTTCCCGCCTATTATTACGTCATCGAGAAACACTTGCACGTTCGGTATGTTACCTAACAAATTCGTCATTATGCGTTGAAAAATACCCACACTCGACGAAAAACCGTAAACTAACCTGTTATACTGAAAGAGACCCCGATGTGTATTAATAACAGTGTATTTTTTTGAATCATCTAGTTCTACTTGGTTGTACGCACGTGAAAGGTCAATTTTACTGAAAAACTGGGCTTCGTTTAGGCCTACGAGCACATCTTCAATCTTAGGAAGCGGGTATCGATCGATCAGCAAGGCGGGATTCAGAGTCGCTTTATAGTCCGCACAAATCCGCAACGTACCGTCTGCTTTTGTCACCGGCACCAAAGGTGTGGCCCAGTCGGAGCAGTCGACGGGCTCGATGACGCCGTCACGCAGCATGGCGTCAAGCTCAGCGTCGATGCGCTCGCGCAGCGCGTATGGCACGGGCCGCGCGCGCTGGAACACCGGCGTCGCCCACGGGCGCGCTCGCAGCGTATCCTTGCCGCTCCTGTACCGACCCAGTCCGCCGCTGAATAACTCTTTATATCTGTCGAGAATATTTTCAATTCCTTCATTAATTTTCACACAGTTCATACTACTTATACATTTGCGGGTACATGTAAGCAAAGGTATTTTTATTTGTAAGTCTGCCAACCATTGCCTACCTATCAAAGATGTAGTACCGTTTTTGATTACGAACAATTCCAGCTGTTTTTCCTGCCCTTGGAATCGAACTCGTGGGCGAATTATGCCCATTGGTTTTATTTTAGTACAATCATAAAATTTTAAAATTGTGTCGTCCTTCTTAAGACACAGATGTGAAAAATAACTTTCGTAGGTGCAATCATTTATACATGAAATCGCCGTCCCTGTATCTACTTCCATATTCAACACGGTATCATCTACAAAAATTGGTAAACTTACTGGCTTATAATTATTTAGTCCAATCAGGTTTAAACTTTCATCGATGTGCTCCACGTCGGAGTCGCTTATGACCTCCGCGGAATACATATTTCCATTGCGTCGATCGCGACGATTTGAAGTTCCTAGCGACGATTGTTCGATATTCTCCGGGCACACCCGACGTAAATGCCCTGTACGCTGGCATTTGCTGCACACAAACTCCCTGTAGCGACAGCTTGCCACACTATGGTTAGTGGCTCCGCAAGCTGTGCAGTTGCTGCTGCGCCCCGATGCAAAAGTCGTGTTAGTCGCGCGCACCCCGCGGCACGCGGCTTGCCCGCCGCCGCCGCCGCCGCCCGCGCCCCCAGCGCCGCCGCCGGGTCCGCGACGGCCGCGTAGCCGCATGCTGCCACCGCACCTGCCGTGACTCCTATTTGATGTGACCGAATGTACCGCTTCCGCTTTAGGACTGGATGTGGACGCTCCATCCACTACCGCTGAGTCCCTTTCTGCCGCTTCCATTGCGTTCGCTATCTTCACGGCTTGTGAAAATGTTATTGAGTCATCCTCCGCAAACCGTCGCTGCCTGATGACGTCACTCTTGAGTCCGCATATGAACTGGTCACGCAAGCTCTCGCTTAAATTTTCTGCAAATTTACAGTGTCGAGCTAATCTTTTTAACTCTGTGACGTAGGTTGCCACGTTTTCGTCCTCTCCCTGTCTTTTCTGTCGAAATCGATATCTTTCCGCCAATGAAGATGGCGTCGGCTGAAGGTGCTGACGCATTATGCCAATAGCTTCACCGTACTTTAACTCCGACGGTTTCTTTTGACTCGATAGGTTGACGAGTAACTCGAACGCTTCATTACCTAACGTAGAAATTAAAGTAGGTAACTTTAATTCTTCCGCCACTTTATTTACAAGAAAGTACATGTCCAACCTATCCACATAGGATGACCACTGTCCCGTTTTCACGTCAAATTCGTTTAACTTCCCAATCGACATCTTTAGTATTGTTCCGAATACGCACGCGCACAAAGGTACCGGTAATTAATCCTCGTCGCCACTGTAATGTTTGTACCGGGCGGAGCAAATAAAACACGGGCTCTCGGTTAGTTCGTATATTGCGGACTGTCGGCTGCGACCGGCGCCTGACTTAGCTAACATATACTTAACAAATATCCATCTACCTACATTACACCAATTAACCAGCAACCAAAACTCAACTACAATATTCTGTTCGACTCGGCCTGACCACAATAAAGCTCAGAAAAACTTTACCCTCAATCTTTTAAGTGTTTAAACAAAACGTTTTCTCTTTGTCTCTGTCATCTCCGACCTAGGCTAGAGTCAAAAGACACAACTCGGTTTTCAACACGACCACACTAACCTTAACTATGTATTTATTCGTTAAGTGCATAATGTATGTTCTATTAGACAAAAATAAAGAATTTTTAAAGCGAAGTTTGTGAGCTCTGTTAGGAAATTGTCCATGTTCAGCCTTCAAATGGTACCCAAGACTCAAACCATAACACAGCGGAACCTTTTAAAGCCTTACCAGCTCTTGCGACCGTCGTGATACTGCTTCATCCAAATTCTTTTGACAGCTCCTCGATATTTTTACAGTATAGGCTGAATCATCACTAGAGACAGGGAGTGCAACCCGGTCATTAGCATGGCAACGATCAGAAACAGCATTGCTGATCGCTTTAAGAAGACCTACCAAGACAGTCGAATCCATTCTCAAACTTATAAATAAACGTCTTAATAGGGGTGAAGTTATCCCACTTCTGATGTTAGGAATTGTGTACATATTGTAACTAGTACGTAAACATTTGATCTTCGTTAGTGATTAGGTATTAAAGGGGCAATATACATCATCATCAACAATAAATTGGCAATAATCAGTGTAATATTATACCTTAGATGATAACGCCTTGAGATTCGAAGAGCAACTGAACCGATCCACTGTGGCTCCGCCCTTATAAACCCTTTACAAACAAGTTTTATACACACGTGACAGTTGAGTTAATTCAGTGTTTGACTTTTAGAACTTATTAGTTTGTTAAAGATCATTCAGTAAATTCATTAATTATGACTGTAGCTTGGAATCGAACCATGGCCCAAATGTCGTGCAAAACAGACATATTTGAATATTGTTCATCCTCCAAAGCACATAGCGTGATAACATATAGAATAACATCTTCTCCTGATAGTACACAACAAAAAAAGACTTAGCGGAATCGATCTAGCCGTTCACGCTTGATGCGATGACCAAGGGAAATAAAGATTCATTTGCGATGTTAACTTCAGTTGCAGGCGTTTATGACTTACCAGAGCAGGGCAAATCTTGAATCAAATCTCGACCGCATTTAAAACCGCTTTGTACGCTTATAAGCACGTGTTTTGATAAAGTCGATTTACCGTAAACCTTATGTAACATTTTCAGTGACTCCGAACACGAAACTCCATTGGCAATGCAAAAATTAAGACCAGCTCTTTGTTCAACGTTTCTGTGCATTATAAAATTTGCGATAGATATAAAAAACCTAAAAATAACACTATCTTTAATCTAAATAACAGTGTGCCAATTCTACAAATTCAATCACAAACTGTCAAATATGAATGAAAATGAAGGCTTTTTTGACAGTTTGCGATTGACTTGCTTGCGTGTTTAAAAATTAGTAGAACTGGCCCTCAGATGTAACTCAAACTCTGCGCCAAAAAAGAAAACAGTTGTGCCTGAATTAACTTTAAAATTTGGCCCAAAAACGTATGGACTGTGAACGATCTCCTTCACTGGTTAGAAGCTTTTATAATAATTCCAGCATTTTGTCTTCATCGACAGACCGCCAATAAGCGAAAAATTGCGCATCACTCAATACTACATGAAGCTTATCCAAGGGGCAGCCACTCACATGGGTTGTGGCATATCCGCATACACTAATTTGAATAGTAGAGAAAAAGTTCATAATGTAAGTTTCACTGCGTTTAGTCTTCTATGAGCCTTTTAATCGATTCCGACGAGTCGGCGAGTGTGAAACCCTCGTTAGATGAGTTTCAATTCACCAGAAAGCCCATCTTTTGGTTTTGGCTTCCACAGAGTTTGCAAGTAGTGTGCAACCTCTCTGGTGGACTTCGTAAGGGGCTCGAATCCTACGAGATGTTCCCTCCAGTACCTGACCAGGGCTATAGCCCTAAGTGTGGCTGTCCTCCTGGCTCCGAGGAGGATGCTGACTGTCTATGTAATGAGGTGAAGCCCCACTCACGTGAGTTTTATGTTTTCATTAAACTTTGGTGCTTTTGTGTTTACTTCACCCACATTCCGCTAGTTTTGTGAAATACAGATCGATAACGTGATACTCAATCTTGGTTTTTGGGACGTCAAATGGAAGTGCATCCGGTAATGAACATAGCTTGGAAAAGAATAGTCAAGTGATGATGACGTAACACGATATTTGTGTTCCTCAGAGAGGTATTCAGAGATGTACGAGTACCACATACATACGTGTAAGTCCTGAGCAATACAGGGCAAGTCTATTGCCATCAACAGCGTATATTACATAATCCATAAGCCAGGGACAATTTATAAATGAATATCGAACTGAGATCAACGCCAAGTTTCAAGCTCAGCAACCACACTTGCGAGTAATATACCAACAACACTAGATAAATTATTTGAAGATTTTCTTTTAAAATTTCAGCTCCAGAGCCTACGTGCCTTAACGGTGAAAATTCTGGACATGATTGCGATTCCACGTTAGTGTTACTGCCTATTTTCACAATGGAAGACGCACCACCAGAAAAATTATATCAAGTCACTGAAAAAAATAAAGATCCTTTAAAGAATTACATTTTGCAAAGGTAAGAGCAATTTTCTGAGCTCCGTAAAGTTCTAAGTTTGAGCTACACAATAACTGGCAAATGCTTCCACTTTCTGGACAGGTCCACTCAAATCTGTGTGGTACTTGCCTCAAAAAACCACTTCAGACATTAACCTAAATGGTTCTCATGTGATTTGATCAGTACGATTGTATGGACTTTAAAAGAGACTTTGACCTCTGAGCTTGTTTCAGTGTTTCTTCTCAGAGCAGTCTGCTAGGAAACACCGGCTTCATCTAATTTAACATGACCAGAAAGATTGACGTGTAAAAGTGTTATTTACTACCTAATTACATAATAAATATCATTTATCATTTAACTTCATTTTGTTTAGGTTACTCATCACGTTTGACCCCCATCTATAGGGAGTGAAACGTGATCCAATGAAACATAATAATATTTAGTGCTCCAAGGTCGTTGGTGAAAAGACTATACAATATTCCGCTACGCTAGAGTATAGAAGCCGAGGCCTATGAAATCGTCCGGGAGAATTTATCTATCATATTGTCTCTGGTTCTTTCTGCCAGCTAACAAAGAGTACTTGCATTGGCACAGTCTCGCAGTCAGGGTTCTCAACCAGAAATGTTCTCAGAGATGTATTCTTGGATAAGAAGTGCTGTACTATGAGAATTTGCCCGACCTTAGTCTTCGACAATGGGTCCACGATAACACATTTCAATAGGAATGGTTCCATCATCAGTTACAGAAGTATTGTGGGCAACTAATATGATATATAAAGTGATAATGGAGGCATGACAGGAACCTCGTGAAAGCCGAGATATATAAGCGAACTAAGTATCGTAATTTCGTTCGCAACACAGCGATCATTGTATCAACCAATGGCTGAGAGGTTCTCAATAAGCAGCTGGATTAAGGGTTTGATTCAAGTCGTTACTTCTGAAAGCGGATCGACTTCTTAGCAAGTACCTCTCCAGAGCTCTGACCCTCAGTAGATTGGACCCCAATTCCGATAGTAGTTCTTCAATATTTTTAAACCAGCTTCTGCCAGGAACATATTCTCGGGATGAAAAGTAGCCTTTGACCTATTCCAGACCATAATCTATCTCTATTCCAAATATCATCAAGATCCGTAGCCTTCCTGGCGTGATTGAGTAAAAAACATCCAAACTTTCGCATTTTTAAGATAAATATTCCTCAATTTGTGTTTTGAGGTTTTAGAACGTCCGTCCGATCACCCGGTCGCATGAACATCTTTGACCCAAACACGGATATGGCGTGTAAATAAATTTAGTATTATCAACACTTTCGGAGGAAAAAAAATAGAATGTTGTAAAAAACTGTTCTGTGTGACATGTAAAAAATTTAGATAACAGGTATTTATCAATAGATTATAGAACTATTATATTAAAGTAACATATTTATCACAAAAATGTCATTACACGTGTGTTCGATTCGCGCTTGACCACATTTTCTTATTTCAAAATGGAATATAATTTGGAAAAGAGACGAATAATTTTTGTTCTTTTCTCTTTCCAGAGTAGACAATACGAGTAATGACATCGCAAGGCAAGGTCATATGGGAGATTCGCCTTCACCGTTGGAGTTGTTTGATTTCTTTCATCAAAATGAAGGAGAGGTATGTGCTTTTACAATGAATAAGGAGTAGCAACTGGGTAGGTACATAACTTGTTGAACATATTCACCGTAGCATAAGAGCGCAAAAAAAAATATGTTAGCCACCCAATAGGGACATTCGTATTCTAGAATTGAATACCAATCTGGGATATTGGGTGTTACTAATCTTCTGACATTACAATCTGAGATATTAATCATTTTGTGTCAGAGCTAGGTTCATTTTGTTCCATTTCCCTTCAGCTCAGTTTTGTTTTTGTCGCTTATCCTGAAGTTTGTCAAAAGGAACCCTATTTTTATTATAAATCTAGTCTTTTATATAGACTACTAAGTAATTTAAATAAAACCTAAACTGTTATTGTCTCTACTAAGAGTGTATCCAATTGCACTTTTGTTATTATTTTTACGAATACACTTCGTTCTTGTGTTTATTTGTCAACACTTCGTGGCACACTCTTCACTTCACTAACACTATACATTATCTCGAATGGTATTTTTTTGTCATCCCACTATGGCCGTGTCCGTAATAATATGTATGTGTGGCTGTATCGAGCTGTATTGTCTTGACGTTCACTTGCTGATGAAATCTCTGTTTGTGAGTTTTTGCAGATTTTTGTATCAATTTATTCATGAACTCAACTTTTAGGTCCGATTATCTGACATGAAGCAATTGTTGAAGAAGCGCTTCTGTGGCCGTATGAAGAAGGTATTCAATAGCCTTCTATCGGGCGGAAACAAGGTGCACGCCTTCAACGGTTGGGTCATGCCGGTATTGATGTACTCTTTCGGCGTACTCAAATGGACTCAAACTGAACTTGACGCCTTGGATAGGCGGGTCCGCACACTGCTTACTGCTTATCAAATGCATCACCCACGGTCGTCGGTAATGAGACTGTATATCCCGCGAAAGTGTGGAGGTCGAGGCTTTTTAAATGCTAAGACTCTCCACAATCGCGAGATATGCAGTCTTAGGGAATATTTCCTAGCTGTCGACGTGGGTATGCATCGAGATGTAGTGGCGGTGGACAAGGGACTTAAACCGCTCTCTTTGGCCAATGAGAACTGGCGCAAACCTGCGGTGCTTGACACCAACGATCGCAGGGCGGTATGGCAGAGTAAGGAGCTTCGCGGACGCTTTTTCCGGGCCCTACACGGGCCCGACGTTGATCAACTAGCGTCCGTAGCCTGACTGCGTTTCGGTGATCTCTTTGGAGAAACTGAAGGTTTTGTCTGTGCATTTATGGACGAAGTTATCATGAAAAATAACTACCAGAGATTTATTGTGAAGGACGGCACGGTCGACATTTATTATGTCGGGCATGTTACCGTCCGGGAGAATCAATTAGTCATATTATCTCTGATTGTTCTCGTCTAGTTAACGGAGAATACTTGCATAGGCACAACCTTGTAGCCAGGATTATTCATCAGCAACTTGCTTTGAAATACTTTCTTGTGCAGTCGGAGGTGCCGTACTACAGATATGTGCCCGACCCAGTTTTCGATAATGGCGATATCACATTGTACTGGGATCGGTCCATCATCACTGATAGGACTATTGTTGCCAATAAGCCTGATATAGTGGTGGTGGACCGAATAGTGAGGCGTACAATGATTGTAGACATAACCGTCCCGCATGACGAGAACCTCGTGAAAGCCGAGAAAGATAAACAAATCAAGTATATTGACTTAGCTCGCGAAGTTGTCGACATGTGGGAAGTGGACTCTGCAATGATTGTACCGATAGTTGTTACAGCCAACGGCTTAATAGCCTCGACCAACACCTCAGGAAGCTCTCGTTGGGCAGCTGGGTCAAGGGCTTGATTCAAAAAGTGGTACTTCTTGACACGGCTCGCATCGTTAGGAGGTTCCTCTCTCTGGAGCCCTGACCGCCGGTAGCTTGGACTCTGTTCCCGATACTGGTGGGCCACTGTTTTTTTATACTTTTAAATGTTTTTTTTTTGTTTTTTAAGAAATATTTAAAAATGTAACTTATATGTCCAAAAATGAATAAACGAATATAATTATAATACTTTGGACGTTGGTATACAGTTGGGGACTGCACCAAACAGATGAATGTGTATTCATCGTCCAACAATTCAAAAAAGAAAAAAAAATGGTAAATGCACACGAAATGATAACCTCCATCGGACCTAAAAGTTGAGTTCATGAATAAAGAGATACAAAAATCTGCAAAAGCTCACAAACAGAGATTTCATCAGCAAGTGAACGTCAAGACGATACAGCTCGATACCGAATCCTCACCTACCTAACGCTTCCGACATACCCAAATACTTGTAAGTTTCAGTTGAAGAGAGGGATCTCAGGTTTATGGAATCCGAGAGTGAAGTTCCCACGGATTTCATAATCTTTCCACACTTTACATGCATGTTCAGTTACCTTCAGTAGCTCCATCAGTTGCAGATTACTGGGGTCAAAGAGTTTCAGATCATCCATGTAAAGGAGGTGAGATATAACCTGACCACCTCTCATCAACTGATAGCCCAGCCTTGAATTCTCTAGTAATGTGCTAAGAGGATTCAAGGCTAAGCAGAACCAAAGTGAACTCAAACTATCACCCTGAAATATACCCCGCTCGATCCTTACCGGATAGCCATTCCCCTGGATATTTCGACATCCTGGATAGCGAAAGACTGTCCTCCATTGCCCCATACACGACATCAGGAATGTGCGTAGCGTTGCATCAATTTTGTACAATTCTAGCACCCTCATGAGCCATGTATGAGGCACCGAGTCATAGGCCTTCTCTCCAGCATGTTGATAGATCCTTTCGGAAACGACGAACCTGTTGGCTATTGGCCATATCAATAAGGAGTAGCTCCTTAGTACCGCGGGACCCATTCTTACATCCATTTTGAGTGGCAGACATGATGTTGTTGTTGTTAATATAGGACTATTAATCTTTGCCTTCAAAATGGATGTAAGAACTTTATAGACCGTCGGAAAACACGTGATCGGTCTATGATTTTTAGGCTCCGCAGTACTACCTGATTTATGGAGCAGGTGGGTTAAAGCGGCATAAATAAAGGATTTTAACTTATGCAGACCCTTTATTAGTAGTAACCTGGTGATTTGTGTGAGTCTTTATTTCATTTATATTTATTTTATAATGGCTTTCCAACGATTTTTCACTACCACTTACAGAACAAAGAAAAAAATCAGATATTTAAAGTAGGATGAACTTGCCAGATACAGGAGTGCATAGCACTTCCAAAAAATCTTTAGTTGAAAGATAAAAAAACAAATCAACCCATATTTTTTTTATCTCTCGTGCGATGGTTTCGGTGTTGCTAGTTTTATGGCATCTACATTTTCTGTAATCACTATATTATCAAAGGTGCGGTCTTCAATGAATTCTCTCTCGTTTGGTTACAAAGTGTTTTCTAGGGGTTTTTTTTTTTAGTATTTATAGGCATACCTTTGACCGTCATCTCACCTGATGTTAAGCGATGATGCGATCTAAGGTGGAGCACGCTTGCCTAGAAGTAACCTATTCACTCTTGACTTAAAGACTCCCAGGTTGTAGCTATCAGGAAACACAGACTCAGGCAGGGAATTCAACTCCTTAGCTGTACGCACAATGAATGTATTCCCAAAACGTTTTGAGCGTATAGGTGGGATGTCCGCCATGTGCCGGTGGCGCATCGCCATACGTCTTGTAGTCCGATGGTGGAACGGGCTTGGCGGAATTAAACTATGCAATTCCGTCGCACATTCCCCAAAATGTAACCGATAGAAAACCGACAGGCCAGCAACTCGGCGACGATGTTCAAGACTTTGAAGCTTCGATTCGACGAGCTTATCATTGCCGATGATCCTCTTGGCTCGTTTTTTAATTGACTAGCTTGATGCCCTCGCAAGCTGGTATCTAGCAGATCCTTCCCAAAGATGAGAACAATACTCCATACACGATCGAACTTCGCTGGATACAGTTAAAGAAGCTGTTCCAGAGTGAAGTACTTCTCACCTTTACTTATTTATTTATTTAAACTTATTGCACGATAATGTTACATGGGCGGACTTAAAGTAACCATAAATTTGCCAGGATCCCCAACTTTCTAGCAGCCACTTGAGCCTTGGCCTCTATGAAAGGGCCAAAATTGAGGGTAGATGTTTCAAGTCTGCCGGTTATCGGCAGGGTTACACCGCGGAGAGATAAAGCAGGGTTGAATAAGCTCCTTTTAGCGGAAAAGAGACACGCTTGGGTCTTCGCAGCATTGAAACTGACCAGATTGGCATCGCCCCATTTGGAAACAGCCTATAAGAACACGTTCAAGCGCTCAACCATAACCTCCCGGAGAGACCGGGTCTGTGACCCACCAGCTCGTGCGTCGGACACGTATCACTCAGCAACAGTGCTGTGGTCTGCATACCATGGTTTTAGCAGACAATTAATATGCAGCAGGAACAATGTTGCCGAGAGTACTGACCCGTGAGGAACCCCGGCAATAATATCCAGCAGTCCGGACGAGCAGCCATCTATGACCACTCCGGCGGGCAGACCGAAGGAAGGAAGCTTACTATAGTTTACGCCAGATAAACGTGGAATAAAGTACATTGACCTACATACATTTATTGACTTTCTTATGATCAAAATCAGAAATAATGACATAAAGCTGTCCTGAATCGACTTCTATCGTGATCTTTTACGTTCTCTAGTTATGAAAAACAGTTCTTAATTTATTGTTCTAGTATCTACGAAGAGATATTAGGGAAAGGTCAATGTACTTTCATTCCACGTTTATTTGGCGTAAACTATAATAAGGCCATCGTGCCAGACCCTGTCGAAGGCCTTCGAGATGTCTAGGGAAACCGCAAGTGCTTCTCAATGGCTTCACTCCAGATGTGAATGGCATACGCTAGAAGATCCCCGGTTTACCGATTTCGGCGGAAGCCGTATTGTCGGTCACTAAGGATATTTTTCGCTTCTAGGGATGTCAGGAGCTAACTATTCAGTACCCGTTTCATACTCTTACAGAGTAGACGTTACTGAGATGAGTCTATAATTTGACAGGTCAGCTCGACTACCCTTCTTGGGCTCGGTCTGCACGTTAGCTTGCTTCCAAGCCTTCGGCCTTTTCCTAGTCTCAAACGAAAGGCGAAATAGGCGTGTCAAGATCGGAGACAACTCAGGCGCACAAGTCTTCAGTACAATTGCTGGAATCTCGTCGGGGCCACTAGCCTTGTTCCCGTCTATGTTACGCAGTACCCTAAGTACGTCCCTCTGATTGATGAATGCTTATGTTCGGCATACACGACCCGCATCCAACAGGAGCAGTAAGGGGCCTCGCGCCACCAGAATCCAGAAGTGACGATTCTGCAAACATAGAGGTCCTTTACATAACTTCACAGACTTTTGATCAATATCGTGCCCATTTTTTCGTTTTAACACCTAGAGGTATTTGAGATAATATAGGCCTCTTTAGATGCTAAGTAGCCTGCCAAAGGGCCTTCCCTCCGTTGGTCGTTACTTTGTTTCTGTTGATAGGTTTTGGTAGAATTGTTATCATAGCCCACCGCTCAGCTCATATGATTATGCTCTTATTTTTTGTAGGCTGGAATCTGGCAACGTGCTCATGAGCCAATGTTATCCAAAGCATCTGCGCCGTCATATACTAAGTAAGTGCTGCCACAATATAAATATGTAGAATAAATTCATTGCCCCCAACAATTTGCAAATAATCGAGCAACCGTAGGCAGCGATTAGCAGCGATATTAAATTGGAATTTGTATACATAAATATAACTATGCAAACAAGAATGTAAGGTGACAGTCGATATTCTTCTTAACATGGAATACGAGGAATATCGCATGGTTAAAATAAGACAAATGCACTGTTTTCGAATGAAATTTAGAAATATCGGAAACTTTAGGCATTAATGTGACTGATGAAGAAATCGCTGAAGGAGCACTTTTTAGGCTGCCTGAAAAAGCAATTAAATAGCTTTTTGTCAACGCTTTAAAATAGGGTGACAATTTATCTAAAGTATACAATAGTTAAAATAATAATTACCGCGTGTATCTGACATCGACGCACAAACGATTTGCATGGGTCCAGGGCATGATTCTGGACACCCTAGACTTAAAATTTTTCGTCGGCTTTTTTCTCATTTTTTCATTTTTTTTAGGGTTTTTTTACTTTGGACTGCTCATAATCGTTATTCTGACCTAATCCAATGAGATTTTTAATAAAAAAAATAATTGATTAACTACTTTCACTAAAAAGAGCAATCTGAATGAAACCACAAATAGATATCAGCTCAGCTGAGCTGATACCTACTTGTGGTACTCTTGAAAAAAATGAGAAAAGAACCGACGAAAAATTTTAACAATTCCTAAATCATACCCTGGACCCATGGAAATCGTTTGTGCGTCGATGTCAGATACACGCGGTTTAGTCTTAGAATGTTTTTTTTTTCTTTTTCTATTTTACATTTATCTATTACTAGCTGACACGCGCAATTTCATCTGCGTCACATTTCCCATTAATGCTCCGCTCCTATTCGTCTTAGCGTGAAGATATATTCTGTAGCCTTCCTCGGTAAATGGGCTATCTAACACTGAAATAAATTTTCAAATAGGACCAGTAGTTCCTGAGATTAGTGCGTTCAATCAAACAAACAAACTTTTCTGCTTTATAATATTATATTAGTATACATTATTTTATAAGTACTGTTTCCACCTGATTATGAGCAATTATGCATGCTGTGAAATCCTATTAATTTGAATAGTATGCGAAAAATAACCCATGCATACTATTCGATTTATTGGGAGCATGAACAGTATTATTTCATTAATTTTTTTAAGACTGCACAGGAAATGGCACGTATCACCTAAATTCCGTTTTAGTCCTGATTTTGGACCGCCGCCGCCACCACCGCGGCGGTTTTCTACAGTTAAGCCTTCGCTGTCCGGACGTGCTCAATTTGCGCCACCAGCTCCGCCATCACGGAAACTACCACCACCACCACCTCCAGGAATAAACCTATACACCACATCACAAAAAACTCATGAAAGTAGACCAGCTGCTTCTCATGACAAAAGAAGTCGACAGCTACCAAAACCGCCGTCTAAACGCCGAGGATTTACAAAGGTTAAACTCGATTTTTTACCCTTTTTCTCAGGAACACGTGGAGGTTGGAGAACACGATGAAACAAATTCAAAATATTAAGACACTGGCTGTAAAAAACTCTCCAAACTCCCTAAATGTTCCTACTCAATGCAAACAATAAGTTAGACCTTTTATGCCGCAAGTATTGGCAAGTAAAAAAAAATCCTTAAACTGCAATTCAGATTATAGTATAGGATCCCGCTATACAACGACCTTCACCGAGATGCTTATTTAATGAGACGTATTTTTTATGTTATTCAATATGCCAATAAATATATCCTATATGGGTTGCCTAACAAATTTCAGTCCAGAGTACTTTTAATTAATAATTTAAAAGAATTTTTTTTTTAAACATTGCACCGGTGTGATTATTAAATAAATTTGATACCAATCGAAAGTTTGAAGCCCATAGAATTTGCAAACGTTAGGTTGCCTATTTTTTTCCGGTCACAACCACGGGTTGCCAGGTGTAAACAGGTAAATCTATAAGATTTAGATAAGACTTAAGTCTGAAATGTTTTTTTTTTTTGTAAAAGTTAAGTGTACTCATTGTTGAAGAGCCAAATAAAAAAATAAAATAAAAAACGTAAAAACAGCAGGCTCTCAACAAAAATTAAATTTTATCTCGGAATGCTCTTCAACTCCCGGAAGATTCGATAAATCAATAAAACGAAACAAAATCTGCAATTTTGCTTATCAATGTATGACGAGATGTATTTGGGCGACTTTTGGCAATAAGTCTAAACAAAAAAATTAATCTCGAATTTTGCCTAACTTTTCCACTAGCACCATTGCCCCCTGCTCTTTTTGCATGTACTGGAGAGATGTTAAAAACTTCAAAATCAACGTTAGCAAAGGTTTTGAAATCCAAAACTAAAATGGTTGAGCCAACTCATATCAACGTTGAAATAATAGATGGTTTTTATTACTTGCATATAATCGGAGCTGCTATAGCTCAAACTTTTGATAAAATTGCCGAGTCAATACTCATAAAAATATGCTCAACAAACGCGACAGAAATACATTTAATTTTTGATCGCTACTTATCACCGTCAATCAAAGATTCCGAACGTGAAAGCAGAAAAGAATTCGATATTCCGTACAAAATTTCAGGACCTCGGCAAACTAGACCAAAAAATTTTTTGCAAAGCCTTAAAAATTATCGCTTTAAAGAGGCTCTGGTGCAGTTTCTGGCTGATTATTGGCAAAACGACAATTTGGTAACGATACTTAATCCAAAACAAAAAAAAAATTTTAACCGTCGACCATCACTGTTACTCTTATCAAGTTCAGGAAAATTCCGTAAAAAAAACTGAAGAAACTAATTATGAATGTCATCACGAAGAGGCAGATACAAGGATTATTTTTCATGCTTCTAAAGCGGAACCAGGCTCAAGAGTTTTAATTAAAGCCTCTGATACTGACGTTTTGATTATTTTGTTAGGAAATATGCACAAACTTATCGGATCAGAAATTTGGCTTGCCAGTTCAGCTACAAAAAAGAGTAATAATCAAACTGTTGATGGTATTAATTGCACCGATTTAGCGTTGGAGTTAGGAATTAAATTATGCCAAAGTCTTCCAGCATTCCATGCATTTACAGGTTGCGATTACACGGCAGCATTTTACAACAAAGGGAAAGTAAAACCTTTTCAGCAATTTTCAAAAAATGAAAAATATCAAACAGTTTTTGCGTCATTAACAGATGCTGCTGATATTTTCATTGGTGAAAAAATGAAGACTGTTCAAGAATTTACGTCTAGTATGTATGGTATCAGGAACTGTACCAGTGTGAATGATGCGAGACATCGCATTTTTTTTAAGAATTACTCTGCAAAAGAAGACAGCGAGCACTTTTAAAAAAATATAAAATGCTTCGACTCCAACTCCATACCACCATGCTGGATATCATTAACTCAGAAAATTTTACGAACTATTTTCGTAAATTCCATGTGGCTTAATGCAACGGATCCAATATGCGTGAAACTTCAGCCTGAGAACTGCGGTTGGTTCTTAGATAAATATTTAAAACCAGTAGGATTCATTGGGGATCATACACCTTTAAAAATAGAAGACATTGTCGAAAAAACTGAAACGGAGAGTGATGACGAAGAAGATTCAGAAGTTGGAGATCACAGTTATATGTCCGATGACTCGGAACCTGAATAATTTTAATTTTTTTTGTATTTTAAATTTTTTTCAATAAAAAAAAGTATTCTTTTAATTGTTGTTTTTTATTTCGGCTCCCAATAATAAAGATAAAATTTGCCAGATAAGTAATATATATGTTTTACTCTAACTGTCTTTTTTACTAAAGATGTGTATATACTTTAGTGTCACATAAACAATAAACATAGATAAATAATTAATTGATTAAAAAATAAAAAATTAAATAACTATTTCTGTATATTAATAATTAATTACTCCAAAATAATGCACAGCATATACGAGTCTATCGCTATCCTTTTCATTTCCAAGCACAAATAGCATGCGCACTCTCCTTCTTTAAATGGGCGGACTTTAAACAGCTGCTACGCTGCGTCCTTTTCTACCGCATGGGATGGTTGGTCTGGGACCTCTCTCTCACACACATTCACTCGCAGCGATATTTTATTATTTAAAATTCGACAACCGTAATTCGGGACTGATTTTTCGCAGGCAACCCTATACCACCGTGTTCCTTATGAAATAATCTTTCATTTTATCTAAGTTTGATTCAATAATCAGACCGTTGCAAAATGCTAGTATAGATTTACCTGTTTACACCTGGCAACCCATGGTTGTGACCGGAAAAAAATAGGCAACCTAACGTTTGCATATTCTATGGGCTTCAAACTTTCGATTGGTATCAAATTTATTTAATTATCACACCGGTGCAATATTTAAAAAAAAAAATTTTTTTAATTATTAATTAAAAATACTCTGGACTGAAATTTGTTAGGCAACCCGTATAGGATATATTTATTGGCATATTTAATAACATAAAAAATACGTCTCATTAAATAAGCATCTCGGTGAAGGTCGTTGTATAGCGGGATCTTAGACTATTAATGGAGTTTAATACGAAATATGCTGAAATGATGGAACACAAATTGTGCTAAACCCATTCTTTCTCGAGCAAGTTTTTTGAATGATGAAATCTAAATTGTGTAAGTTGAAATTACTTATTTCGTTTTATAAATGTGTTACTACATTTTTTTCTTCAGAAAGCCAGCATATTCACAAGAGTAGCCCAATTCCAATTGCCGAAAAGAAGAAATATGGCTTCGTCACTAAAAAATATTAAGAAAGATGTCGCACCAAGAAAAGATTTTTCTAACTTAGGTAAAGTGGTCAATGATTATTTGAAACGTCGTCCAGGATATAAAATAATAGAAAATAATCATGAAAAATACCAGTCAACAGATAAAGCAAAACAACGCACGGAAGAGAAAACACAAACAGAAGCAGTAGTAATTGATACGGGTTTAAACAACGCGGAAGAAACCGTTATAAATTTCAACCAGTACTTAAATAAAAAAAATAACAGCAATTATAATGACAAGGACGTCGATATCAAAGATGACAATGATTACAAACTACTGTCTCTTCTTGATACATTAGAGCAAGAAGTAAAGCACATTGCACTCGATGGAAGCGAAAAAGAATTGTTTGATGCTAAAATAAGAAAAATTTATGGATCGATTGTAGGAAAAACTGCTCTTCTAAAGTTTCCAAAACCAATTATTTTAAGTACTACCGATCAAGAGACGCCGAAAATTGATTTTGGAGAATCAAAAATAAGTGATAGGCTTGAACTCAACCATGAAGAAGATAATCACATCAAAGACCCAGAAGAACCCAGGCAACCAAAAAGATACCAGGTTGACAAAGGAATTGGTCGAATAAGAAATTCTATTCCATCGATCCAAGGTCATAAATGGAAGACTAAATTTATTGACAGTTTTGATCAAAAAAAATATAAAGAAAATATGGATGGTTTTAACCATGGCGAAATTTTCGATCACAAATACGAGACGAATTTAGGGCATACGTATGGTGACATAGATCACAAACACATGGATGATTTAGATCGTACTTACAATGAAAATATAAATAAAAAGTATAGTGAAAATCATTTAGATCACGAAAATATTGATGATCAGTTCAAATTAAGTGAAAATTTTCATCATCAACATCACTACAATTTAGATAAAAATTATAACGATGATAACGAACCTGCTGCTAGGAGTAGAAATAAATATATGGCTGATAGACATGTCTTTAGGGAATTTGAACATAATTCACGAAGCTCTCAAGAAGATACTATACCCAGGGACTTTAGTTATAAAGACTTAAAAGGTATTCGCCAAGGCAATCTTGATGTCCCTTTGATAACCAAAGATAGAGAGAAAAGAAAAAAGAAAGAAAGAAAACACAGGAATAGAGTCAAAAGTCTAATTTCTCCCAAAGATCCCATTGACCCATTAAGTCTTGAAAGAAGAAAATACTACCAAGAAAAACTGGATAATATAAAAAGAAAACTCCGCAGTCGGAGAAACCGGGGTAATAATGAAGTAAGTTGAACGTACATGTTAATCCTAGTAATATTATAAACTAGCTTCTTCCCGCGATTTCGTCTGCGTAGACTTAGAGAACCGGTGCGCAACTTAATTGCCTCATATTGTCATTCTTGTAATTGCATCTTCATGATTCTGGTGTTAGTCCCAAAATTACTTCGACATGTTTGTGGTCCCCTGGAAGGTACTTGTGAATTTTTAGCGCTCACGATTCTGGTCGAAAAATATATCAATATTATCTGTTATTCTGGTATGTACTTGTAAATCTGTAGCGCTCATAATTCCAGCCTTGGCAATACTTTGAAATGTTTTTGGTCTCCCCCGGCACTTTAAAATCCTAACCTCTCACAATTCTAGGCCCGAAAATATTGCGACATGTTTCTGGTCTCCTGGTAATTGTAAATCTTTAGCTCTCATATTTTCAGCCCGGAAAAAACTTCGCCATGTTCCTGTTCTCCTGTTAGTTTTGAATCCTAACTGCTCACAATTTCAGCACCAAAAATATCTCATGTCAAATCATCTCATCTCATCTCGTCTTATCTTAATAATTTCAAGAAAAACTGGACTACTCTTACAGTTCTACTATCCTACTAATTACTAATTAGTACTTGTAAATCTTTAGCGCTCACAATTCCGGCACCGAAAATATCTCGAAATGTTTCTGCGTTCCTGGTACTTGTGAGTCTATAGCATTTACAATTTCCAGCCCTGAAAAAACTTCGTTCGTCATGTTTCTGGTACTTGTGAATGTATAGCGCTCATAATTCCAGCAACTTAAAAACTTCTGTAGCGCTCGTAATTTTCTGGCGAAATACCTCGACATGTTTCTGCTCTCCTGGTACTTGTGAATGTATAGCGTTGCTTCGACATATTTCTGATCCCCTGGTACTTGTGAAATCTAAAGCGCTCATATCAAGCCCCAAAAAAGCTTCCTAAATGTTACTGCTCTCCTGGTACTTGTGAATCTGTAGCGCTCGTGATTCCGGCCTTGGAATACCTCGATATGTTTCTGCTCTCCTGGTGAATCTGTAGCGCTCGGAATTCCAGTCCCGAAAATATTTCGAAAAGTTTCTGCTATGCTGCTAATAAAAAAAAACTTGCCCAAAAATAATTTGACATGTTTCTGTTCTCCTGGTACTTTTCATCTGAAGTACTAAGGTAGCAGAAACTTTGTACTTCCTTTGTACTTCTTCCTCTGTCTCCATTAAGTCATGTATGTTACCGGGATAAAAAGTAGCCTATGTGTTATTCCAGAATGTGACCAACGTGTGTGCCAAATTTCATCTAAATCCCTTCAGCCGTTTTTGCGTTATTGACGGACAAACATCCAAACATGAACGCTTGCAATGAAAGCCAAACTATTTTCCAGCAAACAAAAACCTGACTAAAAATACTTTGACATATGTCTGCTCTCCTGGTACTCGAGAATCTTTGGCGCTCACAAATTCAGACCCGAAAATATTTCGACATGTTTATGCTCTCCTGGTACTTGTGAATCTGAAGTACTAGGCAGCAGAAACGTCTGATTTCCACTTCCTCCTTCGCCGCCATTATGCTATGCCTTTTATCGGGATAAAAAGTAGCCTATTTGTTATTCCAGGATGTGAACTATGTGTGCCAAATTTCATTCAAATCCCATCAGCCATTTTTGCGTGATTGACGGACAAACATACAAACTTTCACATTCATAATATTAGTAGGATGCGAAAGTTTGTGAGTATGTATGGATGTTTGTTACTCTTTCACGCAAATACTTCTGAACCGATTACTATGAAATTTGGTATGTGAGTACTTTTTATCCCTGAGTTCCCGAGGGATCGGGATTTACACGGGAATAACGAGAATTTATTCGCAGACGAAGTCGCGGGCCGCCTCTAGTAACCCATAAATGCTTTGGTTTGTTAAGACTTGACAAAACAGCGAGTTGTCTACATTGAATGTTATTTTTATATTTGATGTACCTTAAAAAACCCTCCCTCCTCCCTCTCCCTCTCTCTCCTTAATAATTTTTGTAAATTATAGTGAAAATTGAATGAAACTTTCTCTCAAATTATAAGCTCAAAATTTATCAAAAGGTTAAGGTTAAGGTTTGATTTTATTTTTAAATAGTTTCCAATTTAATTTCTTCCGTTTTTGACAATAATTGATGGATATTGCAACTGGAAATTCAAGGAAAATTTTGTAAAAAAAAAAGTTAAAACCACCTTAGTGGACCAATTAGTAACTTAAATTAAAATTTCAGCCCAGGAACGACCGGTCAATGCGTCGGATGCAAACAGAAAACCAAGAAAGTGGAAAAACAAGGATGACATCGCAAGCTGACAATTTTTATATGCCAGAGAGAGCAAGATTTTTGCATGGATTCTGATAATACAAACAGATATGAGCAGAATTGGTATCATGGGTTATCAAGTATAAAATAAAAAATTCTAAGCACAATATATGATTTTATTTGTATTTCAACGGCCGCCCACTTTATCTGTCCGATGACTACTACAGAATCATCAAAAAATGGTAGTTTTAAACATTAGAAATTATTACGTAGTTTAAAGCATCGTGTTTCGAGCGCAGTCCAAGACTTGTGTTCCAAGAATGGCGCGGAATTAAACGGCGACATGGTTTCATAATTCTAATGCGTTATTTATTTTTATTGTACTTATTTTAATTGATTTTTTATTTAAAAAATCACGTCTAGAGGTAGTTTATGCCGGGTACATTAAGCGGGCCGCCTTTGTAAGACGACTAAAATGGCACCATGAGAAATGTTTTTAGAATAAATGACTAATTTTTAGTAGGTAAGTATAATAATAAATGGTTTGCAGATTGATTCAGCTAATAAATAAAGTTCCCACCCTTTACCGGCTTTTTTTTTGAGTTTCCTTTTTTTTTTTTTATAAAGAACGGGGAAACTCTTGGCCTCTCCTCCTCCTCTTGGTCTTCCTCTTACAAAATTAAATTAAAACATTAAATGGTTTTTTTTATTTATTTAAAGCAACACATTAGTGTGAATCATTGTCTACCTATATAGGTACAATTTTATTTGGGCTGTTAAAACGGCGCCTGGCGTACCACGAACGAACTGATCGTGGTTCGGCTCGCGTGTTCGCGAGGAGTTAAAACGCACCTCAATACTGGCTGAACTGGCAAACGTTGTCTTGCCAGACCAAAAACAACGCTCAACCAACAACCTATATGCCAATAACCCTTTTCTCAAATTTAACAAAGAAAAAATATAAAATTCTGTCAAGCCGTTTCGGAGGAGTTCGATAAAGGTTATGGCACACTATAACAGCATCGCAACGGCACCGCTCCAGCCCAGCAATTATCTTGTCATTCAAATTAGTCCTTAATTCGTGTGCCGTATAATACATTTTATAATGTCAATGTCAAAAAGCCAACGGCAGGCAGTTAGCGTGTTAACCGTTTTAATACAACTTGACTCGCAGCCTGCGTGCTTACAGCGCGCCGTCCGCGTGTTTACTGCGCGCCAATTCCGATTCGCCAGTCCTAGGCGTGTTCAATGACAAATGCCATGTAAAAATGTGTTTGCGGTGACAGCAAGCTTGCACCTCACGGCTAGTGCGCGGACTGCGAGCGGACGACGTGTAGCTGGGTAGCCGTTGCTTAAATTTGAGACGACGCCGTGCTGCAGCTGTGCAGTTGCGGTGCCGGTATAATTTATGATTAAACGAACTTACCTGTATGTGAAGTTCGATCATAATTATACGATGGCTTCGTCCGAAGAGATTAGCATAAACACAATGTAGTAACACGTACGGTGTTGCCTTTGCGCACTGAAAGTTAAAAGCCATATACCTAAAATTATAAAAAAAAGAAACTTTTTAACATTTTTAGGTGAGGGTAGACACATCTTCTCTGTTCGGTACCCTGTTCTATTGCTCATTTAGTTCAAAGCTTGGATCCTTAATTCCTGTTTTTGATATTTCAGGGAATGACATGGGATATTTCACTTTTGGGGAAAAATAATTATGGGAGGGTGGGTTGCTAATCTCTTCGGACGAAGCCATCGTATAATTATGATCGAACTTCACATACAGGTAAGTTCGTTTAATCATAAATTATACTCAGCTTCGTCCTCGAGATTAGCATAAACACAATGTAGAATTTGAGAGCTACTGAAATATCAATGAAACCTGTTGTGTAACAAGGCAATTACATTTAATTAGTAGGTATGAGTTATAAATCATAATTGATGATGATTTAATTCTAAATAAGTTAATCACATTTCTAAGAATAATAATTGATTCATTTCTAAGCTAGTAATTAATAGTTCTGCTTCTAATATAATTTCCATTAGGTAACTCAGATGAATTGAGTTTAAGTAACATAAACATGTAACCGTAACATATGGACGTATTTTGTCTGAAGGGACGAGAATCTAACGTAATATAATTATCATTTACTTAGTTGTTATTACAATTGCTTAGAATTGATCTTGCAAATAAATCATCTGCCTCTGAAACTTGCACGTCTCTATTATAGAATTTCATAAAAACCTGAGACGAACCGCTCCATCCCGCGGTTTTTCTAATTGCTTCTAAGTTAATTCCTAAATTGTGGGCCTTAGATGTTGCAGCATGTCGGGTGCTGTGAGCTGTAAAAATAAATTATATGTATACCACATTCTCCTAGCGTAGTCTTAACCCACCGACTCAATGTTTGTGCCGAAACTAATTTATGTGGTTTCCTTACACCGATAAATAGGCTATTTACATTACCACGAAGTGAACTCGTCAAGTCTAGATAAGCTAACAAGGTCAAGACTGGACATATTTCTGGTTTTTTCGCGAAAAAATGGTAAAATAAGGTTTGGTTGCACAGTTCCTATCTTTGATGTTTTTATAATATCGGGTATTTTAATAGTAATCTTATCAGAATGGATTTGAATGTTGTTTACATGAATTTTTGTTAAGGTTTGCATTCGGATTGCAGTAACCAAGGATAATAAAGTAACTAATTTACGTGAAAGTTTATCTAAACCCAAGCTATCATTAGGATACCAAGAGGACAATATGTTCAGGACTATAGACGTATCCCAAGTTGTGTTATACTTAGGTAGGGATGGTCGTACATGGGATGATGGGATACAATTTCACTATCGCTGATTTTTTCCATCAGAATTAAGGCTAAAGCTGATCGACAACTATTTAAAGTCCCATATTGGGCACCTGAATCAAACAAAGTTGTTAGAAATAGAATCGAATCATTAATTGATGCTCCGAAAACGTCGATATTTTTAGATAAACAAAAATTATACCATTTTTTTAGAGAGGTGTCGTATTGTTTTATTGATGCATCGGAGAGGGATGCCAACAATAAGTCAATTGCGGGTGATGGAACCTTTCTTCTCAGCAACGAGTCCCGGACAAGAGACCGGCAGCCAGGATAAACCGAGGGTGTGGTTGGTTGTTGCTGGAAGGTAATAAAACTGTTTCTTTACTTGGATCAAAATATAAGACAGATGATACAAGAAGTTTCCTATATAGAGGGTACCAAGGTTGGGTAGGCCATAATGGGACCACTACAATACCCGTAGCTTCGTCTTTAACGATTTTTCGTAGTGTTTTTAGGACCATTGAAAAAGGAGGGAAAGCGTAAAAGTACAAATGTGACCATGATATGGTAAATGCATTTATGGCCATAGCGTCAGGATCTCTGAACCAGGATATGTAGTTGTGACATTTTTGGTTAACACGACTTGCAAAAATGTCCACATCTGGAAAGCCAAACGTCTTAGTTATTTTGTGAAAAACTGAGTCACTCAATTCCCACTCAACATCTGGATGAATTTTACGCGATTCCGCGTCGGCTACCGTATTATCTGCCGAACGAATGTATGAAGCATATATAATAATACTCCTAGATTGACACCATTCCCATAAATCTTTTGTTATGCGAGTTAGGTGTGGATATTGTATGCCTCCCATCCGATTTATATAGGATATGGCAGTAGTGTTGTCAATACGAAGTAGTATTTGACAACTTTTCATTGTTACTGCAAAAACTTTTAAACCAAAAAAAGCAGCAACGATTTCTAAATAATTTATATGATGTGATCGTTCTTCATCCGTCCATGCCCCATTAGCGGTCTCTTTCCCACACGCGGCGCCCCACCCCGTAGTCGAAGCATCACTAAAAATTTCCAGGCAGTATTCATCATATTTAATTTTACTAATAGGGTTATCTAATGCATTAAACCACCAATCAATATCTGACGATAAGTATGACGGTATGTTCATATAATTGTCATAGTTTAATGGGTCATTTTTTAGATTTAAAAATTTGCATCTTTCAAATTCTTTTGTGTACAGCCATCCGTATTCGACGGCAGGGCAAGCAGAACACAATAGACCCACTAAACTTGCAAAATCTCTTATTTTATATCGTGTCGTATTTCGCAAGGTTTGTAGTTTATTTTTAATTTTATTAGATTTTTTTGTCGGTAAACTGATTTGAAACTTTTTTGTATCAATTATGTACATGATGTAGTAGGCAATAAGTTGCATTTATCTTCATTCATAATAAATCCTAAAGCTGACAATAGTTGTTGAGTTACCGCTATGTTTTCTAAACAAACATCGTAAGAATTTCCACTAAGCAACAGATCATCTAAGTATATACTAGATACATAACCGCAGGATCTGAGCAGTCCGACAACCGGTTTCATTATCTTAGTAAATACAAATGGTGCCGTGTTTAAACCAAACGGTAACACATTAAATTCATACAAAACATTGTCAAATTCGAATCTAAGATATTTTTTATAATTATCATGAACCTTTATTAAAAAATATGCGTCTTTTAAATCTACCGTGCCCATAAAATCATTTTCCGATATAAGTTTAATTGCTGTACGTAAATCTTCGAGCTTGAAATGTTGTGTTTCTATAAAACGATTAAGGTTTTTTAAGTTAAGTATGAATCTATGTTTACCGTTGGGTTTAGGTATCAAGAATATGCTTGATAGAAACTGTCCTTTGCAAGGGTTACAATGAGAGATAGCACCAGTGCATATTAGTTCATCAATACATCTTTTGAAATTTTGTTTTTCTGATGTTGAGTGGATTTTTTTATTGGGGATAGCATACTGTATAACACGAGCTGAAAATGGTATTTTATATCCAGAAATCCATGAGAGAACAATCGGATCAGAAGTAAGTTCTGACCAAGTGTCATAAAAAAGTGCCAGTCTACCAGCATAATTCCTTACCCCGGTAGCATCTAGCGACGATTGCGGTAGCTCGCCCGTGTTGCGGGCGTTGTCTGCTGCCGACCTCGATAAGACGCGCGCGAGTTGGTCGCGGGCGGATTTCTCTGTGCAGGCTCCCTCGTCCTCTGAGTCCCCGTTTGCCTGCGACTCGGGGGAGGAGCCCGCCAGTTTAAATTGTTCCGTTGTTGGAATGTCGATTGAGGTGGAGGCGGTGCTGTTTTCATTCTATTGATGGGTGGCCGAGATACGGTTGATTTTAATTCTGCTCCTGTTTTTGAATTGTCTTTGCAATTTTTAATGTTTCAGCTAAGTCCGATCCGAAAAGATGTTTGTCAATTATTGTTTTTTGAAGTTGTTCTTTAATCTCCTTTTTTAAATTGTTTAAAATAAAGTTTCGACGGAGTATTGAGTCTGAATGTTGATTGTCACAAAGAAGGCGTACAGTGTCCATCATCATTTGTATTAATTCTGTGTCCTTGTCCTCTTTAGCAATCATAAGAGTAATAGCATTACTTAAGCATGATATGGCACAAGCAACTGTTTTTGTTTCATCTCAATACCCTTATCTCTTTTTAAGACAACTTCCGATATGGCTGCCTTTATTTCTAAATTCAGTTCTGGTGAATCAATCAGCTTGCAATTATGAGGAGGTAAGTATCTTTGTATCAACTCCTTGCAAAGTTCACTGGATAAGCCTTTGGTAGCCAGATGCTGTAGCCGAACAGCCAGGTCTGTTTGAATTTCTTTGCCGTAGATCTTTTCCACAGACGGATCTTCCCCAAATATTTCCAAAATTTTTGAGTCAAGCTCTATGCTTGGAGGTGCGTCAGTTGTAATTGGGACTTCAGTCTCCAAGGAAAGGACCTGTGGCTGTGAAGTACTTGTAGATGGAATTGGCTCTGTAGCGGCAGCGCTAGTCGAAGGAACTGGATCCAAGGCACTGATCGAGGGGATTGGATCACCAGCGCTCACGGATGGCTCATTATGATAATCTGATTCCAATTCCACTACTTCCTCAAAAGGTTCTTCGTCGTAGTATTGACATCGAGGAGAAGGTGTGTCCTCTGTAATGTGCAGACGCCTTTTGTTACGCGCCGATGGGTCTGTGCATCTATCTATGGCTATAGATATGTACCGCGTAAGGCTTAGTATCTACGGTAAAGTGACAATCCCAAAGACTGCCCGCATCACCCGTATAGCTTCACGTATACTAACAAGGTAACAGTTCTTAAAACTGATCGCAATATTAGCCTTGCACGTGATATATAACAAAAGACGTTACTTATTACGTTTATGAGTCTGAAGTGTTAGCCCCAAAGGTTAACCGCAGCGACTTATGACAACGTTATGCATTTAGCAACGTTATTAATGTGATAATTTAACACAATAATAAAATGTGACACTTGACTAACCTCTGGAATGCGACGTCGATCCTGTCTCGCGTTGAAGTTTCTGCTCCCATTTCCTTAACTTTTTTGTGATATACTCATAATCGTGTTTACGTTTTCGTTTTCCCATGACACTTTTTTAAAATTTAACAAGTTTTATATTAAAAGAGAAATACGTGCGCTCCGGCAGAGCACTGAACTTTTTTTTAATAATATTAGGTCATCAGGTTTTCATAAATAAAAAATATTTAAATTTAACGCTCCTAATGTTACGAAGACAATGTGAAGCAAAAAAAAGATTACAAAAGTTAGGAACATAGTCCTGAGAGGTTCTCAGTGTTTTACAAAATTGAACCCTGGCAGTTAAGAGACGACCAGTCTCGAGTTCTCAACTGACAGCGCTTGTTTACGATCATGACGACCATTCAGCTCAACCATTTTGAAGGGAATTGAATGATCCAACACACCAGCCACCATCAGCGAGAATTTTATCACAATAACTTACAGAAAATGAATTTACCCGTAACGAGACAAGACAACGCTCTTCCCTGTTCAAGTCAAAGAAGTAACGGAAGATTAAAAAATTCAAGAATGACTTTTTAATCATTTTAAATCATCTTTCTTTTATAATTACAAATGAAAAAAAAAAAAACTATTCATATAATCATTATAGAAGCCACCAAATAAGTGTACAAAACACATGTTCTAATTACTAAAACAAAAAATAGAAACAAAATGGTTTCCGCACGGAAAACAAAAGATTGCCCGATTGTTTTGAACCGAGATAAAGCGATAAAGCAATAAAACAAAATAATAATAACGGAGCACACAAAGAAACAGTGTTTGATGCAAATCAGAAACGAAACCTTTTCGGGCGTAAGGAACACAGTTATAATTATATTATTTAAAAAATAGTAATAGATCGAGTTAACTTTAATAAAATAAAACCATTGCAACAAAAATATTGGAATATGTTAGCGAGAAGTAACATAAATCTTTATTGAAGACCGAAATTAAATAAGAAAAACATAAATATAATCTTACATTAAAAAAACAAGGAATATTTTAAAGTAATCATAGTGAATGGTACTGAAGCTTGAGCCCAGAAATAGACAATGCCATGACCTAAGTGGAAATTTAGAAATAAATCAACAGTGTACTTTGGTGTTATCAAAGATGATTTTAAATGTAAGTATTTTTTTTTAACATCTTACTACAAACTCAAGGTTAGAATATCAAGGATTTTTTCAACCTCTACTACTGCTCATGATATGGCAGTGGAAAGAATTGGTGATAGCAGAATTCAGATTGTTCATGGTTAGAAATATACTGCTACTAGTAACAATCCTCCTGACCGATTACGGCCGAGGTGGCCACTCCCAACGGAGATTAGCCATTGGTGCGGAACATATTATAGTGCACAAACATAGATGCATTCCCGTTTCCATTACTCTCATATTCTGATCTAGCCTAGATCTAGAGCTCTAGCCAGGACCAACCACAAGTTATTTCCAAAGTCACACCACCAATTTCCAAACTCCGGGTTGTGACAGAAAGAATCTAATGGATAACCCAATGTCAGAAGCTGCTACAAGTACGTATTCGAACTTTCAAAGGTATGGAGAAAGAACACGACATAGTACTTACTTCCAATAAAGTAAATTGACCTTTCCATAATACCCTTTCGTAGAAACTCAAACAATAAGTTATGAGCCGTTTTTCATGACAAGAGAATGTAAAGGATTACTATAGAAGTCGATTCAAGACTGCTTTAAATTCTTTATTTCTGTTTTTGATATTAAGAAAGTGTTTTAATTGTATGTGAATAATGTCAGTTATTGCACATTTATTTGGTGTCTAGGTGTAATTTAAAACATTTTACAGGTTATCCTGATTGTCATCGTATTAAAGCTGTCAAGATGTTCACTAGTTCTCGACTCCATGTCTCAGAATACTCTATATGTATCCAACTATTGTCCTGCAATGAAAAATTGCATAGAAGGAAGCCATGTTATTTGTCAGTACTATGATCATGTAAGTAATGTTGTTCTTCTAACTTCTAACCTAATTGAGCCAAACGGGGCCAAATGTTCTTTCCATTGTTTTGCGTGCTCAGTGCCTGACGGGTTGAAAACAACATCAAACAACGTTTACATTATTTTAATACTTCTTGTATCTTATAAAACCATTTGGAATAATAACAGAAAATAACTTTTGTGCCAAAATTGGTAAAATACGTAACATCGAAACATCTTTTTTGAATACATTCCCTGCCAAGTACACTAAAAAATGAAGCAATATACCAATTTAATTATTTCTATTATCATGGTCATCATCAGACATTAGAAAACTCACATTCTTTATAATCCAGTCAAGTAACCAGAAAAAAGGGTTCATCCTCGGAATGGGAGATAACAAGATGAAAACACTAAAACGTTTTAATTTTGACGTTTAAAAATGTTGTGGAAAACGTCTCTTAAAATCTCGTGTCTACGTCGTAAGTGACTGAAAGTCAAAGGTCACAAAAACCTTTTTTCTCAATGATCTTGTTCTCTTTAGCTCCAATGGTGTTATCACCTATGATCATAAGTGTAAAGTGATTAGAACGTAAAATGAAGATGTTTAATAGTGAGTACTGTAACATACTTGATCATACATTTTGTTTCCCTTGCAGCATCGAACTGAAAGCTCGTTGTGCAATAACTATGTAAAAATATCAATAACTCCTCAAATGGTGCAACAAATACTTGAAGGAGTTAATAAGTAAGTATCTGTTCGAAACAATACGAGTTGATGAAAAACTTCGATATAAGAAAAAATATTTATTAAAAACTAGATGACCCGTGCAACTTCGTCTGCGTCACATTTTCCATTACTGCTCCGCTCCTATTGGTCTTACCGTGATGATATATAGCCTATAGCCTTCCTCGATAAATGGGCTACCTAACACTGAAAGAATTTTTCAAATCGGACCAGTAGTTCCTGAGATTAGCGCGTTCAACCAAACAAACAAACAAACAAACAAACAAACAAACTCTTCTGCTTTATAATATTAGTATAATAATAGATGAACAAGATGGTTCTGCACAGTATGCACTACATTACATTCTTAATATGAAAAACCGAAATAAAGACATATAGCTGTCCTGAATCGACTGCTATCGTGATCCTGTATGTTCTCTAGTAATGAAAAGTTGTTCATGATTTATTGTTCTGGTATGAGCGAGCGGATGTTATGGATAGGTCAATTGCAAGTTTATCTGGCTCCTACCATAGAAACTGTATGGGCCTCATGACTTGTTGCGTCAAAGAACACAACGTATCTTTCTAACTACCAACTTTGAAATTTTACTTCGACGATGCAGAAGATAATTATTTAAAAATACATTCGTAAATTGTTTCACGAACCTAGTAAGTGGTTGAATTGGCAAATGAAATATTACTTGTTTATTCGTATTGTGATTTTGAATTAACTTGGAATGGTAGCATGAGTCTCCACGCAGCCACACAAAGTTTTTGAATTCTAAACTGTTAATTGCTTTCAGAATAAGAATGAAATTAGCTACAGGTGAGGAAACTGGAAAAGATAACCAACTATTACCAAGAGCATATGGAATGATGAGAATGGTAAGGTATATTTTGGTTCGATAATAAGTTTTTTAATTTAATAAAATTATATTTAATAATTAGTAATAATGCCCAATGAAAAATAGTATATTATTCCCGACAAATAATGTCTTATATTTTGAAATGTTTCGCTAGTGAAGCGTGCTGGGCCCATAACCTGTTATAACTCGTTTTAAAAATCATTTTAATAAATCATTAACGTGTATTTCAGCATTGGGATAGTGAACTTGCTACTTTAGCGCAGGTATTAGCCGACCAGTGTCTCGGTCTGAAGGAAGACAACTGCAGAGCTACTGGTAAGTTATCAAAAACTAAAAAAAGACTATATTTCTTTAAAAAAAAAACAGCCAAGTACGAGTCGGACTCGCGCACTGGGGGTTCCGTACAAACCAGTAGGTATTATAATTATTATAAGAAGTTGCGATTTACGATTTATGACGTATTAAAAAACTACTACTAGATCTCGTTCAAACCAATTTTCGCTGATAGTTTACGTGGTTATATTTTTTTTAAGTTTTATCATTATCTTACTTTAGAAGTTAAGGGCACATTTTACCACTTTGGAAGTGTCTCTCGCGTTTCTAAACTATTCAGTATAGAAAATAATGATATTATAAACCTCAATATCATTTTTGAAGACCTATCCATAGACACCCCACACGTATGAGACCGATGAAAAAAAAAATTGTCTTTCAGTTCTAAGTATGAGGAACCCCAAATTTTTTTTATTTTTTTTTTATTAAAATCTTTATGCGATTCACGGAATACATCTACTTACCAAATTTCAACAGCATAGTTCTTATAGTTTCGGAGAAAAGTGGCTGTGACATACGGTCGGACAGACAGGCAGACATGACGAATCTATAAGGGTTCCGTTTTTGCCATTTGGCTACGGAACCTTAAAAAGAGACAAATTAATAACAGACAGATTTATGGCGTTGAGCATGGTATTTGACTTCTATGAAATATATACATAATCAGCCAAGATTACCGAAACATTTAACTGTTTTTAACCGACTTCCCAAAAAGGAGGAGGTTCCCAACTCGGCTGTTTTTTTTTCTTATGTTTCTTACCTCATAACTCCGTCAATTATGAACCGATTTGAAGTTTTATCTGAAAGGATAATTACTTGCAGATTGGTCCCATTTAAATTTTATCAGAATCGGTTACGAAGTTTGGATTTGAAATCGAAATAGCTGGAATTCATATACTTGGATGATGGTTTTTTGTCATCCAAGTAATCGAAATTGCGTACTATTCTTTTCTGCGATTTTGCAGTGGTGTTGTTAGGTGTGGGGTACCACTAAAAAGTGAAAAATAAGTAAAAAAACACTTTTTTACTTTGTAGGTTATTTTTTATTTGGAAGTCGAACTAGTATTTTTTTTTGTAAAAAGTTTTACTCGTGCGAATCTGTAATTGACTCTTTGTCTCATATAAAATTGTTTTTAATCTGAGAGCCAATTAGCATCGCATTCGCATTTCAATCGCAAACTGTCAAAAATGTATGAAAATTAAGGCTTTTTTAACAGTTTGCGATTGACATGCGAATGCGAACATTGTTTAAGAATTGGCTCTACTGTTGGTTCTTTTATGATACTATAAATAAATTTTAATGCATTTTTTTAGATCAATTCTCAAATCCCAGCCAGATAATAACGTTGATTAATTTCAAAGCCCCCCATTGGGAATACTTAACTGGGAACAGTACAAAGCGTGGCTTGAATAAGGAAAAAGTCAGCTCGTCAATAGACAAAGCACTCAGATCTTTGCATGGAATCAAGAGATTGATCACCCCGAATGATATCAACAATTGCCCTGAGTTAGAAGCGTAAGTGGATTATTTTAATTATTTCTTCTTCTAAACTCCTTAGATTTTTTATGCCCATTAGATGGCCACGTCAATTGTCAGTGTCGGTGGTATTCATCAAAGGAGAAGGGACTTCTGGGCCCAGCAGTTAACTAGTTGAAATGTATATTAAAAAAACCGTTATATTTTTCTAAAGGAAATCACAAAATATGGTAACATATTTCTATCTAGGAAGCGAGATAACTTAAATTAAATTCTGAAACTAAATATCAAAATATGTATGAAGGTCGAGTGACATGTTTTTTTTCGTGGAATCGATTCATAGCGAATCGAATTCTTTTAATTTTTCTTCCGGCCTAACACTTCTGCCTGACATCAGTCAATCACCGACTGACAGATGTCACTCGTTCGTTTTCTTTCGTTCTGAGTGCGCACGTATTTTCCATATTTTATTGTTAGGTTTGGTTAACTACAAGGTTGTAATATAACCTCACTTTTACTATAGGTACTTCATATAACTTGATTCCTGGATAGCCAAATTTCACCAAATTTTCAGTGAGGCCTTGTTATTATATCCTCTTACAAATAAGGCTAGTTTGATTCAGTTAACACCAGAACACCTGGGCCCAGGAATGTATGGAGGCATTCCCTTCTCCTTTCCCAAAGTACAATGCGTTTCAAATAAGAAATTGGAATGTCAATGACCGCTATCTGTCAAATGTCTCTTGAAAAGTACGGTTTGCATCGAAAACTTAGTTACAATATCAATAACGGTTTATAATATGTAAATCAAATTTAAATAAAAACGTTCTATAGTAGTAAAGTAGCTTAATATCATTTATGTAATTATTTTTTTAGTCATTATTAGTTATTTTAAACCATACTTTAACTCTATTTCACTTAATATTTGTAAATAATAATTAAAAAATAATATTTTTGCTTTGCTCACCCTACCTAATTGGTTTGAATTGACAGCTATGACGTCACAATATGGCGCTAAGTCGATCCTATTCTTATTTGAATCGCATTGTACAAGTGCATAGAGACTTCGGGCACTCCAACGTATGGTTCATGTTCTGAACAGGAGCACCGCACTCGCGTTGAGTATCACACGGGACTATGAATGCCCATTTTGCCAGATTGTGTGTTTTATTACTGGCTATGATCTTGTTTCTGAGGTTTGGCGACATAAAATGTATTGAAAGTGAACAGGTTTTGAATGAAAAACGGTTCATAATGTATTCATCGGGTATTTACGAAGGGATTAGGGAAATGTCAATGTTCTTTATTGTAAGTTTATCTGACGCCTACCATTCTTAATTTTATAAGACGACAAGTGAAGTCATGAAAATTTGAACAATGGTGTGACTGTCCATAATATAGACAGTTGCAACATCGAACAGTTTAAGGATATGACCGCCACATATTCCCAACCACTTCAACTCCTGAAACCTAGAATCGACAGTGGAACCTACCAGAAAAATGCTGAGCTGACAGCTGGCATTCGTTTGATAGACAACGCACAAGGTGCACGCGTACTAACCTTTTGGCTCGTAACGTTAATTGTGTATTCCACCGTATATTTTGTGTGCAAAACCTCCACTACATTACTCGCGAAGATACTTCGACGAAGTACTCTCCGAAGCTGACCGAAGTCCGAAGTATGTGTCCACACAATCGAGCAACTTCGCGAGGAGCTCAGACATGGATAACGTTCAAGTAGTAGCTGCCGTTGCAATGTGTACTCTCGGGTATTAAAACTATGTACGTGCGTATTTACTACGGCTCGACGTGAACCGAAGTGAACCAAGTAGTGTAGTAAGACGCTTCGTGTTTGAACTTCGACCCATTTTGAGTCGGCCACAAAAACCGACAAGGACTGGAAGTCGCCCGAAGCGAAGCGAAGTGCCCTTCGATCAACTTTGAGAGTGGTGTACTGGAGACTCAAGTGTAATAAAAAGAAGTGACTGCTATTAATCGCAAACGTGGTATTATTTCAAAGATACTGATATAAAACGCTCTGCTGCCTTATCTGATATTCCATTATATGTATACTAGCTGACCCGCGCAACTTCGTCTGCGTCACATTTTCCATTACTGCTCCGCTCCTACTTGTCTTAGCGTGATGATATATGAGCCTATAGCCTTCCTCGATAAATGGGCTGTCTAACATTGAAAGATTTTTCAAATCGAACCAGTAGTTCCTGAGATTAGCGCGTTCAACCAAACAAACAAACTCTTCTGCTTTATAATATTAGTATAGATTAACACTAATACTAATGAACTCATCGAAGAGTTAATACATAAAACCAGTATTTTATATATAAATAGATCATCACAATTTCAGGCTTTCAGACAAAGGAGCAAGAAGTTATCTAAAATTAATCCGAGGGAAAGCAACTCACATTGGATGCGGCATATCAGCGTACACGAGATCTCAAATTTTGAGTAGCGGATCACAACATACGTATAACGTAAGAAATTTTTTTACCTCACCATCGCGCTCTGCCCTTTATTCCAGCTTACTAGCTAGCTTCTGTCCGCGTCTTCGTCTCCGTGGACTTCAGATTGGGAAGCAAAGTATTCCATGTTCATCTAGGTTATTCAAATATCAGTGTGTCTATAATACAAATCAGTTTAGGAGTTTGTACGTAGAGTTAACCATCTATTAATACATCCTTACTACTGAATTTTTAAAGTGTGTTCCTCCCCTGCTTTGAGGGCCAAAACTATGAGGAATATCAAAAAACATTGAAAGGAGTCTCGTGCCCGATTTTGCTGAAAACAAAAACAGCATTATTGGATTTTAGAAAAATGGGTATTTCGTACCAGGAATCGAGCCGGTTGATATTGAAAAAAAAAAAAAAAACCAGCGGCCAAGTGCAAGTCGGACTCGCGCGCCGAGGGTTCCGTACAAACCTGTAGGTAAATATAAGCAAAAGTTGCGGTTTACGATTTATGACGTATTAAAAAGAAACTACTTACTGGATCTCGTTCAAAGTAATTTTCGGTGGAAGTTTACATGGTAGCGTACATCATTTATATTCTTTTTAGTTTTATCATTCTCTTATTTTAGAAGTTATGGGAGAGGCACACATTTTATTTATATATTCATTATATACTTTATTGTACACCAAAAATTATATACAAAAAGAAACCTAAAACTAAAATACATACAATGGGCGGCCTTGTCGCATTTGCGATCTCTTCCAGGCAACCTGGAAGAGATTTTACCACTTTGGAAGTGTCTCTCGCGCAAACTATTCAGTTTGGAAAAAATGATTTCAGAAACCTCAATATGATTTTTAAAGACCTATCCATAGACACCCCACACGTATGGGAATCAAATTCTAGAAAGTGACAACACAAAGCAAACCAAAGGAAGGCACTCATTTTTAACGAATTACTTTAAAATGCTAATTGAAATGTATATTATTGTATAATTTGACTTTGAACCCAGGTGAAGGCGGTGGGTTGGGTTGTTTTTCATTAAATTTATATTTATATTTTCAGAGCGTCCAACTAGTATGCAATGTGTCGGACGAGCCACAGAGATCAAAGCCGGTATACACAACTGACCCGCCGATACCTGACACAGGATTTACTGAGAAATGTGGCTGTCCTGAAGGATACAGGGATTCCATGGGATGTCTGTGTGAAAGAGACACACACGGGAACATTGAAAGTTAGTTAAGTTAACGCGCGTTCCGTCAATTCTAGTTAGTAGTCTAGTCGACAAGTTGAAAATGGTACAAAATAGAGATACTGCTCTTAAAATTATGTGCGATAGCTCACCGGATCCGGAATGACGCCTAGAAAAATGTGCCACGAGCGTGTTTTAGCACATAAAAAATTGCAAAAGTTATAAACAATTAAAGATGGAAAAAAACTGGCATTTCGTTTCTTGCCAATATTTCAAAAAATATTAATATTTAAGAAATTTCAAAAAAAGATTCTGAAAGAAGAGGAAATTTCCAATAAAAAACTCCTAACTCCCGGAACTCTTTCTCCATTATTTATAACTTTAATTTAACGCTGAAAATAGGTCTGCGCGCGATATTTTTAGGTTGCACGCGTGGCGTCAAAAGCGAGTACGGTACATTAATCAATTTATTTACGGTAAAGCGACTCTACGAAGCGAAATTTTTTTACGACCGTTATTTAAACATTTTTTTTCACTGTTGAAAAATTAACTTTAAGTAAAATTTCCAACGGGAATAAATTATTTATAGTGTTCAGAACACACCATATTTTTTTAAAATTTAAAAAAAATATATTCAATTCCCTAAATAAATTGATTAATGTGCCGTACTCGCTTTTGACGCCACGCGTGCAACCTAAAAATGTAGCGCGCAGACCTATTTTCAGCGTTAAATTAAAGTTATAAATAATGGAGATAGAGTTCCGGGAGCTAGGAGTTTTTTATTGGAAATTTCCTCTTCTTTCAGACTCTTTTTTTGAAATTTCTTAAATATTAATATTTTATGAAATCATGGCAAAAAACGAAATGCCATTTTTTTCATCTTTAATGTAAATAACTTTTGCAATTTTTTATGTGCTAAAACACGCTTTTGGCACATTTTTCTAGGCGTCATTCCGGATCCAATGAGCTATCGCACATAATTTAAGAGCAATATCTCTATTTTGTACCATTTTCAACTTGTCGACTAGACTATAGAGCCGCCTCGTTTGTCCCCTATCCGCTTTTGTCTTTCTATGGCTGTCCGACGTTGACAGACGTACAATGCGTTTCAACTGGGATAGGATCGACTTAGCGCCATATTTTGACGCCTATCAATTCAAACCAATTCGGTAGGGTGAGATAAGCAAGTTTTTTTTTTATTATTATTAATTATTTATAAATAATGAGTGAAAACAGGGTTTTGGTAGGTATGGTTTAAAATAACTAATAATGACTTTAAATAATTAAATAGTATATTTAGCTAATTTACTTCTATTGAACGTTTTTATTTAAATTAGATTTAATACTTATTTAAAAATCGTAAAATAAACCGTTATTGATAAGCAACTAAGTTTTCTATGCAAACCGTTTCAGGAGACATTTGACAGATAGAGGTCATTGACATTCCTATTCTTATTTAAATGCATTGTACTGTTATCGCTTGCGCTTACGCTCGCATATACGAACCACATAGAATATCTAAAGCCCCCTTAAGAATAATTGGTTCCATCAAACTCCTGAGTTCTATTTAATCGCTAACGCTTCAAGTGATAGAAGTCCACAGTAAATGATTTTCAGAAACGATACTTTTTGTTTTCAGATACAGAAATTCGGCATATCAATTTGGATAAAATATATGGTATGATGTTTGAATAATGTATTTTTTTATGAAAAGTACAAAATGTTCAATGTTTCTGACCCTATGAATTAATCTATATATATAAAACAAAGACGGGTTTGTTACAACACTTATAACTCGAGATCTGCTGAACCAATTTTCATGGTTATTGATTCGTTGGATTTGTCTCCGACCCGAATAGCAGAATACATCTTAAAAACAATGAAAACTCGATATGTGCAATAAATACTTAATTATCGGGAGCGAAGCCGCGGGGGACAGATAGTTATAAATAAATGAGAGGGTAAAAGTAGGTACTCATAAGTATAAACAGCTTAATCATAATGCACTATAAACAGGCTACTTCTGGGTAAGCTCGCTCCATCGTAGATTTTGTCTCTGTCATCTCTGACCAAGACCAGAGTCAAGAGTAAACCCATATCAAGTAAAACAAAGTAAACTTACAGGTTTAAACAGGATTGAGACACGTCGGCCGCATAATAATATGTAATGAACGCAAATGCTTGTGCCAAATGATAGACGGCGTCGCCAAAGCCGGCCTAGAAAACGGTGGTGACACGACATAGACACTCACCTAAAGTCTTTTTTTTTAGGTATCCCAAGGAAAAAACGGGAGCAAATCCCGTACAGTACTATTATTTAAAAAAAAACTTAATTCAATCAGACAAAAATTATGCCACTTTCATTACAGACGGAAGAGGTCTAAGTCAAACACATGATTTAAACCCATGTGCCGATCCTAACGAGGTCTGCGATGGTGAACCAAATATGCTGATCCTGCCTATATTTGACATACAAGACGCGCCCAACGGCTCCTATGAACCAGAAAATGATATTGAAATGGAATTTCATAAAGCGTAAGATTTAATTTTATTGTTACTTCTTAAATTGTACAAAAAAAGTAAATTGGTTGTGGTTTATTTTTTTTTTTTCTAAAGTAATCTTAATGATGACAGTTAAAAAATTCACAGATTCGGAAACACAAGTTTTATCCAGACATCAGTAGAGGGCAATGAAAACAATATTCAAGATAATGTAATTTATCCTGAGACAGAAAATAGATTTTTAAGAACGCATATAAATTATATCAGAAAACCAGAAAATCGCAGAGCAATTTCAGATGAGCATCGCGAGAGAGAACACAAAGTGGGAATAAGTGTTGAAAGGTCCGCAGAAAATTATGATAATGCATATAGTTTGCATAAAAAGATTGTTGAATACAATCCAAGGCAAATCAGCGATTATGGTGATAAAATGGCTACAAGCGATTACCATGAAGATCAAGAAGAAAATGACTCATTTCTGACTATACTTGACCATTTAGAAAGAGCAGTAAAAATAATTAAACTTCAAGATGAAGAAAAGGATATATTTGATTTTAAAATGAGAAGAATTTATGAAGCCGCGCTAAAATCAAAACTACGGCATGAATCAGATGAACTGGAAGATGAATTTAGAAAATTAACGGATTATTTGAAACATAAATCGGATGCCGCGTTGGTAGACAAAAGTGACAAAGAAGATGAGTACGATTACTTGAATCGAAGAGAAAATGATAACGATGAATTTGGCAATGGTATAGATGAAAAGTTAATTCAAATTTTGAGTAGAAAACTTCATCATGACGATGAAGATTTTAGTAAGAACAGTCGTCAAGATGAAAATGTCACCTACTATAATTTTCCCGTAACAAGAAAACAAGAAAAAATTGACAAGTACGATCGAATAGAATCAAAAGAAGGAAAAAGTGGTATCGATATACGTAACCTTAAAAAATTGCGTAAACCCGCTACTAAACAACATTACGAAGTAAAGAATATAAATGATAAAATAAAGAAAAGTAAGTTGAATGAAATGAGAAAAATACACACAAATAACAAGAAAGATCAAGCTATCAAAACTTTTGGAAGACGAAGGTTTTTGTATCCTAAACACAAAGTTAGGAAAGCACCCAAATCTCCTGGTTATAGACGAATCTTAGAAGTAAGTATTATTCCTAATGGAGGAATAAGTTTTCATCTAGTACACTTAATACGAACAATGTAGTGTTCATTGGTATTTGGGGCGTTCTACGTTTTTACCGACAGTAAAACGACGTTTTTCTGGTTTTTGAACAATCCATAATTGTCGTTTCTGTGTGAGATTAAAAATAATTGCATCCGTGTTTTTATTAGGACTAATTAAAGTTTCCTATCCGGCTAATGTCAATTCTTTTTTAATGTTGGTTTTTTTTTTTAATAATGTGACAAAGTGGCATTTTTCTGTAGAGACCACATTTCGGTTTACCACTCTGTCACGGCATTCTACGGAAAACACAGGTATAAAATATGCTGGTTAGAGAAAATGAAAAATTACATAATATTAATAGATAAGAAAAATATGGACGTTTATTTCAACCTAGTTAAAACACCGTAAAATATATCAATACTCCAACGAGATGCCATAATAAGACGAAGGACAGACCACTTTCGGTAGAACAGTAGAACGACCCATTTGAGCGTATTTTTTCTAGACACTCAGAAATATGGCTGTTCTTTTGCACTTCAATGATTATAATAAGTCAAAACAAACAAATAATAATAATACAAAAGTCCACCATTGCTGGTCCATGGCAATAATATTTCGACACCTAATTAAGTAGTATTTTTTATTGCTAAGCCTTTTCCCAACTATGTTGTGGTTGGTATTCAGTCAAACCAGAAGTTACTAAACTGTATTTTATATAGAGCAACTTTTTATCTGACCTCGACAAACCACTTGCCAGCTCTTATCACTATTCAATAAAGAAATATTCAGTAATTTCAGACCGAGAACGAACGGCCTACGCTCCCTACGATGCAAAAATATGAAAAAATAAAAGTCGAAATAAACAAAAACATATATCTAAAGAAAAATAGACCAATATTGTGAACAAGAATGAAGTGTGAACTGCGCGTCGCCTAGCTTCTGTGGTGCCATAATAGCCTCGAACTGGCAGAACCATGATTTGGGCAAGTCCGTCCAAAAATCTGGTATCCTTGCCTGCACCGATACCGCTGCTACTTCGGTTGCCGATGGGGGGTTCATTGTGGTGGTTGTTTCACTGATTTCGAGACTATTCCTGTTATTTGCACCCACGCGGTTATCACGCGCCAGCCACGTCACCTACGAGTCGCTTACTGCGCAAAATAAAACTACACAAAAACTATTGTCTGTAAACGTTCGGGGTCACCACTTGTTGTGCGTGTTATGTGAGATGGTCCGGAATAAATGATATACACTTGGATTTGTACAGAATATTATTAAGGTTTATTTTCGGTTCACAATTACTGTTATACTAATACTTATAGGTAAACGTGACGTGGCTGAACGGAGGTATGTAAGCGACTGGCGAGCTCGGCTCTGACGTTCCTGTACTATATCAAAAATGCAACTCAGCAACTCGCCTCGCTAGGGTCGCTACAGAAGCAACAGTACTGAGTGACGAAGGAGGAAGATGTAGGGAGGGGTGATGTGAAACTTTTTGCCTATATTCTCTTATAGTAAGAAGATCTAGACCAAGTGCCATACTATCAGCGATTGCTTTTGTCAAAATGCCTAAAATTTAGAGATAAAATTCTTGATTAAAGGGATTAAATACGTGACATTTCAAGGACCTTCGTCAATCACACACTTGGAAGTTTTATTAATCGCATTCGCTATGTTACCGCTGTCAGAATCACTTGACTAGAGCATCTTGGGCCCTATCATAATTAAGCTGGAAAAACGGGTTAGTGTTATGAGACTTGTATAACGTGTAACGCCGTCTCCCTCCCACACCGTTATCATGATGGTTTAAGGTATCATAATAGATACCGAGGATATAAATAGGTTACTTCTAGGCAAGCGTGCTCCATCTTAGACCGCATCATCGCTTAACGTCAGTGAGATAGTGGTGAAACGTCACCAAAAGCCAATCAAAAGTTAAAAATCTAAATATATTCCTAGTCAATGATAGCTTTTTACACATTTTGTTTCAAAGAGAAGATTATCGCTTTCATTATAAGCGTCATCTGGTGACCATAGTGAAAAACTTTTTGTTTTCCATGCAAATTGACGTTAGTGTGCGTTTACGTAAAGACGGTCGAGAACGTATGACCCTCACTGAGGCCTCTGAGCTATTTCAAGTTTTGTTCTACAGTTAATTTTTTTTTTTCATTCGTTAGTTAGCCTTGTAGTAAAATCTTGAAAGTTATACCAAAAACTAAATTCTTCTGAAAAACGTTCGGTAACTATTTTAGTAATTGTAAATACTTTTATTTTTTATGTATTCTTGCTATTATTTTTGGATGCTATGTTGTACTATTGTTTTCATACTTTTATTGTTTCATAATTTTTTTTGACATAAATCTTCACCACTATTGATTGACTGGTAGAGAAAACCATAAATTAAAAAAACATAATTCAATTGAAAAACACACTTCGCGTGACCCAAGGGCTGGCTTTTACCTCGGCCAAAGGATAAGCATTGCCATACAACGTGGCAATGCTGCCAGCCTTTTGGGCTCATTACCAGTGGCTAGCGATGCGGACGAATTTTTCGACGCCATATGTTAGTTTTAATTTTAGTTTTAGTTAGTTAAGAGTTGTTTATTTTATTTTATTGTATATACATATACTTAAATAAAATAGTTTATTAAATAAAAATGTGTAAGTCGCATAAAATTTTACCAAAAAAATTTAAAAACTAGTTTTTCAATTTCAATCACATAAAGCTGCATACATTAATAATTATTAAGTTTGTATAAATAAGTAAACTTTTTAAGAAAATTTGTAAAGTTTAATTTTGAAATTGTCCCTTTCATATTTTGTCGTATAATTCTTTGTCCACATTAAATATGTAAAATGTTAATAAATTGTGACACATTGAAAAAAAAAATAAAGGATATTTTATATAAAGTGTTTTAGTAATTATTGTATCTACCCTCATGATGTTGTGTATGCCATTGAAGAAACCGTCGAAATCGTGATGCTATCTAAGCAGGTTGTCACTTGCAGACAATATAAGCAGATTTAAATATAAATACGGACAGGTAACTAGTAGATTTTGTCACAAGAGTTATTCTGATTGGATACCCCGTATCTGATATCCACTTTCTAAGTCCGTAGTTTTGGCCTTAGTTGCGGGCGTTTTCTACAGTACATTTTTTTTTATCTTTGCCGCTCCGAAGTTAAGTGACGACCGCGCAGGTCCTATCGCGTAAAAAAGTGTTACGTTCGTAAAATATTTTCTGATTTATACGTTTTGAATTATTAACAAGTAAGAAACACAACCAGTAACAATAACAAGGTCACAAAGTAACACAACAAACATAATATATAAACCACAAACACAAACAAAACACAAATGAAACAGTAAGAAAAACCAAAATAAATAATTTAAAACAGTAACACTTTTCTCATCAACAGTCGTGTTGCATTGAGTAAGCGGGACACAAGTATGCATCGAATGTATACGAGCGACTGAGACGCCAAGCGCAACCTACCCGCGCATGCGCTGTTCTGTTTCTTGTCAAATTGACATCCTGCGCAATCAATTGCGACGTATTTCGCATAAGCAAAGATAAAAAAATTGTACTGTACTCCGTATCACCTACGGACTTATATGATTAATCCCAAACCCGAATTAAGAAGACGTGTCTACGTTTGCGCAGCCCCTTAAAGTACCAAAAAGACGTCGCATTAGGTATGTTATGCTTATTATCCCTTCCAAATACTTTGAATATTTATTTATTTATTACTTTATTGTATACCCCATAACAAATACAGGAAAAACGTTTATAAGATGACCAGAGGTGTTCTTCGTATTCTCCATTCGTAGAGACGTAGCTCATGTGAACTCTTTCGCTGGTTACTGGCAGAAAAGTTAGTAAATGGAACTTTTAAAAGCGTCGTCTGGCAGAAATAAAATTAGTAGAATGTAAAAATATGCAGGTATTATTTTTATAAGCCAGATTGCTTTTATGAAAAGGCATAAGCAGAAATAATTACTAAGACAAATCCCAAATAAACTTCGTCGTTCTAGGGGCGACGTTCAGTAAGGCAACATAGTTTTAAAGTCACATGTTAAAAAAATAATATTTGTTCAGAACCCCTTGCCCGCGAGTCGAGCTCAAACTTGGCCGGTTTTTATAACCTGCAATACATTGCAAGCTGTGCCTATGTCAATTTCGTAGACGAATGTTTCTTAGTTTACTTGGCCTCCTTAATCTCCGGAATAAATTATTGGTAGGCAGATACTATAATTATACATCTGGACTTTGGGGGATTCAATGAATGCCACCGAAGAGTCAACGTACTGGGCCCAAAAACTCTATGGAGTTATCTCAGAGATGGCACTGTAGTTGACGTAGTTCAAGCTTTCCTAAAGTTTTGCACTCATCACGGCGTACCAACTTTTGACTGAATTTACCCGTATCCATAGAATTCAGCAACATAAAACCCAAGCCCCTACTCCCAATGATAACGAGATGGCAGAGCGCTTACATTCCACTTCAGTAGAACATTAAAGAGTTTTAAAACTACAACAAGTAGTGAACCAGTAGGTAGCTCTAATCTTATGGCATACACTATATTGGCATATAACAGTATTATACACAGTTTCACTTTTCTTCTGCTTATCGACTCGATAAACAGAAGATACAAAAATTATAAAGGTTTCGATATAATTCCGGGTATTTTTGCACCCGATATATTAGAAACAGTCGCAAAAACCGAAAACTCCTGCTGATTGGGAGATTTAAAAAGCTTGTGAAACAAATACAGGAACCCATATAGAAGCTTAGTCTACGTGAAACCGTTGCTGTTGTACATCTGAGTTCACCGTTGTACAAATGTACTAAAGTATCGACAAAAGAAGGAATCTCATGAAGGCATTGGAACAATGAACGTTCATTGATTTGTTTTGAGCTGAACATATGGCGATAAAACAAGATAAGCTCTTGAAAAACAACTAAAACACAATGCACAGAAACTCAGTGTGAATCAGAAGTGCTTAATTATTTAGGAAATAAACCTTACCAAATAAAATAGAATAATTAACCTTTAATAAATAAAAACAGGAAAATGCGTTCAAATATTGTGTTTTAAAAACACAGCATACAAATTACAATATAATTTTGCTACATTAAATTAATTAATTACTTTAACAGATTTGTAGTTGTTCAAATATTAACTGACGTTAAACAAGGATAATTTAATCAAGCGCCTTTCCCAAAATGTCATGAAACGTATAATATTTTGCTATTAAGAAGATTTCAAATATACTTAGTGAAAAAAATCCTGATTGATTTCGGTAGTATGTCTGGTATAAATTTGGAAAAATAACAATGATTATAAAATATGTAAGTATACTTTTCCTACATTTTGATACTTTTATCTGTTTTCTTGACTTCCAAGAACTAGTTCACATCATTCTGACTGTCAAATGTGTCTGTGTGTCCATTGCAAACCTGGATTAAATTCATATATATTTTGTTTTGTAATAATAAATCAGTTGTTTGCATTAATATAAAAAGTAATGTATAAGTCTATGTTTTTTAATGTTTATTCCAGCACTCATATGGCATGGCCAGGCCACGTAATTTATAGAATTGGTAGCGACATTTCAATACCGTAGTTAAACAAATACTGCTTCGCAGTATAAGAGTTTTCCGTTCGATTTAAACCTATACAATAGCCCAAACATCAACCATTGGAAAGTTGCCCACCAGACTCAACAACTGTCCAATCGTAGGATCTCCCTTTTTAATGGAAGTTTGCGGGACTGTGGATCCTGTTCTGGATGTTTTTAAACGCTGTTAATTTTTTTCCTGTAACCTTCACTTTGAATTTTAATTTTTTCAGATCATAACACTGGTTTTTATAGTTATTATTAAACCAACTAGTTGTTCTATTGTCCATGACGTGTTAAACCAGGAATCGACTTTCATTTCCCAGTACTGTCCCAAGCAAAAATATTGTAGAGAAGGCACCCATGTCGTGTGCACGTACTATGATAACGTAAGTTTTAACATTGTGATTTATTGGCAATAAATTCTAAAATAATGATGAGTGCTGAGAGTCGGACGCAGCAAATGCTGAGATGGTAACCTTTTCGGTGTGGGCACGGTCAGCGCAGTTCTTTACCTGCTTTTCTTTCTGATATTTTGTCTTTGTATCTTTGCGCCGAAAAAATGTGGGTTACTTCCCGTTACGTCACATTCCCGATATGTCACGATTTTGATCTTCGTACATTCTTTTCCCATTTGTCATGCTTTTTTTAAACTAGTTTTCGTGTGGTACAGTCAGCTCCTTTTTATCACCCGACATTTCCGGAGGTGGGTATAATGTTTTTCTAGTCGACATAAACTCCTAAATTATTTGCATCCATGTTTGGCCACGCTGTTCTAAAGGTATAACATCCTAATTACCAAAAAGTTTGTAGGTAGGTAGAGCGGCACCACGGCGTCTGAAGCAGTTACTCATCGGACACGGTTGTTTCGGGATATACCTGATTCGGATTCGACGGGTGGACACGCCCTAGTGTGAACACTGTGAGGATTGCCCGTATGTCACGGTGGAACATACGGTGGAGGTCTGCTCTGCATGGGCGGAGCACTGCCGGGTCCTCGTCAAGGCGATCGGCGGCGGTGACCTCTCGCAATCAGCCCTGGTGCAATCCATGGTCCGGAGCGAAAAGGCCTTCTGCGAAGCAGAAAATTAAATGTTAGTGAAGGAGAAGGCCGAACGTATGAGAGAGAGCGAAAATGGTCACGCTCCAGCCGCCGCAACAGAAGAAGACACCACGGGGGCGTCGAGAGTCGCAAGGCGATTCCCAGCCACCGTAGGCGCGGGCCTGCGGACCGCGAGCGATGGGTGACTCGCTGTTCGATCAAAACCAGGAATGGGTCAACGGCGCGTTGTGTTTCACGCGCGCTTTAAAGAGATTTTAGCATAGTAGACGGTTACCACTGGGCCAGTGCTTGCCAAAGCGTTTGAAAGAGTCACCGCGGCTCTGGAAGATACGAGCATTAGGAGTAACACGGATGGGTCAGGTCAGTGGTAGTCAGTAAGAGTCTGATACTCGCTTCTGCTTCGCCCAAAGCAGGAGGAGTCGTTTTGATGATTTCCCATCTATAAAATAAAAAAGTAGGTACTGATTTTGAAAACAAGTGGACGTAGACTTGTTATACTCCATGTTTAATTTTATTGTACTTTTATTTCAGGCTATCTCCGTAAGCTGTTAGGCTATTTCTTAGATCAGAAAAAAACTTCTGATGAAAATGCCGTACTACGCATTGCATCCGCTTTAAAGTATCGTTTTGTAATTTTAACATTACTTGTCCAGTCACTTAGTAACAAACCTAGGTGGTTAAGGATCAATGTATTTATTGCAGTTTATTCCATTAATTTTATGTAATAAACTGCAATAAATACAGTCGCTGTGATTTTTGAAAATAAAAATAACATGGTCATAGTAGTAGCAAGAAGTATAATAAGTAGTTTCGCTAACGTTTATGAGGTACAGAAACTCTCAAATGCCCACAAAAGCTGCAAAGTGATAGTGAAAACAATTTTAATTTTTTTTTAAATTCACATTAAATTCATTACAAAAACATTAAATTCACGCTAACGATTCCGCGGCCGGAAGCTAGTATATATATACAAAACGAAAGATGGCATTTCTGTTTACTTCTGACTGTACTTTCAAAACAAAATCGTGACCAAACCGAAATGAGTACAGGCATTCTTAAATGGTGACAAATCGGGAAAGAATGTTTGAAAATCAAAATCGTGACCAAACGCCACTCGTGTTCAGTTGTTTTTATAAGTTTTGACATAGTGACATAACTATCGGGAATGTGATATAACGGGAAGTCGCCTAAATACGGTCTATTAGGGTTCCGTAGCCAAATGGCAAAAACGGAACCCTTATAGATTCGTCATGTCTGTCTGTTTGTCTGTCTGTCTGTCCGTCCGTATGTCACAGCCACTTTTCTCCGAAACTATAAGAGCTATGCTGTTGAAACTTAATAAATTTTGGGGGTCCCCATACTTAGAACTGAAACTTAATACATTTTTTTTCATCAAACCCATACATGTGGGGTATCTATGGATAGGTCTTCGAGAATGATGATGAATTGAGGTTTCTAATATCATTTTTTTCTAAACTGAATAGTTTGCGTGGGAGACACTTCCAAAGTGGTAAAATGTGTCCCCCCCCCTGTAACTTCTAAAACATGAGAATGATAAAACTAAAAAAAATATATGATGTATATTACTACGTAAACTACCAGCGAAACTTATAACTTAAGGCTTAAGATAACCGAACCTACCAGAAAAATCAGCAAAACTTGTATAGATAATTTTGCTCACAACTACCACAATAAGTGTAGAGCAGAAGTGATTGACTTCGCATTATCTGACCACACAGCTCAGATATTGAGGTGTCAGGTCAAAAAAGTGTGCCTGATAAAAAGTTGGAAAATTAAACGTAGAGATTATTGTGCGGAAAATCTTAAGAAGTTTGGAACTTGTATAGAGAAATTGTCATTTTCGGAAATGTACTCAGCCTCTGATCCGAATATAGCCTATAATGCTTTCATTAATTTGTTTAAGTTATTTTATGATCTTTGCTTTCCATTTAAATATATCACCATAAATGCACATCGTAAAGCTAACTGGATAACGCGAGGGATCAAAGCCTGTAGTATCAAAAAACGTGATCTTTTATGGCAATATAGAAGAAAACCCAACCAGGTTAATAAAACTAAACTAACACAATTTTCTAAAAGATATAAAAAAGTAATCAAATTAACCCAACGCGCACAAAATAATCATTTAATTAATGCGTCGGATAATAAAAGTAGATCGGCATGGAAAATTATAAACGAACACAAACAGAATCTACCCAGTGAAACTATAACTAGCATTAAAATAAATGACAAAACAATAACTGACCCTTGTGAAATATCTAATGCTTTTAATAATTATTTCATTGATAAAATAGTACCTAAGGATGATTCACTTAACATGCAATATAAATTTTATATGTCTTCTAAGCAAAAGTCTATGTTTTTAAAACCATGCTCGCCATATGAGGTATTGCAGATTATCACGAGTTTAAAAAATACGAATAGTGTAGGTTATGATGGCATATCAACTAAAGTCTTGAAATATATAGCTATAAAGATTTCTGTTCATCTTTCCTATCTGATAAATCTATGTATTGAAGCTGGAATATACCCTGATAAATTAAAAACTTCTATCATAAAACCAATTTTCAAAAAAGATAATAGAGAATTTCTAGAAAACTACAGACCTATTGCCTTAGTTCCCGTTATCTCCAAAATATTTGAAAAATATTTTTACAAAGAACTTAATAATTATTTAGAAAATAACAATATTCTAGCAAAAGAACAAAAAGGTTTTAGACACAATAAATCTATAAATTTGGCCATATATGACTTTCTGGATTTTGTTATGGTTAATGTTGACAAAAGAATACCGGTCTGCTCAATCTTTATGGATATGACACAGGCTTTTGATTATGTTGAACATGATATATTGGTTGGCAAACTTAATGAATATGGAATAAGAGGTAATGTTTTAAAATTATTTGAATCGTACCTCAAAGGACGTCATCAATACACTGAATTGACTAGAGTGAATATCCTAACAAAAAAAGAAGAAACCTTTAGATCATGTAAACGTCAACTAAACTACGGTGTTCCTCAAGGAACCGTTTTGGGGCCACCACTTTTTATATTGTACATCAATGACTTACCTAATGCCACCGATAATCCTATAGCTCTTTTTGCGGATGACAGTACAGTAACGATAAAATGTAAAGACATAAATACTTTTGAGGGTGACATAAATAACGCAATGAGCTCTGTTATGAATTGGCTTAATATTAATAATCTGAAAGCCAACTTAAATAAAACTAAATTAATGTACTTTAGACAGCGTTTACCAGCACCAAATAACCTAAATGTAAATTTTAACATGCAGACTATAGAGGAAGTAGAAAATTTTAGGTTTTTGGGCTTATATATTGATGACAAAATGACCTGGAAACCGCATATTCAACAACTATGCAAGCGAGTTAGTAAATCTGCCTATGCCTTACATACACTTGCAAGCAAAATAAACTCCAGTGCCCTTTTAATTGCGTATCATGGGCTAGTGGCATCTGTTCTTAGATATGGCATAATTTTTTGGGGGAATTCCACCGACAAAGATCTCGTTTTTAAGGCACAGAAACGATGCATTCGGGCTATGTTTGGTTTAAAATCAACGGAGAGCTGTGTGCCTTTCTTTAAGAAGCATGGTATCCTTCCATTACCGTCACTATACATATTTGAAGTGGCGGCTTTCGTTAAACAAAATCCCCATTTATTTACTTTAGCATCTATAGCTTTCAATCGGACCCAAAGGGACGAAAGTCGTCTGTGCGTTCCAAAAGCGAATACTGCCTTGATGTATAAAAGTGTTTTTCACATGGCAACAGTTGTATTTAATAAAGTGCCAAAAGAGCTAAAAAATCTACACTTTAACTTATTTAAGCAAAAGCTGAGATGTTTGTTGTGTCAAAAATGTTATTATAGTATATCGGATTTTTTATCAGATAAATTTTGACATCTAAATGTAATTTTTTAAATCTAATGTTCTGCTTCTTTGACTATATTGTAATCACAAATCATAATTAATTATTTAAATCTGAATTTGACATAATTACCTAACAAATTATTTATCAGATAAATTTTGACATCTAAATCTAATTTTTGTAATGTAATGTAATTTGCTTCTTTGACTATAATAATATTGTAATTTCAAATCATAATTGATTATTTAAATCTGAATTATTTTGACATTTACCTACCTAACAAGATATTTTGACTTTTTTTCCTATAGTAATTAAATAATACAATCATTTATGTACACAATTTGTAGTTTAGTACGAGTAGGCTCTTTATTTGCATGTAAATATTGTAATTAATTATTTTTGTATGCCTATAATAGGCTGATCATAGCGCACATTAACCTGAAACATGTCCAACCACTGTACCTATGTATCACAAATAAAATATTTATGATTATGATTATGATTATGAAAATTGGTTTGAACGAGATCTAGTAAGTAGTTTTTTTTTAATACGTCATCAATCGTAAACCGCAACTTTTGCTTATAAATACCTACAGATTTGTACGGAACCCTCGATGCGCGAGTCCGACTCGCACTTGGCCGGTTTTTATCTCTCTCTCTCATCTGAGCGTGTTCCCGGTTGTATCCTCAGCTGGTTTGCTTCGGAGCCCAGGGTCTGCTTACCGGCTTTTTCTTCTCCACTTCGCAAGGTGTTCGGCATCCTTAGTTTAGAGTCCACTGGCTCGAAGGATTGGATGGAATATGAAAGGAATGAAAGCATTTGCTTATTTCTACACTACGATAAATATTATGAAGAATACGAAAATCAACAATTACTTTAAACACTTCATTTTATCTACCAGAATCATGTGTTTGGTCCCCGCTGTGGGAACCCAGTGGAAGTTGAAGTCACCCCCAAGATGGTACAGAACATACTAGCGAATATTAATGAGTGAGTAGATTTATTTTATTTATTTAAGAATTATGTATAGACAAAAAAAGGTACAAAGGTGATGCTTATTTCCAAACGAATCTCTTCCAGCAGTGCGATTCTGTTGACATTTCAAAGTGAAGGCTTGGGTGGAGTGACCTCGGGATGAAGTGAGCTGTCAAAAATGCTAGTGATTGATACAATACATTAGAGAATTATATCAATAGTTGAGTTTACCGAATTTTAATGCTACAGCTAAATGCATTTTATATTTATAAAAGACTTATGTTAAAAAAACAATTATTACCAACATTTTTAGGTATCTAACGAAAATTATGTATTTTACCTGCCAAGTTACTTACCCAATCGTTGCCAATATTACCTATAAGTATTGTTGTACTCATCCTCACCAGTAACATTTTTGTTGGCACGTGCACATTGCCGCAAAACGCATGTTAGACCTCAATGCAAAGTGTAGTAATAGGTAGCTAAATGACAATTGAAACGAGCGAAGTGTTCGCTTCACCGTATTCCGCTGACTTTTAGGAGAGGTGAGGGGAACGCGCGGACGTTCCCCGTGGACATTCTTTTTTTAAATGTTAAATCTTCCATGATAGCTAAATGAAACGCGTGAAGTGTTCCCTTCACCGTATTCCACTGACCTTAAGACAGGTGAGGTGAACAAGCGAACGTTCCCTTCACCCAACGAGTGACCACTCGTTGACAGCGCGCGCATTTTTTTAATCATTGAATACCTATAATTAGCGAAGTTATATTCAAAGCTTTCATATATTATAGTTGAATAAAAGAGATTGTTGATTTCAGTGTAGTGTAAAAGCTACAATAGAGTATAATTGTAATAAAGTTATAATATAGTATAGTATAATTATGAAATAAAATAATACATTTCTAAATACACGTAGCCATTTTAGTGGCCTTACAATGACAAGTCATCTATTCAATATATGTATAATACACATTCATAAAAAAAATAGATTTTTGAATTATCAAGAAAATTAAAATGTTTTTAACTATCATGACACATAACGTAGTTTGTAACATTCAGGAGCGAGCGCAGTCCGAGCTTTGTGTTTCGAGGACGGCGTGAAATGAATCGGTGACATTAATAAACAAAGTGTTGTATAGTTCTAATGCATTATTTATTTTTATTTTACTTATATTCCTAATTCATTTATTTATTCCTAGTTTATTTCGGGTATTTTAAGTGGGCCGCCTTTGTAAGATGACTATAATGGCACCGTGTTTAACATGAAATTTATAAATATCATACTAATATTAGCACGATATGAATGTTTGTTAGTTGGTATTTTTGGCATTATGATACAAATAATACATACTTGTATGCAACCATGATAGGATGATAAGATAGTGCTCTTTCTTTGTTCCTCTAAAAACTGCATGAGTTTGGCAGTCCTTAATGTCAAGCAGTAGTGAATTCATTGGAATTCGTTACCGCCAAATCTGTTGTAGTCTACCTTTATGACCAGGACAAACTCAAAAAAAAGACGGTGTGATTTGGTAGCCCCTACATACTCAGCACGCTCAATTTTTGCTAGTCGCCAAAATGTAGCTCAAGCTCCACGCGTTTATAACATACTTAATCGCACTCTCAATATTTACCCCATGCAGCTGTATGAGTGTAAGAGGACCTTGACTGAATGGCTCCTTACACTTAAGTACGAAGGCGTGGATGATATTTTGGTTACTCCAGGTTGAACTTCATACACACACACAGACACAAAACAAACTTGTTGGTATATATGAGACCCATTTACAGGTATATGCACACACACTCACTCTCACCCGCACACACACACACTCACACCCACGCTCACTCACTATCACACACACTCACACACCCACTCACAGACACACGCACACTCACTTTCTCACACACACATAAACTCACCCATAAACACACACTTCCACGCAGTACACTCTATGCTCATACACTTACGTTATAACTATTCACTTTTCTTTTCTTTATTGGCTTTTATATAAAATGTGTAACTTTTAACGATCTGTAAATCGAGGGAGAGCGAGGCTTGTCCCAACACAAGTATCTTCGGATTACTTCCTGGGAAGCCCCGGCAATTTAATTGTATACCGCGAGTATCTGACATTGACGCACAAACGATTTCTATGGGTCCAGGGCATGATTCTGGACACCCTAGACTTAGAATTTTTCGTCGGCTTTTTTCTCATTTTTTCATTTTTTTCAAGGGTTTTTTTTTACTTTAGACTGCTCATAATCGTTATTCTGACCTAACCCAATGAGATTTTTAATATGAAAATAATTAACTACTTTCACTAAAAAGAGCAATCTAAATAAAACCACAAATAGATATCAGCTCAGCTGAGCTGATACCTATTTGTGGTACCTCTTGAAAAAAATGAGAAAAGAACCGACGAAAAATTCCAACACTGGGGTGTCCAGAATCATGCCCTGGACCCATGGAAATCGTTTGTGCGTCGATGTCAGATACACGCGGTAGATCTTAAGTTATTAAACACATTTTTAATTTTATTTTTTATATTTTTTTATATTTAAAACAGCCTGCTCACGGTGGGCTGATGGTGGCAGTCGTTACGGATATTCAGAAGCCAAAGCCAAAGTAAACACTTCACTCACAGTCTTGCCATGAAGTACTGTGTTTTCCACTCAAGGGGTTGCGGTTTTTTTAATTGCGTCTATTTAATTTTTAATATTATCTAACATAGTTTCAAGACCTCTATTACTAACAATTGTGGACATTATTAATCTACACTAATATTATAAAGAGGAAAACTTTGTTTGTTTGTTTGTTTGATTGTAATGAATAGGCTCAAAAACTACTGGACCGATTTTAAAAATTCTTTCACCATTCGAAAGCTACATTATCCACGAGTAACATAGGCTATATTTTATTTTGGAAAAAAATAGGGTTCCGTAAGATATTTGGGTTTTTCGGAAACAAGGTGTAAAAATCAACCAGAAAAGTTACTTATTTTGCGTACGCTGCCTAAACTATAAAAGATAGAACCATAAATTGTTCTAATTAATTGTAGATCTTATAAATATCTACAAAAAAGTCCGCGACACACTATACCTATCTATGTCGAGTGAGGCACAACAATCATTTTTTTATTTAAAAATCTTGTTTTTTTTTGGACTACATTTAGACGCGTTTATTTTACTCATGCTATTAATCCTTATCGAAATAAAGTATTTCATCACTAAGTACAGTTTATGTAGATAATATTTGGTCTTTGAATGATTAAAATCGGACGTTTGGTTTTGAAGTTATGGCGAAATTAAAATATTACGATTTCTGCTGCACGGCCCGTTGCGAAGTAGACGTCACCAAGGCGAGGGTGCGCGTGCGGGAAAGGAGTATAGATCTATGAGTAAGGTACCCGCGCGACTAAGACGCGAGCACAGTACTTTTATACTATATAGGTAGACGCGAGGTCGGCTCCCTACACCGCCATTTTCCGGCCTCGCCGTCGAAGCCCATCGCGACGACCCAGTAACGATATTACTCCCCGTCTTTTGCAAAACGAGCCAGCCCGCGAAGCTGAGCCAGTAGTTTTAAACTCCCTAAATAATGGAACCATGACCCTGCCTGTCCCTTGCTGTCCTCCCCATAACGATGCCGCTGAGCCGAGGCCCGTACCCCACAGGGGGTGCCCCCAGCGAGCGAAGTTGTAGGTTTTAGTTTTTGTTGCCTTGGCTGGGGGCCTTAAATTCATTTGAGGCCACCACAGGTTAGCCCGGTTCAGCAATCTCCGTCCCTCAGAGGGGGTGAACTGCGAGTGGTCCGTCCGAAAAAAAAAAAAAAAGTCGGCTCCCTACGCAGCGGTCGTGCGCGAAGTCTAATTATTTTCGTGCGATTTTTTTTAGATTTCGTTTTTAAAACTACACCTACGCAAAAGTTCTTCTCAGAGCTAAACAACAGTTCTTCTCAGAGCCAAACAACAGTTCTTCTCAGAGCCAAACAACAGTTCTTCTCAGAGCCAAACAACAGTTCTTTTCAGGGCTAACCAACAGTTCTTTTCAGGGCTAACCACTACTACTGGTCCGATGTGAAAAATTCTTTCAGTGTTAGATAGCCCATTTATCGAGGAAGGCTATAGGCTATATGTATATCATTAGGCTAAGTCAAAAAAGAGCGCAGAATTAATGGAAAATGTGACGCAGACGAAGTTGCGCGGGTCAGCTAGTAATATTATAAAGCAGAAGAGTTTGTGTGTTTGTTTGGTTGAGTACGCTAATCTCAGGAAATACTGGTCCGATTTGCAAAATTCTTTCAGTGTTAGATAGCCCATTTATCGAGGAAGGCTATAGGCTATATGTATATCATTAGGCTAAGTCAAAAAGGAGCGCAGAATTAATGGAAAATGTGACGCAGACGAAGTTGCACGGGTCAGCTAGTCTGTAATAAAATAAACGATAAAAAATAAGGAAATGCTGGGTAGATGAACAGCTGGTGACCCGTCTGTCTGCCTGTTACTTCTCGCAAGTGCAAGGAAAAAATTTGACTAAATATGGACAGGAGCGGGACATGGAGGCGCTAGACAAAATGCCATTCTCTCAACGAACGGATTGATCACGTGACATTTCGACAGTCCAACCGTCTGTCTGTCACTGAGCTGTATCTCAAGGTCCGTAACAGCAAGACAGTTAAATTATAGATTTTCAGAGAGTGTGTATTTCTGCAGCTGCTTTAACACAAATAATCCTACTTCCTACTTTTATAAATGCGAAAGTTTGTAAGAATTGATGTTTGTTACTCTTTTACGTCAGAACGCCTGAAAGGATCTTCATGAAATTTGTCACAGAGGTAGATTATAGTCTGGAATAACACATAAGCGAATAACAGTAACACGGAAGTATGTTCCCTAGAGATCACACGGGCGAAGTCACTGGTAGTAAAAATTAAATTAAAGGGGCATACAAGAAACGTGTTTTTTTTTTCGGTTTAATGGTGCGAGAGTTCACCCGCACTTGGCTGCTCATTTACGTACTAAAACCTGATACTTTAACATTTCAGTATTAGAGGCGAAGTAGCCACTGGCAAGGAAAAAGGAAAAGACAATGAACCTCTACCGAGAGGATACGGCCTCCTGAAACTGGTAAGTTTTTATAAAAACTAATATAAAAACAAACACAAATGTATAGTTCACCTGTTTAGTCATCTAGTAAAACCAAGCAATGCTGGTAACATAGGCTATATTTCAGGGTTTCGTTCCCAAAGGGTAACAAACGGAGCCCTACTAAGCCCCCACGGTCGTCCATGCGTCCGTCCGTCGTCGGTCTTTGTGTCCGTCTGTGTATTTCTTTTATCGCTATAAGTAACAACAAATAATAAAAAAAAACAATATAAAAATTAAACACGAAACTTGGCGGCCTAGTGCCACAACAGACGGTCCTATGTATCGCGCATCCATCGGCTACCTTTTTTTTTTTTTTTTTTTTTCGGCTGTGAAAAAATGCGTTACGCATACCCTCTCACTCGGGGGAGTGGGAGGGGTATGTGGGACTCTCCGGGCAAGCCCGGTATACCCACTAAAACAACCCAGCACCGAAATTCCAGCAGCGTCTTAGTGGGGGTGGACTGGGAGATCGGCGTAGCCTTTACGTCCAGTCCACCTCCGACGACCGCCCGCCATCACAGCGGGCCCTTCACGCCCTCCCCGTTGGGGGAGGGATCCATCGGCTACCTACGACCCACACCAGGTCATCGGTCCAACTATACTTAATATGTTACCTATTATGCAATTACAGGAATGGGACAAAGAATTGGCATTTTTAGCACAAGTATTGGCTAACCAATGTCTTGGAGGAAGAGGAGACCTTTGCAGATCTACTGGTAAGACAAACAGTTTTTTATGCAGATAGAGACGGTAGTCAAACGTGCGCCTACCAATAATAAAATAAAGTTCTGATTACCACATCATCATTAAACATCAGCCTAGTCACAAAAATTAAAGGATAGAAAGAAGATACTTGATTCGAATATTTTGCTGTACGATCATTTTCGAAGTTACAGCTCGTTGAAAACCACACAAAAATTTGGAAAAAACATTACGTCTTAATTTTTGTGACTAGTGTATACAGATCGTAACCGAAACAACTTAAAACTTGTAAAGGGATAATTTTAATCATTTTTACGAACAAATTTTTCGTAAAACTATTTTCAAACTCACATTAGGCGAACAACAGAACAACTCACGTATATTACTATATACGTGAGTTGTTCTGTTGTTCGCCTTATTTCGCGTTACATTACATTTGCAAATCTCAACAAAATGTTGTTTATGCTAGGCGCCAGATAAAAGAGCAATAGCGGTCATTGACTCACGTACATTTGTTGACTTTCTAAATATCAAAAACAGAAAGGGAATTGCATATCAAATAAATAATCGCCTATCAATATATACTCATCATTTATATTATTTTTTACATCAAATAACTTACTTCACCACAGATAAACTAAATGTTTAACAAAACCACCCAGAAGTAGGAGCCCCGCGAAGCGGGGCTCCGTCCACGACGCCTTTATTAGTATTGATTTGAAGCAAATTTAGAACCGTCTTTAGAAAAACTGCTGTAAACAATATAAAAATAGAAGCTATAATATTTAAAAGAAAAAGAGTTAACATGTATTATGTGCGTTAAGATTATTAGCATTGATGAAAAAGCTTTTGCTTTAGAAAAAATCGCTGTACGCTGCGAAAATAAATTTACTGTGGTGTGTTTAGTGATATTTTGAGTTAAATGTTTTGCTGTGCAATCAGTAATTTTAATGGGAAATCGGAATCTTATTGCATAGAAAAAGTATTTTTTTTTTGATTTGCGATTAAATAATACCCAAACAGAAATAAAGACGACTTCTATCGTGGTCATTTACGTTCTCAAGTAATGTGAAAAGGTTCATAACTAAGGTTCATAATATTAATTATTCGGGTATCTATAGGAACGTTAGAGAAAGGTGAATAACTTCATTGTAAGTTTATCTCGCGCCTATCATAGTACATTTTTTGTTTCTGCTCTTCACGATTTCATGGTTTGACCCATTCTGAATTTAGTTCATAACAACCCGAAGAAGAAAATTAAAAAAAACCTAAAAAGGGGTCGTCCTTTTGAAGTTTTTCGTTACATTTGTAACACCTGTAATACACCAACTGGCTTTTCCGATTACCCACAATTCTATTCAAACTTCAGCTACTCTTATCCCGGTGCCATTTGTTAAGGCTGACTGTCCTCTTGAGCGGAGAAGGGAGGAGCTGAGAAATATAGAAATACCAATGGAATTGCATAAAATTACCATTATAAGTCGTAGTCACTGAGATTTTCTACAATACCACTGATAAATATTTATCTAATTCTTTCCTGTCCGCTCAAGAGGACAGTCAGCCTAAGAGTGGTCAAAATTTAAAATTCAAGCATTTATTTCAATTAAAACATTAACAGGCGGGCAAGTTTTGAATTCTCAAGGTCGGTCGGTCCAAAAAGTTGCAGCTATTTGCACGTTCCAAAGCGTAGATCTCTATGGAGAAGAACGTGCAAGAAACTCCACGGACACTCTTTTAAAAATAATAAATCTTTACAAAGATTTATTTACATCGGGTTGAAATTATACATACATGTGAGAACGTTGTAAAAGACGAGCAGGATAAAAGTTTCCGGAATAAAAGAAGAATCATTCAAAAAAATAATTAAAATCAACCATGGCAGCTGAGAAATTACCAGTCCTAACTGACGGCGCCCGTTAACGAACATGACGCATGCGCCAGCACCGTTCAGTTCGACCATTTTGAAGGGAGCTAAATGATTAAACGCATACGCCACCATCAGCTAGATTTATGAGTAGCATGACACTCCCAACCGCCAGGGTACATTCAAGTCAAAAACATAAAAGTTTAAGTTAAAGGTACACAGTACTCACACATGAGCTCTTAATGGCTGAAATCATACAATGCTTAGTAAATTGATTCTAAAAAATGCAAATTTTTTCTTACAATCTGCAGCCGGTCCAACAATGTCTCCAAAATATTTACAGATTAGTTTGTGCTCCCTAGTGGCTGTAGAACAGGACCAGCATTCAGCCAAGCATTTTTATCTTCAATATAATCCCCCAACTTATAATATGCTTGCCTGCATAGTGTGCGTTTATTACAAGACTTAAAGGAGATGGACAATTTACTTAGGGCACTCTGCCTAGCATCTACAAATTCATGTACATTAACGAATTTTGTCTTATTTTGAAATTAGTATGCTCTAAAATTAATTGTTAAAGTTACATAGTTCAGTAACTTCAGATTTCTTAAAACAAAAACATGTCTTTGTCATGAATCTCCTCGGGCTTATAACTAAGTGGTAGCCAGATTATTCTGCATGGGTAAGCTACGCTTGATCTCCATCTCATTCATTAATTGATGACCACTAAGCCAATAACCAAGACTTTAGGAATCATGTTTAATAATTTTCTTTACCGTGAAGGAAAACGTTGTTAGAAATCCAGGCCTCTCTCTTGTCTGATGAGATTTAATGTGCCAAGTGTAATCTAAACCCTGTGAGAGTAGTAGGACAGGAATGGAATCATTAGTTACCCAAGATATGTATAACTGGATAGACTCTTGATAATAGAACAAAAAACATTTGATTTCACATTTGATAACAGGTTAGGTAGTGTCATAAAGGATTGCAGTGTTAAAATAAAAACAAACATTAAATAACTTTTGAATGAAATATTAAACAATAGCAATGGTCGATATGGAGAAAAGATAATAACATATTAGCACAGTTTACGAACAAGACACAAACTCACACGCAACGCAACGAGTACAAAATATATACTGTCATGTCGTTTCGTTTTTAAAGATATTTTTTTATAAAAAAAAAGTTATTAAACATAAATATTTCATAGCATAGCATTCGAGTAATTAACAAAACATGAATGTGATTATGATTACGACGGTGCAAAATTATGTATTTAACAGTCAGAATAATTTTTAACATTACTCTGATGGAACTTAAGTAAACTTTACAGGGAATGGAACGTTTATCTAAAATGGCGCGTTAACTCGATACGCCGGAATCAAAAAACAACTATTTAAGTTTAAATACTTTTTCTGAAGTTCTACTAAAATGTAAATACTTTCAAAAAATATATTTGTATTTTAATTTATTTGTAATTATACGTATATTAATGTTATGTTCGTGTCAAATGAAACCAAAGATTCAATGCAGACTGACTTTATTGATATGTTTTACGTGTACCCTCACAAAGTTAATATTAATTATACGTTCATACCCTACATAACACTGTCCCCTCTTATTATAATATTATTATTATGTATCTAATACCATCACACAAACACATACCCGATATCGTAACTATTAAGTATTTAACTTAACACCAAAACAACTCAAAAGGTTAGCTTAAATATAATGACAAAATTTTATAACACTAGGTACATATTTCACATAATATGTCAAGTTGCTTCACATTACTTATTTTGTGGTCTTTAACTTCTTTGCACAATCTATGGCAGCTCTCCGGCGTAAACGATTATTATCAACGTTTAGCGATGACGTAGACGGTAATGAACTTTTATCTGTCAAAACTACTTGATCGGAAGACTCATCCCTTTTTCCCTCGCTCTCGTTAGATATGTTTGGTAGGGAATCTTCCGATGAAGTGCTTTGTGTTTGTATAGCCGAACCATTAGGTTCGAGAACGATTGACTCCCTATTTTCGCTAGGGCTCGGACCCGTGATAGAATATCTAGACTTCCTAACACTTTTAGTCAACAACTGATCGATGTGACGCTTATGAATTTGCCCGTCATTCGTTTTTATCACGTACGATACCGGCCCTGACCGTCGCAACACTTCACCCTCTGCCCATTTTTGTCTATGTTTCGAATAATCACGCATAATGACTGCGTCCCCAACGTCTGCTTGCCGCATCGGCGCGCGTGCGGCGGCCGCGCGCTGCTCGAGCGCCAGCTGCGCGTCGCGCACGCGCTCGCCCGTTTCCGGGCGCAGCAGGTCTAGTCGGCCGCGCAGGCGTCGCCCGAACATAGCCACTGCCGGCTCGCGCCCCGTAGTACTGTGCTCCGTATTACGATACATAAAAAGGAACTTACTTAAAGCCGTGTTATCATTAACATTTTCTATTAATGCTTTCTTTAAAACCCGTTTAATGGTACGTACTGCGTTCTCGGCGGCTCCATTACTGGCGGGATGATATGGTGCGACGGGCAAATGTTTTATGCCGTTACGCTTAAAATACATCCCTAATTCCGAAGATGAAAATGGCGGACCATTGTCACTGACTATTCTCTTAGGAATACCAAAACGGGCAAAATGCTTCCTGAAACTGTCGATAACGACTGAAGCTGAAGTAGTGCTCACTCGCTCCACTTCAATCCATTTTGAGTGAGCATCAACTATTACTAAATAATACCGGTTATTTAGAGGACCAAGAAAGTCAACATTTAATCGTGACCACGGCTCCTCGGGCCAAGGCCAAGAGTGCAGCGGCGCCGGCGCGGGCTGAGCGCGCTGCGACACGCACGCCGCGCACTCGCTACTGATGCGCTCAATATCGCTGTCTAACGACTCCCACCACACGTAGTTGCGGGCTATCTGTTTCATTTTGACTATGCCTGGATGTCCGTCATGGATTTCTTGCAATATTAAGTGTTGTAACACTTTGGGTATAACAATCCTGTAACCCCACACTAAACATCCGTGATCTAAATGCAATGAATCCTTCCTATTAAAATAAGGTTTTTCAATATCGATGCTAACCCGTGACGGCCATCCGAACATTGTATAACCAACTATTTTATTGAGGAGAGTATCCTTATCCGTTTCTGTTTTTATTTGCTTAAAACTGAGAGGAAAGTTTTCCTCAACAAAGTTTAAATAGCTGCATTCGTCGTCATCTTCTCTTACTCGTCTAGTCGAGCTAAGAGGGAGACGTGAAAGAGCATCAGCGAAACAATTCCTTTCCGAGCGTATAAATTCTATTTTAAAATCATATGCGGCTAATTTAATGGCATATCTTTGAATCCTGCTAGCAGCAGTTACAGGTATGCCTTTATTGTCGCCAAGTATATAACTTAGAGCGCGATGATCACTCCTAAGTACGAAATGTCGTCCGTATAAATACTGGTGATGTTTGGTTACACCGAATACTATCGCTAATGCCTCCTTATCTAACTGTGAGTAGTTGCACTCGGCAGAATTTAATGTACGCGAGGCACAACAAAGCGGCCGTTCGCTGCCGTCATCGTATCGCTGTAACAAAACCGCACCCAAACCGTATGGGCTACTATCTACTGCCAATATAAGTTGTAAACTTGGATTATAATGTGCGAGCACCGGAGAGCTACTTAAGACCTTTTTTATTTTAACAAAAGCATTTTCGCATTCATTGTCCCACTTCCATTTAACATGTTTTTTTAACAAATCATATAAAGGCTTCAAAACATCACTCATATTAACGCAAAACTTTGAATAAAAGTTTACCAGTCCTAAGAAACTCCTTAACTGTGTAATATTACTAGGTGATGGAGCAGCTACAATAGCTTTAATTTTTTTTTCATCAGTGTGCAATCCTTGTTTATCAATTCTGTAACCTAAATAAGTTACGGATTCTTTAAAAAATTGGCATTTACTATAATTAATACGGAGACCATTTTCCTTCAATCTCTGCAATACGGCCCTTAAATTAGACATATGTGAAGACTTACATTTACCGCTAATACAAATGTCGTCAGCAAACACAGCCGTAAACGGTAAGCCACTTAAAGTTTCTTCCATTATCTTCTGGAAGTTTTCTGGTATACACTTAATACCAAATGGCACACGGTTGTAAACAAAAGTCCCTACGTGAGTGGTGATTGCCGTCATTGGCCTTGATGCCTTTTCGAGCAAACATTGCTGAAAAGCATTCGACAAATCCAGTTTAGTAAATAGTTCACCCCCACCCAGTGTTGCGAACAGGTCCTCGATCCGTGGCAGTGGGTAGTGAAAGTCCTTCAATCTAGGATTGATTGTTACTTTGTAGTCTCCGCAAATGCGAATATCCCCGTTTGTTTTGACTACAGGTACTATAGGCGTACCATAATCCGATCTATCAACTTTGTATATCACTCCCTCCGCCTGCAACCGATCGAGTTCTCGCTCGACGCGCGCCCGCAGCGCCAGAGGCAGCGGCCGCGCCTTCACAAACACTGGGCTCGTATCATTCAGGTGGAGCCTGATCTGCGACTTGAATGTACCCAAGCCCTCTGCAAAAACTTCTGGATATTCATCCTTGAGTGCATTTGCCAACAAATTCTCGTCGGATACATAATGGTGGCTATTAAGTGCGTCGAAACTTGATAATTTTAACTGTTTTATCCATGTGCGCCCCATTAACGGAGGTCCACCATTATTAATAACGAACAATTTTAAAGATATTTTTGTTTTGCTGTGTGTAATTGTCACCATTATGTAGCCGCTTGTTCGAATAACGTCTCCTGTATATGATTTAAAAGTTAAAATTTTACTAATTATCGGTAGCTTGGAAAACATTTTATCGTAAAACTTTTTAGATATAGCTGATATCTTACTGCCCGTATCTACTTCAAACTTTATAAATGTACCGTTGACATTCAATTTAATGTAAAAAGGGCCATCATCATCATGTTCATTTACGTTACTACTATGATTGATAAGATCTAAGTTATAAAAGTTGGAATCGTTATCGGTATCCGAGTCCGTATTAGAATTGTCAAGATAGAACTGACCTTTGTTTGTCTTCTTAGTCGAATTACCATTCTTGTCACTACGAGTGCATACCGATTTTAAATGTCCTTTTTCACCACACTTATCACACGAATAATGCTTGTACCGACACCTGCCCTCCACGTGGCCTGCCTTGCCGCACCGCGAGCAAGCGCGCCGCTCTGCAGCCGCCGCCGCCTCGTGGGCGCTCCGCGGGCGCGCGCACGCCACGCGATGCATGCCGTCGCTAGTGCCGGCGCTGGAGCGTGCGCTCTCGGCCTCCGCAGCCGGGGCGCTCGCCACACTCGCGTGCCGCTCCGCCGCTTCGAGAGCCATCGCCAACTCCACACCGCGCTTGTAGTCCACATTCTTTTCGGCGAATAACCTTGATCGCATCTCCTCACTGTATAGGCCTGATACGAACTGGTCACGTAGGTTGACCTCCAGGGTTGCTCCGAAATTGCAGGTTTTTGCCAAATGTTTCAACCGTTGTAGGTAGGAACGAATGCTTTCACCCTGCTGCTGCTTCCTCTGCCTAAAAATATGCCTTTCGGCTATTTCCGATCTCTCGGGTTCCAAATGATCTTTCACCAGTTTAACGAGCACATCGAAAGTCTTATCTTCAGGCTGATCCGGTGAACACAAATCGCACATTAAGTCGTAACACTCCGAACCGACCAACGTTACCAGCGTAGCCACGTGTAAACTTTCATCGATGTCGTTTAACATTATGAACTGTTTGATTCTACGAATATAAGTGTCCCAATTTTGAGTTCCGACTTGGAATTCTTCCACTTTTCCGATCGGCATTTTAAGATTATAATGATAACGCGTAAAAACAGATAATTATTAATTTTCCTCGTCGCCAATGTTATGTTCGTGTCAAATGAAACCAAAGATTCAATGCAGACTGACTTTATTGATATGTTTTACGTGTACCCTCACAAAGTTAATATTAATTATACGTTCATACCCTACATAACAATTAATATATACGCAACTGATTGTAACTAGGTTGAAACTGGCCATGTCATTTCGTCTCATTTAGTTATAATATATGGGGAGGTATCTCATTTTAACATTTTAAACAGTACCCCATGAAAGATGAGGCTACTTTAGCCAGTCTGAAGCCTGATTTAACTAACTGGACCCTATTTCTAGTATCATAATTATGTCTCTCGCCTTTTTTAGTAAAAATATGTAAATTCATCCTGACATACATGATGTTTTCGTAAATGTATTGACAAGGTGCCATCATGATGTTAATAATCTTAAACAGTTCCCATGCCCATGAGGGCCCCATTGTAGCCTGGGGTCAAGCATAATTCCCAGGAAAACCGTTTTATCGATGAATTCTAGTTTTTCCCTGTTCAATAATATGTCACAATCACTGCTTTTGACATTAGGTAAAGCAAATCTTATGCACGTTTTCTTTTCATTTAGAATCAAATTATTCGCCGTGAACCAATTTTAGACTTGCATTAGGGCGTTATTTATGTCATTAACATCGTTTTTCCTTCTATTTATCTTAAAAATCAAAGAGGTATCGTCAGCAAACAACACCATATCAAGATTTTGTTGTAATAAATAAGGTAAATCATTAATATATACCAAAAATAAAAAAGACCCGAAATCGAGCCTTGGGGGACGCCCATTTTTACGTTTAATCCCAACAAATTGACACCGTTTATTTGAACTAATTGTTTTCTATCATTCAAATAAGATTTGACTAAGTTTAACGCTGTTTTGCCTAGTCCGTAATGCTCGATCTTCAGGAGTAATGTATCGTGATCAACGCAATCAAACACATTAGACAAAAGACACCTATGGCATCCTGGGCGTCCTCCCACGCATTAAAGATGTGCTTTAGTAAGGTGACACCAGCGTCGGTTGTATAATGTCCTTTGGTGAAACTGTTTATCATTTAAGATGTTATTCGTTTTAAAACGACTGAGCATTTGATTTAGCATTACTTTTTCAAATACCTTACAACACGCAACACGGATACTGGTCTATAATTATTTGTGTCTTTACTATCCCCAGATTTAAAAAGTGGTCGCTTCAGTCTCGATAATTGAGGTACAAACCTTGATAGACAATCCCCATAGATCTTCGATCAATTTAATTTTGATTTGTTTAAAAGCTTTTATTACTACTATAGGGTTTATATGTTTAAAATTAAATTCAGTCGGGCAGGCTGAACGCAGCTGGTGCATCTGGTATACCAACAAATAATAAAAATTAAATTGAATTAAAAATTGAAGGGGGCTTCTTCATAAGAAACATGTTTTTTTTAGATTAAAGTACCGAACCCTTCATATGAGAGTCCGATTCGCACTTGGCCGGTTTTGTCATATAAATGTTAGACGCTCGCTCCATAACGAGAGTGTTTTGCGGCAACTGTATGATCATACATCTTCACGACCTATAATTGCGGTGACTCACTCCCTCTTTTCTTCACATTAATGTTTGAAAATCAGACTAAACGCATGGCGAAATGAATCATTAACGCAAAACAATCATTTTCAGATAGGTTCCCGAACCCCAGCCAAACCATTGCAGTTGTCCGTTACAAATATCCGGACTGGGAATACGTGAAAGCCAACAATACTGAAAAAGGCTTAAATGAAAATAAACTTATATTTGCAGTGGATAAATTTTTCAAGTCCTCACATGCGTTAAAAAAAAAAGTGACGAAAGAAATCATTATGAACTGCCCACCTTTGAAAGAGTAAGTATTGTTATGCATTGGTTCCGTACTCATACTTATTTTTTTTTTTTACTTTTGATAGGTGTCTATCAAAAGACCATCATGTGAGATAGTGTCACATGATGGTAAGCGATGATGCAATCTAAGATGGGGCACGCTTACCTAGAAGCAATCTATTCACTCTTCTCGTCCAAGGATATTTAATTAAAAACTCCCAGGTTGTAGCTATCACGAAATACAGACTCCGGCAGGGAATTTCACTCCGTTGCTGTACGCACTGTGAATGTGTTCCCAAAACGTTTTTTGCGTTTGGGTGGGATGTCCACCATGTACCTACCGGTGACGCATCGCCGTTCGTCTTATGGGCCGATGATGGAACGGGTTTGGCGGAATTAAATTATGCAATTCCGTCGCACATTCCCCAAAATGCAACCGGTAGAAAACCGACAGGCTATCAACTCGGCGTCGATGCTCACGACTTTGGAGCTTCGATTCGACGAGCCTATCATTGCCGATGATCCTCTTGGCTCGTTTCTCGATTGATTCAATAGGATCCATTCGGAAACCCAGGCTTGCTCATCTGTTCGTTCGTCCATCTTTCTAGCCCTAAGAGCCAGCGCACATAATATGGCGGAGCGTATCACAGAGTATGCCCACAAAGTTTTGTAAACACGTGACACATTAAATCGGGTTCTCACTAGCGAGCCGTAACCGAAATCGTTGCATGAACTGATACCACAAAACATAGTGTGTACCTGGTTCCCAAACCTGCTGTGAACAGTACGCGTGCGGCTCAGAGCGAGCTGACGATTGTCGATTTTTTCCGTGAAGCGCTCATAGACGTGAAGAGTAAAGGTTGTTGCACGCTGCTACGAACCATAAAATTTCTAGTGTTTATTCGTCATGAGTGAATGGTCAGAGCACAAATGTCTTCTACTGATAGATGCCTTCAAGGAAAACAGTGTACTGTGATATTCTATCCCGACAACTTCCATAATCCCACCATCTTCGTGACCCTTTATGATCACCGAGTAAAGCAAATACAAGTATGCATGCTGCACAAGCGAGAAACACTTTGTCTGATATCGTGGAGTTACAAACCAAAACTGCGGTTCCTCGTTACGGTTACAATGATGTGAATTTTCATACACACTAAAACCTCGTAACTGGATCTATGTGGCTCGCTAAATGAGTACGGCAGTAAGGTAAGCGTTTGGGTGAAGTCGTGAGCCTTTGTAACACGCGTACACCGAGACCCTCATTACTGTATCACGTAGGTTACAGTTAGAGCTCCCTAGTGAGTACCCGGCTTTAGTCGAATTTTTACCCGAGTCTACACGACCATGAGCTAGACTGCGCATACTCGACAAACCTGTTGTAGGTAATATTTGAATTTAAATTTTATTTCAATGAGGACAATGTCAATAATAGTTTGACAGTGAAAATTGCTCTGCGCTGCGTTCTACCATATGTGGCCCTCAGACGCAAGGCTAGAGTATACCAGGTAAACCGTTGACCTGTATCCAAATAAAACCTAAAATTGGTTCGTAGTTTGCGTTTAAAAAATACACCCCACAGGGTTAAATTTTGTGGAATTCATTCGGTAGTAGCCCAGTGGATAACCTTAGGTTAACATTAAAATCGCAAAGAACGATGTAGTTCTACATGTGTAAATGTTGTATAGATTAATTTCCTAATTATATGTGAACCCAAATTTGCAACTTCGAAAAGCTTGTGCTCGCTGCGCAGCACGCGATAAACTGGGACTTTTTTCACTTTTTGCTCTAAGAAACAAAAACTGTGCGTTTTCAACAAGTAACATTCAGTATTTGTATAAAGACACCTAAATTTGCAATAAGTTAAGCCCAACCACAGCTCTATGATGGCCCTTCAAAGATCAATTTTTCTCGAAAATTGTCAATTTTAAGTATTGCTCCCGTGCGTTGCAAATTATTGGCAAATTGTGTACGTGACGTAGATGAATTTTGATGCCAGAGGACAGTATGCAAGAGGTATCCCCCATCCATCATTACATAAGTGTTGGCATTGAGGTAGATGTTTTCAGGGGCTCGGGTGAAAGCTTCGTAAAAATTTTGATATGATCCCCTTTCACATTTTTTGAGTTTAGGGTGGCTTGGGATCTACCTCCTCCACGAGCCACGAGCTTCTTTTTAACCTTCTTAAAAAAAAGGAGGAGGTTCTCACTCGGTTGCATTTTTAAGTTTCTCACCTCATTACTCCGTCATTCATGAATAGATTTTGAAGGAATATACTGCGTGATTGTGGTAAATAATTAAAGATATTTAATTATAATATCAGACTTTTATTTTACTATTTGTCAGTACCGGAAAAAAGCGCTACATGCGCATAAAAAGAAAAAAACTGAGGGTTGCGTTCCATTATATACTAACATCCTCCCTTGGGACGCAACCCCATTATTTACCACAATCACGCAGTATATTCCTTCATGGTAGAGGTCCGTGGATCGTAACCACGCTCCAAGGGAGGATGTTAGTATATAATGGAACGCAACCAAATCAGTTTTTTTCTTTTTATGCGCTACATGCGCATAAAAAGAAAAAACTGATTACCAGTACCTACTGATAACCAGTGATTTCTCATTACCATCTTTGATGTATGTCAATTTTATATCTTTGGTACCCAGTCCAGTGTGCAGCTGTAGGACTTTTATTAAATCTGCTCAGTACGTTCACTGCAAATAAATAGCGGATGGTTGTGTACCTGACCACTGGTCTGTTTTCCTTTTAAACACCCACTTACATGGAAGAGCCTTTTTGCCTGGGGCAGATCTGTCAACGTCCATGTTTGATTTTTCATCGGAGAAGAATATTCTTCATCCATGGCCCTCTTCCATTCTGTCGCTTGTGGAGATGCGAGTGCTTCCTCAACAGTCTATGGGTCACTTAAATCAGCAAATAGACACAATAAGCCCATCTTGTCTTTTCCTGCATCATTTGGCTTATTCTTTAAGCGTGTTGACCTTAATGTCACATTACTATTGAAATCTTGTCCAATAGCATGTGGAGGATAGTAAGTTTCATCAAGTTCCCCGGTGTCAGTGTCATACTCACTCGAGTCATCACTATTACCTTGTGTTTCTGAGTTTTTACCGGACATCACAGGTGCAGAAGTGGACAACTCCTCCATGTTCATTTTATCTTTCTGACTGCCCCGGAACTGGCAGTAGCTGTTTGACTGTCTTTTACTGGAACACAAGTTTCACAATCAACTGGTACACTGACATCCTGAACATAGTTTTCAAAGAAGGCGACATCTCTACTCTTGACAATTGGGGTCCATAAAACGATATCCTTTCGTGTTATCACAATAGCCCACAAATATCATTTTTACTGATTTTCTATCCCATTTTTGGCGTTTCTCTTTTGGTACATAAACCATAGCTTCAGAGCCAAATATTTTCATGTGAGATAATACAGGTTTCTTACCTTTCCACATTTCATATGGCGATTTACCTTGTAGTGACTTTGTCGGAGAACGATTTATGATGTATGCAGCCGTTGCCAGAGCTTCAGCCCAGTATCTCTTCTCTAGGTTAGCATAGAACAGCATGCACCGTGCTCGTTCTACTAAAGTCCTGTTCATTCTTTCTGCCATGCCGTTTTGCGCCAAATGAAGTATTCTCCATGGGGCCACACAAGTCGGAATGTATCAGTTCTAGTGGCCTTGTTGCTCTAGAACCCACATTTTTGAATGGTGTCCGTGCTTGCCTACCTTCCATACAGTGAGTGCATGTGACATTACTTTGTTCCTGAGTCAGAGTCACACCGTCAGCACAACTGGGTAGCTTTTTTACATCTGGGATGCTCAAATGGCCCATACGCAGGTGCCACAGGTAAGTATTATTACTATTCTGAGAACTGGAGGCTAAATGTGCAACTTCTTTACAAGTATTTATGGTATATAACTTGTTGCTCAATGTTGCAGTGCATACCACCTCACCTTTTCCATTTTGTACTTCACAACACCTGTCATTGAAAGTGACCTTGTGTCCCTTGCTTACAATAGTGCCCACTGAAAGCAGATTAGCAGCTAGCCCTGGGACATATAAAACATTGTTAACTTGCACCACATTATCTTGACTTATGTGTATGTCCACACAACCAACTCCCTTCACGGCTAATGGCTCTCTGTTAGCTACAGTAACACTCTTTACAGATGGCTCGGTGACATTGTACATCCAATCCTCCCTACATGTCATGTGGGTGGATGCACCTGAGTAAAGAAACCACTTGTTTTCATTGATGTTCCCTTTGACAGTCGCTGAAATAGCTGCTACAAAACTGGAGCTTTCTCCTTTCTTTGCTGATTGTTTCCTGGGCTGTTTACAATTTTTGGCAAAATGGCCATTCTTATTACAGTTGTAACACCTTGGTCCTTTTGATTTCTCTGACTGCGCATTGTTACCAGTTTTCTTGCTACTCGTGTAGAATGCAGTTGACTTTGATGTGTTAATCTCTTGTATGAGTTTAGATTTTACTGAGTCAGCACTTATTTGGATACCTGAACTCTCTAACCCCATTATCATTGGCTTGTATTCGTCTGGTAAGCCCGCCAACATTAACGTACCAAGCCACTCATCATTGACATTAAACCCAATATTGCGCAGTTTGTGAGCAGTGTTCATAATCTTACTAACATAGTCTTCAACGCTATTGCTTGACTCCAGTGTTGTATTTATCAAATCTTTAAGTAGACCTACCCTTCTTGTTAAGCCATTGTCATCAAAAGCCTTTTGTAAATTCTCCCATACTTGTTTTGCAGTCTTGCATTCCTGAACATGTACGTAATTCTGTGGGTCCAACAACAATATCAGCTTCGACTTCGCCTTTATATCTTTAGCTGCATCCACAGGTTTGTTATCGGCTTGTTCGACGCAGCACCAAAGATCCTCGTGTTCCAGATACGTTTTCGTACTGAACTTCCACGTCGCGAAGTTATCTCTTCCGATCAGTTTCTCTAAATTGAACATATTTGAACCCATTTTGCTGGTTTTCTTCAACAGAATATGCAATTACAACTGTGATCGGAAATTTTCTTAACCTCAAATTTAAATTGCACCAACAATTTTACGGATTGAAAGTTAATTCACTTTTCTGATATTTCCAACTGTACCACCTCTGAACCACGCTCTGCTACCATGAAGGAATATACTGCGTGATTGTGGTAAATAATTAAAGATATTTAATTATAATATCAGACTTTTATTATACTATTTGTCAGTACCTGAAAAAAGGCGCTACATGCGCATAAAAAGAAAAAACTGATTTGGTTGCGTTCCATTATATACTAACAGATTTGAAAAAATATTACATTACGTAAAAGGATATGGTTACCGATTGTTTCCATTTAAATTTCATTAAAATTAGTTTAGTAGTTTTGCTTTTAAATTAAAATAATTGGAATTCGTTTACTTGGGTGACGTAACAAAGTAAATGAAATTGTGTATTTTGCTTTCCTGTGACACTCCAGTGATGGTGCCACGGGAAAGTCACAGGAAAGCATTCCCTTGACTTGCTTTCCCGTGACAATGAATCCGACATCCAAATTAAAAAAAAGACTGTAAAAAGTTTTAACAAATAAACTAAATTATGATTATTGTCTTGTCAGACTTCCAGATTTGAACCTGAGATTTTACTTGAATCTAATACGTGGCGGAGCGACTCATATCGGTTGCGGTGTTTCAGCCTATTCAAAACACAGGATGAATAGTAATGGTGATTCTATGCAAAATGTAAGTGAAATTCCTTGCTTACATTATCTACTATGTCCGAAATGATTGAGCTTATATATAAAATTCTTCCGTTACTAACTTATTGAGTGACGAGTGAGAGAACACAAATTTACTGTATGTGCCCCTTTATTTTTTAACTGAATTCCCTACAAAGAAGGAGGTTCTCAATTCGGTTGTATGTTTTTTTTGTATGTTTTTTACCTCATAACTCCGTCAATTATGAACCGATTAGAAAAATTCTTGTTTTATCTGAAAGGATATACTTGCAAATTGGTCCCATTTAAATGTTATCGAAAATGGGTTACGAATTTTGTATTTTAAATTGAAATAACTGGAATTTGTTTACTTGGATGATGGTTTTATGTTATCCAAGTAATCGAAATTACGTATTTTGCTTTTCTGCGATTTTGCAGTGGTGTTGTTAGGTGTGGGATATCGGAAGATCGGAAGTCAGTGTCAAAATACGAAGAAACTGACAAAAACACCGACTTCCAAAATTAAAGTTATTTTTTACTTTGTAGTGTTTTTTTTTTTTTCACTTGGAGGTCGGTTGTATTTTTTTGTAAAAAGTTTTTTTTTATAAAAAAGCTAGTTAGTATTAGTAGTTTTGTAGAAGCTAGCTATTTAAAAGCAATAAAAATTATCTGACATGAATTCCTTTTTTCAGAATGTTCAAATTGTTTGCAACATCTCAGACTCGCCGAAATCAAAGCAGTCAGTGTATAACACAGTCCCTCCAGTACCAGGACAAGGCCACACTAAACGTTGTGGCTGCCCAAGAGGCTACAAAGAAACCCGCAATTGTCTCTGCGAAAGAGACTCATTATTTCAATGGAAAGGTTGGTCAGAATGTCACAAGGCCGTAGTGCGATTCTGTAAACGAGTCACAGTGTACGCTTGGAAGTCAGCACTGAGCTGTCGATCTATAAAAACAAGATGGAATGATAGTCGGTCGTTTCTATAAACATGTTGAAGCGATGTCTTGGGTGAAGTGATCCCTAAGCTGCCGGTCGATTCTGTAAACATGGCGAAGTGACGAAGTGGGTGAAGTGACCACAAAAAGAGTTGTCAAACCATATAAATAAAATGGAATGACAGCTCACTTGTCGTTCACTCCACCTAAGTGAACACGGTGAGATGTCAACAGAATCGACCGGCTGTCATTCCATGGTTACTTGAATTTACAGCTCACTTTGTGATCACTTAACCCAAGCCTTGACTTCGACATGTTTACATATTTGCACTTCTGAATAGATAATTCCATTGTGATAAAAAAATTTTAGTCCTTCTGTCACAGTCAGTTTTCTCCTGATCTACTGGACCGATTCTGTTGAAATTTAGTACACATATGGACTTCTGTGACTCAAACACCGTGGTCACTTGGTCACTTTTGGACTAAAAGCAAAAAAAAAATGTATCGAACGGTAACAAAAAAAAAACAATCAAAAATAAACAACAACAACAACAGAAACAATCTAATCACCTCATACACCATGTAACTACCTATGTTTACAAATAAATATTCTTATTCTTATTCTTCTTCTTATCAAATGAAAGTATTACTGTGAGAGTTTTAATTATATTTGTTCATTATTTCATCATTTGTTCAAGAAATTAGGCCAAAAATTACCATTCCTCCCCAAATTCATCTCTAAATTACAGAGCCCGAAAGTTCGAAAATTGTGCAGACAATAGTTCTTTAACGCCACCTACAGATTAAAGGAAAACCTATAAGAAGTCTATATAATGGTATTAAAATAACATTTTATAAAAATTCAATGGGTCTGGAACTCATTGTACGCAAGTCGAACTCGCATTTGGCCAGTTTTTTAATATTTGCTTTTCCAATTTTGGTCTTATGGTTTGTGAAACTGCTTTTTTGTGTTGTGTTTTCTATTCATGTTTATACCGAATAAATGATCCAACTAATCAATATATTTATACAACTAAAAATATTTAACAGGTCGACACCTGAAGAATCAACCTTAAACGGCGAAAATATAGTAGCCTTATCGGCAACTAAATTTTGAGCCGTTTTGGGTTGAAACTCTTGGACCATGGGATCCGAGTGCTCACGTCCTATTTAAAGATCTAGCAAAACGCTTAGTTGACGCTTCGCGTGACCCAAGGGCTGGCCTTTACCTTGGACAGAGGATAAGCATTGCCATACAACATGGCAATGCAGCCAGTCTTTTGGGCTCACTTCCAGTCGATAGCGATGGGGAATTTTTTGACGCCATATGTTACTTAGGGGTTTTAATTTCTATTTTAAGTGTATATAGATTGTCCTTTTAATTAAATTATCTATTTATATTGTACCATATTCTAACAAATAAACAATTTTGGGCAGATTTAAAGCAAGATTATAATAATAGTGTAAACCGTCTAATTAAAAATCAAGTTATGGACAAGGATATGCCAAAGGAATCAGTACTACAAGGTTCCTCAGAAAGTAAAGACAAACAGACCAATGGGATTGAATCACCGCACACTACCTCAAAGTGAGTTTAATGCTTTTAGTTATTAATTTATTTATACGTCGACATCGTCTTATGTATACTAATGACATTACAATAATAATATAAACAAAAACACCGTTAATTACTAGTTGCTACTGCATTACAGCATTACAGCGGAGTATTAAAAATGAAAAAGGAAATACAAAAATGACCACAGTGCGCGAATTAAACATTTATAAAAATTTTATATGGGTATGACTCTAGTCTAGGTCAAAGTTGACAGACACAAAGTCGACGATGGAGCGAGCTTACCCAGAATAAGACTGTTTACTCTAACTTTGAACAATAAAATTAAAATTCATGTGTTTTTTAATGAATATTTTATTTATCAGATCTCGAAATATTGTGATACGCAAGGGAAATATTACTGAAAAAATTCATCCTTCAGAGGTAAAATATGGTGAAAATATTGAAAATACCGACGAATTTTCCAAGGTATTAAAAAAGTATTTTTTTTTACAGTGAGTCGAGTAAAAGTTTATAATAATAATACTCTTTATACTTTTTGTAGATAACCAGCGCAATAACGCCTAAAAAGAAATATATAGATTCAAAATTTGCCCACGTAACGGATGGTCCAGTCATAAAATCATCAAATTCTCAGAAACACAAACCAGTACTCAAACTCGAACATACGGCAAATGTTTTTGATGATCTTATATTTAAAGTGCGAACATACCAAGAGAAAAATGATACAACTAAGAGCACATTAGAAGTAGTCAAAAAAAATCTTGTTGGCAACGTTAATGAACAAACAGATAATTTTAAAGCACAAAATGGACATTATAATTTTGCACACAAAAGACTGTTGTCAATACTAAATTCGTTAGAGCAAGAAGTTAAGAATCTTAAATTTGATGATGATTTGAAACAAATATTTGAAACTAAAATGAGAAAAATATATGAAAGCGGTGTACATAGAGGCAAAGAAACATCATTACCTACCCGACTAGGTAAAAAACTGAACAAAAAGAATTTGCACGAACGGAGGGCTTATCCGGAAACTGAAACCAATAAAAGTATTGAAGATGAGATAGATTCACTGAGGAAAATGATTAAATATTGGTCAAAAGGAGAAGAAAAGGAACACAAAATTAATTACACTGAAAATGAAAACTATCCAGACCAGAATCATAATTATGTGGCTCAACAAGTGGATGCATATCATGGAACAAAATACGTTAACGATATGGATAATTCGTATGAAGATATTCCAAGGAAAACAGCGTTGGCAGAACATCGAGATTATCACATTATACTCAATGATATTTTGAATGGAAAGCTCAACATAGATCGTCAGCATGGACAAACTCGTAATCTCCAAGACTATTCTAAAACTAAGGATCAAAAAACATTTTCCAATGACAATGCACGACAAATTATTTTATCAAAAGCAATCGGTTACAACTTAGACAACTATGACGACGAAAAGATTGTGTTAGATCGCAGTGATATTAATAAAATAATAAAGTTACAAGAACAGGTCGAAAGAATAAATAAAAAGAATATCAATACTGAAGATATATACTTAGATAACAAAAAAAACATAATCAACCCAGGCCGAAGATCTAGTCTTTCCAATAGAAGACTGAAAATGAATTACCCTTTTAGTCGAAAGAGCAGAGTAAGTCTTAATATTAAGCGTTAATATTATTAAGCGAAAATTTCGCGTCAATTGTAACTGTTTATTTTTTCGGTACCTTGGATTCACCAGTGGTAAGATTTCGTGCCATTGGCCCAATGGCATCCCCTCCCATCCCCGCGTCATCTGCCTTCTTTGCATCTGGCCTTTTCCCAACTACATTGGGGCTTCCAGTCAAAGCGGATTCAGCTGCATACCAGTATTTTACGTGGAGCGGCTGCCTACTAGACCTCCACAACCCGTTAACTGTTACCCGTTAACTGTGGTATTTCTTGGCAAGACTGGAGGCAGATTTACTGGCTTCTGACAATCCGTGACGACTGCCAAAGATCTACAAATGACAGCCGAGACGGACAGCTTAATAAACGTGCTTTCCGAGGCATGGAGAAAACTCACTATGTTAAGATGGTCACCCACCCACAGACCAACCTTGGCAAGGGTTACTTAAGCTTGAAGATCGACCCGTGCGGCTGTTGTTATTTAGCCACGAGCTATTTTTCCCTCCCCACATCCATACCGAATCACGAATCAAACCTCTTTCATTAAAAAACGCAATGTTTTATATCCTGTGGCGCCCGAGTTTATTAACAAACTCAGGAGATGACATTCTCTTTCAATAAAACTATTCAGTTGTTGTTGCTTCGCTATGGAGGTATTTACGCCCGTAGCCTAATGTATATTAAATAATTTTTATTTGAATAAAATAATAATAATAATGAATCATTTTTCATGTACGCATATAACTTCGTAACGACTGACACAAATTGGAGAATTCTTCAATAATGGTGATTGTAATTGTTAAAGTGAGCTTAGTTAAAAAAACGAAATCTTGGCGAAGCCGGGGCGCGCCACAAAGCATTTTACAAAATTTGGTCTTTTAACACAAAAACTAAAAATACCATAGTAGTTTTAGAATTTCGTTTTTAAAACAGTATTTAAACATGCACATGTTTTGGTTTTTTAAGTACTAAGAGTTTCAAAATAGTTTTAAACGGTTATTATATTTTGTCCTGTGGTTTTTCAGGATGAAGAAATGCATCAAATTCTGGTTCGGCGACCAAGCCAAATGGATGCGCTTAGAATATCAATGAATCAGCCGAGACAATCGATCTATTCAAGTGAAAGAGAAACATTTATGTTTTAGTAAATAAACTAGTTGACACTACCATCATGTTACATTTTGTATTTCTTTAACAAGCTCCGGTCCCGGTTCACAATGATTATGCCTGTATGCTATATAATGATAGTACTAGCTGTTGCCCTAGACTTCGTTCGCGTGTAAAAATATTTTTATCTTTAAATGAAGAGTATCTTATGTTACTTCTAATACCTCCAAAAATATTTATACAAATCTTCGTGATATCGGTTACATAGTTTTCGCGTGAAAGCGTAACAAACAAACTTACATTCACATTTTTAGTATTAGTGGAGATACCCAAGGTCAACCTCCGAATGGTTCAGGAGAATTGCAGAATATGGAAACAAAAGATTAGAAGCTATGGATCTGGGTGGTTTAGTGGACTAATTACGTTTACTATGGAAGAACTATTAGCCCCTGCCTGACACAAAATAAACATGGCTTTAAAATGCCAGGGGGTGACTTGCACACTCAATAAATGGGCCCCCAAAAGTGGTCGCCAGCACAGAGTGACGTAGCATCAAGGGGGCAAAATCATGATACATAATACGTATAATTATATATATATATATAAATATATATATTTTTTTTTATTTCAATAAAAACTCAATTATTATAATTGCAAACCAAGACTTAGGTACACCCAGATTTTTAATTAACAATTGAATTGAAGTATTGTCTACCGACGCCTGAAAAGCTGTCATTTGGCACGTTTAGTACGATTTGACACGTTCTTTACTATAAATACTCATAAGGCTGCATCTTGGTTTTTAATGGTAGCTCACCGAGGGGCACCGCGCGACCCGCGCTGTCCCTGCATGCTTCCACGTGGAAAGTTCGAATTATCGACCCTAGCGCCGTAACATCAAATTAATTCAAACCGCCAACTGATTCAGTGTTGCTCGCATACAAACTTCATAAACTTCTTCTGTCGAAATATTCACAAAAACAGCACTCTTATAAACAATGCTTTTAGACGTAGAATTAAATAAAATAATGATCGCAGGCAAATCGTTATTTCTTTTTATATTTATTTTTTACATTTTTACAGTCGTTGATAAGCTATATCATGTTTGTATGTCCCCAAATTAATGTGAAAACTATTAATTCAGTAGACCTTGTTAGAGATAGCACTACAGACTTTTTAGCACTCGGTAGGTATGGAGTAGATCAGTTGTAAAAAAATCAGCTTATCATTATTGAAATAAGTATGATATGGAAACGAATGAAATGATAAATGGTCAATTTTCTTATGAGAACTAGTACACACTATGTGAATAAATAAACATATCAACTGACTCAGCTGATGCCCTGAACCGTGTAATGTAGGAGCATCTATCGCCTATTTAAATCTACTAGCTGACGAGTTTTTCCTCGGGATCCTGTGTGTTACTTACAGGATCACATTGACTATCAGCTGACAAAATTTTATCTGGGAGAAAATGACGTGTCTAAAGTTATTCGACCTTTTGCTTCATGCTCCGACTGAGAGATAAATCTTTGGAACGTTTATTTATTATTTTGCCATGAAAAGCCCTTAAAATGTATACAGATTTAGATTTCTAAGACCTTATTCTATCATAATTGTTTTATATTATAAAACAATAATATAACCCATACCTATGAGAAATTACCTCTCTCTCTCTTTTGAGGTATTTACCTCAGAACAAAAACTTACGAAATTCCAATGTCTTTTAGTATTTTTCGCTATTCCTCTTAGCTTCGGATTTGACCATCCAGGCACACTTTAAAAACAAAGTCCGCTGGCAAGATGCCAAAGGAAAACTCATCAGCTAGTAGATTTAAATAGGCGATAAATGCTCCTACGTTACACGGTTCAGGGCATCAGCTGAGCCAGCTGACATGTTTATTTATTCACATACTGTGTACAAGTTCTTATAAGAATCGAATAACACCGTATTTTGATAGTTTACATGATCATTTTTAAGAGCGATTTTGTACTGTAAAATAATTAGTAGTTTATCAGCCATCTCATTACCATAACACAAGCATTATGTTGCTTAGCTTGAGACTATAATGGCGTTGTGTGAAATGTCCAAGGATATTATTATTCCATTTATTCATTTTTTAAACATATTGTTTACATTTTTAAATATTTCTATACTAATAAAAAAAATAAAAAGAAATATATAAAAAATTGTAGCCCACCGGTATCGGGAACAGGGTCCAAGCTACCGGTGGTCAGGGCTCCCGAGAGAGGAACCTCATAATACGCGCCGTGTCCAGGAGTACTGCTTTCTGGATCAAGCCCTTGATCCAGCTGCCAACGAGAGCCTCTTGAGGTGTTGGTCGAGGCTCTTGGCAATAATGCCAATCGCCGTCACAACTATCGGCATAATGACTGCTGTTTCACATCCCACATTTGTTTCTCTTTCTCAGACTTCACGAGTTTCTCGTCATGAGGGACTGCTATATCAACAATCATTGCACGACGCTCTAGTCGGTCTATCACCACTATCACTACTCAGGCTTATTGGCAACAATAGTCCTGTCAGTGATGATAGACCGATCCCAGTACAACGTGCAATTGCCATTTTCGAGAACTGGGTTGGGCACATACCTATAGTACGGTACTTCCGATTCCACAAGATTGTATCTCAGAGCAAGTTGCTGGTGGATGATTCTGGCTACAAGGTTGTGCCTGTGCAAATAGTATCCGTTAGCCAGACTAGAACAGCCGGAAATAACGTGGCGGATGGATTCCCCGGGTCGGTGACATGCCCGACATATGTCAACCGTACCGTCCTTCACAATGTATTTCTGGTAGTTGTTCGTCATCATAAATTCATCCATGATCGCACAGACAAAACCTTCGGTTTTCCCAAAGAGATCACCAAAACGCAGCCAGGCTACGGACGCTAAAAGTCTACATCGGGCCCATGTAGTAGGTAATATATGTTCATAAAAACATAACCACTCTGTCATGGAACCATCATTCAGTGACGCTAATTGCCTATTATTGAAATTACTAGATGTAGCTATTATATGTATATACAGATCGCCATCCTACAAGTGCATTAATAATTTCTTTACGTCATTAAATGGCTTATTAAAATCTACTAATGAATACAAAACAATTGCTGTTGTTGGGGATATCAATATAGATATAAAACCCTCAAGTAGTGACACCAAAAGTTGTGAATATCTAAATCTTCTGGCTGAAAATGGTCTTCTACCCGCTCATGTCCTGCCTACACGTGAATCCAATTGTTTAGACCACGTTAATCTAAAGACAAACCGGGTAGCTCAAACACTGGTTATAAAGACATACATAACCGACCATTTTCCTGTCCTATTAAACCTAACAATCCCAAGAAACAATTCTCCTAAATCTAAGCAAGTTACAAGCTATGATATGGCGGTCAATTATATACTCTTCTAGAGACAGACTTCTCTGATATCTTGGATACTGATGACCCCAATCTTGCTATTGATACTTTAGTAAAAAATATAAAACACGCTTTGGAAATAAACACAACCTCACGTAAAGTACCAAATAGAAAAAAAAAACTTAAGCCCTGGATTACTCCAGGCTTACTACGATTCATTTCACACCGTGACACTATGCATAAAAAATCAAAAGAGTCGCCATCTAATGATGTTCTCAAATCCTCATACTCCAGATACCGCAATTTCTGTAATGATCTCTTGGCCAAGCTAAGAGAAAAATACGAGGCCTCTCAATTAGACCTAAGCACTAACCCAAAACAAACCTGGAATGTTGTCCGTACAATAACCAATACGATGCGTAGTAAAAATCCTGCAGAGGAGCTTTTGAAAATTGATGTGGATGACCCAACAACAGCTGTAAATACTGTTAATCAGTATTTCGCTGAAATCGGACAATCCCTTGTCGATCGAATCGACCATGCTTCGAATGTCCCAAATTATAACTGCGACATTAATAGATCCTCTCATCTAACATCTTTTTTTCTATTCGATACTGATTCTGATGAAGTGGGTGCTATAATATCTAAACTCAAAAATGACTCTGCTACAAGATGGGACAACATACCAGTTGCATTTTTAAAACGTTTAAAACATATATTATTTGCCCGATCTTAACTTACATCTTCAATCTTTGCTTAAAAAAGGTATTTTTCCCGATAACTTTAAACGTTCCATAATACATCCCGTGCATAAAAGCGGGAGTAAGGACTGTATCGAGAACTATCGCCCAATCTCTGTGCTTACGACTCTGTCTAAATTACTTGAAAAGCTTATTAACAAACGCCTGATGAAATATCTGATTAAACAAAATATTCTCTCAGGCTCACAATTTGGTTTGAAGCCCAATAAATCTACAGAAGATGCAGTTGTTCAGCTAACCAATCACCTGTCAGGTAATTTGGACCGAGGCCGGAAATGCATAGGTATCTTTTTAGATATGGCGAAGGCTTTTGACACAGTCTCTACACGTCTGCTTCTAAAGAAGTTGGAAATGATAGGTATACGTGGATTACCTCTCCAACTTTTTCAAGATTTCCTAACAAATAGAACTCAAACTACAAAAATTAACAACCACATCAGCAGTCCACTTCCTATAACATGCGGTGTGCCCCGGGGCTCTGTCCTTGGCCCGAGTCTCTTCCTTGTTTATGTAAACGAACTCTGCAATTATAATCCAACACACGGAAATGTCTTCTCCTACGCTGATGATACAGCACCTTTATTTCAAGGAGAGACTTAGGCCGAAACTAGCTCTTTTGCTGAAAAGGGCCTCCACCAAATATCAAAATGGCTAAACTTAAACCTTTTAACCCTTAATGTCAATAAATCCAAGTATATTACTTTCTCAATAGATAAATCCACACAACCTACTTCCAGTTTCTCCCTTAAAGTTCACTCATGTAGCAATGTTAACTCAATGGCCTGTTCTTGTCCTCCACTTACTAGAACCAACAATATAAGGTACCTTGGCGTTAACCTTGATGATACTCTATCCTGGACTACTCACCTGGACCTCTTATCAGCTAGAGTACACTGCTACAAGTGTGTTATAACTTAAATCTATACTCACTTTCCATTTCGAAAAATACGGCGAAATACACAATAAATAGGTACCTACAATGAAAAGTTCTGCCGCTTAGATACCTAACGGAAAAATATGTTGACTGAAGTAGTTTAATAAAACACAGGAGTAGGCAAACATAGAAAAAAGACCATAGACCACATCCCTAATCAGAATTGAATTTAACGTGCTCTGAGCGCCAAGGACTTGAAATGAAGTCAAAGAATGACGTCATGAAATAATTAGAGATGTACCTCATTTCTTATGGCTCTAATTGAGTTATGTATTTGTTTCTGTGATACTTATAATTTATCGTAGTTTTTTCTTAATAATTATGGATACTGTGAAATAAAACAAATATGGAAATATTTAATCGGTTTTTATTTATATCCGTAAAATTATAAATATAACATTACCTAACCTGCATAATTAATTCTCATTCATCGATATGACGCTACCCTCATCACTACTGTTACTATATATTTCGTTATACATTTATAGCTTGGCGCTAGGCGACGCATCGCGTTCTGTGTACGCTGGTGGTGAAAAGGTTAACTGAACATTGGTTAAAAGATCACCAAGTAGGATCCATTAATTTCGAAAATTATTATGTAGCTAGCCATTTCAGCCGACAATGTATGATACATGGAGGATCACTAATTTTAATTAAAAGTTACATTAAAATCTAAAGAAAGAAAAGACATTGTTAAACTGTCGGTTGAACACACCATTGAATTGTCCTGTGTTGAGTTGCATAAGCATGTTGTTGTATGTGTCTACAGACCTCCAAGTTACCAGAATCTATCTGTGTTTGATTCTGTAATGGAAGATGTGTTAAAAAAAGTTTGTACCAGCAATAAAACAATAATAATATGTATGTGGCGACTTTAATATTAAATTATTAGAAACTAACTCAAATCGTATCAGATTATTGAGTCTGTTTAAATCATATCATTTATCAAATGTTTTCATTGAACCTACCCGTGTAACAGCTTCTTCTGCGACTTACATAGACAACATATTTTGTAATTGTGATTACTTACGTAAAGAGATTGTTAATAAGTTGCCCCCTGATCACCGCGGACAAGCTATAACGTTTTGTACCTACATACCTTTACAAAAAATTGAAATTCAATTTAGACCAATAACAGATAAAAATTTAGAAAAAATTAATAATACTTTGGCCAGTAAATTATGTGATCAAAGTTTTAATAACATAGAAGACTCAAATGAGTTTTACGGCGAATTTTTTTCAATACTAAACGCTCAATTTATTGATAGTTTTCCAATAAAGTCTAAAAGTGCTAACACAAAGTTTATATTCAGTGATTGGGCAACTACGGGCATATGAATAAGTAGGGAAAAGCTATACAAACTATATGGCCTTAAGCAACATGTGAATTATATAAGCTTTCATAAGTATGTCGCGAAATATTCAAAAACATTTAAAAGTGTATGCAAAATAGCAAAAGCTCTGTTTATTAGCAATAAAATACGTCGGCGCATCCGCCTCTCAATACGTCTGATGTCACTTTGCAATATGTCAATGTCAAACGTCAATGTCGAATGTCAATGTCAACCGTCACTGTCAGATGTCATATGTCAAATTCCATAGCGAACACCGAGCACTGGTGAGGCGGCCATCTTGTAATAAATGGCACTTAGTGTTGTACCGTCGTGGAGCGCGCACGCAACCATGTGCTCGGTGGACGTTAAATTTTAATCCGTGCTAATCTTAGTCATCCTTAATTAAATTGTAAAAGTAGTGATTGTGATATTAAGAATTATAAGTGAAGTGATTATAGCAACAGTTATTTTATTGAAATATTGTCTCCCTACCCGATAATCCACGCCTACCCGAATATGCCTCATAATTCTGGTGATAGTCGAAAGACTTCATCAGAAGTGGGATTCGAAGGGTCAAACGAACAGGAGACAGCATCACATCAAGGAAATAAAGATCGTGGTGCAAGTACCCACGATTTACTCTCCGGTATGGAATCGATTTTAACAAGGCTACTGGCGGCGACTACCCACAATACTCAGCCATCAGCACAACAACATAATTCGACCCTGCTGGTGAAATTCGATCCCGACGATGCAGAGGCCGATATCGAAGGTTGGTGTAGAATCACGGAAATCATAGTTTCTAGCCGAAATCTCACTGGAACCGAGTTGTTACTTGCCTAAGTCAGTGCATTGAAAGGACGCGCCGCATCCTGTCTAACCAAATTAAAAAGTTCAGAGATAGAATGGCCTCGCATTAAAGAACTGCTACTGGCACGATTTGGAAAACCCATGCTCATGCAAGACTATTTCGACAGTGTTATGAGATTCGAAATTACACAGCAAGAGACGGCTTCGGAAGCAGCTATGCGTTTGTGGAGTCTCATTGGGCGCATACCAAAAGTGGAGATGAACGAAGAGGTTATCACTGGCTTCGTCATATCAGTCCTCAGCCAAAGAAACTCACTGATACGCAGAGAACTAAATTCATATACCATCACAACAAGAGCTCAATTGTACCGCGCCCTTGGTGGAATATCACTGAAGAGACGTCATGATGAAAATGAGGAGCAGCCTTCCAACTCTAAGAAACCACGTGTGACTGCTGATTCAAAATTTGGAGGATCCTGTCACTACTGCGGCCATCGTGGACACAAGATCGAAGAGTGCCGCAAACGTCGAGATGGGATCGCTGTCACACAAGTTCCGGAACGAGAGAAGACAGTCACATGCTTCACCTGCCGAAAACCGGGACATGTCAGTACGGCCTGTCCAAACAACAAAGCAGATTCAGTTAAGAAGGACGTGAACATCTGCGATCGGAATCTCGTGAAAGGTACTATGTCGACGTCGGCTGGTGAGTCAATTCCATTTTTATTCGACAGTGGTTCATCATGTTCATTGATCAAGAATAGCGTTAGCGGCCCAGCTTCAGGGCCCCATACACAAAGACACAGTTTACTTGACAGGCATAGGCGGTGAGGACGTAAAATGCACGACTCAAATTTCCAGTCTCGTCCGTATTCGGGGTATTCCAGTTAGTATATTGTTTCATGTGGTCCCAGACAATACCTTGGTTGAATCTGTCATCATAGGCAGAGACATTTTAAACCAAGGGTTTCATGTTGAAATGAATAGTGATTCGATTCGATTTTCATTGCGCAAATCCATCAACACCTGCCAAACTTCTAGTCGGTTAGATTTTAGCTCGATTGACACAGATTTAGAAGGCGAAAAAAAGGAGCAACTGCTTATGATTCTAAGCAAATATAGTGAGTATTTTATAGAAGGCATGCCTATTCGTAGAATAACCACCGTTGAGCTAAAAATCGATCTTATCGATCCGCACAAAACGGTGCAAAGGCGTCCTCATCAGATGTCACCATCGGAGAAAGCGATTGTAAGAGAAAAGATACAATCACTTTTAGATGCAGATATCATCCGAGAGAGTTCTTCGCCTTTTGCTAGTCCCATCGTGTTGGTTAAGAAAAAAGACGGTACGGACCGGCTATGCGTAGATTATAGAGAGCTAAACGCCAACACCCGACCTGAGCATTACCCACTCCCTAGGATAGAAGAGCAGGTGGACCGCTTAAATGGAGCGCATTTCTTCAGCTCCCTGGACATGGCGGCAGGCTACCATCAAGTGAGGGTTAGTCCTGAGTCCATAGAGCGTACAGCTTTCGTAACTCCTGATGGGCAATTCGAATATCTCGCCATGCCCTTTGGTTTGCGAAACGCTGCGTCCACGTACCAGAGATGCATCAATAAAGCTCTTAAATCTCTGAAAGATACAGTAGCATTAGCGTACATGGATGATGTCCTCTCATATTCATCCAGTGTTGACGAGGGATTACATCGCCTGGACACCGTACTCCAAGCTCTGACGGAGGCGGGGTTCTCTTTGAAAATGGCCAAATGTAAATTCATGAAAACTGAAATTAATTACTTAGGATACGTCATACGGGCGGGGGAGGTAAGACCTAATCCTGGAAAGATCAGAGCCCTCCTAGAAGTCCCATTTCCCAAGACAGCGCGTCAAGTAAGACAATTCTTAGGATTGGCGTCTTACTTCCGACGTTTCATACCCAATTTCGCCAACATAGCAAGTCCCTTATATCCCTTGACTAAACTTAGAGGTCGTATAACTTGGACGCAAGAGCATTCGGAAGCACATAGGCAAATCGTTAAGATTCTGTCTTCTGAACCCGTATTAACAATCTTCGATCCTGATAAACCGATAGAACTCCATACTGATGCGAGTTCCGATGGCTATGGTGCCGTGTTAATTCAGAGAGAACAGAATGTACCACATGTTGTAGCGTATTTCAGCCGTCGTACAACTGAGGTAGAATCCAGGTACCACTCGTACGAACTAGAAACCCTAGCGGTGGTACGAGCAGTCGAGAGTTTCCGGCATTATCTTTACGGCCAACACTTCACAGTCTACACCGACTGTAACTCCTTGAAGGCCTCTAAAGCCAAGACCGACTTGTCGCCCCGAGTTCATAGATGGTGGGCGTTCCTTCAAGCATATGACTTCGATATCATATACAAAGAAGGACGTCACATGGCGCATGCTGACTTCCTGTCTAGAAACCCATTGCCCTCCCCGTCAGGTTCGGGAGAATCTAGTATCACTTCTTTAGATTCGAACACCACACACTCGCAAATCTGTAAATTTCGTAGAATTACACAATAGTTGGATTCAGGTAGAGCAAAAACGTGATCAGGAAATCCAGAACCTTATAAGTCAGCATGAGAAAGGTGAGCTACCAGGAGCTATCGCTCACACCTATGATGTTCGGGATGGCATCCTTTACCGAAAAGTAGAAAGGAACAAAATGAGCTCCTGGCTTCCCATAGTTCCACGTTCCTTGGTATGGACGCTAATAAATCATGTACATACCGAAATCAAACACCTAGGCCATGATAAAACTCTCAACAAATTATATGAACAGTACTGGTTCCCTCAAATGTCTAAAAATGTGCAGAGGTTTATCGACTCATGCATAGTGTGCAAGGCATCTAAAGGAACCTCAGGGGCACAACAGGTAAGGTTGCATCCCATCCCCAAAGTCTCAGTACCATGGCACACCGTGCACATCGACATGACAGGCAAACTCAGCGGCAAGAGCGATAGAAAGGAATATGCTTCTGTCATCATCGATGCATTTACAAAATATGTCCTCCTAGAATATACCCAGTCACTAGATTCAGCTTGTGCCGTAAAAGCCTTAAAAAAGGCCGTGTGCCTTTTCGGTTCTCCCAAGAAAATAATAGCGGATCAGGGCAGATGTTTTATTAGTACAGAATTCAAAGAATTCTGCACTGGTCACAACATAGAGCTACACCTCATAGCAACCGGCTCTGCCAGGGCGAACGGCCAGGTAGAGAGGGTAATGCGCACATTGAAAAACCTTCTAACTATCGTCGAAAATGACACCAATAAAGTTTGGAGAGACGAGCTAGATGAGGTACAATTAGCACTTAATAGTACTAGATCTAGGGTCACTGGTTTCACACCAACAGAACTTATGTTTGGCATACGCGCACAATCCGTTGGAATGTCTCAAATAGCTGCCAATGTCAGCACCCCCTCTCGAGCTGATTTAGACTCCATAAGAAATCAAGCTTCCGCAAATATTCTCGAGGCAGCTAGCTCTCAAGAACAACTTTTTAATAGGGGCAAGGCTAGGATAAAACCGTTTAAAATAGGCGATTATGTTTTCATCAAGTGTAGCGAGCGTAATCAGACTAAGTTATCTAGAAAGTTTAAGGGACCATTCGTTATAACTAAGATCTTAGACAACGATCGCTACGAACTAAAGAGTATTATTAGATCTAGCAGAGTCTATAAGTACTCTCATGAAAACCTGCGTGAGGTACCTAGGGGTTTCGAGGGTTTGGTGGAGATATCAACAACATTGATTAATGACGAGGATGACGTGTCGGCGATCGATGAAAATGGTAGTGACCTAATAGAGTCCTCGGACACCGAAACCGAAACAGCGTCCAGGGCTAGTGATAATACTCTCACTGCCAGTTCCGATACGCTCTCGGCTTCGGAAGAAGATTTCCACATAGTCGTGGGTGAAGCTCAAGTTCACCGAAGTGAATGATTTTAATCTGTACGATAAAGCATGTCTATTTTAGCAGTGTAGTACAAAGCTGGTTGAAGGGGCCTTGAACGCCCGGGCCATGCTTTGGCAGTTAGTAACGTAAAGCTGGTTGAAGGGGCCCTCGAACGCCCGGGCCACGCTTTGGCGCTTAGTAAAGCTGGTTGAAGGGGCCTCGTACGCCCGGGCCACGCTTTGGCGCTTAGTAAAGCTGGTTGAAGGGGCCTCGTACGCCCGGGCCATGCTTTGACAGTTGGTTGAAAGGGCCTCGAACGCCCGGACCACACTAAGATTGAGGGTCAAAGAGTAGGCCTCTTTGCACACCTGGACCACAGTCGAATAACCGGATGTAAGGGCCCAGCACGCCCGATCCAAATTACCTGGCAATGACATTGAATCTTAGTCTGGTCAGGAATGACCGAGCGTATGTTAATGTGTATACTCATTTTTTTGTTGGAACAGATAGACGTCCCAGCATGTAGATGCACGACACAGCACGCACGAGGTCGTGCGACTGTCAGGATTGGCCGTGTCGGCGCATCCGCCTCTCAATACGTCTGATGTCACTTTGCAATATGTCAATGTCAAACGTCAATGTCGAATGTCAATGTCAACCGTCACTGTCAGATGTCATATGTCAAATTCCATAGCGAACACCGAGCACTGGTGAGGCGGCCATCTTGTAATAAATGGCACTTAGTGTTGTACCGTCGTGGAGCGCGCACGCAACCATGTGCTCGGTGGACGTTAAATTTTAATCCGTGCTAATCTTAGTCATCCTTAATTAAATTGTAAAAGTAGTGATTGTGATATTAAGAATTATAAGTGAAGTGATTATAGCAACAGTTATTTTATTGAAATATTGTCTCCCTACCCGATAATCCACGCCTACCCGAATATGCCTCATAATTCTGGTGATAGTCGAAAGACTTCAAATAAAATCAGCAGATGACAAAATAAAAAATACTTGGAAATTAATTAATGAAACAGGTAGGAAGAAAAAGCGTGAAACTTAATATTTAAAATACGTACATGGTTTCATAAACTCAGATGCAGAGGTAGCTCAGGAATTTGAAAACTTCTCTGCTTATATTCCTCGTAAAACTACAGAAGAACTTAACTCGTCACCTGCGCTCTCTGCTGCCTTACTTAGGAAGAATAGCGAATCCTTTTAAAACATGGAGTCCTTGTAAAACATGAGAATAAGTTTACTGTTAACTCAAGCGCAATCAGACGCAAAAAATCGGCCATGACCTTCTACTGTCCTGTCATGTCCACACCGGAATAAGACAGAGCACCTAGAGAAACTCCCCTATTTATGGTAAAACTACACCAAGATATTTAATTCCTGAAAATCCCTTACAACCGTCCAACATGGCGTTTCTAGCCTGGAACAAAAACAATTTTCAGGATCCAAGCCAACAAACTCATTATTTCTTATTTCCAACACTATTTGTCTTGATTGGGGTAATTCTCCCTTTGATTACATCGGCTACTTGAGAATGTAAAACCTGGTCACACTAAGTTACTGACAACCCACAGATTAAATATAGGTTGTGTGGTTCTCGAAATTTCTAGAAAAATGTCTTTAATGAAAAAAATATTTCACTTCCGTTTATGGTTAAAAGACAGTTAAGTATTTCCAAAAACTGAAAACTTTAAGGATTGGTCAATACGATATTAGTTCGATGGTTTCCAAACAATTTGATAAAATTAACTAATGATATCGATTAAAACTACAACTTCGAATCGGCAACCGCTAGAGGTCGCCTCCAACTGTCAGAGACTGACGTTTTAACTGAATGACATTTTCGGAATATAAACAGTCACAACATTACGATATGATGGATTTATTTTATTATGAAAAACTGTTTATTTAGGGTTTAGAAAAGTGATTTATCGTCAGAAAGTGCAACGCAACGGCACGGCAACCCCGCATATGTTTTATTACGGGTTGTTTTCTGCAAGGATAACAATAGTTCATTTTAATGTGAGGGTTCCTTGCCCAATTTGTGTATTGCCCAAATTGTTTATTGTTTTAGCTTTAAGAATTTAGCGTAATAACTTAAATTTTTGTTATGATGCCGACGGCTCTTTTGTATATGTTTTAACTGTTTTATATTTATTGTGTACCCTAGCTGTAAAAACCGTTGTACAGTTTTAATTTGTAACATGCCGCCCCGATTGTATCCCAAGTTTTCTACAATTATTGCTCAAATGTGAGTGTATTCAGTCTCTTCCCATCTACAGGAGCAATCGGACGGCATTCTTGTTCTCTGTTATTTATTTACTAGCTTCTGCCCGCGACTTCGTACGCGTTCCCGTGGGATAAAAATAGCCTATGTGTTATTTCAGACCATAATCTATCCCTGTTCCAAATTTCAGGCTGCACAGATTGTCTTTCTGTGGATTTTAAAGTTGTAAATGATGAAAATATTTAAATGTAATTAATACTAAGTTTTCACTTCTGCCGGCAGTCCCGGAGTGCAACCCTTTGTTTTAGGATATATAACTAAAGCGATTATTGTAGAGCTTCTCTTTAAACAACACTTGACGTTAAATTATTTTCAGGTAACAAAATATACTGTAGGTCGGGAGCCCGACCCGTGATAAAAGTTGCCCATGCGTAAAACATTGTTTTCGTAAATCAATTCCTACTAATTCGAATGTTTGGCCCTGGAATTTGTTTATCGTTAGTGCGAAAGAAATGTTTACTGGAAATTGGAGCCTTTTGAAGGGTATAGGCAAATCAGTAGGGATCATGGGTATTCTTGGTTTATGAGATAATTCAAGAATTTTTTAAATCGGTCCAGTAGTTTTTAAGCCTATTCATTACAATCAAACAAACAAACATACAAACAAAGTTTTTCTCTTTAGAATATTTAGACTTCGAGCACGACCGCTGCGTAGGGAGCCGTATACCTTACTCATCATCATTCCCTCCCGCACGCGCACGCCTTGGTGACGTCCACTTCGCAACGGGCCGTGCAGCAGAAATCGTAATATTTTAATTTCGCCATAACGTCAAAACCAAACGTCCGATTTTGATCATTCAAAGACCAAATATTATCTACATAAACTGTACTTAGTGATGAAATAGTTTATTTTGATAAAGATTAATAGCATGAGTAAAATAAACGCGTTTAAATGTAGTCCAAAATAAACTATTTCATCACTAAGTACAGTTTATGTAGATAATATTTGGTCTTTGAATGATCAAAATCGGACGTTTGGTTTTGACGTTATGGCGAAATTAAAATATTACGATTTCTGCTGCACGGCCCGTTGCGAAGTGGACGTCACCAAGGCGTGCGCGTGCGGGAGGGAATGATGATGAGTAAGGTATACGGCTCCCTACGCAGCGGTCGTGCTCGAAGTCTAAATATTCTAAAGAGAAAAACTTTGTTTGTATGTTTGTTTGTTTGATTGTAATGAATAGGCTTAAAAACTACTGGACCGATTTAAAAAATTCTTGAATTATCTCATAAACCAAGAATACCCATGATCCCTACTGATTTGCCTATACCCTTCAAAAGGCTCCAATTTCCAGTAAACATTTCTTTCGCACTAACGATAAACAAATTCCAGGGCCAAACATTCGAATTAGTAGGAATTGATTTACGAAAATAATGTTTTACGCATGGGCAACTTTTATCACGGGTCGGGCTCCCGACCTACAGTATATTTTGTTACCTGAAAATAATTTAACGTCAAGTGTTGTTTAAAGAGAAGCTCTACAATAATCGCTTTAGTTATATATCCTAAAACAAAGGGTTGCACTCCGGGACTGCCGGCAGAAGTGAAAACTTAGTATTAATTACATTTAAATATTTTCATCATTTACAACTTTAAAATCCACAGAAAGACAATCTGTGCAGCCTGCGGATAATGACTGCGTCGTCGATGTTAGTGTCGGTGTCTGTGAATTGACCTGGGAATCATTTTGCTGACCGTGTCTTTCCTGGGTAGGCTTTTTGCAGCGGTAACCGACATCCACGCGGCGGAGCCGCGGCCGACCGCTATTATTTATGTTTCTTTTTTTAAATGTGTGAGAAAGATTAAGAATGACATTAATAATCTCTGATAATAAATTCGTACTATTTCATTAAGTAAGTTATCCTACTCCTGCTATATATTATTTAATATAATAAATGCGAAAGTTTGTGAGTGAGTTTGTGTGTATGTTTGTTACTCAATCACGTCAAAACGGCTGAAGGGATCTGGGTGAAATTTGGAACAGGGATAGATTATGGTCTGAAATAACACATAGGCTATTTTTATCCCACGGGAACGCGTACGAAGTCGCGGGCAGAAGCTAGTCCAAAATAAAATATAGCCTATGTTACTCGTGGATAATGTAGCTTTCGAATGGTGAAAGAATTTTTAAAATCGGTCCAGTAGTTTTTGAGCCTATTCATTACAATCAAACAAACAAACAAACAAAGTTTTCCTCTTTATAATATTAGTGTAGATAAAATATAGCCTATGTTACTCGTGGATAATGTAGCTTTCGAATGGTGAAAGAATTTTTAAAATCGGTCCAGTAGTTTTTGAGCCTATTCATTACAATCAAACAAACAAACAAACAAACAAAGTTTTCCTCTTTATAATATTAGTGTAGATGTAGATAGTGTAGATAAAATATAGCCTATGTTACTCGTGGATAATGTAGCTTTCGAATGGTGAAAGAATTTTTAAAATCGGTCCAGTAGTTTTTGAGCCTATTCATTACAATCAAACAAACAAACAAACAAACAAACAAACAAACAAACAAAGTTTTCCTCTTTATAATATTAGTGTAGATAGTGTAGATAATAAGCTAACTCCATCTCCGTGAACCAAGTACTCATTTTGATTTGATGATTCCCGTAACGCCGACATAGCTAAGTAACCAACCAACGTTCCCGAAAGTGGTGACCCCGACGTGATCTCTGTCGTTACGAGAACGGGTTACCTAGTGCTTCGGTTAGTGCGCGGAATCGCGAAACCTGTGCGCGAACAAGTGTTAGTTTTTCATTCATGGAATAAGTAAATTACAACAAAATGGCCGGTGAGGACCAACCCCAGCCCGCTACAAATACACGTCAAGTGGTTTTAAAGCCTTTTAATCCGGCCAAGCCAGAAATGTGGTTTGGCGGAGCAGAGTGTCTAATGGCATTGGCAGGAGTAGCATGCCCGCGCTTGAAAGCTAAATGCGTCGTACGCGCCCTAGACACGGAAGCAATGGAAGAGCTCATTGATATACTAAACGAGTTGCCGGCTTTTCAAGGAGATGCATACCAACATGTCAAACAGACAATGCTGACAAGGTTTGGTGACTCACAGGCAAAGAAGACACGGCTTTTGCTCGAAGACTAGGCGATCAGTGTCCGCACACCATCACAATTTCTACGGCACCTAAAGACTCTTGCTGGGTCTTCGGTAACGGACGACGTACTGCGAGCAATCTGGGTAAAAGGTTTGGCTCACGACATGCATAACGTGGTTATAACAAAGACGGATGCCTCATTGAATCACCTTGCGGATGTAGCAGACCTCATCTATAATAATAATAATAATTCGAAATTCGAGCGTTAATACTTTAAATGCAGTGTTAATAATTATATTATCAATTCCATAGCTTCAATTCTACGGCTTTTGTGAAACTACTACAATGTCTTGAACTGAGAACAATCTGTGTGCCAAATCTCATTCAAATCCTGTCAACCATATTGAATGAGCTAATGTAGATAATACTTTATTTGGCAGAAGATTGCAGCTATTGAGACCTCGCATTACGACAATCTCAGCAACGAATTAGGTAAGGGAGGTATGGCAGAGCAAGGAGCTTCACGGACGCTTTTATCGGGTCCTACATGGGCCCGATGTAGACTTTTTAGCGTCCGTAGCCTGGCTGCGTTTTGGTGACCTCTTTGGGGAAACCGAAGGTTTTGTCTGTGCGATCATGGACGAAGTTATGATGACGAACAACTACCGGAAATACATTGTGAAGGACGGTACGGTTGACATATGTCGGGCATGTCACCGACCCGGGGAATCCATCCGCCACATTATTTCCGGTTGTTCTAGTCTGGCTAATGGAGACTATTTGCACAGGCACAACCTTGTAGCCAGGATCATCCACCAGCAACTTGCTTTGAAGTACAATCTTGTGGAATCGGAAGTACCGTACTATAGGTATGTGCCCGACCCAGTTCTCGAAAATGGCAATTGCACGTTGTACTGGGATCGGTCTATCATCACTGACAGGACTATTGTTGCCAATAAGCCTGACATAGTGGTGATAGACCGACTAGAGCGTCGCGCAATGATTGTTGATATAGCAGTCCCTCATGACGAGAACCTCGTGAAGTCTGAGAAAGAGAAACAAAGTAAGTATCTTGACTTGGCTCGCGAGGTTGTCGACATGTGGGATGTGAACACAGCAGTCATTGTGCCGATAGTCGTGACGGCCAATGGCATTATTGCCAAGAGCCTCGACCAACACCTCAAGAGGCTCTCGTTGGGCAGCTGGATCAAGGGCTTGATCCAGAAAGCAGTACTCCTGGACACGGCGCGTATTGTTAGGAGGTTCCTCTCTCGGGAGCCCTGACCACCGGTAGCTTGGACCCTGTTCCCGATGCCGGTGGGCTACTATTTTTATATTTTTAAATGTTTTTTTTTTTAATTAGTTTTATAGAAATATTTAAAAATGTAAAATATATGTACAAAAATGAAATAAATGGAATAATAATAATAATAATATATAAAATAATATTAATGGCATAATTGCCAAGAGCCTCGACCAACATCTAAAGAGGCTCTCGTTGGGCAGCTGGATCAAGGGCTTGATCCAGAAAGCAGTACTCCTGGACACGGCGCGTATTGTTAGGAGATTCCTCTCTCGGGAGCCCTGACCACCGGTAGCTTGGACCCTGTTCCCGATACCGGTGGGCTACTATTTTTTATATTGTTAAATGTATTTTCTAATGTTTTTTTTAAGATATATTTAAAAATGTAAATTTTATGTATATAGAAATGAATAAATGGAATAATAATAATACCGCGGAGCCTAAAAATTATAGACCCATCACGTGTTTACCGACGGTCTATAAAGTTCTTACATCCATTTTGAGAGTTAAGATGAACCATCATATTGATAGTAATACTATTATGTCTGCCTCTCAAAATTGATGTAGGAACGGGTCCCGCGGTACTAAGGAGCTGCTCCTCATTGATATTGCCATTAGCCAACAGGTTCGTCGTTCCCGAAGGGATCTGTCGACATGCTGGATAGATGAAGGCCTATGACTCAGTGCCACATACATGGCTCCTGAGGGTGCTGGAGCTGTATAAAGTTAATGCAGTTCTACGCACCTTCCTGATGTCGTGTATGGGGCAGTGGAGGACGGTCATTTCATTTCATTTCATTTATTTCAGTAACAATTTTTACATTGTGTCGAAATTTCACATTAAAATAAAAACATTTGAATTAAAAAAGTTACACTATAAAACATAATACTAATTAATTAATTAATCAGACAAAAAAAAAATACATTTACACTTTCCAATAAATAGAATTCAAAAACAAAAAAAAATTATATATATATCAAACAAATAAATCAATTATCCTATCATATTACATGTCAAAAGTATAATGCATATAATGATCCTTCACTATCCAGGGTGTCGACAGACACAAGTGAACAGCGACCCGATAAGGATCCAAGCGTGGCATATTTCAGGGCGACAGTCTGAGTCCACTGTGGTTTTGTCTGGCCCTCAACCCTCTCAGTACATTGCTGGAGGGTTCGGGGCAAGGCTTCCGGTTGAGAAGAGGTGGTCAGGTCATATCGCACCTCCTTTACATGGATGACTTGAAACTTTTTGCTCCTAACAAATTGCAACTGATGAAGCTACTGAAGGTAACAGAAACCTTCAGTAGCGCCATCAGGATGGAATTTGATGTGGATAAATGTGCGGTCATGCATGTAAAGCGAGGGGAGATTATGGAATCCGTGGGAACGCAACTCTCGGATTCCATACACCTTGGGTCCCTCTCCTCAACCGAAACTTACAAGTATTTGGGTATGTCGGAAGCGTTAGGCATCAATGCTGCTGATATGAAACAATCGTTGAAGGAGCGCTTCGTTGGCCGCCTGAATAAAGTACTTAACAGTCTTTTAGCAGGCGGAAACAAGGTGCGTGCCTTCAATGGTTGGGTCATGCCGGTGTTGATGTACTCTTTCGGCATACTCAAACGGACTCAGACAGAACTTGACGCCCTGGATAGAAGGGTACGCTCACTGCTTACCGCAAATCGGATGCATCACCCACGGTCATCGGTGATGAGGCTGTTTATCCCGCGGAAGTGCGGGGGTCGTGGCTTCTTAAATGCTAAGACCCTGCACAACCGCGGGGTATGCAGCCTTAGGGAATACTTCCTAGAGGCCGACGTGGGTATGCATCGAGATGTGGTAGCGGTGGACAAAGGCCTTACCGCGTTCTCCTTGGCTAACGAGAACTTGCGCAAACCTGTGGTATTAGATAATAATAATAATATAATATCCTTGGACATTTCACACAACGCCATAAAGTCCCAAGCTAAGCAACTTAATGCTTGTGTTATGGTAACGAGATGGCTGATAAACTACTTATATACATTTTTTTTTTAGTAAATACACACATATTATAGATAGAATACATACATAGATAATACATACATATTGTAGCGGTGGACAAAGGCCTTACCGCGCTCTCCTTGGCTAACGAGAACTGGCGCAAACCTGTGGTATTAGATACTAACGACCGCAGGGAGGTATGGCAGAGCAAGGAGTTTCACGGACGCTTTTATCGGGTCCTACATGGGCCCGATGTAGACTTTTTAGCGTCCGTAGCCTGGCTGCGTTTTGGTGACCTCTTTGGGGAAACCGAAGGTTTTGTCTGTGCGATCATGGACGAAGTTATGATGACGAACAACTACCGGAAATACATTGTGAAGGACGGTACGGTTGACATATGTCGGGCATGTCACCGACCCGGGGGATCCATCCGCCACATTATTTCCGGTTGTTCTAGTCTGGCTAACGGAGAATATTTGCACAGGCACAACCGTGTAGCCAGGATCATCCACCAGCAACTTGCTCTGAGATACAATCTTGTGGAATCGGAAGTACCGTACTATAGGTATGTGCTCGACCCAGTCCTCGAAAATGGCAATTGCACGTTGTACTGGGATCGGTCTATCATCACTGACAGGACTATTGTTGCCAATAAGCCTGACATAGTGGTGATAGACCGACTAGAGCGTCGCGCAATGATTGTTGATATAGCAGTCCCTCATGACGTGAATCTCGTGAAGTCTGAGAAAGAGAAACAAAGTAAGTATCTTGACTTGGCTCGCGAGGTTGTCGACTTGTGGGATGTGAACACAGCAGTCATTGTGCCGATAGTCGTGACGGCCAATGGCATAATAGCCAAGAGCCTCGACCAACACCTCAAGAGGCTCTCGTTGGGCAGCTGGATCAAGGGCTTGATCCAGAAAGCAGTACTCCTGGACACGGCGCGTATTGTTAGTGTAACACGGTCAATTATTGTTACAGTTAATTAGATAAATATTAACTGTAACACGGCGACTAGACACTGATGTGTTTTACCTACCCGTGCTATAGTGAATTTGTAGGGTATACAAAAATAAGGAAAGATTCAATTAAACACGTACCTTGCCACGCAATACAAAGTTTATTGTTAACAGTACATAATATGCAGGCACTTACAAGCAATACAGAAGATACACTCTTCCCGAAAACCCTGTAAAATCACATGAATACACGCTCACCCTGTCTCCGTTCCAGGGTGAACGTATAATACACATGAGACATAAAAAGTATACGAACTCAGGGACGTTTGTATGGGAACGTGAGGTGAACCGCCAATAACTTTAAGCTCAATCGTTTTAGTTAATTATAAAATGTACGTTCCTAAGGAAAAACTAAGTTTGTTTTTGGACTGCAGCTTATGGCCCGATGGTATAACCTTCCGCCGTTTCGTGAATTTCAGCAGACGAGATTTAGACAGACGTAAACAATCTGATACTAGTGCAAAAATAAATCTAAATGGGTAGTACAACAAACAATGAAAATCTAAAATTCATTAGTTTCAATTGTAAGTCTTTTAAAAGATCCTCAGAGTGTGTAAAACGGCTTTGCCTAACTGCTGATGTTATTGCACTGCAAGAGACTTGGCTCTTGCCACACGAGATTCCCGAGCTCGGTAGAATAAACAACGACTTTGGATTCTGCGGCAAATCTGCAGTAGACCTAACAAGTGATATACTGCGCGGGCGGCCGTATGGGGGCGTGGCGCTTCTGTGGAGAAACAGTAAGTGTAATTATGTGTCTGTGATTCCGTGTGAAAGTGACCGAATATGTGCAATTAAGATGTGTGTGTCGGAACGATTAATACTCGTTTTTTCTATCTATATGCCTACCGACTCTTCTGACAATCTCTTGGAATTTGTTCAATGTTTAAGTGAAATTACGTCAATAGTTGAGAGTAATAATATTGAAAATGTATTTATCATGGGGGATTTTAATGCATATCCAGGGGAATTGTTTGGCAAAGAACTCCAAGATTTTTGTTATGAACAAAACTGGACGTGTGTTGACCTAAAAATGTTGGGCTCGAATTCAGATACCTACACTTTTGTGAGTGAAGCGCACGGAAACCGCAGGTGGTTGGATCACTGTGTTGTTACTGATGCTGCATTAAGTACGTTTTCTTCAGTAAAGATATGCTACGACATTTTCTGGTCTGATCACTATCCAGTTGAGATTCAGTGTAACTTAAAATCAGTTTGTCAAACCATTATGCCACCGCTCTTTGAAACAAATAAAGTTCTATGGGGAGACATGTAAGCCAAACGGAGAAGTATACTAAATGTTGTAATGATAAACTAAGGGAACTTGACTTCCCTCTTGAATTCCAACAGTGTTGTGATAGTATGTGTAGTAATAGTGGCAAAGATCACTTGGCAGCGATAGACGCGCTTTATGGTGACATTGTAATAGCGTTACGGGAGGCTGCTGTTGACAGCTATGTGGGTCGTGAGGGTGGTTGCGGACGGCACCGGGGTCGTCATGTTGTCGGCTGGAACAAGTATGTTCGTGACGCTCACAGGGAGGCTAGGCAGAAGTTTTTAACCTGGGTGTCATATGGTCGACCTAACAGTGGTAAATTTTACAACGAAATGTATGAATCTAGGAAAAAATTCAAAAGCAAACTAAGTTATTGTCAGAATAATCAGGAATTAATAAAAATGAATATTTTAGCTACCAAACATAATAATAAAGATTTTAAAGGATTTTGGCAACAAACTAAAAAGTTAAACCCAAAGCCTAGCGTCCCTGTGAGTATCAACGGCATTAGCGAACCAAAAGACATTGCTAATTTGTTTCAATGTCACTTTCAAGTGGAGTCTCCGCTAAAAGGTGAGCAGATCAGGGATGCGGAGCTCGTCGTGTCAGCGGTGCCTGAGCGTGTCACAGCAAAACAAGTTGCTCTGATAATAAAAGGCATGACTCGAGGGAAGTCGCCCGGACACGACGGTCTCAGCATCGAACATTTTCAGCATGCGGGGCCACACCACCCGAGGCTATTGGGACTGTTATTTACGCTCTGTATTAGGCATTCCTATCTGCCAAATGAGCTGATGAAGACGGTGGTAGTGCCTATAATTAAAAACAAGACTGAAGATAATTCCAATAAGTGCAACTACCGCCCGATATCATTAGCTACAACCACAGCTAAGGTGCTTGATAGCCTGCTTGAGAGACAGCTTAAAGAATACCTAAATTTAAACGACGCACAGTTCGGTTTTAGACCAGGACTTTCGACAGAATGCGCGGTTATATCTCTCAAGCAGACTGTCAGGTATTACACAGATAGGAGCACGCCTGTGTATGCAGCCTTTCTTGATCTCTCCAGGGCTTTTGACCTGGTTAGGTATGATATTCTCTGGCGTAAATTGAAGTATACAGGTGTACCGGGTCAGTTAATTAATATTTTTAAATATTGGTACGACCATCAAACTAACCGGGTCAAATGGCTTGGTGAACTCTCCGACGAGTACGGGTTGGAGTGCGGATAGAGGCAGGGGGGGTTAACATCTCCTTCGCTCTTCAACTTGTACGTGAACGGGCTGATTGTTGAGCTGAGCGACACCGGAGTAGGATGCTCGATTGATGGTCACTGTATCAACAGTATTAGTTATGCAGACGATATGGTGTTGCTCAGCCCATCAATGGCCGCGCTCAGAAAGCTGTTAGGCATATGTGAGGAGTATGCGAGGGTACACGGTCTCCTGTACAATGTTCAGAAGAGCGAGCTCCTGGTATTTCAAGCCAGGGGTCGTAAACTGGGGGATGTGGCACCTGTGCTGCTTAATGCTGTCGCTCTTCGAAGAGTGAGTGAATTTAAATACCTGGGCCATGTGGTCAACGAGCATTTAAAAGATGATGCAGACATAGAAAGGGAGAGGAGGGCGATGGCGGTCCGCTGTAACATGTTGGCACGCAGATTTGCGAGGTGTATTTTTGAGGTAAAAATCACTCTGTTTAAAGCATTCTGCCAAACTCTCTACACCTGCAATCTGTGGGTCAACTACACGCAGCGGGCCATCAACGCTCTCCGAATACAATATAATAACGCGTTCAGGGTGCTGGTGGGGCTCCCGCGCTGCTGTAGTGCGTCTGCGATGTTTGCGCACGCGCACACAGATGGCTTTCATACTGTGCTGCGACGCCGCATCGCTTCGCTGATGTTCCGAACGCGTGGGAGCGCCAACACCATCCTGAACGTGCTCAGCCACAAGCTGGACAGCCCCCTTCTGTGGCACTGGGTTCAAGCACAAGTGCGTGTGCCCGGGGCCCCAGAGGGTGGTAAATACTTAAATTAATTTAATTTATAAATGCAACTAACATAGTTTTTTAAGGTGTACTAACAATATTATGGGCCTAATGCCTGAAATAAAAAGATTTTATTTTATTTTATTTTATTATTTTAATTAAATAAATATTATTTGTGCTTGATGCAGAAAAGTCTATGCTCAACTCTCGAGACACAACATACACTGTAAATTATACCAACCCCTCAATTACACGGTCTTTCTACCAATAAGTGACCAGTGAGGTTCACTTCTCTCTCTCCAATGTGACTCAAACTCAACATACAATATAACCTAACCAACGGTCATAGTTAGCGGTCTTAAATGGCTTAATAAATTAGCGTTCCTACTTAGCGGTCTTTTATAGCGGGTCAATATCCCCTTGGCATCAGCTCTGTGCCTAGCACAAGAGCCACGTGCACAGCACGCACCTACGGAGTAGATATAGTTCAGAACGGGAACAGAAGAATAAAACACGTGGTACCAGGACAAAACGAGGGTAGTCCAAGTAGTACACATAAATTTCGGAGCTCATAAATTATTAATCTAAATAAATATTAAAATTAGTTTTTAAATGATAAAAAGTAGTTAAAGTAGCACTTTTACCTCTGGTGCACTCAGTCGGTACATCAACTCTCCTTTCCAATTCTCTGCACTGCCAGTACAACAACACACACTACTACTACTAGTACACTAGTACTTCAACAACATTATGGACCTGTACTCAAAATTATCAAGCTGTGTGGAAGAACTGTCATCTACATTTTCTTCAAGAATGACCCAATATGAGGAAGACTTGAAGAATGCCAGCGGTGAAGCTTCCCACAAGTCAATAGCCAGCCTATCCAAAGACTTCACCGAGTTCAGGACCTTAATGTGGAAAACCTTGAGCGCATTAAAATCCCAAATGGAGCTGCTTGTGGTAGGGCTAGATAGACATGAAATGGCATCCCGTGGTAAGGTACTCCTTCTGCATGGTTTATCTGAGGATAAGGAATCTGATCCCACTGCTAGTTTTTTGAAGATTTTGTCGGAACGTCTGCAGATGGAAAACGTCGCCGTTAAAGACATTACAGCCTGTCATCGCCTTGGAAGTAACACCAGCAAGCCTCGTCCCCTCTTGGCTCGCTTTGAAAGCCGCGTGGTGCGGAATGAGGTGTGGCGAAACAAGACCAAATTGAAAGGGACTGGTCTGACGCTTTCCGAGTTCCTCACTAAGCCCAGGCACGAGGTATTTATGAATGCCAGGAAATACTACGGCATACACAAGTGTTGGACGTCTGAGGGAAAAATTGTCATCCAGGTCTCCGATAAAGTGCGAAGGAAGATTGAGTCTGTGATGGAATATCGCGAACTCGTAGTTCAGTTCCCCGTTGCGGAGTCTTCAGCCGTGCCATCAAAGCCGGTGCCCGAGAAGAGAACACGGAAACCACCGAAGTAAATCCACGCACGATTCTTCTATTTTTATGTATGTACCTATTTCTATAAATTGTGTCATGTGGGTCACTCGATTTTTCTTTATGCATTTTTTTTTTTTGTTTTGGTTTTATTTTAATGTTGCTTTGAAGTTGTCAATAGTTGTCATTGTCAATGTCAGTTGACGTTAAACTATTTTCCCGTTTCTCAAAGTAGCGTTCGGAAACGGACTAAATAATTAATGTGTTTTGTTTGGTTTGGCCTACTGGCTTTTTAACAATTTTATTAGTATATATTATGTAACCGGCGAGTGCATCGAGGTTTGAGTTATTTTAGTTTTATTATCTTTTTTTTAAATATTATTTTAGTTTTATTTGTAATATTATATTTTGTATTATGTCAGATGATTTTATAGATGACAGTTTCTTTTCGTGCTCTTCCTCTTGCGCGTCAGATCAGAGCTTTGCCAGCGCTTTTAGCGATGACAACTCTCTGAATCTTAGAGACCATATTTCTTCTATTTTTTCAAATTGTCGCAAATTCTTCAACGCTGTTCACATAAATGCTCAAAGCATTCCTGCTCACTACTCTGATTTGTTATCTTCTTTCGACTCTGATCTTGTTCACGCTGTCCTTGTATCCGAAACTTTTCTCAAGCCTGCACTTCTTTCCACGCAGTATTCTCTACCTGGATACAAGATTGTGCGCAATGATAGAACAGGGAAGGGATGCGGAGGGGTTGCCATCTATCTCCGTGGCGATATCAGTTACAAGATTATTGATCAGTCTCCGGGTGTCTACTCAAAGTTTGCAGAGCACCTATTCGTTGAAATAGACTTTCAACATACGAAGTTACTGTTAGGTGTCTTTTATAGTCCCTCTTGCCAAATTGACTACTTTTCCTCTTTTGAAACTAAACTAGAAAATCTTTCCGCACTTTATGATCATATGATTATTCTCGGAGACTTCAATACTTGTCTACTGAAGGGAGACTCGCGCAGCCGTAAACTTCAATCACTTGTCTCTTCTGTCAATATGCATGTACTTCCTCTCAATGCTACTCACAGGGCCCCTCACTCTACTCCTTCTCTCTTAGATCTCATTCTAGTATCTGACCCTAACAAAGTAGCCACTCATGGACAACTTCCTGCTCCTTTCTCTTACCATGATCTCGTTTACCTTTCCTATAAGATTCGACCTCCTAAACGCAAGGCTAAATTTCTATATCTTCGTAGTTTTAAAAACATTGATTTGGAGCGTTTGAGGGCTGATGCTGGTGGCATCGACTGGTCTTCGGTGTTCAGCTGCGAAGATATAGACACTATGGTGTCAGTCTTCAGCAGGACTATGCTGGAATTGTATGACGCACATGCTCCTCTTAAAAAGGTGAGGGTTAAGCATCTTCCTGCACCATGGCTATCACCAGCTATCAAAAATCAGATGGCTAAGCGTGACAAAGCCAAGCGTTTGTACAGGAAGCAGCCAACTGAAGAAAACTGGGAGTTTTATAAGAAGATGCGAAATCGCTGCGGTCGTTTGTGTAGGAATGCGAAAAGGCGCCACATTCATAACTCAATTGATAACTTCAACCCAACACAAGTATGGCAATTTTTAAAGACTCTTGGCATTGGGAAAGCCTCGTGCAAGAGTGCTTCTGATAAGATGGACCTCAATGCACTTAATGCGCACTTTTCTAAGTCTCCAATTATACTCGAAAAACATGTTAAATTATCCACTCTCAACGACCTTGCTAATCTTCCTATGCCTTCAAATACTTCATTCTCGTTCCACCCAATTACTGAGCTAGATATTAAGAAATGTATCCTATCCATCTCCACTAAGGCGGTAGGTGACGATGGCCTTCAACTTCAAATGTTCCTACCCATCCTGAGTGAAGTAGTTCCTGTCGTAACCCACATGGTAAACTTTTCCCTCTTCACTAATTCCTTTCCGTCAGCGTGGAAGAAGGCTCACGTCTTACCGCTTCCCAAAGTAGCCAATCCCTCCTCACCATCCCATTTCCGTCCTATATCCATCCTCCCGGTCCTCTCCAAAGTCCTCGAGAGTGTTGTTCAGAAGCAACTGTCTAGTTATCTATCCTCTAATAACCTGCTCAGTCCTTACCAATCTGGCTTCAGACCTGGCCATAGCACTGTAACTACTCTAGTCAAAATAACTGATGACGTAAGACTGGCTATGGAGAATAAGCGTCTAACGGCTTTGGTTTTACTGGACTTCAGCAGTGCCTTTAACTCAGTTGACTTTGACATCCTCTTAGGAATCCTTTCCTCTCTTAATGTCTCTGCACCAGTAATTGAGTGGTTCAAAACTTATCTTCGGGGCCGCTCGCAGTTGGTTCGATCTGATGAGGATTCCTCTGAATGGTGTGAATTGGCTGCGGGTGTTCCTCAAGGTGGCGTCCTTTCTCCTCTTCTCTTCTCAGTTTTTATAAACGCCATCACAAAGGTCCTAACTTCTAACTATCATCTCTATGCAGACGACTTGCAGTTATATCGACATTTTAAAGTAGGTGAACTGGTTGAGGCTGTGGCTGCCATCAATGATGACCTTGAAAATATCAACAGATGGGCAAAATCTTTTGGACTCTTACTGAACCCAACAAAATCTCAGGCGCTCATTATTGGTGGCAGATACATGCTTAACCTATTAAATTACCAGACCCTGCCACCAGTAGTATATGACTCGGTGCCCATTTTGTATTCCAAGAGTGCTAAAAACCTAGGCGTCCATTTTGACACTAACCTCTCTTGGGAGGTTCATATTGGTGAGGTAAGTAAAAAGGTTTTCTACTCTTTCCAGTCCCTTAAACGTCTCCAAAAATTCCTACCTTTTCACACTAAGGTCAGCCTTGCGCAATCTCTTCTTCTACCGCTCATAGACTATGCGGATGTTTGCTTTCTAGATGCAACAGAGGTACTCCTAAACAAACTCGAGCGGCTGCAGAACTTGTGCATTCGCTTCATTTTTGGCCTCCGCAAATATGACCATGTGTCGGAGTTTCGGACCAGATTGAAGTGGCTGCCTATTCGGCGTCGACGAGATACCCATATCCTATCCCTTCTCTATACTATACTGCACAATCCCAATTCTCCTCAATATCTTCGTGAACGCTTCGAGTACCTCATTCCAAGGGGTAAACCCTGTCGCACTGCTACTTCTCTTCTCCTTCGCACTCCGCGTCACACTTCCAGCCGCTATGATGGCTCCTTCTCAGTTACTGCAGTACGTCTCTGGAACTCTCTTCCACACTCTCTACGCGACAGCCCTTCTCTTGATGTCTTCAAGAGGAAAATTAAAGAGCATTACCTTTCACAATGACATAATATTGGATATTTATATATATACATATATTTGTGTATTTATGTATAGGTATTATTTGTACACTGGATCCTACCCTCTATGATGAACTCTCTCTATCACTCAAAGGTTTGCTGGGAGAAAACTCAACTTTGAGTTAAGCTCGCCTTTGTACATGTATTTATTATGACTGTATCATAAAAGTTGTTTTGGTGTACAATAAAGAATTAAGAATTAAGAATTACCTTCATGGACCTCCTCGAGCGAGGTGGAAATGCGTGTGGCCTACCTCGGCAAATGGGTCTGCCACGCTGTCCGCACACCCGCCGAACCAAAATCAACACGCACCAAAACGTGACATCTGCGTCCCTCTACAGGCTAGCGTCAAAAACCAGAACCTGCAACAATATCCCCCTAATCAGACACAAGAACTCAAACCTCAAGAGGCAATAGAAAATAAACCACGTGCGTGGGCCTTACCATCAAATTCGAGAACAGGGCCTAGCAATTATTAGGCTGCGACTTTATCGGTCTTCTCAGGCTGCGAGCAAAAAATCTCGACCCAGCGACTGCCTCCAAAACACACCATAGGGTTAAAAAAATATCAAGGCAGCACGATCTATTTCATGTCGTCTGTCTTGCAGTCTTGGCAAAAATGCCCTTAGTCATCCCCCCAGAAACAACAATCCCACAGATATCCAACTCTGCGACCATAGACGTTTTCTCGACTAAAAACACCTGCACCAAAATATGTAATGTAGTTACAAAGGCAGCGCTGTCTACAATTAGTAATATTTGGGTGGAGCATACCGTTCAGTGGTCTGATCATTTTCCTCTTGCTATTGAGTGTGACTTGGGTCAGGTATCACGGAAGGAGAGGTTTACTGTAATACCTCCTAAAAATAAAATTTTATGGGGAGACCGTACGGATGACCAAATACGAAAGTATCATCAGGTTTGTCATGATGAGCTCAGAGAAATTGACTTTCCAATGGAACTTTCCGAATGCTGTGACGGTTTCTGTTCCAAGGAGGAGCATAAGTCTTTATTGCGTAGCATGTACTTGAAGCTGGTTGCCATCTTATCAAACGCTGCATCACATACCTTCACACGAGTGAGAGCACGGAGGAGGGGTGGGTACATTGCAGGGTGGAATAAACACATTTCACCACTCCATAGGGAGGCCAGGCTTAGGTTTCTGGTTTGGGTTGAAGCTGGTAAGCCTAGGAGCGGGAGGCTTTATGATGAGATGAGGAGGAGTAGGAGTATCTTTAAGGATAAGCTCAAGTGGTGTCAGGATCGGCAAGACCAGATGAGAATGGATACTCTTGCTTCTCATCACTCTGACAGAAACTTTCAGCAGTTTTGGAAGCAGACTGGCAAGATGAACTGTTGGCCTGGCCTGCCGGTGAGTGTAAATGGCAGTGCGGATCGTGAAGTGATTGCTAATCAGTTTGGGAATCATTTTACAGTGAAGCCACTGCAAAACTATATCAACGAAGATGTTATTGATGCTGAGACTGTTACTAAGGAAAGGTTGATACGTTTTACAGCAAAGGATGTGCGAAGCATTATCTGTAATATGCGCAGAGGGAAGTCACCTGGTCATGACAGTCTCAGTATTGAGCATCTTAAGTACGCAGGTGTTCACCTGCCGCGCGTGCTCTCCATGTTCTATAATTTATGTTTGTGTCATGGCTATTTACCTGACGAACTAACACATACAATTGTGGTTCCAATTATAAAGAACAAAGCGGGAGATGCGTCGAACATGAGTAACTATCGGCCCATATCACTTGCGACCGTAATGGCTAAGGTGCTTGACGGCCTGCTCAATAACATTTTACAAAATTTCATAAAGCTGCATGATGCCCAATTTGGTTTTAGGGCTGGACTTTCAACGGAAAGCGCGATTGTATGTCTTAAGCAGGCCGTCAGGTACTACACTGATAGGAGAACGCCAGTGTATGCGTGCTTCCTTGATTTGTCAAGAGCGTTTGACACAGTCCTTTATGACAAACTTTGGCACAAGCTGGATAAAGCGAGTGTGCCAGCGGAGGTGACTACGCTACTGAAAATATGGTACCGAAGGCAGCGGAATCAGGTGAGATGGGCCGATGGACTATCGGAGTCGTATAGCATGGAGTGTGGCGTGAGGCAGGGTGGACTTACCTCTCCTCTGTTGTTCAATCTATATATTAATGACTTGATCGGCGAGCTCAGCAACACACATTCTGGTTGCTTCATCGACAATGTGTGTGTGAATAATATAAGTTACGCTGACGATATGGTGTTGCTGGGCCCGTCGGTGGGTTCCATACGCAAATTATTAGGTATATGTGAGGCTTATGGGGTGGAGCACGGATTAAAATATAACACTGATAAGAGTCAAGTGCTACTTTTTAAGGGTCTGAGTAGTGTTAATGTACCCATCCGTGTTCCACCTATTAAGCTAAATGGTGAGGCTCTTAGGATGGTGACCAGTTTTAAGTACTTAGGGCACATAGTTACGGCAGACCTGAGGGATGATGCGGACGTGGAACGAGAGCGTAGAGCGTTGGCGGTCAGGGGGAATATGCTTGCCCGTAGGTTTGCGAGATGCTCGGTAGAAGCAAAGATTACGTTGTTTAAGGCATATTGCCAGTCATTTTACTCGAGTGGACTATGGGTGAACCATACCCGCCGGGCCGCTAATGCCCTGCGAGTTCAGTATAACAACATCTTCAGGATGCTGTTGCGTCTACCTCGAGACTGTAGTGCATCCAGAATGTTCGCAGAGGCGCGGACAGATGGATATCATGCGGTTATACGCAAGAGGGTTGCCTCTATTTTCCACCGCGTTAGAGTTAGTAGCAACGGCATACTGAAGATGATTGCTGACCGCCTGGACTGTCCTATGCAGTATAGCTGGATGAGTACGACAATGGGCAATTAAATCTAAGTTTAATGTGACCAATTGTATAGTTATTGTTTTGTATTGTAATCTAGTTTATTTTAGTTTTTAATCAGTTGACATTTTAATTTTTAATTATGTATATGGATTATTCCGAAATAAATGAATTAATAATAATAATAAAATAGTCTTACTAATTTATCGATATCCAATTTGATCTGAAACCTCTCACGTACCGAACGTTTCTTACGTCACAAGTCCTTGACGCTCGGCGGGCGGGCGCTCATTCAACAGTAATCTGACCCGAGCCACTTAAAACGTTATCGCGGCGTTTCTAAAGCTTGTATCCTCACACTTGAAACGGTTTCAAGTTCCTTAATTATGTCGTCATGAAATAAATCACAAACAAAAGTCTTATTAGTACTCGAGAAATATATATATCCTATTGAAATGAGAGAACTTGCTGAATGTAGTTATGTTGCTGTTTATGTTATTTCTGACAAAACTATTGCATCAATTTACACCAATTTTTGGGATCTAGCTTATGAAAAGAAGAGTAATCTAATGACAATGATCTTTTATATGAGTTCTATAGCCGATTATAGCAATATTCAAGCTCAAACTTCATAAAGCGCGGCGCCATTTGTTGTTTTTTATTGCGTAATTCAATGCGCTATTTTGATGACGATTATCAGAGTTATATCAAACAGATTCCAATTGGAAAAGCTTGTAGATTACTGCCTATATATTCATCAACGCATTGTTAACCATAAATCGTTAATATATGCTTACTTTATTTGTAAAAATTGACAAAAACCAAACCAATAACAATGTTGACCTTAGCGAACACTCGAAACTACCTAACTTTTGTTGGCTCAACTAAACAAGTTTTGTTATGTTATTTCATGCAAAAAACTAGCTACATACTTGTAGGAAATAGTGATAAATGATAATTTATCCACTTACCTTAGAATATTGCACTAAAAACACACAAAATTCACTAAAATAACTTCACCAAGAGCGCGCGAAATCACCGTGACATAGAAACTTTTGACAAGAGTTTTGAAATGTCAGGTGTCATAATTTTAGTATGTTTTTTTTTCTAGAGTTGGCAAATTTTATACACCATAGAGAATATTCATAGACAAACGAATCTAAAGCTTCCTATTCACGAAATAAAAGTTTTAATCAGTCGCGGTGTGCCGGGACACATGTGTCCCGGCGGGGCTCAACTGTGATTCACGATGCCGGGATACATGTATCCCGCCAGGAATGAAACGGTACTTGAGTTTTATTTTCGAATGTATTATATTTTAATCGTTTAATTGTGTTGTTATTTTTTATTGTAACAATTAATAAACTTTAACTCAAATACTCATGTCTATACGACTTTGGCGCCATCTCTTTACTGAGTTAGAACTAAACGAGATTTGTCAACAATGAAAATCCGAGAGATGTCGCCTTAAGTCGACGTTATGATTTTGCAACGTCACATTAGGAGGTTCCTCTCTCGGGAGCCCTGACCACTGGTAGCTTGGACCCTGTTCCCGATGCCGGTGGGCTACTGTTTTTATATTTTTAAATGTTTTTTTTTAATTAGTTTTATAGAAATATTTAAAAATGTAAAATATATGTACAAAAAAATAAATAAATGGAAAAATATATAATAATAATATCCTTGGTCATTTCACACAACGCCATATAGTCCCAAGCTAAGCAACCTAATGCTTGTGTTATGATAACGAGATGGCTGATAAACTACTTATATACATTTTTTTTTTTTTTTGTAAATATATACATATTATAGATAGAAAAACACCCAGACTCGGAACAAATACTTGTAGGTCGTACAAATATTTGTTCCGTGCGGGAATCGAACCCGCGATATGCTGCGCAGCAGTCAATCGCTTAACCACTGCGCCAACCGTGTCTATGAAAACAACCAGCTACGATCTAACCGAAATACCTTCGCCACTGTAGCCGTTGCGCAACAAGAGCCTGCAGCGCTGCCTGATGGACATATGAGGTTAGTACTAGCACAAATGCAGGCCCAGTTAGACGAGCTACGCAAGTCCCGAGCACGCAGCCGCTCCAGATCGAGAACAAGTCGCAGCCACTCAAGAGGGCGATTAAGGTCGAGACCAAAAGAGTGGAAGTGTTGGTACCACCATAAATTCGGCCCTGCAGCAGAGAAGTGTGTGCAACCCTGCGCATACAAATCACCACCGGCGGGAAACGCGAGCGGGGGTCATTAGTAGCGGATGACGCAACCTCCCAGCCACCCACACGCTGCATTTTTATAAAGGACAAGAGCAGCAAGGTAGATTTTCTTGTAGATACCGGTGCAGACCTATGCGTTTATCCAAAGTCACTGATTCATACGGCTCGCCAAATGACTGCCTATGGGTTAGTGGCCGCTAATAGCACACAGATCGCTACGTATGGTACTATCCCACTCACGCTTCACCTAGGCCTACGCAGAGATTTCCCGTGGATGTTCGTGGTGGCAGATGTATCCAAACCAATAATTGGAATAGATTTTTTAGCGCATTATAATTTAATGGTCGATGTGCGCAACCGACGACGTGTGGATGCAACCACCCAGTGTATAATGTAGTGTATAGTGTAATGGACAGGTAGTTGGGTGCAAAATAGAGTCAGTCAAAACTATTAACGGTGAAACGCCGTACCACCATCTGTTAGCACAATACGTTGACATTACTCGTCTTGATGGGACTATGCAGAAAACGGTCAAACACAATACTCAACACCACAATAATTGTTACACCTGGTCAACTAGTTGCACAGAAGCCAAGGCGTCTAGCTCCAGACCGCCTGATAGCAGCAAAGAAAGAGTTCAAGTCGATGTTAAAATTAGGCATCGCTCGACCGTCGAAAAGTTCGTGGGCTTCGCCATTACATATGGTTCCTAAGTGTGAAGACAGGTGGAGGCCGTGCGGCGACTATCCTGCTTTGAACGAAAGAAACAGTGCCCGACCAATACCCAGTGCGACATATTGAAGACTTCGCCCAGTGCTTAAGTGAAAAAGCAGTGTTTTCAAAATTAGATCTAGTGCGTGCATTTAACCAGATCCCTATTGCCGAGGAGAACATTCCAAATAGAGAGAACAGCAATAACTATACGCCCTTCGGTTTATTCGAGTTTAGGTTTATGACTTTTGGCTTGCGTAATGCAGCACAAACTTTTCAACGATTTATGGACGAAGTATTAAGTGAACTTGATTTTGTGTACTGCTACATAGACGATATTTTAATTGCAACTAGTGACGAAACTGAACATTTAAAACACATAAAGACTGTATTTGATAGGTTAAGAAAATACGGAGTAGTAATAAACCCCGCAAAGTGTGTATTCGCGAAGTCTTAAGTTGAGTTTCTAGGTTACCAAGTGTCAGCAGCAGGTACGCGTCCACTCCCCGTAAGGGTTGAAGCAATACATAACTACCCCTTATCAACCACCGCAAAGCAGCTACGCCAATTCCTAGGTATGTTGAACTTTTACAGAAGGTGCATACCTAATGCAGCGAGTAGCCAAGCTAGTTTACATGAATTGCTGTGCGGTAACAAAAAAGGAAAAGCACCTATTACTTGGAACGACCAAGCTAAGCGTGACTTTAACACGTGCAAAGATAGCTTAGCTGAAGCAATGTTGTTAGTGCATCCAAAACCCGATGCCGAACTTGCTATTTTTAGTGACGCTTCCAATATTTCCATAGGCGCGGCTTTACAGCAGAAAATCGATAATGAATGGCAACCAATTGCTTTCTTTTCTAAGAAACTTACGTCTGCTGAACAGAAATATTCAGCCTATGATAGCGAATTACTCTCAATATACGCTGTGGTCAAATATTTCAAACATTATGTTGAGGCGCGAAGTTTAACAATTTTTACAGACCACAAACCAATAACTTACGCTTTTAGGAAGAAAAATCAGCAATGTTCCCCTAGGTAATTTCGATATCTAGTCTTTATTGGACAATTCACTACAGACATACGTCACGTCAAAGGAGAGGACAATATTACGGCCGACCTACTATCTCGCATAGAGTCAGTATGTACTGAGATAGACTGGAAAGCTCTTGCATCCTCGCACCAAAATGACGCGGAACTTAAAAGCTTAATTGCCAATGGAAACTCGTCCCTTAAATTACGTCTTGTTCATTTGCCAGACTCAGACAAACCAATTTTTTGTGACTTCGCTACCCTAACAGCAAGACCTTTTATTACGGAACCATTCAGAAAGTCCGTTTTCAATATGCTTCATAATACCTCTCATCCAGGTAGTTGGGCTACAACTAAGCTGATCACTAAACGATAGTATTGGAATTTTTCATCGGTTCTTTTCTCATTTTTTATTTTTTTTCAAGAGTACCACAATTATGTATCAGCTCAGCTGAGCTGATATCTATTTGTGGTTTTATTCATGTGGTGCTCTTTTTAGTGAAAGTAGTTAATTATCATTTTTTTATTAAAAATCTCATTGGGTTATGTCAGAATAACGATTATGAGCAGTCTAAAGTAAAAAAAGCCTTAAAAAAAAGAAAAAATGCGAAAAAAGCTGACGAAAAATTCTAAGTCTAGGGTGTCCAGAATCATGCCCTGGACCCATGGAAATCGTTTGTGCGTCGATGTCAGATACACGCGGTATTTATTGTGTACCCTAGCTGTAAAAACCGTTTTACAGTTTTTGTTTGTAACATGCCGCCCCGGTCGTATCCCAAGTTTTCGACAATTGCTCAAATGTGAGTGTATTCAGTCTCTTCCCATCTATAGGAGCGCTCGGACGGCATTCTTGCCTCAACACTTTTATTAATTGTATTTATTTGCCAACACGTTTTTAGCACCGCTTTTACAATATGGCTGCTTGGTCGCGAGAGAGCGAGATAGCGAGATGTGTGAGCAGTCAACAAATGTGAACTGCGTTCCGATATCACACTCTCCGCCACCATAACTAAAACAATCTTATAAGCTATTTCTAAGACAATCATTGCACTACATAACTTATCTATATATATAATCTATTAGTAACGTAACCCAATTTACTCATCCACCAATTGATCACATGTACGAATTTGATTTAGATGTCTTTTCCATTTTAAACCCCCCACATCTATGTAATAGGTTACACCTGGACAGGATTCCTCAATTATAATTCCTAAAATCCAAGGTTTATACCCTTTTCTATAGTCCCTAACAATTAATTTCTGCCCAACTTCTAACGTAGGTGTATTTCTACCACCTATATAATAACATTTTGATTTTTCTTGCATTTCAAATGATTTCTGAGTAATGGGTGGTGGCCTTAGCAACGTGAATCGTTTTCTAAGCTCTCTACCCAGCATTAACCTGGCTGGTGTTACACCAGTAGTACTATGGGGTAAATTTCTGTAATCAAACAAAAATAGGTTAACAGCGGAACTGAGTGTGCTACCACTTTCTTTAATTTTAGTCACATGGGTTTTAAAAGTGTCTACAAATCTCTCAGCTGCCCCATTTGTTGCTGGATAGGGGGGTGTAAAGGCTTGACCGCACTTGGTGACACTGCGCGGCAGCGGAACGACGCGACACGCAACGGCAAAATATTCTTTGTAAGAAATTGTATGAGGTTTAGCGCACTACGCAGCAGCGTGCGACGCGCCGCGACACTTCAAGTGCGAACGTTGTAACGTGTCGCGTCGTTACGCTGCCGCGAAGTGTCGCACAGTGCGGTCGAGCCTTTAATGTACGTTTTATATTGGTAAGATGACAAAATTCTTTAAATTCTGTACTAGTGAATGTTGGGCCGTTTTCTGTTACTAATTGGATTGGAAAAGAAAAATTGGAAAATAACTTTTTGAATATTACAATTGTACTAGTTGCGCCAATATTTGTCATTTCAAAAGCCTCAAGGCCATTTTGAATAGCTATCCACTATCACTAAAAACATTTTATTATAATATGGTCCTAAAAAATCTGCATGAAGTCGGTACCATGCGGATGGTGGTACCGGCCTTGGTTTAAGTTGTGATTTTGCTGGATTTTTATTATGATTAAGACAGATTACACACTTCTTTGTAAGATTTTCTATTTCTGAATCTAGGCCCGGCCACCAAAAATATGATCGTGCTATTTGCTTCATACGCACAATGCCAAAATGGCTTTTGTGTAGCTCTACAAGAATTGATTCCCGTAATACCATAGGGACTACAATCCTATAACCCCAAATTAAGCATTCTCTGTCAGTGCTAATTTCATCCCTTCTATTATAATGAATTAAGAGTTCCTTGTCAATTAATTTTTTATCTGGCCAACCATCCAAAACATGCCGCTGATATGATAGCTTTTGACAAGATTATGTCTTTTTTGTTTCAGTCTGAATGGTTTTCCAGTCCAATTTATCAATTCTCGAGTCGTTTACATGGTAGGTATTACTTACATCAGCACTCAAGCAAATAGGATGTAATTCAACATTTTCTGTACTTACATTAATTAATGCACGCGACAAGAAATCAGCTGGATTTGATGTGCCTTATCTTATAATTAAATGCTGACAAGAAAATCGCATACTGTTGCAGCCTTTTGCTGCCATCCTTGGAATACCTTTGGTAGGTCCAAATATTCTTGCTAAGGCAGCATTATCTGTTTCTAACTCAAAATATCGACCATAAGTATAATTATAAAATTTGGTCACACCAAAGATAATTGCCATTGCTTCTTTATCAATCGTGGAATATTTTATTTCTAGAGAGTTTAATTTCTTATGTATATGCTATTGTTCTAACCGTACCATCGTAATCTCTGTCCGACAATACAACCCCTAAAGATGTTTCTGATGCATCACATTACAAAATTAATGGTAAATTTGGATCAAAATGTCTTAAATTGTTTACAGAGGATAATTTCTGTTTGATTAACTCAAATGCTTTATTACAATCTTCTTCTTTATGTCCATTCAAACTTATTTTTCTTAACAATATCATACAATGGAGCTACTATACTAGCCATGTCTTTTAGAAACCGATTGTAATAATTAATTTTCCCCAAGAAAGATCTCAACAATGTCATACTAGTGGGAGCTTTTGTTCTCAACAATGGTTCAACGTTTGATTTATCTGTTTTAATTCTGATGGCGCTATCAACAACATCAGCTCTGATTTAGCCATTTCGTCTTCGTCAATATCATTTTTTGTTGCATCTACCTTTGGGTATTCGTTTATACATGCCCATAGTTTATTTTTTATTAAATATGCTTTTGCATGTATACACCATGTATCATAGTTTTCTTTTCCTAATGGTTGAATTCTAACTATTGACATTTTGAATGTTTACCATTCGTTTTTCTTCTAATCTTACATTTTTCGCTCTGCTACCATGTTAAGCTTTATTGTATTCGTAAAGCTTATAATTGTTTAGATGCCGTAGATGCAGAAATGTTTTATTATGTAGAAGGAATATTTTAAAATTCAAGTGACAAGACTGATATAACAAACATTGCTAAGCAACCAACCATCGATACTATATTAAGGTTGTATATCTTCACAGTAGGTAGGTAGGGTAGGTAGGTAGGGTAGATAGGTAGGGTAGGTAGGTAGGGTAGGTAGGTAGGGTAGGTAGGTAGGGTAGGTAGGTAGGGTAGGTAGGTAGGGTAGGTAGGTAGGGTAGGTAGGTAGGGTAGGTAGGTAGGGTAGGTAGGTAGGGTAGGTAGGTAGGGTAGGTAGGTAGGGTAGGTAGGTAGGGTAGGTAGGTAGGGTAGGTAGGTAGGGTAGGTAGGTAGGGTAGGTAGGTAGGGTAGGTAGGTAGGGTAGGTAGGTAGGGTAGGTAGGTAGGGTAGGTAGGTAGGGTAGGTAGGTAGGGTAGGTAGGTAGGGTAGGTAGGTAGGGTAGGTAGGTAGGGTAGGTAGGTAGGGTAGGTAGGTAGGGTAGGTAGGTAGGGTAGGTAGGTAGGGTAGGTAGGTAGGGTAGGTAGGTAGGGTAGGTAGGTAGGGTAGGTAGGTAGGGTAGGTAGGTAGGGTAGGTAGGTAGGGTAGGTAGGTAGGGTAGGTAGGTAGGGTAGGTAGGTAGGGTAGGTAGGTAGGGTAGGTAGGTAGGGTAGGTAGGTAGGGTAGGTAGGTAGGGTAGGTAGGTAGGGTAGGTAGGTAGGGTAGGTAGGTAGGGTAGGTAGGTAGGGTAGGTAGGTAGGGTAGGTAGGTAGGGTAGGTAGGTAGGGTAGGTAGGTAGGGTAGGTAGGTAGGGTAGGTAGGTAGGGTAGGTAGGTAGGGTAGGTAGGTAGGGTAGGTAGGTAGGGTAGGTAGGTAGGGTAGGTAGGTAGGGTAGGTAGGTAGGGTAGGTAGGTAGGGTAGGTAGGTAGGGTAGGTAGGTAGGGTAGGTAGGTAGGGTAGGTAGGTAGGGTAGGTAGGTAGGGTAGGTAGGTAGGGTAGGTAGGTAGGGTAGGTAGGTAGGGTAGGTAGGTAGGGTAGGTAGGTAGGGTAGGTAGGTAGGGTAGGTAGGTAGGGTAGGTAGGTAGGGTAGGTAGGTAGGGTAGGTAGGTAGGGTAGGGTAGGTAGGTAGGGTAGGTAGGTAGGGTAGGTAGGTAGGGTAGGTAGGTAGGGTAGGTAGGTAGGGTAGGTAGGTAGGGTAGGTAGGTAGGGTAGGTAGGTAGGGTAGGTAGGTAGGGTAGGTAGGTAGGGTAGGTAGGTAGGGTAGGTAGGTAGGGTAGGTAGGTAGGGTAGGTAGGTAGGGTAGGTAGGTAGGGTAGGTAGGTAGGGTAGGTAGGTAGGGTAGGTAGGTAGGGTAGGTAGGTAGGGTAGGTAGGTAGGGTAGGTAGGTAGGGTAGGTAGGTAGGGTAGGTAGGTAGGGTAGGTAGGTAGGGTAGGTAGGTAGGGTAGGTAGGTAGGGTAGGTAGGTAGGGTAGGTAGGTAGGGTAGGTAGGTAGGGTAGGTAGGTAGGGTAGGTAGGTAGGGTAGGTAGGTAGGGTAGGTAGGTAGGGTAGGTAGGTAGGGTAGGTAGGTAGGGTAGGTAGGTAGGGTAGGTAGGTAGGGTAGGTAGGTAGGGTAGGTAGGTAGGGTAGGTAGGTAGGGTAGGTAGGTAGGGTAGGTAGGTAGGGTAGGTAGGTAGGGTAGGTAGGTAGGGTAGGTAGGTAGGGTAGGTAGGTAGGGTAGGTAGGTAGGGTAGGTAGGTAGGGTAGGTAGGTAGGGTAGGTAGGTAGGGTAGGTAGGTAGGGTAGGTAGGTAGGGTAGGTAGGTAGGGTAGGTAGGTAGGGTAGGTAGGTAGGGTAGGTAGGTAGGGTAGGTAGGTAGGGTAGGTAGGTAGGGTAGGTAGGTAGGGTAGGTAGGTAGGGTAGGTAGGTAGGGTAGGTAGGTAGGGTAGGTAGGTAGGGTAGGTAGGTAGGGTAGGTAGGTAGGGTAGGTAGGTAGGGTAGGTAGGTAGGGTAGGTAGGTAGGGTAGGTAGGTAGGGTAGGTAGGTAGGGTAGGTAGGTAGGGTAGGTAGGTAGGGTAGGTAGGTAGGGTAGGTAGGTAGGGTAGGTAGGTAGGGTAGGTAGGTAGGGTAGGTAGGTAGGGTAGGTAGGTAGGGTAGGTAGGTAGGGTAGGTAGGTAGGGTAGGTAGGTAGGGTAGGTAGGTAGGGTAGGTAGGTAGGGTAGGTAGGTAGGGTAGGTAGGTAGGGTAGGTAGGTAGGGTAGGTAGGTAGGGTAGGTAGGTAGGGTAGGTAGGTAGGGTAGGTAGGTAGGGTAGGTAGGTAGGGTAGGTAGGTAGGGTAGGTAGGTAGGGTAGGTAGGTAGGGTAGGTAGGTAGGGTAGGTAGGTAGGGTAGGTAGGTAGGGTAGGTAGGTAGGGTAGGTAGGTAGGGTAGGTAGGTAGGGTAGGTAGGTAGGGTAGGTAGGTAGGGTAGGTAGGTAGGTAGGGTAGGTAGGTAGGGTAGGTAGGTAGGGTAGGTAGGTAGGGTAGGTAGGTAGGGTAGGTAGGTAGGGTAGGTAGGTAGGGTAGGTAGGTAGGGTAGGTAGGGTTTATCATTTGAAATCCCCAATTTTAACCACAACTGCTAAATTTATTAATTAGAGAACTGAATTTGCTCTTCCATCTTTTAAAAAAACCTTGTTTCCGGCCATTTTTTTGGTACATATTGTAGTCTTCATCAGAGTCGAATGACAACCCATTTCTATTTCTACTACCACTGGAATATCTGTTATTTAAATATTGAGAATAACGGGAACCCCCCCAGGGACTCAACCGGGAACTCCCCCAGGGACTCACCCGGGAATTCCCCCAGGGACTCCCCCGGGAATTGATACTGGATCCACTGGATCCCCCTCCCCTTTTTCTTGCACTTTTTATTGTTTTCTTTATCTGCAATAAACGTAATAAGTAATAAATTCTCTTTAATATTGTAATATTTGTCATGACTTTATACATTTCAAACCAATCATTGTGCGTACAGCTAAGAAAGTGGCATTCTCTAAACGGAGTCTGTGTTTCCTAAAAGAAAGAAGGAGAAAGAAAATATTTATTCACGTAAAAACAGATGCCACAGAGAGAGAACCACAGACACAGAAAGAGAAAGTACCACATGTCGATATAAACAATCTCAAACAGCAAATAATTATGCGTAACTATCCCGAGAAAAGGCTCACACTCAGAATTATGCCGAGGTACATGTACGAGGTCACGAATTCATGGCGCTGCTGGTTATCGGCGTAATCCAGTGCTTCTCAGCGCCATTAATAAAACATTGTTTTTACGTTCCGCCGAGGTACAGACCAAAAATATTCAACACGAGATGTTTTGGCATGGCGTAACCATAGTACACTGAATTTACAAAACAAATTTATTATGAGTTAAAAACCAGGAAAAAGTGAGTTGGGCTTGCGCACTGAAGGTTCCGTACATTTTGGCGAGGCCTATATCCGTCAGATAATGTATTGGTGTATTGCAGTTTTAGATCAGCGCTATCTCTTGAACACTAGTGGAACTAATGTAATTTTAGTTGATGATTTCTGAAAAAGTGTGCTGTTTACAGACCTTGCTTTATTTTTCTTTTAAGTAACCTTTTTATAAGTTTGTACCATTTACAATAATTTCAGATTTTCTCCAAGCAAACTTCGGAGAATGGTCAAATTATTTACTTTTTTTCTCAAACTACTAAAAAGAACTGGCCAAGTGCGAGTCGAACTCACGTGCAAAGGATTCCGATTTTTTTATTTTTGATTATGTTATATTTTAGAGGAAATCTTTTAAGAAGTCTGTAGTGTTAATACAGACTTACAAGTTTTCCTGTTAGCTTTAGGTATAGAACGATTATTGTGTCACCGAAAAAAGGGCAGACTCCTTTAGATTGTAATTTCTCGATATGAAAATATTGTCCTGTACATAATAAATCCCATCCCAATTTAAATACATCGGTGTCTTATTTAGAAAAATAGCTTACAGTTTCACGAAATATTTTACAATCTTTCGGTGTTTGCCAATTTCCGGTGACATATTATGCATTTTTCTCAAAATTATAGGCTCAATTGTTTCACATTAATAATATTAGTAATATGTGAAAGTTTGTATATATATTTCAGCAGAAATACAAAAAATAAATATACTCAAAATATGTTACTAAAAATATATCCTCTAAACCTACGTTAGTAGATGCTAATATTAAAAATACCAATATTATTAAAAACCAAACTATTTTCTTTTAAAGTATTTTCAAACTATTTTCTAGTCCTTTCAACTACGTTCCGGACACATTCCGCCAAAATATGAGTGACGTCCTCTATTCTGTCACATTCAGAACAGTTGGGTGAATCTGCCTTTTTCAACCCACTTATAACTATCGTCCTTTTAAAAGGACGGCGCATAAACAAAAATCTTGTGATTAATGAGGGTAAAGTAAACAAAAATTTTTGGTGACGTTTGAAAGTTGGATTGTGTGGCAGTACAATATAAGTATTGTGAGTAGTATAACGCATTATTATTAATCAGTATTAAAGCTTTTATTTATTTCACGTAAAATTTATCATGACTGACATGAGGTGAGTTATTTTATTATTATTAAAATTCTGTTTTTTCGACAATGAATAATAATAATAATAATAATAATAATAATAATAATAATATCCTTGGACATTTCACACAACGCCATATAGTCCCAAGCTAAGCAACTTAATGCTTGTGTTATGGTAACGAGATGGCTGATAAACTACTTATATACATTTTTTTTTTGTAAATACATACATATTATAGATAGAAAACACTAAAATAATAATAAAACCTTCACTTCTCTTCTAGGTGAATTGAATGAAATATAAGTACCAACTGCCATTTTTTATACTTTTTTTTGGCAAAACTTTTGGTGTTGTTTATAAAGCCCAATAGTAATATCTACTACTAGTTGATACAAGAAAATGTTTTGTTTTGTCAGGAGAGTTTTTGGAAGAGGATGGGAGTCGCAACTGCATGGCATCATGGAATAATTGTAATTTGATGAGGAAGCTCTTATTCCTGACAGCATCACATTTTTTCCACCAGAAAATTGTAATGCTGATGTCACCGACAAAGATTCTGGGGACAAAAACCAAGTCCACATAAACAAATTACCTGGTACTCAACTTAGGAATCCAGCTCAAGTTCATTATATGAATTTGACAGACGGTAGTGACAGTGAAGACGAAATAAGTCTAGCTCAAGTTGCCAAAAGAATGCGTATCAGAATTTCCAATCCTTCGATTGAAAATCAGTTACCTGACGACGAACCAACAACACCCTCAACTTCCACAAGCGTCACAATACCAAAAACTAAACAGTATAACTGGATTACAAGAGATATACGTCCAATGTTTAGACCATGGGCCAGAATGCAGCAAGTTGCAACACAGCAACAAGAGCTGAAGAAATTATTGTGTGTAAGTGGAATGATAATAGTGTTGTAACAGTGGCTTCAAATGCTGCTAAATTTTTACCACTGAGCAAAGTCAAACGCTTTTCACAACATGAGAAAAGATATGTACAAGCCGACCAGCCAGCCGTGATAAAGGTGTATAATGAAAACATGGGAGGTGTAGACAGGTCAGACCAAAATATTGGTTTATACCTAACATCGATATGAGGAAAAAATGGTATTTCCCATTGATATGTCACGCACTAGACATAGCAGTTCAAAATGCTTGGCAACTATACCACATCGATGGCGGAGATTTCGATCATTTGCAATTTCAAAGAAATATTGCAACTTCCCTTCTAGAAACATATCATAGAACAGAAAACAGAAAATCAGGTCGCACTTCACAAAATTATCACCAAAGTTCTCAGTATGATAACAAGAAGCATCTTGTAAAATAACACGAAAAGCAGTCGAGGTGTGTGATTTGCCACAAAAAAAGCCAATTTCTCGTGTAAAACGTGTGAAGTTCAAGTACATCCGAAATAATGTTTTGAAACATACCATACAAAATATATTTTTTTTCAAGTATTTATATAATATTTCAATATCTTTACTTTTTTCATGATTTTAAGTAATAAATAAACCATACTAAAGACACTTCGCAATTTATTTTGATTTACTTGAACAAAGTAGTAGGTACATATTACTAATGTCCTTTTAAAAGAACACCAATTTCCCGGTTTCCCAACAGGTTTTTTTTTTTGCATTTTTCGTAGTGATCTGATTATACAAGGATACTTATATCTGAATTTCATTGCAATCAGATACAAAAATTCTATTCAGTAACAAGTGGGTTAAAAACGCAAAGCTATTTAAGGGAATATGTCCAGAACGAAGTCTTTTTTTTTTTTTTTTTTTTATGCGAAACGGGGAAACTCTTGGCCCAAATCTCACCTGTCCAGTCTAAAAGCAGTCACAATTTCCCTACGATGCATCTCTGTGCCTCCAAACCACGGCAGGCGGCAAAGGCTGGCCTGAATGGTCCTGTACCAAATTCCTTTACTAAGAGACCTCTCATCAAAGTAAAATTTCATGTTGATAACTTCATTAGTTTGTCTATACTTCCAGTCAGCGACGACGAAAATGACGGACGCGACAAAATCGAGCATTGTGCGGAGATTAAATTCCTCACTAAACCAGAAAATCTCAAAAAACTATCCATGAAGAAATGGTAGCCGTTTATCAAGACTCTGCTCCTTCATTATTGACCGCACAGAAGTGGTCAAGTGAAGTCAAAAGAGGCAGGGAAAGTATCGAGGATGATCCCCGCCCAGGTGGGCCAATCACGGCGGCTACCGAAGAAAATGTGAAAATTATCGAAAAAATTGTATTACAAGATGCACGCAGAAAAATACTCAACCACTACGCCGTTTGAGAGAAGCAATAAAAGAAAAAAGAGAGGAAAGCTTTCAAAGAAAGTGTTGCTCATTCACGACAACGCACCGGTTCACACTGCGCGGCTCTCCAAGGCTGCTGTACGAGTGTGCGGGTTCGAGGAAATTAACCATCCACCCTACACCCCGGACCTGGCCCCAGTGACTACTTTTTATTCCCAAATTTAAAAAAGACCTCAGGGGAAAGCTATTTGCTGACGAAAATGAGCTCAAGTCCGCTGTAAATGAGCATTTTTCGGGCCAAAAAGAAAATTATTTTTTTAAACAAATGTATTGAAGTCATGGGAGACATTGAAAAATAATTTTTTTTCAAGGTTTATATTGTTTCTAATATACCCATACCGAGAAAACATTGAACGCCCCTCGTAAATGCATATCTTTTCAGGGAAGATTTTATTGTATAACTGGCTGATGCCCGCGGCTTTGCACGTTTAGATGTCGGTTATCGCGACCAATAAAAAAAAAATTTCATGATTACTTTACCGGTCCCGCAACCGAACTTATTCCAGGGATAAAAGTAGCCTATAATATCTTATTCCAGGCTATAATCTATCCCTGTAACTCAGCTTTTATTTATTCAAGTTTCCGGTTTTTCATTATTTTTGAATGACAAACTACTCCACCACGGGTCAGTCAAAACGATGCATTTTGTTATCCAAACGTTGCCAAACGGTTTAAAGTGAAAAGACGTGTTGTTTATCGTAGTAAGTATTGGTAATTTCGTAATTTTTAACAAACAGATCATACTTTGGAAGTGGTCTCGTACAAATAACATCAAAAACGGTTTTATAGTTTTGTTTTAAAATCAAAATAAGCTGAAATTTGTTTACTTGGATGGCGTATTATGATTGTCATCCAAATAAATAAAATTGCGTATTTTGCTTTCCTGCGGCTTTCCATTGGTGTTGTTAATATGGATTAGGTACCACTAAAAAGTGAAAAATAAAAAACATTTTCCCAAAAAAAAAAAACAAACAGCCTAAAACATTGGCTTCCGAAGTAAAGTTATTTTATAATTTTCAGTGTTGTTTTTTTTTATTTGGAAGACGGTTATTTTTTTTTGGGAAAAGTTTTTTTATTATTATTTTTTAACTTTTTTTAGTAAGTTTCTATGTAATACTTGAAAAGAAATAAAATTTAGGCGGTCTTACATTCAGTTTAAAAACATCATTTAGAAAAACAATTAAAAACTGGTTTCACCGGAAACCGGAATTATTTGTTCGGAAACTGAAAAAAAAAACGGGGTTTTAATTTTGGCCAGTTTTGCATTCACTTTTGTATAGAATATAAATAGAAGCCTAGAGGTCTAGTTAAAATTTTTGGTGTATTTAATCTCAACTCCCGAAAGATCATTGAATCAGCATTTTCGGTGAAAGTTAAAACATTAGTGTAAGAAGTAGTGAATATCTATAATATAAAACGAATTGCAGAATGTGTTGCTGAGCGCAAATCTCGAGAACAGCTGAACCGATTTCGCTAATTCTTTTATTTTGTGTTTGTTATTATCAGGAGAAGGTTTTTATGTAAAAAAATAAGAAAGTTGACTGGAGCGAAGCCGCGGGGGTAGCTAGTCTATAATAAATTTAATGAGGCAAGTTAAAAGTACACCGACAGGAGTGCTATTCACAACCGCGGCGGCCACAACCGCGTAAATGAAATTATGAACACCCCCCATGAGGAAAATTATTGTACTGATTTTGGTTTTGGTCCCATATTCGATATCATCGACCCCAAAATATATTATGAAAGTGACACCCATGACGAAAAGTTGTAAATTTTTTGCCGTTGCCATCTTGGATTATAGTTTTGACCCCGTATTCGATATCAGCGACTCCAAAAACTATGGATATGACACCCATGACGAAAAGTTGTAAAATTTTTGTCGGTGCCTTCCGGATTTTGGTTTTGACCCCATATTCGATATCATCGACCCCACAATATATTATGAAACCCATGACGAATAGTTGTAATTTTTTTGCCGTTGCCATATTGAATTATAGTTTTGACCCCATATTCGATATCAGCGACCCCAAAAACTATGAAAATGACACCCATGACGAAAAATTGTAAATTTTTGCCGATACCGTCTTGGATTTTAGTTTTGACCCCATATTCGATATCAGCGACCCCGAACCCATGACGAACAGTTTTCAAATGTTTGTCGGTGATATCTTGGATTTTGGTATTGACCCCATGTTTGATATTAGCGACCCCTAAAACCACGACAATGGCACCCGTGACGTAAATTTTGGTGCGCGCTATCTTGGATTATGGTTTTTACTCCAGATTCCTCATACGTTACCTCATACCTTATACGTACAGAAAAAACGGTTAAAATCACAATCCTCCTCCCTCCCATCCATTTACAAACCTCACAGCCGACAGCTTGACCTTATCCAAATCCTAAGCTGCTTAACCCCACCCATCGATTTCTCAACCATATCAACAACTGCTTAACCGAAGAATGCAAAAGGAAAGACGAGTCGCCAAAATGTGCTTCATGCTTGCGGTTCAAAAAACAGGCCAATCATAAGACGGAAGATCCAGAGTGCACAGCAAAAAAATCTGCAGTGACCAGGTATATCAACTCCATTGATTATGAAGGCGCCTAAGAGCGCCACTTACATCTTTGTATTCTAGACTTAATTTATTCTCTAACACCTTTTATTTTATTTTTCTGTTTTCATTTTTACTGTCTTAATAATGATTAATAATGTAATTGATGATTTAGATAATTTCTCTATACAGGGAAATTGAAAAAATACCCGAAACCTCTTAGGCAGTGAAAGTACACATGATTATAAGCAACTTTTGTTTTGGTAAAACTCCGAAATCTCGAAAAAAATATCAGCTGTTTCATACAAAATGCAGTATTTAGCCAATGAAAATGTATGAAACAGCTGATATTTTTTTCGAGATTTCGGAGTTTTACCAAAACAAAAGTTGCTTATAATCATGTGTACTTTCACTGCCTAAGAGGTTTCGGGTATTTTTTCAATTTCCCTGTATAGCCGAGTCTAAGGTTTGTGAAGCTGAAAACTGCAAACGATATCTATCCGGCTACAATAACCCATTAACCTTACTAACACAAAAAATTCGCAGTATTTTTAAGAATTTTGATAACTTTAGCACATTTCAACAACGACTACACATAAACTGTTATTGTCTTGACCGAATGCTGGCTAGCCAAACATTATAACGTCATACCAATAATTCCGGACTATAATATGTACAGAAGTAATGTTAATATAAGGGTTAGTTTATTCTAATAGTTTTTCCTTTATCAGATATATTAATTTATTTATTGCAGACTAGATGTATATACAATTAAATAAAATAAAAAAAACTCTTAACTAACTAAAACTAAAAATAAAAGTAACATATGGCGTCGAAAAATTCGTCTGCATCGATAGCCACTGACTGGTAATGAGCCCAAAAGGCTGGCAGCATTGCCACGTTGTATGGCAATGCTAATCCTTTGGCCGACGTAAAAGCCAGCCTTTGGGTCACGCGAAGTGTCAACTAAGCGTCTTGATAGATCTTTAAACAAGTTATGAGCACTCGGACCCCACGACCTGCGAGTTTCAACCCCAAACGGCTCGAAAATATAATTTCCAACGAGGTTATTATATTTCCGCCGCTTGAGGTTCTCTGCAGCCGCGGTGGCAGCACCAGCACAGCTCGAAGAGCTAGGAAGATGGGATGGCGCAAGAGTATCGACGCAGGTAGCGTCCCACACTAAAGGCCTACCTATCTTCCAAGGAAATAACGACATGCCGTCCGGTCTCTTGCCATCGTCACGTGCCAGGCCATTGGGTTCTAATACAGCCGGAACGCCGACTGCGACAAGAGCTCGTCGGATGATGTCATTAATGTTCGCGTGCCGCGCTATGCGACCCGTGCTACGGCTGCATGACAGGCCGTGGTGTCCGAGGCTGTTGACAACTTCGCCACAGTGGCAGCGATAAGGAGAACAACAAGGAGCGCCAAGACGTAGGGAAGCAGCGAGGCGGAAAGTAGTATCGTCGAACAAGGTGCCTATGTTCGACGATGGTAGTGCGTGAAGCCAGAGTCCCGACTCCCACTGTCCCACAGCCAGCAGGCGCGCACACTCCGAAGCAGTCGCAGATGTGGCCATAAGGTCATGCTGAACTATTCTGCAGAGTGGCTCGTCCCACCGTCTTTGGGATGATGGGTAGTCGGGTAGATTTAGATTCGGGCAAGCGAGTCTCCAGGCATCCATAGCCTCAGAGAAGCACGACACATCAAAACTAGTCAATGAGGAAGCTAGAATATTCCTGACTAATTTCTCAGTGCCATGAACTGAGGATATGAAAGCCGGTAAACTGATACTCGTAATTTTGCGGACGCCGAAGCCTCCCATACGGATGGGAAGAGTAGCTTCACTCCAAGCTCGGTCGTCCAAGGCCACATTTAAAATTAAAGTTAGTGTATGACGAATGATTTGGTCCATTTTTTCTAAAAAGTGTGGGTGCTTCCATAAATGGGAAGCACGCAGAAAGAAACTTAATTTAGGGCCGAAACAGCAGTAACGGATTAAGGTGATTGCCAAATGCATATTAATTTGGAGTAACCTTTCCGAAGTGTCATTAAAATTTTGTATTTTTTCCTCAACAAAATTGGGAAAAGATTGCTCAAAAATTGGAGATCCAGGGAGGCGAAGACAACTTTTTTCCATAACTTTGATTTCTGGAGATATTGCGTTGAATTTGGAAAGTGTCAGATGTCTGTCGGTACTGCCAGAAATGAATAATTCACACTTCGAAAGGTTGAGCTGTAGTCCTATAGATTGGAGTTGATTTTTTAAAACTTGTAAATCAGCTAAAACCATGTCTACATCACCTCCTAGGGTTCCATCATCTAGATACCAAACATTAAATTTGGAATTTAGCTGTCGAATGATTTGGTGAATAGCTAGACTAAAGATCACTGGCCCGAGGGGATCGGCTTGATGGCAGCCGACAGCGGATTCCAGAAGGTTGTCCCGGTAGAGTAATTTAGATGGATGTCTGTCACATTGCCAAAGGAAACTAAAAATTTGTGGTACTTATTTTTTAATTTCTGCCAGCAAGGTGTCCCTATTGACCAAATTGAAAGTATTTTTGATATCAACCTTCAGGATGACCTCTCCTTTACCAGAATTTAAATAGGTCGACAAAGCGTGTACGGCAGCCTCACAGCCCCCTTTGGAGCCGTAACCGAGCTGCAGGGGCTGAAATTTTTTCGAAACATCCTCACCATAAAATTTGCAACAAACCTTGGCTGCCAAACGACGATAAGTAGTGCCCACGGCAATGGGACGAATGCCGCCATCCCTCTTGCGCAGAGCACATAAATTGGCCCCGTACAAGACGTCGATGACGGCTTCATGCACATTACCAGAGAGCATGAGATTAGTCAAAGCCGTGAGCTCCTTCATGAGTAACTCACCTGCTTCCCCGACGCCTGAGCAGATGAGATCTTTCAGATGCTGAGGACTAAGGCCGTCGAGGCCGCCAGCAGAGCCACTCCGAAAAGAGCACACGGCCGTGACCACCTCTCGACCTGTAACGGTGAGGGTGTGAATGTTCGGATCAGGGGGGTCGGGAAAAGAAAGGTCAACCGATGGGGCAGGGTGTTTACTCTCCAGAGCTGCAAGAGTATCTGGAGATCACAGTGCCACCACATCACTACTAAAAAGAATCCTGGCTGCTCCGCTAATGTCACCTTCCCCTAATTTTGTTTCGACTAGATGGGAAATACCTCTTGATGAGGTATACTTCTGTGTCGATAATTTTGAGTCCAAATTGTAGGCCGAAATATTACAATTATCTTTAATTTGTGCAGTTAGTGACTTTTTGGTTGCCAAATTCTTTTTTACATGTTATACTCTGTAAGGGAAGGTGAGAAGTTGCTCCAAGGCACTTTGCGAGTTCTCGCGAGCGGCAAGGCGAACGCATCCCGCTAGGTGTTGCGCCGCAAGTGGTAATGTTATTATTAATCAAAACGATGGAGTGATAGTTTATGCAAGAAATCATCTGAATGTCTCTGTTGAGGAACCTAATATGCAGGACTGTAACAGTTTATTGGTCAAAACTTATTCAGATTTTTCAATATTAGCAATATATCCGCCCCCGTCTTTTAAAAATACTAACAATTTCACTGATTCTCTCAATGACACCTTGCAGACCCTGTCACCCTTCAAAAACATTATTTTAATTGGCGATATCAATATCAATATTCTTTCAGGAAGTTCTAATAATGCACCCGCTCAGGACTACCTCACTTTATGCGCCTTTCGTGGCCTACTCCCAGCACACAGTTTTCCGACACACCAAAGTGGTTCTTGTTTGGACGATATCATGCTTAAAACCGATTTTCCATCGCTTGCACTTGTTATTAATTCAACAATAACCGATCACAATGCTGTCCTACTAGCTCTTAAATGTAAATGACCTAAACCTAACACTCACACAAATTCAAAATTAAACACAAATAGACTTGAAGAAAATTTACGCGTCATCGATATTGATCCAGTCTACAACTCCGCTGACCCGCAGTTTTGTATGTTGTATGTGATTGAAAATGTACGACATACTATTCAGAAAAACACTGTCATATCACGGTTCAGTAACAAAAATCACAATCAGAAACCTTGGATCACGACCGGTCTTATCCGATGTATGAAACAGGGATAAACTACACTTAAAAGCTAAATCTAATCCAGACAATGCGATACTGCAACTTTCGTATAAAAGATATAGAAATTTTTGCAATGACCTCCTGAGGAAACTTAAACACAGCTATGATAAAAGTGAACTGGAAAAGGCTGGAAAAGACAGTAAAAAAATCTGGAGACATATTATTAGAAATGTAACATTTAGTACGTCAAAACAAAATGAGTCATCTTCGGGTTTATTACAAGCACACGCATCACAGCTGACATCTGCTAACATGGCAAATAATTTCTTTGCGAATGTCGGAAAGTGTCTGGAAGAAAATGTTCCGAAACAATCACTTTCCACACATTGTCTGACAAGCACTTCTACATCTAGCACCGCCTTAACATCATTTGCACTGCTACCTACTGAAGAGACTGAGGTGGAAAATATAATTATGACCTTGAGAGACGACTGTGCAGTTGGATGGGATAACATACCCAATAAGATTCTAAACCAGTTCAGACATATTTTAATTCCACCACTGACTTATATTTTCCGCATCTGTCTGTCATCGGGACTTTTCCCGAGTGCGTAAAAAAAGCAATTGTTATTCCTGTCTATAAGTCAGGCAGCAAAGAGCAAGTGACAAATTATAGACCTATTTTTATACTGCCTGGTATGTCTAAAATATTGGAGAAATTAATTAATAAGAGATTGTTCGACTATCTGGAGAATAAATCAATTTTCGCCGAGCGGCAATTTGGATTTAGACCTAAATTATCAACAGCTGATGCCGTACATCATTTGACTGACTATCTATCAAAAGAACTTGACAAGGGTAACCACACAGTAGGTATTTTACTGGATCTCGGCCAAGGCTTTTGACTCTGTTTCCATTCCCATTCTGGCCTCCCAGCTGAAATTATTTAGAAGTTTTTTAGAAGATCGCACTCAGTGCGTAAAGATTGGCAATATTCTCAGCGCTGATAAAAAAACACGTCATTTGGTGTTCCACAAGGAAGTATCTTATCATCTACCCTTTTTAAATTTACATAAATGACCTTTGCAATCTAAAGCTAGGAGCATAATCGTATTTCACGCTAACGACACTGCCTTACTTTTTTTTTGCCGACTCAAAAAATGGAGTGTTCAAATATGCGCAACTCGGATTTAATATTGCAAATAATTGGCTTCAACATAACTTATTAACCCTAAACGCTGATAAGACAAACTACATTAAGTATTCGATGCGCAAAAAAATTCCAAATATTGCACCAACGTTGTACGCTCATTGCTGCACAGCCCCGACTGATATTGCGTGTATGCGTCCAAATGTTAAAGTAACCAACACAATAAAATACTTAGGCGTCATTTTAGATGAATCCCTTTCTTTTAAACAGCATTTAGAAGCTTTATTCAAATTCAAATTCAAAAGTCATTTATTCAAATTAGGCTGAGGGCCAGCACTTTTTGAACGTCAAGTTTTACAAAAGACAGTCCCCCAAAACGCCCGCCCGTCACCACTTCCTAGTGTTTTAGCTGTGGAGAAGAAGTGGCCAACAAACTCCCCAGCAACACAACTGTCTGTTACGTTTTAGGAACTAGAATTTTACAATAATTAATAGGCAAAGTAATCCAAAATGCAAAATTTCTTCTATAATTTACATGGCACAAAAATAAATATATATATTATTTATCACTTGTTAGCTACTAGCACTATGACACTAAAACAAAATACACACTTAAGCAAGTGTTGACGTATGCGGATTAAATAAGTACATATAAAAAAAAATTACTACATAGTCAGACAAATAAATAAAAAAATATTATATGAACACATATAACCTGTCATAAAACTACTATTACTATCTACTTAAACATGATAATTTGTCTTGCGTTCAACACAGCGACCAACTATTCTTATCGTCTAAATAATCATTAATAGAATAGTATGCCTTGGAACAGAGGTTAGATTTTACTTTTTCTTTAAATGAGTTAAAAGGCAAATCAAGATAAGAAATTGGAAGTCTATTGTATAAACGGATACCGAGCCCCACAAATGAATCATGGACCTTACGAAGTCGGTGTGAAGGAGCATGTAGCTTGTGCTTGTTTCTGGTGTTAAAGTTGTGGATGTCGCTCGTTTTACTGTATAAATGTATGTTTTGCCTAATATATAAAATGTTTGCAAAAATAAATTGAGATGCTACCGTGAGAATACCAATCTCTTTGAAAATTTCTCTTAATGAAGCTTTTGACCCTAGCTGATATACCGCGTGTATCTGACAACGACGCACAAACGATTTCCATGGGTCCAGGGCATGTTTCTGGACACCCCAGTGTTGGAATTTTTCGTTGGTTCTTTTCTCATTTTTTCCAAGAGTACCACAAGGAGGAATCAGCTCAGCTCAGCTGATATCTATTTGTGGTTTTATTCAGATTGCTCTTTTTAGTGAAAGTAGTTAATTAATTATTTTTTTATTAAAAATCTCATTGGCTTAGGTCAGAATAACGATTATGAGCAGTCTAAAGTAAAAAAACCCTTGAAAAAATTGAAAAAATGAAAAATTCTAAGTCTAGGGTGTCCAGAATCATGCCCCGGACCCATGGAAATCGTTTGTGCGTCGACGTCAGATACACGCGGTATTGCATTATACAATAGAATTCGTAAGCTTATATTCATTTTCAAAAAGCTACGATATATTGCAGACCCAATAATAATTAGGCAAGTATACTTTGCTCTATGTCAATAAATTTTGACCTACTGCATTACCTCGTGAGGTGGAGTAGGTAAAACTCTATTACTACCCATCGAGAGAGCGCAAAGAGCGATCCTCAAGGTGTCCACTAGCCGTCCTTTCCTTTTTCCAACTAACCTTCTCCATAAATCCTGTGATGCACTAACAGTCCGACAGTTATTCATAATGAGCACTGTGCTAAAACAACACGCAGCCCTCCCCTATCGGACTTAAGTTACCAAAAAAAGACGGAAAGATATGGTCTGCCCTAACAAACTTACAAAAGATGATTTCACAACAAAATTTTATGTGTTACTTGGACCGCTGATTCCTTCATACTTCGAACAGCAGACATATTTTCCCTAAATTACATTAAGTGCAAGAAAGTTGTCAAGGAAACTCTTCAAAGTATGTCCAATGATGATACAGAGGAGTTATTAATTGTTTTAAAATAATGATTGTTTTGATTTCTAAGTATTTTATTAATCCTACTAATATTATAAATGTGAAAGTTTGTATGTTTGGATGTTTGTCCGTCGGCGCCTGTCAGTTATACCGAGGGCGATTGGACTCGGAAGGCAATTACCATCAGCCCCGAAGATGTAGCTCGCGCAGTACGTCCGTTGCCTAACTGGAAATCTCCAGGGCCGGACGGGCTTCACAATTTTTGGTTAAAATGGTTCAAAAGATCGCATGCTCGCTTGGCATCTCAATTCTAGTCTGCCTTAGATTCAGGATCGCTGTCCCAGTTTATAACTACAGGAATAACCCACCTGCTCCATAAATCAGGTAGTGCCGCGGAGCCTTAAAATTATAGACCGATCACGTATTTACCGGCGGTCTATAAAGTTCTTACATCCATTTTGAGAGCTAAGATGAACCATCATATTGATAGTAATTCTATTAAATCTGCCTATCAGAATGGATGTTGGAACGGGTCCCGCGGTACTAAGGAGCTGCTCCTCATTGACGTGACGTGACGTTATAACAGCGTCAGTTGTACAACGCCTCTTGTTGAGACCGTACTGTTTGTAATGTAAGATAATTATTATTCTCGTTAAAGTGACTGAGCATTTGATTGATCATAAACATTTCAAACACCTTGCTGAAAACCGGCAACACAGAGACGGGTCTATATTTATTAGTATCTCTACTGTCCCCGAATTTGAACACATATTGAATACAAAAGCTAAATACGGCGCTATAGTGTCAATAATGAAGGCACAAACTTTTACAGACATACCCCATAGATCTTCTATCAATTTGATCTTGATTTGCTTATAAGCTTTTATTTTTACAGTTGGGGTAATATGCTTAAATTCAATCGGGCAGGCTGAAACATTTGCCTTCAATAATTCAACAGGAAGTGAGGGCGAGGAGTTTAAGGTTTCAGTAGTTTTGGCCACCGGCTTATGCGTGCCTTCCGAAGCACGGAATCATCTTTTTATCAGACAATCAGGTGATTCAAACCTGCAATGTACTAGCCAAACCGGAAACAATTTTACAAAGTTTGCACCACGACCCCCGTACTTCCGCGGGATATACAGCCTCATCACCGATGACCGTGGGTGATGCATCCGATTTGCGGTAAGCAGTGAGCGTTCTATCCAGGGCGTCGAGTTCTGTCTGAGTCCATTTGTGTCCATGCCGAAAGAGTACATCAAAACCGGCATAACCCAACCGTTGAAGCCACGCACCTTGTTTCCGTCTGATAAAAGACTGTTAAGTACTTTTTTCAGGCGGCCAATGAAGCACTCCTTCAACGATTGTTTTATATCAACAGAATTGATGCCTAACGCTTCCGACATAACCAAATACTTGTAAGTTTCGGTTGAGGAGAGGGACCTAAGGTGTATGGAATCCGACAGTTGCGTTTCCATGGATTCCATAATCTCCCCTCGCTTTATATGCATGACCGCACATTTATCCACACCAAATTTCATCTTGATGGCGCTACTGAAGATTTCTGTAACCTTCATTAGCTTCATCAGTTGCAAGTTGTTAGGAGCAAATAGTTTCAAGTCATCCATATAAGGAAGGTGCGATATGACCTGACCACCTCTTCTCGACTGGAAGCCATGCCCCGAACCCTCCAGCAATGTACTGAGAGGGTTGAGGGCCAGAAAAAAACACATTGGACCTGAAATATGCCATGTTCGATCCTTATCGGATCGCTGTTCACCTGGGTCTGTCGACACCCTGGATAGTGAAGCACCGTTTTCCACTGCCCCATACACGACATCAGGAAGGTGCGTAGAATTGCAGCAACTTTATACAGCTCCAGCACCCTCATGAGCCATGTATGTGGCACCGAGTCATAGGCATTCTTATAATCTTCCAGCATGTTGACAGATCCCTTCGGGAACGACGAACCTGTTGGCTATTGGCAACGTCAATGAGGAGCAGCTCCTTAGTACCGCGGGACCCGTTCCAACATCCATTCTGATAGGCAGATTTAATAGAATTACTATCAATATGATGGTTCATCTTAGCTCTCATAATGGATGTAAAAACTTTATAGACCGTACGTAAATACGTGATCGGTCTATAATTTTAAGGCTCCGCGGCACAACCTGATTTATGGAGCAGGTGGGTTATTCCTGTAGTTATAAACTGGGACAGCGATCCTGTGATGGCTCTTTTCTGCAAAATGAAAATAGACTCAATTTCAACAGCTCGTCCCCATAGTAAAATACCGTAAGACATTGTATTGTGTCAAATGAGGAACCCATTGTAGCCTTGAGTCTAACTTAATCACCAAGAAAACTGTTTCTTCGACGAATTCTAGTTTCTCCTAGTTCAATGTCAATTATGACTTGTGACATTTGGTAAAGTGAATTAAATGCACTTCGTTTTTGTCTTATTTAATACTAAATTATTAGCAGTGAACCAAGTATGTAAGTCTATTTACGTTAAAAATCAAATATGTATCGTCAGCAAACAACACCATTTTGAGCTTAGTGCCTAAAATATAGGGCAAATTATTTATATAAACTAGAAACAAGAATGGACCCAAAATTGAGCCTTATGGTACCCATGTTTTCACGATTAGAAATAAAATAAAAATAAAAAAGCCTTTATTTGATCCTGCTACATTACTTCTTAATTTACCAATTATATATATCGGCGCAACTACAACAGTTCGTCGAGAATAATTAAGATTAATAATTTGACTGTCCTAAAACCATCAGTTGATTATTTTTGAGTTGATTACGATGTAAATTAATGTTAAGATTGTAACTTCAATACTTAACCTACAAACTTGTAAACTCGTGCACGTGTGTCGAGTCCTATAAATACGGCCGCACTGTTGGCGCTGGGCGGGGTCGCCCTCGAACCGCCGTACAGTACGGACCTCTCGGTGACGTCACAATTGTTGTCTTCATGATTACTCATTCTGGGTCTTCGAAGGAAAACTTCACAAGTACTTGAAAGCGTCAGCGACGGCTGAGCGCCATCATCGTTTGGGTTCGGTGGTATCAGGATCATCGTAGAATAAAACATTCAATACAGTACTAAGCTCTCTTTATTAACTGTGGCTGAGTGCTAGTACTTTGCAAATAGACAGTCCCCAAATCGCCCGCCCGTTACCACTTCCTAGTGCTTTAGCTATGGAGAAGAAGTGGCCAACAAACTGTCAGCAACACATCTGTCTTTTGAGTTAGAAGAACTCGCATTTCTATCATTCTGTTTAATTTAATTAAAATAGGTAAACCGACAGTTTCGTTCTGGACGAGTGTCCTAGTCGGTGTCTCGAGCCAAAGTGCGCTCGGCAAAGTCCCCACTCTCCAATACGACTCTGTCCACGTGCCGCCATTACAACTGTCAGCTGACGTCACTGCGTTTACCACTACCTACTACTACAATACTCAAATCAGCAACTAATTATTAAATGATATTTTTATCCACGACATACTTTTTAAGCTTCGTTTATTCAACGTGCAACGTAATGACGTCACCGAGAGGTCCGTACTGTACGGCGGTTCGAGGGCGACCCCGCCCAGCGCCAACAGTGCGGCCGTATTTATAGGACTCGACACACGTGCACGAGTTTACAAGTTTGTAGGTTAAGTATTGAAGTTACAATCTTAACATTAATTTACATCGTAATCAACTCAAAAATAATCAACTGATGGTTTTAGGACAGTCAAATTATTAATCTTAATTATTCTCGACGAACTGTTGTAGTTGCGCCGATATATATAATTGGTAAATTAAGAAGTAATGTAGCAGGATCAAATAAAGGCTTTTTTATTTTTATTTTATTTCTAATCGTGAAAACATGGGTACCATAAGGCTCAATTTTGGGTCCATTCTTGTTTCTAGTTTATATAAATAATTTGCCCTATATTTTAGGCACTAAGCTCAAAATGGTGTTGTTTGCTGACGATACATATTTGATTTTTAACGTAAATAGACTTACATACTTGGTTCACTGCTAATAATTTAGTATTAAATAAGACAAAAACGAAGTGCATTTAATTCACTTTACCAAATGTCACAAGTCATAATTGACATTGAACTAGGAGAAACTAGAATTCGTCGAAGAAACAGTTTTCTTGGTGATTAAGTTAGACTCAAGGCTACAATGGGTTCCTCATTTGACACAATACAATGTCTTACGGTATTTTACTATGGGGACGAGCTGTTGAAATTGAGTCTATTTTCATTTTGCAGAAAAGAGCCATCAGAGCCATTTACCATCTCCGCCGGCAAGACTCTCTAAGGGAACTGTTTAAAGAAATTAACATGATGACGGTCCCTTGTCAAAATATCATGAACGTTAGATGTAATCCACATCTTTTCAGTAAAAGAGGTGACAGACATAACTATGTCACTAGAAATAGGAATCAGTTAGTTCAACTAGGTTTCAGACTTTCTAAAGTAGCAAGTTTCTAAAGTAGTAGTTTATCTTTCATGGGATACTGTTTAAAATTTTATACCAAAATACCGCCACATAATCTAGAACTAAATGAGACGAAATGACATGGCCAGTTTCAGCCTAGTTACACTCAGTGGCGTATACACTAATATACGCCTAATTAAAAATAAATTAAAATAGAAATATTTTTTTTTAAAGTATTTATATTTTCGTACAACTTCAGAAAAAGTATTTAAACTTTAATAGTTGTTTTTCGATTCCGGCGTATCGAGTTAACGCGCCATTTTAGATAAACTTTCCATTCCCTGTAAAGCTAATATACTTATGTTCCATCAGAGTAATATTAAAAATTATTCTGACTGTTAAATGATTGTGCACCGTCGTAATCATAATAACATCTATATTTTGTTTATTACTCGAATGCTATGCTATGAAATATTTGTTTAATAAGTTTTTTTTTTAATTATTATCTACCTCTCAACACCCGGTGGCACGCCCGCGTGCCATAAACTGTTTCAACCTTTAAAACCCGATGGCACGCCGGCGTGCCATGGCGAAAAACGCGGTTTATTTAAAAACGCAAGGTCTTATTTCATGTGGCAAGGTTTACGCACTCGTGGGATGATATTCTCGTACAACTAAGCTATTCCAATTTTAAAAATATATGATGGTATCATTGATATATTTTTTTAAAAACAAACGCTTACTTTGTCTCTGGAACGTCGATGACGGCCGACTTTTTGTTTATACTTTGTTTGCATGTAAACTATTTAATGCTAAGTGTACTATTATTTATTTATGAATAGTTATTACATCGTTTTACATAAATGTTTGCACGAACTAGATCAAAATAATACTTTTTCGGCCATTGAAAAATTACGTGTGAATGTCAGTCGCCATTCTTTGCCAACCTGTCTATCCCCAAGCGACCGCCGGCGGTCGCGCGAAATTCATCGCGCCATTCCGTCAAACCCCAAGCGACCGCCGGCGGTCGCTCTCACCCACTCCATTGTAGGCCATATTATCAATACTTAGAGACTACTTCTCTATGAACAAGTTTGGATATTTACGTTGTTGGATAAATTTCCTACAAATTGAACGCAAAAAATGACACCTTTCAAAAATGACATTTCAAAAACTTTAGTGTCAAAAGTTTCTATGTCACGGTGTTTCGCGCGCAAGTGGTGAAGTGATTTTAGTGAATTTTGTGTGTTTTTAGTGCGATATTCTAGGGTAAGTGGATAAATAATCATTTATCAGTATTTCCTACAAGTATGTAGCTAGTTTTTTGCATGAAATAACATAACAAAACTTGTTTTATTGAGCCAACAAAAGTTACGTAGTTCCGAGTGTTCGTCAAGGTCAAAATTGTTATTGTTTGGGTTTTTGGCTATTTTTACAATTAAAGTAAGCATATTGTAACGATTTATAGTTAACAATGCGTTAATGAATATATAGGTAGTATTCTACAAGCTTTTCCAATTGGAATCTGTTTGATATAACTCTGATAATCGTTATCAAAATAGCGCATTGAATTACGCAATAAAAAACAACAAATGGCGCCGCGCTTTATGAAGTTTGAGCTTGAATATTGCTATAATCGGCTATAGAACTCATATAAAAGATCATTGTCATTAGATTACTTGTCTTTTCATAAGCTAGATCCCAAAAATTGGTGTAAATTGATGCAATAGTTTTGTCAGAAATAACATAAACAGCAACATAACTACATTCAGCAAGTTCTCTCATTTCAATAGGATATATTTATTTCTCGAGTACTAATAAGAGTTTTGTTTATACTTGATTTCATGACGACATAATTAAAGAACCCGAAACCGTTTCAAGTGCTCGGATACAAGCTACAGAAACGCTGCGATAACGTTTTTTGTTGGCCGGGTCAGATTACACTTACGGTAAGCGGCCGCCCGCGGCGCTGCCGGCCGTCACGGATTGGGTGACGTAATAACGTCTGATAGCCGAAAGGGTTTCTTTTGTTGTATAATCAACGTTTTTTTGAATAAATAGTCGTACAAGTAGTTATTACATAGTTTTGCGCAATGTATTTACCATTTTACTTCATAATTTGACTTGTTTTGTCAAAGAATGTACCGTGAAAAACCGTTATTTTTTTTTAGGTGAATTCAGAGGGTTGTATCTTTGTTTTTTTTCATCAAAGTGAGTAAGTATTTATAGTTATATGAAATTATAGCTCAATGTTGTGTAGGTTTGATAAATATTACAATTCTGAAACCTAATATACTAGGTGAAATTAGCTAATACAAAACACATCGCCGATTAGTTCCCTCTTCAAGGAAATCTTATCATTGTACAATTATAGTGGCATATTCTTACGACATATAGCTAGTTTTCAATCAATAAAAGATTATGTAATATCGTAGTAACATTTTTTAATTAGAAACTACTCAATATAACTAGGTTGAGCGTTTACAAAGTCATGCGTTTTATTACGCAATTTCATAAAAACGGCTCGACGGACGATGAAGTTTGATTATGAATATTATGAAAATTTTACATAGGACTGTCAAAAAAACGCTGTAACTAGATTATTTGTTTATTCATAATCTAATTTGCAAAATTTCGCATGGATTGATACAGTAGTTTTATAAGAAATCGATAGAACGAGAACAAACAATATTTCAGCCAGTTCTCCGTTATCAACATTTGTTTATAAATACCACTCTCATATTAAAAGTATTGTATTCATTTTATAGCATGGTTAGTTTATTCAAGAACCAAAAACAGTTTACAGTTTAAGATAATAGCCACTAGAAACGTAAGCAGACCATTTTTTTGTTAGCAGTCGTAGCGTGTCAAATTGCGATAAAAAGCGCCGGGCGTTGACAGATGTTGACGTTTGACGCGCCGGGACTCAAGAGGAAACGAAACGAAACGACATGAAAGGTTCGACATTCGCCCGCCATTATTTTGTACTCGTTGCGTTGTGTGTGAGTTTGTGTCTTGTTTGTATACTGTGCTATTACATTACTATCTTTTCTCCATATCGACCATTGCTATTATTTAATATTTCATGCAAAAGTTATTCAATGTTTGTTTTTATTTTAACACTGCAATCCTTTAAGACACTACCTAACCTTTTATAAAATGTGAAATCAAATGTTTTCTATTCTACTATCAAGTCTATCCAGTTATACATATCTTGGGTAACTAATGATTCCATTCCTGTCCTACTACTATCACAGGGTTTAGATTATACTTGGCACATTACATCTCTGACAAGAGAGAGGCCTGAATTTCTAACAACGTTTTTCTTCACGGTAAAGAAAATTATTAAACATGATTCCTGAAGTCTTGGTGTCTTTGGCTTAATGGAAATCCATTCATTGATCATGACAAGCGTAGCTTACCCATGCAGAATAATCTGGCTAGCTATAATCTGCTAGTTATAAGCCCGAGGAGGTTCATGACAATCCTGCGGCTTTGTCGCGTTGTGGACTATCTGCGCGAGCCCAATACACGCGACTACGCTCACGCCCTCTGCTAGCGGCTCCCAGAGTTCGGACTCGTACCGCACAATACGCGGCAACAAACCAAGCGGTGTCTTTGCTCAACACACTCGACTGAATTGAATTGAATTTGTTGATGAATGGAATAAATAACCTCTTGTTTAATAATAACCTCTTGAATCCGGATGTCGATGTATTCCACTCCAACGTGCGTCAATTCTTGGAAATTTGTAAGGATTGTTATAGTGCTTAGATTATTTTGATTATTTTTTATTGTTTTTGATTGTTTTTTGTTAATTTTTATTGACTATTTTTTTATTACTATTTTTTTTTTTATTGATTATTTTTTTTTATGATTTTGATTATTTTTTAGTGGCCAAAAGCTTCGACGACCACCTGTCAAAGCTGGCGTTACGCAGTTGGGTAAAGGGCCTGATACAGAAGGCAGTACTCCTCGATACGGCTTGTATTGTGAGGAGGTTCCTTTCTCTGGAGCCCTAACCACCGGTAGCTTAAGGACCCTGCTCCCGACACCGGCGGACTACTACTTTTTATATTTTTAAATGTTTTTTTACTTGTTTTTTTAAGAAATGTTTAAAAATAAAATAAGTAGGTTAAGAAAAATAAATAAAAATAATTAAAAAATAGTCACTAAAAATTAATCAAAAAACAATAAAAAATAATCAAAATAATAAAAAAATAATCAAAATAATCAAAAATAATCACAATATAAAAAAATGGTCACTAAAAAATAATCAAAATCATAATAAAAATAATCAAAACAAAAAAAAAAAATTGACAATAAAAATTAACAAAAAACAATAAAAAATAATAAAAAATATTTTTTCGGCGGTAGGTGTAAAAAAAGTTAACACGTAATTTTGTAAATCTGTTTTAATTAAAAATATTAATAAGTATTTTTACTTGCTTTCGAGTACAGTATTAATTTGCTATTTAAAATACTAAATAAGCAGCACTTACATTGGTGAAACATTCCATGTAACACAAGCACTTCAACTACACCACCTGCCAGCTTATCACTAGTACCTACTACGTTGTCACTACAAGTTCTGTACACTTCACCATGGCTTCGCAACTTGATGACATCCAATCGGCCCAGAAGAACCCCGAGGAGTGCTTCCATAGAAAGATGGGTGAGCTTGAGGCACAGATCCAAAGTGCTGGACCCGCAAAGGACACCGTGGCAAAGATTGCTGAAGAGTTCCGGTCATTTCGTGAGCTTATGTTCGGCGTGCTGGGACTTCTTAGGAAGCAGATCACTGAGTGCTCTCGAGTGGTTGATGGACTGGAGACACGATCTCGGCGGAATGCTCTAATATTCACCGGGTTTGTTGAAGCGGACAAAGAGGATTGCAAGGCTCTTGTGTTAGACATTCTAAAGAACAAACTGGCGCTACCTGATGTTACTGCTTCTTCCATCAAAGTGTGTCACAGACTTGGAACGTCAAGCAAAGGACCAACAACTAGCAGACCTATATTGGTGAGGTTCTCCAATTTTGACCTGAAATCCACTGTTTGGAGGGCAAAGTCTGCTTTGAAGGGTTCCACGGTTGCAGTCAAGGAGTTCTTGACCAGGTCTAGGCAGACAGTATTCAGCAGGGCGCGCCTGCACTTTGGAATCTCAGCATGCTGGACTCAGGACGGGATTATTGTGATCAGATGCCCCGATGGAACACGACATAAGATTTGTTCTTTAGAGGAACTCAATCCCTTGTTGATTAAGTACCCTAAGAAGACAGGAGAATCATCTGCTCGTACTGGAGGCAAGCCTGATAGTGGTACGCGTAAAAACTAAGTGTTTGCAGCATATAATTATTGTGTTTGTGGTTCTCCAACTTATCAGTATTTTGGCCTTGATGATATCAACCGTCACTTCACAACCACCAGTCATTTGGATGCACAAATGTTGTCCCAAACGGTTGATTTCATTACCGGCCTAGCTAGTCCCAACATAGAACCATTTCACTTCTCTAAGGTCACCTTGGACGAAATTAAAAAGATCATCATGTCCATAAAATCCAAGGCTGTGGGCCATGATGGCATCAGTCGCGGTATGGTCGTTTGTATCCTCGATATCCTTCTCCCTCCAATTACCCATATCATTAACTTTTTTCTTGATTCCAGACAGTTCCCATCTCTGTGGCGCATGGCCTATGTCCGCCCTCTCCCTAAAATAACAAATCCCTCCCTACCATGTCACTTTCGACCTATCTCCATTCTCCCATTCCTGTCTAAAGTTCTTGAGGCCTGCGTACACAAGCAGTTTGCGGGGTTTGTTCACCGGAACAACCTTGTTAGCTCTTTTTAGTCGGGCTTCAGACCTGGGCATAGTACAGCCTCCGCTCTCCTTAAAGTGACTGGTGACGTTAGAGAAGCGATGGAGAATACCAAGGTTACCGTTTTGGTATTAATTGATTTCTCTAACGCCTTTAACGCCGTCAGCCACGAGATTCTCCTTTCTATGCTCTCTCATCTTATGGTTTCGTCCGAGGCTCTGGAATGGTTCTCTTCTTATCTTCGGGGACGTCAGGAGTCGGTTCGCGTTGATGAGAGCTCATCGAATTGGCGTAAGCTGGATGCTGGGGTTCCACAAGGCGGTATTCTTTCTCCATTGTTATTCTCCATCTTCATTAATTTTATAACTCACTGTCTTCAGTGTTCGTATCATCTTTATGCCGATGATCTTCAATTGTATACAGCGACGCGGGTGGAAGGTTTGTCTGACGCTATAGAGGATGTAAACCGAGACTTAAATGCTATCCAGGAGTGGTCTGATAGTTTTGGGGTGTCAGTAAACCCCTCAAAGTGTCAGGCTATTGTAATTGGAAGCTCGCGCATGATGTGTAGGGTGACGCTTAGCTCTCTTCCTCCCCTTATTTTCAATGGTACCGTCATACCCCTTACCCCTACTGTGAAAGATCTCGGTTTACATCTTGACTCGACACTTAGCTGGCAACGTCAGGTCTCTAGTGTTAATCAAAGGGTCAACGGTACTCTGCGAACCCTGTATCGTCTGAGGAACTTCTTGCCCGCTAAGACGAAGACTATGCTTGTGCAGACTTTGATTTTCCCTATCATCGACTATGGTGACGTGTGCTACTTTGACTTGAATGCAGTTTTGCTCGATAAACTCGACAGACTGCTCAACAACTGTATCCGGTTCATATTTAACCTCAGGAAATATGACCATGTGTTGACCTATAGGGCTGCGCTCAAATGGATGTCCATTCGCCAAAGGAGAAATTTGCGCGCTTTGACCACACTTTTCTCCCTTCTCAATTCTTCCACTCCTCCTTCTTATCTTTTGTCTCACTTCCAATATTTATGTTCTTCACACGCTAGGAATCTGCGTTCTTCTAACAATCTTCTCCTACTATGTCCTTCCCATACTTCTGGCTTTGTACATTCTTCCTTTCATATTCAGTCTATTCTTCTCTGGAACTCGCTACCTCTTGATATCAGGACGACCACCAGTCGGTTTGCCTTTTAACCGGAAATGGCAGAGCTATTTTCTAAATAAATAGCGCAAAGTTATTGTAACACCTCTTTCTCTTGTTTTTGTATAATAATATACAGTATATGTATGTATATAGTATAGGTAATATATTATAGTAAATATGTATGTAAGTGTATTATAATTTTATAACTTATTCATGTACTGCGTACCCATTCTATTTATCATTATGACATCTTATATTATTATTATTTTTTATCATTGTTCCTCTCAAAGAGAGCACCTGCCATCTAATCTCTTCACCACCCTTGGTTGACTGGTAGAGAATGAAAAATTCTAAGTCTAGGGTGTCCAGAATCATGCCCCGGACCCATGGAAATCGTTTGTGCGTCGACGTCAGATACACGCGGTATTGCATTATACAATAGAATTCGTAAGCTTATATTCATTTTCAAAAAGCTACGATATATTGCAGACCCAATAATAATTAGGCAAGTATACTTTGCTCTATGTCAATAAATTTTGACCTACTGCATTACCTCGTGAGGTGGAGTAGGTAAAACTCTATTACTACCCATCGAGAGAGCGCAAAGAGCGATCCTCAAGGTGTCCACTAGCCGTCCTTTCCTTTTTCCAACTAACCTTCTCCATAAATCCTGTGATGCACTAACAGTCCGACAGTTATTCATAATGAGCACTGTGCTAAAACAACACGCAGCCCTCCCCTATCGGACTTAAGTTACCAAAAAAAGACGGAAAGATATGGTCTGCCCTAACAAACTTACAAAAGATGCTTTCACAACAAAATTTTATGTGTTACTTGGACCGCTGATTCCTTCATACTTCGAACAGCAGACATATTTTCCCTAAATTACATTAAGTGCAAGAAAGTTGTCAAGGAAACTCTTCAAAGTATGTCCAATGATGATACAGAGGAGTTATTAATTGTTTTAAAATAATGATTGTTTTGATTTCTAAGTATTTTATTAATCCTACTAATATTATAAATGTGAAAGTTTGTATGTTTGGATGTTTGTCCGTCGGCGCCTGTCAGTTATACCGAGGGCGATTGGACTCGGAAGGCAATTACCATCAGCCCCGAAGATGTAGCTCGCGCAGTACGTCCGTTGCCTAACTGGAAATCTCCAGGGCCGGACGGGCTTCACAATTTTTGGTTAAAATGGTTCAAAAGATCGCATGCTCGCTTGGCATCTCAATTCTAGTCTGCCTTAGATTCAGGATCGCTGTCCCAGTTTATAACTACAGGAATAACCCACCTGCTCCATAAATCAGGTAGTGCCGCGGAGCCTTAAATTATAGACCGATCACGTATTTACCGGCGGTCTATAAAGTTCTTACATCCATTTTGAGAGCTAAGATGAACCATCATATTGATAGTAATTCTATTAAATCTGCCTATCAGAATGGATGTTGGAACGGGTCCCGCGGTACTAAGGAGCTGCTCCTCATTGACGTGACGTGACGTTATAACAGCGTCAGTTGTACAACGCCTCTTGTTGAGACCGTACTGTTTGTAATGTAAGATAATTATTATTCTCGTTAAAGTGACTGAGCATTTGATTGATCATAAACATTTCAAACACCTTGCTGAAAACCGGCAACACAGAGACGGGTCTATATTTATTAGTATCTCTACTGTCCCCGAATTTGAACACATATTGAATACAAAAGCTAAATACGGCGCTATAGTGTCAATAATGAAGGCACAAACTTTTACAGACATACCCCATAGATCTTCTATCAATTTGATCTTGATTTGCTTATAAGCTTTTATTTTTACAGTTGGGGTAATATGCTTAAATTCAATCGGGCAGGCTGAAACATTTGCCTTCAATAATTCAACAGGAAGTGAGGGCGAGGAGTTTAAGGTTTCAGTAGTTTTGGCCACCGGCTTATGCGTGCCTTCCGAAGCACGGAATCATCTTTTTATCAGACAATCAGGTGATTCAAACCTGCAATGTACTAGCCAAACCGGAAACAATTTTACAAAGTTTGCACCACGACCCCCGTACTTCCGCGGGATATACAGCCTCATCACCGATGACCGTGGGTGATGCATCCGATTTGCGGTAAGCAGTGAGCGTTCTATCCAGGGCGTCGAGTTCTGTCTGAGTCCATTTGTGTCCATGCCGAAAGAGTACATCAAAACCGGCATAACCCAACCGTTGAAGCCACGCACCTTGTTTCCGTCTGATAAAAGACTGTTAAGTACTTTTTTCAGGCGGCCAATGAAGCACTCCTTCAACGATTGTTTTATATCAACAGAATTGATGCCTAACGCTTCCGACATAACCAAATACTTGTAAGTTTCGGTTGAGGAGAGGGACCTAAGGTGTATGGAATCCGACAGTTGCGTTTCCATGGATTCCATAATCTCCCCTCGCTTTATATGCATGACCGCACATTTATCCACACCAAATTTCATCTTGATGGCGCTACTGAAGATTTCTGTAACCTTCATTAGCTTCATCAGTTGCAAGTTGTTAGGAGCAAATAGTTTCAAGTCATCCATATAAGGAAGGTGCGATATGACCTGACCACCTCTTCTCGACTGGAAGCCTTGCCCCGAACCCTCCAGCAATGTACTGAGAGGGTTGAGGGCCAGAAAAAAACACATTGGACCTGAAATATGCCATGTTCGATCCTTATCGGATCGCTGTTCACCTGGGTCTGTCGACACCCTGGATAGTGAAGCACCGTTTTCCACTGCCCCATACACGACATCTGGAAGGTGCGTAGAATTGCAGCAACTTTATACAGCTCCAGCACCCTCATGAGCCATGTATGTGGCACCGAGTCATAGGCATTCTTATAATCTTCCAGCATGTTGACAGATCCCTTCGGGAACGACGAACCTGTTGGCTATTGGCAACGTCAATGAGGAGCAGCTCCTTAGTACCGCGGGACCCGTTCCAACATCCATTCTGATAGGCAGATTTAATAGAATTACTATCAATATGATGGTTCATCTTAGCTCTCATAATGGATGTAAAAACTTTATAGACCGTACGTAAATACGTGATCGGTCTATAATTTTAAGGCTCCGCGGCACAACCTGATTTATGGAGCAGGTGGGTTATTCCTGTAGTTATAAACTGGGACAGCGATCCTGTGATGGCTCTTTTCTGCAAAATGAAAATAGACTCAATTTCAACAGCTCGTCCCCATAGTAAAATACCGTAAGACATTGTATTGTGTCAAATGAGGAACCCATTGTAGCCTTGAGTCTAACTTAATCACCAAGAAAACTGTTTCTTCGACGAATTCTAGTTTCTCCTAGTTCAATGTCAATTATGACTTGTGACATTTGGTAAAGTGAATTAAATGCACTTCGTTTTTGTCTTATTTAATACTAAATTATTAGCAGTGAACCAAGTATGTAAGTCTATTTACGTTAAAAATCAAATATGTATCGTCAGCAAACAACACCATTTTGAGCTTAGTGCCTAAAATATAGGGCAAATTATTTATATAAACTAGAAACAAGAATGGACCCAAAATTGAGCCTTATGGTACCCATGTTTTCACGATTAGAAATAAAATAAAAATAAAAAGGCCTTTATTTGATCCTGCTACATTACTTCTTAATTTACCAATTATATATATCGGCGCAACTACAACAGTTCGTCGAGAATAATTAAGATTAATAATTTGACTGTCCTAAAACCATCAGTTGATTATTTTTGAGTTGATTACGATGTAAATTAATGTTAAGATTGTAACTTCAATACTTAACCTACAAACTTGTAAACTCGTGCACGTGTGTCGAGTCCTATAAATACGGCCGCACTGTTGGCGCTGGGCGGGGTCGCCCTCGAACCGCCGTACAGTACGGACCTCTCGGTGACGTCATTACGTTGCACGTTGAATAAACGAAGCTTAAAAAGTATGTCGTGGATAAAAATATCATTTAATAATTAGTTGCTGATTTGAGTATTGTAGTAGTAGGTAGTGGTAAACGCAGTGACGTCAGCTGACAGTTGTAATGGCGGCACGTGGACAGAGTCGTATTGGAGAGTGGGGACTTTGCCGAGCGCACTTTGGCTCGAGACACCGACTAGGACACTCGTCCAGAACGAAACTGTCGGTTTACCTATTTTAATTAAATTAAACAGAATGATAGAAATGCGAGTTCTTCTAACTCAAAAGACAGATGTGTTGCTGACAGTTTGTTGGCCACTTCTTCTCCATAGCTAAAGCACTAGGAAGTGGTAACGGGCGGGCGATTTGGGGACTGTCTATTTGCAAAGTACTAGCACTCAGCCACAGTTAATAAAGAGAGCTTAGTACTGTATTGAATGTTTTATTCTACGATGATCCTGATACCACCGAACCCAAACGATGATGGCGCTCAGCCGTCGCTGACGCTTTCAAGTACTTGTGAAGTTTTCCTTCGAAGACCCAGAATGAGTAATCATGAAGACAACAATTGTGACGTCACCGAGAGGTCCGTACTGTACGGCGGTTCGAGGGCGACCCCGCCCAGCGCCAACAGTGCGGCCGTATTTATAGGACTCGACACACGTGCACGAGTTTACAAGTTTGTAGGTTAAGTATTGAAGTTACAATCTTAACATTAATTTACATCGTAATCAACTCAAAAATAATCAACTGATGGTTTTAGGACAGTCAAATTATTAATCTTAATTATTCTCGACGAACTGTTGTAGTTGCGCCGATATATATAATTGGTAAATTAAGAAGTAATGTAGCAGGATCAAATAAAGGCTTTTTTATTTTTATTTTATTTCTAATCGTGAAAACATGGGTACCATAAGGCTCAATTTTGGGTCCATTCTTGTTTCTAGTTTACATAAATAATTTGCCCTATATTTTAGGCACTAAGCTCAAAATGGTGTTGTTTGCTGACGATACATATTTGATTTTTAACGTAAATAGACTTACATACTTGGTTCACTGCTAATAATTTAGTATTAAATAAGACAAAAACGAAGTGCATTTAATTCACTTTACCAAATGTCACAAGTCATAATTGACATTGAACTAGGAGAAACTAGAATTCGTCGAAGAAACAGTTTTCTTGGTGATTAAGTTAGACTCAAGGCTACAATGGGTTCCTCATTTGACACAATACAATGTCTTACGGTATTTTACTATGGGGACGAGCTGTTGAAATTGAGTAGAAGCACTAAAGGAAGAAAACTAAACAATGAATTAGAAAGCGCACACCAAGAAATTGATTCTTTAACAACTGAAAATAATCAGCTCAAGCAAAAAACGATTGAACAAGCAAGGAAAATAGCACAGTTTAAAGAAGTTTACCAGGGATCTCCATCTTATAAAAACTCTGTTCGAAAAAGAAAATCTAAAAGCAGCTGTAATGATACTCTGTTGGATGAAACCATTCCTGCCAATACCAACAACAACGACAACAATGACCAGGAAGATGTATGTACCTCTCAGACTATAGATGTCGCCACTAATACAGTGCCACAGGTAAAAGCGGAAAAGAAAAATGAATCACAGCCCATCTGCAGTAATGGAGACAAGGATGAATCAATAGCAGCTACCAATAAACATAATATATACTTCTTTGGAGATCAACAAGACCACGGTCTCAATAAAACCTTGACGAACAACAGATGGAATGATCACTACAACATAAGGTCTTTTATCAAGCCAGCGGCTACAAGTGCGCAAATACTTAATAGTTGCAACGACGACTTCATAGAGATTTTAACCCCGGACGATATTATAATTGTAGTCTTAGGTTCTAACGATAAAAGCCTTTATTCATTGATAACTGAATTATGTAATGTATTATATAAACTACGCAACTATACTATATACATCACTAATGTACAATATAACCCGTACTTAAAAGAAGATGCAATCAATTATAATTTAGAAATAATAATACAAAACTACAAGAACTGTAAATACGTAAAAATACACAAATTGGCAAACAGAAATAACAATAATGCTGGTGGTATGAAAAGTTACCATAAAGAATATCTGGAGTATTTGTGTTTTGAGCTGAATATGTGAATTGATTATAAAAAGTACCAAACAGAGTTTCTCGATCAATTCCAGAATAAACAAGTTAGAACAAAACCAACATACACACAAACACATCACCCGGAATCCAATACACAAACATTACCCCCAAAAACAATACAAACAAAAATTACAACATATTTTGAAAGAATAACAAACAAAACAATCACAAATAATAGGTTTTTTCGTAGATCAAAATAAAACAGCAATTACGCTAATTCACCAAAATATTGCCGGAGTACTAAATAAGCAAGAATTAATGGAAGTAGCCTTAACAGAATTACAACTTAAATTGGGTTCCATTGACATTATATATGTCTCACGGAAACCTTTCATAAAAGTGGTTCTGAATCAAACCTTAGAATTGACAACTACAAAATGGCATCATTCTTCTCTCGATCAAACCAGCGCCGGGGCGGTTCATGTATCCTTATAAAAAATAACATACAATACAAAGAAATCGTCAACCTTACCCCCCCCCCCCGATTCCCCTCCAATTCGAGTATTGTGCCATTGAAATTCTTAAACACAACCTAATAGTAGTTTGTATTTATAGAACACCTATAAATGATGCAAAGACATTTCTGAATAGTTTGGAATTCCTAACAAATAAACTATGTCAAAAGTTAAAGAAAAAAGTCATCATATGCGGTGACTGGAATATAGACATTCTAAAAAGAAATAAAATATCCAATGACTTAAAAGCAGTACTTAATAATAACAACCTGAAAAACCACATTACTCTACCGACGAGGAAAACTTCTTGTTTGGATTTAATTGTAAGCAATATACACGACGCGAAGTCTGCACTGCACTATTTGGCACTCTCAGACCACGAAACAGCACAATCACTAACAGTTAACTTAGAAACTGATAGTAAAGTCAAGGAAATCCACAATTTCTCTTTTAAAACTATAAGGGACCTCAGTGACGAAAAAATAACCAAATTTAGAGACTGTTTGTCAAGCTTATCTCTCTCTGAGGTGTACGAATGCCACTCAACAGACAACGCCTTCAACTGCCTTCACGACACAATTATTCTTTTTTATAATTTATATTTCCCCATTATTAAAGTTAAAAATACTAACAAGCAAGTGAAAAACCGATGCCTAACAAAAAATTTAAAACGATGTTGTATTACAAAACGAACCTTATATCTTAAATATAACCTTTGTAAGGACAACAAAAAACAAAACAAAAAAAAAAATTCCGACTATACGCGAATATTAAAAAGATGTATACAAAATGCGCAACAAATTAATAGTTTACAGTACATCAACAAAGCCAAAAATGCAAGTAAAGCAGCATGGAACTTAATTAAAACAGATGTTAATAATCCGACAAGCTGCTCTGACATTGACTCAATACAAATCAATAATAAAACTTATGAAAACCCTGACCATATTTGTGACTTATTCAATAAATATTATATATCCTTAACGAATACGACCCAAAAACCACGAGAAAATAATCTGAATACAAATTTTACAATCCCTCAGAATCCTAAAAGCATTTTCCTAACACCAGTAGATGAAACAGATGTGTATAAAATAATTCATAGTCTAAAAAATACGAACTCTACTGGTAATGACGATATAAGTACTAAAAACCGATCTAAGTGTTAAAAATATGTGCATCGAGTTTAGTCCGACCTTTAAGCTACATTATAAATTTATCCCTCAGTGAAGGAGTTTTTCCAAAACGACTCAAAATGTCGATTGTCAAACCTCTATACAAGAAAAGCTTAAAATCGGATATGAGTAACTATCGACCAATCACTTTAATCCCCATATTGTCGAAAATATTTGAGAAGGTTATGTGTAATAAAATAGAGAACTTTTTGACATCATGTGACATCCTTAGAAAAGAACAGTTTGGAATCAGGAAGGGGAGATCTACGGCTTCAGCTTGTTTCTCCTTAATTAAACAGATAACCGAAAGTTTAAACCAAAAATCCAAAATAGGCTGTGTCTTTCTAGACATGACAAAAGCCTTTGACTTTGTCTGCCATAAAACGTTATTATGAAAACTATCGCACTATGGAATCCGTGGAAAGGCCAACGACTGGATCAAAAGCTTTCTTACTGACCGACAACAATGCGTAGAAATAACAAGAAAATTTCAAAACCAACAGAAAATATTTAGATCAAATTACAGACAAAACAATTTCGGCACGCCTCAGGGAGGAATTGTATCCCCTTTTTTCTTTCTGGTGTATATCAACGACCTACAAGAGGCGATTAATGAAAAATGCGTACTATTTGCAGATGACAAAACATTGATCATTAAAAGTGACGATAATAAAGACTTGGAAAAACGAATTGTTAAGGCATTAGACAAGACAATCAAATGGCTAGAACGAAATAACTTAAAAATAAACATGATAAAAACAAATATAATAAAATTTCAAGCACTCAACACAAACACATACACGGATAGTCTAGATATTCAGTATAACAATTCCCCCTTAAACGTTGTTGATGAATGTGTATTCTTAGGTATAACAGTGGACAAAAATTGCAATTGGAAACCACACATAGAGAAAATACTCAAAAAAATTGATCGCTTTGTGTATGTCCTGAAAAGATTAAGACAAACGGTTAATCTAAATACCGCAATGGTTGCTTATCATGCGTATGTAGCATCTGTACTCAGATATGGTCTTATAATTTGGGGTAACTCAGTAGAAGTGCAAAGAGTTTTTAAAGGACAAATTATATGCATCCGGGCAATGTGTGGAGCCCATTTCTTAGATAGCTGTAAGCCATTATTCCAGAAACTTAAAATACTATCTTTACCATGTCTCTATATTTTTGAAATATGCATTTATGTAAAAAAGAATTATCATTTATTTGAAAAAAGCAGTAACAAAACAAATAGTAGAACACGACACAAGGATAAATTAAAATTACCCCAAATAAAATTAATGCTTTTCAAAAGAAATACGTACTGCATGGCAATTAATATATAATATAACCACTAGCTGACCTGCGCAACTTCGTCTGCGTCTATAATCGGTTAAGTGGTTTAGGAGTCAGATTTACCATAGCAGCGCCATCTATTGATTACTTACTCAACCCAGTCGAAAGGTATCGACATCTGTTAGAATCATTTGGAGTTAACAAATAATTGTGACTGTCAAATAATAACAGACAAATAATTAGCAATAAATTAAAATTGCGACTATAATTTGAGATTTAAACTATCCTATCTCTCAAGTTGGATCGAACTGCACATGGTGTGCGAATTTTATTATAATCGGTTAAGTGGTTTAGGAGTCCATTGAGGACAAACATTGTGACACGAGATTTATATATATTAAAATTTACCAAATAATACTCAAGATCTGCCATTGCCGTTGTTCAAAAAGGGTATTGTTCAGTATATTAATAGAAAAAAATTACTACAGTGTTCAAGAATATTTAGAGGATAAGTCGTTAATAATATAATACAATTTTAATTAATTATTAATCATTACAATTTCAATACGATACAATTTCAATCCTTATATGTTAAATATTATCAATTCATATTCTTATTCTATAATCCATAATTATGAATAAGTAAGAAATATCAATTTTGTCTTCTTTTTTATATAGAAATATTTGTACGCCATATTATGACAGGATATGCTGGAACCATTATTATAATAACATCGATTGTACCATATTCTAACAAATAAACAAATTTGATTTGATTTGATTTGACATACCCAAATACTTGTAGGTTTCGGTTGAGCTGAGGGATCTAACCTGTATGGAATCCGAGAGTTGAATTCCCTCAGATTCCATAATCTCCCCTTTCTTTACATCCATGACTGCACATTTGTCCACACCAAATTCCATCTTGATGGCACTACTGAAGTTTTCAGTTACCTTCAGTAGCTCCATTAGTCGCGAATTGTTGGAGGCAAAGAGTTTCAGATCATCCATGTAAAGAAGGTGAGATATGGCCTGACCACCTCTTCTCAACCGATAGCCTAGACCTGAATCCTCCAGCAATGTGCTTAGAGGATTCAGAGCTAAGCAAAACCAAAGGGGACTCAAACTGTCGCCCTGAAATATTCCCCGTTTAATCCATACAGGCTCATCATTCCCCTAAATTGGTCGACATCCTGGATAGCGAAGGACTGTTTTCCACTGTCTCATACATGACTCAAGGAAGATGCGTAGAGTTGCATCTATTTTGTACAACTCCAACACCTTCATGAGCCAAGTATGTGGCACAGAGTCATAGGCCTTCTTATAGACTATCCAACATGTCGACAGATCCTTGCGGTATCGACGAACCTGTTGACTTAAAGCCATGTCTATGAGGAGAAGCTCCTTAGTGCCGCGGGACCCCTTCCTACATCCATTCTGAGAGGCGGACATAATTGAGTTAGTCTCAATGTGCTCATTGATCTTCACTCTCAGGATGGATGTAAGAAGTTTATAGACCGTCGACAAACAAGTAATTGGTCTATAGTTCTTGGGTTCCGCGGGACTACCGGTCTTATGGAGCAGGTGGGTAACGCCAGTTGTTAGAAACTGTAGTAGCGACCCAGACTCTAAGGATGACTGGAATTGAGATGCCAGGAGCGCGTGTGAGCTGCTATACCATTTGAGCCAAAGTTATGCAGTCCGTCCGGACCCGGAGATTTCCAGTTCGGTAACGGACGTACTGCTTTGGCTACATCTGATGATGTGATGTTAATTTTATCCATTTCTGGTATAGCTTCACACACGCGCTCGACGTCGCGCATCCAGCCATCCTCGGTATGACAGACGGGCACCGACTAGATGCATCGCCAGAATGTATTTGTGGCGATATCATCCGGGCGGCACACGTCCGTCACACTTCGTTCAGGTCGCTTCCAAGCTCTATATATCCACCTCTTATCACTCCGGAACATGCGATTCTGCGAGTATCGATCAACCCGCCGCTTATACCTCCGAATACGGTTTGCCCATGCACAAACTTTCTGCTTCAGGAAGTCGATGCGCTCTGTGACATGAGACGTGTAATCTCGAGGGCTGATACCAGTTCCCGAAAACGCCCGTCGTGTGTTGCCCTCCCTGAAGCAGTATAGTTTGCCGATGAGTGCCCTTGCTTCATCGATACGCCGCTCGATCCTGCACTGCCAAGCTGGTGCAGCAGGTTATGGTCGTATAGTTTCGTCACAATTTGGGAACTTGACATTCGCTATACGACATGCCGCAACAGCCCCACAAAACAGGATTGAGTGCGTATCAACGAGGCTCTCGCTGCTTGCAGAGATGTTCTGCAGCAGCGAGTCCAAAGCACACACCAGCGCCCTATTCTTTTTGTGCATGGGTAACCGTGGTAATCGGGGCCTAATTTCGGTCGGAGTCGATCTATACTCGCGAAGCGCATCCTCCAGTGCGTTCCTCAGTCTATCGTTGCACTGGGTAGGTACTTACCGTGACAACCCTATCATCTACCTCATCACAAACATCAATGGGCCGCGGTGTGATTGCGCCACTATCTAGCGCCTGAACCGCGCACCATTTTTATCATTAATTTTTGATTATTTTATTGATCTTGTTGACTCTCTGCACGTGTTGGTTTTTACTATGAGTGCAGAGAGTAATTGAAATAAAATAAATGAATGACCAAGACATGTTTTTGTTAATTTTTTAAGAAATCTGAAGTTACTGAACTATGTAACTTTAACAATTAATTTAAGAGCATACTAATTTCAAAATAAAGCAAGATTCGTTAATGTACATGAATTTTTAGATGCTGCAGAGTGCCCTAAGTAAATTGGCCATCTCCTTTTAAAAACTGTTTATAACGCACACTATGCAAACAAGCATATTATAAACTAGGGGAGTACATTGACGACAAAAATGCTTGACTCAATGATGGTTCGCTCTATAGTGACTAAAGGGTGATTCTTTGAAACAGAGTGTATTTGACTCATTGATATGGCTCAACTTTTTTTTTTCTTTTTGATAATAACTAACATGTTAGCTTGTCCAGGTTATTTAATTTTATAACATTCATCAAAGGCAATAATTTTTACCCAGTAGTTTAGGGCTAAGACTGTGCTGATTAATTGGTTAACCAGATTAATTATAAATAAGGCAGATGAATGAGAAATAATAATCTTTAATCAACTTTACCGTGAATTAACGGACACAAAAAAGGAAATATTTACAGTCACATCTACGTTTTCACTTAAATAACATAATTTTATATTAAATTCTAATTTGAGTGTAAAACGTAACATTTTTGGTCTTATTTAACATTCGTTAAACTTAAAAAGTAAGTTAATCACGATTTCTTCAAAGTTCCATTTAATATAATTTTTAACGCAATAGGTAGGTAACACATTATAGCACAAATCAAAAGATCTTAATTTTAAACTAAACCCTTATGGCCTGGGTATACTTAACTAGTGTACGGGACGGTAGAGGATTTTAATTTCATCAAATGAATTACCTAAGTACATACTTATTCAATCGAAATAAGGTGTATATTTCAACGATCTAAAGATTAAGTTTCCTCTGAAACAACAAATATTTAAAAAATTCCTTACTTAATACGATTGATTAAATATTAAATTCGATTGAAGTACATATTTAAAATCCTCTGCCATGCCATACACAAGTGTGCGCAGGCCATTAAGAACTCTTATTAACAAAAAAACAATAAAAAATCTTTGTTTTAAACAAAACGCTTACAAACTCTTAATAAAAAATAAAATAAACTGCCCCGTTCAAATTCATCTGGTCATAAAAGCCAGATGAAAACAGACGAATGAGAGCCAGACCAATTAGGAATTCTTAGAAAATCGAATCCTGCTCTTATATTTATGAACGGAAGGAATCATAGGTATTATTAACATGAATAAACAACCTTATCACAGACTTTGGTTTAGTTGCAAAACATAGCTACAGACACACAATCCATAAAAGAAGACAGATTAATTATACGACTTACCTGACAAACGCCAGATCACAACTTTTATACGTACTTTTTCGCAAAATTACACTAGCGCACGAGCACTTCGTGTAGCAGATCGATACTGACGGACGCGGCCAATCACGAGTCGATATTACTCTATCAAATATTTTGTGTTTACAATGAAATCATGCTTGAACAAATTGCGCCAGATGAATTATTATTTTAGTCGGGGACATTTTTTGAAGTAATGTAATTACGAATATATACTATTATTTTGAAAACAAATGACAACATAACAAGAGACAAATATTCAAATATCGATGGAACGTAGTTATTTTAATATATTGCTTCAATTTAATAATTCAATAAAAAGCGGCATGGGGACATACCAGATTAATTAGTTTTGACTGTTTTCTGCAGACTTAATTACTGCTTGTTATAAGTAATTCCAATTAACTATATTAGGCCTCTATAGATATTTCTATTTACTATAAAACCTGTAATTGATGTTTAAATTGGATATTAAGTTAACGTGTTCTTCAGTCAAAAACATGTCAAAACTACGTTTCAAAGAATCACCCTAAAGTGCCTGAACTTTGATGAAGATGTGAAAACATTGTTGGAACTGCTGAAGATTGTAAGATTACCTTTGCATTGTATAGACTCATTCAACTAATGTAACCATGATTTTGTAAACACTAACAACTGGTTTAAAGATTGTCCATGGAGTTTCTTGCACGTTCTTCTCCATAGGATTGGAACGTGCAACTGCCACTCTGGACATAGGGTCGGGGAGTGTGTTTTGTTGCAACACAATTTGCTGTTCTTGTCACTAGCGCGGCATAATTAGTTTCATCTATTTGTCTGACAGACCTTGACTATTCAAAAGTGTTTGTAAACTGGTCTATTTAAATAAAGGATTTTTACTTTTACCCCATCCGCCAGATGGCGGTCGTTAAATTATGTCAGAGGCTCTTGAGGCGGTTTAGAAACTCTGACACTAGGGTGTGGGTCGTTAGACCCTACCACCCATACAAGAAGAATAATATCGTCGGCTTAGAGTGTAAACCTGCTAACTGCATATCACGTAAATTTTCAGGAGAGAAAAAACATTCCTAAAATAAATTGGAACATTCATTATTTGGACGCGAATGTATATATTATGTTGCGGATTACATGGAGTTAGCTGCAAACTTTTGAAGTTATGGATTTGACAGTTTTACTCATCACGCGTTTTTGTCAATTTTAAATGAAAACTGACTGTGGCTGATAATCTAGGTTTTGTATTTTTCTTTTAACTTTCGAATGGTACAAAAAACGTTAAAATGCCAGAAAATGGATTTAGTAGGTTTACACTCTAAGCCGACGATATGTATTTATATTCTTTGCCTTGCCGCGATTGACTGGACTAATCTGGACTGGATCGACCAGTTGACCATCCCTTAATAGATTCGATAACTAAAAAATAATTAATTACCTCCTTCAAAGTGGTAGAATCAATGTTCACGACTGTTGTGTCTGGAGATGTTTCAGGATATCTTCTAAATACGATTAAATTCCGAGATCTGTGAACACAATATTCGTCGTTTTTTTTTTGTCTGTCAAGAAAATGTAATTTTTTACAACGCGTTGTGGCCGATTTTTTAAGTTTCAAGATTGATTGGAAAAATTTGACATTTTCGGGTAGCTGTGTGCTGTGGAGACTGTACAACAGCGGGTCTATACTGTTGATATCTCGCCGTGTCCATTTAGATGGAATGAACGACAAGTGAGCTGTCATTTCATCTTGTTTGTATGGTTTGACAGCTCACTTTGTGATCACTTCACCCACGCCAAAGAAACAAAGATGTTTACAGAATCGCAATGCTGATGATATAATGAACCTACTAATTACATTTATAATTGATCTTTAACTAACTTTGATATTACATGTTGCAGTAGCTGAAACGTGGCATTTCGGTCTTTTTTTCCTGAAGCTACGTCTGGAGTTTTATTTTTTCTCGATTCTTGCTTCAAACCTGTGTCTAGTTCATTTTTAAGCTGAAAACCTGCAACCAACAATTTAATCACTTTAAGAAAAGTTTAATCATGGTCAACATTCGCCCAGCCTTTGCCCAACTATGTTGGATTAAGTTTCAAGTCAAAGTTTTTTTTTAATATATATTAATATATTTATTTAATCAGTATCACTTTGCCTGGCACGAGGAAACTCAGGATGCCGGGCGGTCCTTAGTGTTGCATTTCAAACCTACCTCTCCGAAGGATATGCGCCTCTTTTTCGCAGAGACAAGTGTCGGTTTCTTTGTAGCCTCGTGGGCAGCCACAACGTTCAGTGTAGCCTTCTCCTGGTATCGGAGGTACAACATTATACACTGGCTGATTTCGTTTTGGTGCGTCAGAGAAATTGCAGATTACTTGAACAATCTGAAATTATGTTTATTTTTAAACACGAGCCGTAATAAATTCATTGTTTGTTAATTTTTAAATGAGATCAAAAAGATTTCAAATCAGTTTAATTTTGTACCGAAATTTGGGGAATTATTTCAATAATATGTGTAAGTTGCGGACGTCTAAATGAATAGCAAGTAATATAAAAAGATCAAAATTTAAATTTTTAATTTTTTACCCGTAAATTCATGTCATGTACTACCTTTGGTCCTAATGACTTCGTGTAAACGGTTTTTCATTGACTGAATGAGTTTCCTGACAGAATCCTGTAGGATTACTGCTACTTTTCGACTAACGCAGTTTTCAGGTTTATCGAGACGGAGCTAGTCATCTTCTTCGTCCCACATCTTTTTAGATTTTCCCACATACGTTAAACCGGATAAATTAAGTCACGACTGAGGGCTGACGAGTGGTCAGCCCTCAGTAGTGGGGGGGACTCCCCGACTTCTTCCAGATACCTACTGTCTCGACACTACAGCGGTGTGGCGCAGCAGGCATTATCGTGCTTAGCAGGAAATCTTCGCATAATAAACAGAACCAGGCCCGGGTCGACGGCGTGTTGGGTACCACGCGCGCCTCAACGAAATGACAGGATATCTCAAATCACAAATTGTTTATTGCAACCCATAATGTACACATCCAGGTGGTGAAAGAATAAATAGAACAAATTATGGACCCTGTCGGGCACAGCAAAACTTTAAATAATTAGGAGAGAGGAAGAGCGCTTTAATTAACTTTCCATGCAATTTTGAATTTTTTTATTTGTATTATTATTATTACCGGTCTATATATTTATTTTTGGATTAAATAAAATGTTTGGTTGTTTCATTGTTTATTAGCTTGCATTTTGTGTATTGGTACTTATTAGTGTGTTTGTGTGATGAATACTTTGTATATTATTATTATTATTATTATTTTTACTTTCTCGGGTCCCTAGAGACCCGGTCCTTTGGTAGGCGTACGAGGGGCCTAAACAGGGGCCCCGTTAGACATTTCAAATGTAATGGGGCACCAACCGGCGATTATCCCTGTATGCACTGAAAGTATTCCCAAGGACAATCCCCGGTTGGAGCAGTACTATTGCAGAATATGGAAACAAAAACTGAAACGCCTATGGGTTTGGGTGGCTTAGTGGACTGATAAATCGTTTACGAACTATTGGCCCCTGCCTGACCACTAACAATATACACGGCTTTTAATTGGCAGGGGGTGACTTGCACACTCAATGAATGGGCCCCCGAAAACGGTCGCTAGCACAAAGTGACGTAGCGCCAAGGGGGCAACATGGCCTGAGGTGCTAGAGGAGTGGAGAGGTATACCACGGCTATCAGGACAAGATCCCTTCCAGCATCTTACTGGATTATACATCCTTCTCCCGAGCACGTTTGCTCTAGCGAATCTCTACTCAGACCGGCCGATTAAGGCAAGAAAGAGGTGGGAGCTCTGTTCCTCGTCATTGTTCACTCTGGCCAGCCAATAAAGGCAAGCCGGAGATGAGGAACAAGACTTCTCCCGGGAGATTAGGTTCGTGGGGTCGCTACTGCCCAACAGTTCGCCACAAAACTGCCTTGCGTTATTTAATTATTATTATTCATAGAATACCATGTCATTTAATTTATTATCATCAATAGAATAGTGTATTTATTTGTTATTATCAGTATTTTATTCAACATATTAATAGAGAATAATGTCATTTATGTATTATTGTGTATGTCATTTATATATTAATTGAATAGAATGTCATTTATAAATTAACATCAATAGAACAGAATGTTATTTATTTATTATCATTAATTGAATAGGATGTCATCAAGGACACAGCAAAAGATTTAAACAGCTCAAAACTTATACCTTGTCGTTTAAAAATTAATTTATGCTATAGTAGCATTTTTGTACTAAAAATTGTTTTAATTTATTTGTGAAAATGTTTAATTTATCTTCTTTTTTTATTAATTCTGGTAGTTTATTATATATTTTTATGGACATTACATAGGGGCTTGTTGAATGTATTTTTAGCCGAGAATGTGGAATGTTTAATCTCGATTTGTGTCGGAGTGTGTAACGTGATTGTGTCCTCGCGCTTTGTATAAAATTCTTGATACTTGCGAACAAATTTGCAAATTTCTAATATGTATAATACTGGGGAGTGTTAAAATATTATAATTTTGGAAGTGAGGTTTGCAGCTGTCTGTTTGATCGATATTTGCTAGGATTCTAACTATTTTATTTTGAATGGTAAATAGTGCTGGAGCATCGGTGCTATTTCCTCAAAGGATAACACCGTAGCTTAGCCATGCATAAGCATACGCATAGTAGGTGGTGAGCGCTGCTTGAAGATTTGTGTTTTTTTTTATTTCACGAAGAGCAAATGAAAATCTTGAAATTTTTGATCTAAGTTTTTGTAAGTGGGATTTCCAGTTTATATGAGTATCCAAATCTAGTCCAAGTAGTGTGTATTCTTTGACTATTTCTATTTTTGCGTCATTAAAAGTAAAATCTATATTTAAAGGTGTTTCTTGATGGGGATGAAAAGCGATTAATTTAGTCTTGGAGTAATTTATTTCGAGGTTGTGTGCGTTCATTCAAGTGATGATTTTGGTGAGTATTGAATTAATTGAGTTCTTCGTTTAGATTTAAGTTGTTTTGACAGGAGACTAGTAGAGAAATGTCATCCGCGAATAGAAAACATGGTCCCTCTATGATTTTAGGTAAGTCATTGTTATAAATTAGAAATAAGAGACATCCTATTACACTTCCTTGGGGTATTGACGCGCTAATTGATTTGCTATTTGATCGGACTTTCTTTATTTCTTTTGTCTGGTCATCAAAAAATTCAATTTCCACTGTTTGCTCTCTATTCTTTAGGTAAGACACAAGCCAATCATGAGCTTTTCCACGAATTCCTATGCCGTATAATTTTGCAAGTTATATATTGAATTGGACTTTGTCATAGGCTTTGGTCATATCTAGTAATATACCGATCGCATATTTTTTTATTATTAATTATATTAAGTGCTTATTGAACAAATTTGTAAACTGCCAAAGTTGTTGAGCGGTTTTGGCGAAAACCATTTTGACATTCGTCAAATATTTTGTATTTTTCGCAATATTTGTATATTCGGTCACACATGGCTTTTTCAAAAATCTTCGAGACTGTGGGTAAGAGAGCTATAGGGCGGTAATTGTTTGGATCTGAATTTGATTTTTTTTTGTGGATTGGTTTAATTAGTGACTTTTTCAATAGATCGGGGAAGGCACCTTCTTCAAATGATTGGTTCAGCAAGAGGTAGAACGGTAGCGTCAGTTCATCTGCGCATTGCCTTAATAAGATAGGTGGGATTTCATCTATCCCATAGCTACTTTTATTCTTTAAATGTTTGACTAATTTGTTTACTTCCCAAAGGTCTATAGGGCTAAGAAAAATGCTATTCTCTGTGGGGCTCAGAACGGACGTGCCGTCAGACTCACAGCCACCAGGTGATCTGACGTCGCTCTCCCCTATTGATGCAAAGAAGTTATTGAAAATGTCGGCTTCTTGTTTAGGTTCAGATGTCGTGTTATCATTTATTTGTAAGTGTATGTTGTTTTTTTAGTTTTTTGGTTTCTTGTCCGCTAGTTCGGATAGTAGACAGGGTCCCCCAGGGGACATGGATGGGTTTAGTCAGTAAGATCTGACACTTCCTTCGGCTCCACCCAGAGCGGGAGGGGAGTTAAAATCCTCATAGTAAGTCCTGTTATTTTATTTTGCCCGCAATTTCGTATGCGCGTATCTCGTTTTTCTCGATCCGGCAGGAATTTCGCTCTCCTACGGAGTGTAGGGATGTTGCATGCCAAGTTTCAGCTTGACCAGTAATTTTAGCTGTGCTTTGTCTGTCAGTCACTCACTCAGTAACAGAAGATTTTTATATTAGGATGTCACACAATTACAGTTTGAAAAACCTCTTTTGAATTTTCCAGTTTGTTCCCTAAAAGTGACCGTATCACTAAAAAAATAATCATTTCCGTAAAGCGACCGTGCTTGGGCCACAGAACACTCCCTTCTACAGAGCGGAAGGGAGTGTTAGACATTTTCCTCCTCATTGCGTTCTAGGGCCGCGATGACTCTTTCGAACAAATTACACAATCCTGGCAGGCACTGGCCCTAGAGGGCCGTGTCTACCTGCTGATATCTCTTTTAGGCGCGCGTGGAACAAACGCCTCATGCGTCGCAACGGGCTTTGCGCTTATCGGACGGCGAGCCAAAATTTGTTCGACGTCTACGCCTAGGGTGGCCGCGAATATCCCTGCGTTTCCAACCGCCTGAGGCGTTTTTTTTGGTGGCTGGGGCGTAAGGTTTGATGCTAGTATGCTTGGATTTGAATATATTTCTGATTCGAAGATGTGTCGACCAAAAAAAATCTCTCAACATAAAATCATGTTACCTACCCAATAGAGCGATGATGACAGCCATATTCTATTATTTCTTTTCGCACTTTATAATCTGAGATAAAAATTATTAGCGCCGGAGCTAGGTTGATTACTTACAATGTTCTTGAATCAATAACATAGTTAGAAGAAAATGGCAGAGAATTCAATCTATAAATATAAAAAGGACTTACGTTCTTTATTGTTTCTTCATCACCATTTATATTTTTGACATAAGCAGAGACACCGCATCCAATATGTGTAACTCCTCCATAAATCAGATTTAGGTAATGTTTCAGGTTTACATCTGCAAGTCTTTCAAGAAAATTACAAAACTAACAATTTAAAATAACTTGCTAAGTGAGAGTTACACTCGTACAGCACACGAAAAGTTCCGTACTACTAACGAAAAAAATCTATTTCATGTAAAAGGGGTAATTTTATTTTGTTTATATGACTTTTTTGTTAGCTACGGCGACTCTATGAAAGTTGAAACTTTCTACCTATTACTTCATGAAACGGGTTCCATTGGTTACTCTTTGGGCACAGAACTTAAAAACCGGCCAAGTGCGAGTCGGACTCGCACTCCGAGGGTTCCGTACAAACCTGTAGGTATATTTATTATAACCAAAAGTTGCGGTATACGATTTATGACGTATTAAAAAATACTACTTTCTAGATCTTGTTCAAACCAATTTTCGCTGGTAGTTTACAGGGTAATATACATTATATATATTTTTTTTAGTTTTATTAGTCTCTTATTTTAGAAGTAATAGGGGGGTGACACATTTTAACACTTTGGAAGTGTTAAAATGTTAATCTCGCAAACTATTCAGTTTAGAAAAAAATTATATAAGAAACCTCAATATCATTTTCGAAGACCTATCCATAGATACCGCCCAAGTCGTCCTGTTGAATAACCCAACAGTAAAGAGTTCTAATCCTATTTACGCATGCGTAGTATTGATGGACGGAAGAAGAAGGTCAAAGAAATGATGGATCGATTGTGTTAGTGTGTTAGTGAAAGCGCCTTGCTTTCCATTATTTCCAGTGTTTTACTTTCTCTGGTCAATTTCTTTTATCATTTACTATTATCGAAGTTTATTTATTTAAACTTTATGTACAATAGTGACTCAACCTTACGGTTTGTAGTACGGAACCCTCCATATGCGAGTCCAAATCGCACTTGGCTGGTTTATAACATCCAAATTATCTCGGTAAAAAAAAAATACTTACTCGTCCAAAGATGGGTAATCCATAAAAATATTTTTTGACACATTTGTTTTAGACATTAATGAGGATCTTAAATATTTATCTATTGCAAATATCAGTTTCATTTCGTCCAAACCCCATTCACTACGGCTTGATTGTAAGTCTTCCCAGTATGGATACTTGTATTGAATAATAGCAATATTCTGGCCGGGGTTCGGGAACCTTTCTGAAATATATGATACGGATGATGGCCATCTCAGGTAAAGTGACAATAGCCTCAGGATGGTTGGAAGTAGCCGGCCAAGAGTTGTTAAATGTCGAAGGATTGGAGTGGCCTTTAGCTAGAGACCTACAAGAGATGCCTTTTTTTGGGGGCAAATCTTTCAATAGGCGGCTCAACTTTTGTGAAAAGACCAGGAGGAAAGGTGGGATTTTAGAGCATGCTTTTAACTAACCAGTAGCCCTGCACTCGTCTTCTCTATCTCCGAGACATTGGTTAGCCAATACTTGTGCTGAAAATGCCAACTCTTTGTCCCATTCCTGAAAATGTATAATTTTTTCCCGTTATAACAAGAAGTATAAGCAAGAGCATCACAAATCAATACCGGTCCGCAGGACCTTGCCAAAATCCTTCATAAGTAGGTACCAAGGATATCCGATTATCACCTCAGTTTCCACTTGCAACCAAGTCACTAAATAAATAAATAAGTCACAGCAGGTCGCATATCAGCTGTGTTTACATTACGGGCTACCCAAGTACTATTTGAAGCATCGTTCGATCGTGCTCCTCAATGTTATCAAAGTTTCATGCAAGTTGTGTGCAGCTAGAAACGTGAGTTAGCACTATTTCGTCCCGTTTGATTTCGCATTGGGGAGACCGGGGGCATCATCATCTGCCTAGGCTTTTCCCAACTATATTGGGGTTGGCTTCAAGTCAAATCGGATTCAGCTATTATTTTACGTATGTAAGTTGATACCAGTATTTTACGTGGAGCAGCTGCCCACCAGACCTCCACAACCCATAAATTGGGTAACACTGTACCCCTTGCCAAGACTAGTGTCAGATTTTCTGGCTTCTGACTATCCGTAACGACTGCCAAAGATCTCCGAATGACAGCAAAGACCAACAGCTTAACGTGCTTTCCGAGGCACGGAGGAAACTCGGTATGTTAAGATGGTCACCCATCCACAGACCAACCCCGGCAAGGGTTGCTTAACCTTGAAGATCGACCTGTGTGACTGTTATTATCTAGCCACAAGCTCCTCATACATAATGATGTTGCTCGTGTCATACAGCGCTTGAATCGCTTAATTCTTTTTGTAACTAAAAATATTACTCATAGATCAAGCCCTGAGAGTGCTTTGTTTCAATTTAAAAATAATGGCACCGGGGTATAGAACCGAAGTGAATTACATTTTAAAATACTTTCGTAATTATAAAGAGTTATATTGTTATAATTAAAATATAAATAAAAAGGACTAGGAATTATGGTAAAGGCTTCATACGTGTTGATTCATAAGTCACTTTTTACTATGTCCTTTTCGGGGGAATCAGCACAAACCCGGAAATACAGCCTTATTTTTACACACATTTTGCTACTATATGCATTATGTTATGCAGTACATTTGAGCTCATGTCGTTAAAGTATACGCATAAGGAAGTGAACTGAGCAACAGGACTAAGCAAAACACTGCTTCCTAGCAAATAGATCTCGGAGGCATAAGGATGTGAACTTGATCATCATTTTGATTCCCCGCGGGCTTACGTCGCGTAAACACGGACTCACTGTGTGCTCGTACAAATCACTTCTTTTAAGTAACTTAAAACAATTTCTCTGATCTAAGCTATATACGATAATGTACCTAAGTCTAAAAGCTACCTAGTGCGCGAATTAGTTGTCCTCCAGATCAAGAGGTTTCCAAATAAACACAATATTAACATAAATCGGTTGCAAAAACTTTAAATCACAGCTGCGAAGAGTGTGCGTCATCGCTTCAACGAGTCTATTGAGCGACGGGCCGGGGTCAACGACCGGCCTTCGTGCACATCGCCACTACAAGGACAACGTTTGACAACGTTCGGGCCCCGAAGATTCACGAAGATAAGCAGCGCTTGCGCAGAGGTGCCGCGCCGGCTCACAGCGGCGTGTGGAAGGATTATTTAACTACTGAGGGAAGTGACTCATTACTGCTCATTAGTACAAACACTGCATGCTATTGAATCAGTCTGTGACAGTTTTAATTTGCAAACAATCTGATACATTACATTCCTATTAGAGTGTATTGTTCTGTAAAATAATGATGACTAAACGCACGCCCCCGAAAACTACACCTTCACCACTACATAAGTCTGAACCGGATTTAACCACGGGTTCAGACACTACTGAAAACATTACCCAAAGGAAACGAAAGCGTGGTGACGACTCAGATCTCCATCGAATGGAAAACATGATTATGGATATGAAAGCCATGTTCTCACAGATGGTTTCCCAACAGGCGCAGCAAAACCTTAAAATAGATTCCCTACACTCGGCCCTAGAAAATATCAAAACCCAAAATACCTTGATCAGTTCTCAAAACTTGGAGATACAAACACAAAACGAAGAAATAAAAAAGACCATACAGTTTTTATCTGAAAAATACGATGATGCTGTATTAGAAATAAGCCAGCTTCAATCTAAATGCACCAACAATAATAAACTGATAAAATCACTGGAGTTTAAGGTAGACTTTCTGGAAAAAAACCTTAAATCAGCATCAATAGAAATAAGAAATATTCCCACGTCAGTCCCAGAAAACCGAGATACGCTCTCTAACACAGTGCAAAAATTGGGTGAAGTCGTAAATCAACCAATCGAAAACAAAGACATAAAAACCATATTTCGCTCATTGGCTAAAAAAGAATCCCTAGGCACTATCCTTGTCGATTTCTCGTCTTCGACAATCAGAGACCAGTTCCTAAAGGCGACTAGAACCTTCAATAAGGATAACAAATCTCACCGTCTCAATACGACCCACCTACAACTTATAGGACCCGAAAAACCCATATATATCGCAGAAGCGCTCACAACAATGACAAAACGCCTTCACTACCTCGCCAGAGAGTTTATCAAGAGTAGCACCTACGAACAATGTTGGATCGCAAATGGAAAGGTATATGTCCGAGAAAAAGAAGGGATGCCCAGTCGCCTGATAAAAACTGAAGAAGATCTCATTAAACTACGGAAACAAAAATGACTGCTGAGCTTCTTCCAATTGCACAATTCAATATGTACATGTACAACTTTTATTTTCACTTTGTTAAAATTGTTTAAAAATATGTCTCTAACAAAAAATACTAACAGCTCCCCTATCAATGTTCTTTTACCACTGTATCACACAACAATAAACCTAGCATACGCACACACTTTATCACTAACAAATGACGCAATACTATACTATTACAAAAGAATACAACTTAATATACACTTATACAAAAAATACAGATACGTAATACACGCATATGTAACATATATAATAAATAACATCATACAAATTTTATATTTGTTTTGTATTTCTCAAATGTTTAATACACGACTAGCGAACACTGGTTATGTGGCGTGTTTTAATATTCTTCTTTTAAATACCAGAAAATATGCCATAATTATCTGTGATTTTCTTACATTTATCTCAAATCATATAATAAAAAATTACCATATTAGAAACGTCAGCATTAGAATTTTCTTAAATAAAATTCAATAGCACGCAAAATAATACAGACAACATAGACTCAGTATCCGTCTCTGACTCTGCTACATGTGATCTGGATGATTGTGTTCCGGCTAACTTCACGCCCAATCGGTCGCTCACAATTCTTAACCAAAACATTAGAAGCATAACCAAAAACTTTACAGGGCTTCAAACCTTACTCACGAGAACTAAGGTTAACTGGGATATTGTCACTCTGACGGAATCTTGGCTCCCCTGTACGCAATATATCCCGACTCTATCGGGCTACAATTCCTTTAAGACCGATAATAATCTTACTCAAAATGAGGGAGTTGTCGTTTATGTGAACGAAAACCTTATAGTCTCTGTGGAGGAATTAGTGCTTATGGAAGCAAATTGTCTTCAGGTACGGATCGATTACAGTACCATTTTGTTGGCAATATATCGTCCACCAGGGTATAGGGACGTAAATAATTTTATAAACTCTCTAGACGCTGCCCTTAATAAAATCGCGAACTATACAAATATTATAATTACTGGTGACATAAATATAAATATCCATGACCAGTGTCACGATCCAGCTAAGGACAGTTACCTGAATCTACTGGCCTCACATGGCCTTCTACCAGCACATGTATTACCCACACGACAATCCGCTTGCCTGGATCACTTTATTTTGAGGACAACCCTTCCTGCCTTTACACTAGTAGCCCACTCCTCACTCACAGACCATGATACTGTTCTATTATTTCTTGCAAAAACACCTCCGACACAAGTGTCAACAAAATCAGTCGTCCGAATCAATCATGACCAGCTCGATGCGGACCTGAAACAACTTAATTTTGGAGCAATATACACGTCAACAGATCCACATGAGGCAGCTGAAATAATGATAACACTCATTACTCAGTCTATAGAGACGAATTCTGAAACAGTTAAGGTACCAAACCGTAAAAGGATTGTGAAACCATGGGTCACCACTGGTCTTCTACGATGCATACGACACAAAGATAACTTACACAAAAAGTTAAAACGGACCCTGAAAATCAAATTTTAAAAACATCGTTCACTAGATACAGAAATTTCTATGATAAATTACTTAAACAAGCCAAAACCGAACACGAGAAAAAAGAAATAAAAGACGCTGGTAACAACACTAAACTGCTATGGACAGCTATAAATAGTATATCAAATAGGACCAAAAAGAAAGACCATCCGCGAGAATTACTATCCATATCACCGACACCAAAGCAATCCGTCAACGACGTAAATAGTTTCTTCGCAAATGTGGGTAGAAACCTTGCCGATAAAATGGGTAATCGGACATTGGTATCAACTAGTGACAATCTAAGTAGCGGCTCGCAATCCATGGTACTAATGCTAACTGATGAAGCTGAAGTCACGCAACTAATACTGTCTCTCCGAAATGAATATGCCATGGGTTGGGACCGAATATCTTCCACCTTCCTCAAAAGACATCTGGCGTCACTGGTTCAACCTATAACTTTCATCTGCAACCTTGCCATCAGGACTGGTAAATTTCCAAAGGTCTTCAAGAGGTCCATCATTCACCCGATCTACAAGGGTGGGGACAGAAAACGTGTCAATAATTACAGTCCCATAGCTGTGCTACCAGTCATCTCCAAGATTCTAGAACGCATAATGAATAAACGCCTCGTGGATTATTTAGAAAAATACAATCTTCTCTCCCCATCACAGTACGGATTTAGGGCCGGCAAATCAACTGCAGATGCGGTTCATGATCTCACCAATCATATCGTAAATAACTTGGATGGTGGCCAAAAGGTATTGGGGATCTTTTTAGATCTTGCGAAAGCTTTTGACACGGTTTCTGTTCCCATCTTGATAAGGAAGATGGAACGACTCGGAATAAGAGGAATCCAACTCGAACTTTTTGAGGATTATCTGAGTGGGCGCACCCAGAGCGTCAAAATAGGAGGAAGTGTCAGTGACGAGTGCCAAGTTGATTACGGTGTGCCACAAGGCAGCGTGCTCGGTCCGACCCTCTTTCTCATATATATAAACGAACTGGGTATGCTCACTCTCCCAAAAGGCAAAGTCATAACTTTCGCGGATGATACAGCTCTCATATTCACTGCAGACACCTGGAGTGAGGTCTTTGTGTGCGCCCAGTCAGGATTCAATATTGTATCGAAATGGCTGCGTGACAATGTTCTCACCCTAAATGCGGAGAAAACTAATTACGTCACCTTCTCCATTAAACAGAATACACCGTCTCCATCCATGACGCCGAACACTATCCTAGACCACACGTGTGCATTTCCTCACTCCACTTCATGCGCGTGTATTCAAATAAACAAAGCCGATTGTATTAGATACCTGGGTTTAACTATAGACAGCACACTCAAATTCCAGGAACATATCAACACCTTAAGTAACCGACTGAGAAAACTGATATATGTTTTTAAGACCCTAAGAAACGTGACTGACGATAAAATAAAAAAAATGGTATACTATGCTCTTGCCCAGTCTTTTATAACATACTGCATCAATTCCTGGGGGTGGTGCTCCAAAAAGTACCCTTTTGGAACTGGAAAGAGCACAGAGAGCCATTCTGAAGGTTTCTTTGTCCTTACCTTATCGCTACCCTACAGCACTGCTATACCAAAAAGCGAAAGTCTTGACGGTGCGTCAACTGTTTATACAACAAACCATCCTGAAACAACACAGACTACTAAACTACAATCCTTCTTTGCCTCGAGCTAAGAGAAGATTTAATCCTGTTGTCAACCACCATACTTCGCCTTCAACATCTTTTTCAAAACGTTTCTTTTATCACCTCGGTCGTTATCTCTACAATAAAGTAAATAGAATCATACCTATTTATGAACTCAATAAGATAAAGTGCAAAATGAAACTAAATGGTTGGCTTCAAGAACTCAATTACGATGACACTGAAAATTTATTTACAGTTTTAACATAAACATCATTATGCAAATATACTACGACTAAAACAAAAAAATTACTCACAGTCACACACACACACACGACCCCCCACACACACAACCACCCCACACACACTCAACCACTGCACACACTTCTCTAATTAGACATACACGCAGTTCTCACTCAACCTCACTTACACCCTGATACTAACCATACTAACTAAATAAAAAAAAACTACAACATGTCTTAACTGCATACCGTTTGTACGAGTACATAACATAACTTGTTAAATTTAAATGGAGGAGTCCTGGTGACCTGAAATACAGGTCTTGAGCCTAGTTTAGGCACCAGTCTCCCACAATATTATGCCCCTCCTATATGTAACCGTAGATTTAAGGTAACAATTAAGATAAATATTGTGGAGAAAATAAACAAATTTCATCTTATCTATCTTATCTTATCTTATCTTATTATAATAAAGAACTAGCTGACCCGTGCAACTTCGTCTACGTCACAATTTTCATGAATGCACCGCAAACCAGTAGTGCCTGAGATTGACGCGTTCAAACAAACTTACTCTTCAGCTTTATAGTACTAGTATAATTATGTAGATATTCATAAAACTTACCAATTTCATCAGACCGTACGCTCTTGGAAGAACTTCACCATCTTTCGCTTTCTCATTGCCCAAGGCTATTTTACCTCTTAAACTAAATGTGAAAATACCAGACATTAGTAATTTTAGTCGACCCTCAATAATTGGCCTACAAAGTTAAGTTTGTTCTTTAATCTGACATGCTTAATTTGACTTTCATTGTTTATAAACTTCCTTAGATAATATTATTTACTCGGAAAAATCAAGACTGTTTCAGACGTGCGTCATATTTCAGGGTTACGTTCAGTTTATAAAGTCAAAAAACAATAGCAAAACTGAAAAAAAAAACACTTTTTTCAAAAGACTTTTCCGTAAAAAGCGACTGAAAGTTTTAAAAAATCGCTCTTAGTTGGTGGCATCAAATCAGTGATTGAACTAAAATAAATGCTAACAACTGCAATAAACTACTAGGAAAGTGCAGTTTTTGGAAAATGTTAGTATTTTTGCAGTTATTTTTCAGTTATATGTGACAATGTTTTCAGCCTTTTGGGCACATTACCAGTAGATAACTATGCGGATGAATTTTTCGACGCCATTTGGTAAATTGTAATTAGTTTGTTAAGAGTTCATTTTATTTAATTGTATATAATGTAGTTTAAATTGAAAAAAAAAAAAACCAGTTTGATTTTTAGAACAAAAAGTCGATTCTTAACTTATGTTTTTGCCATTTTTTCCGTACCTTAGATACACAACTCTTAAATACGACCACATCCACCTGATGCATCTGACACTGCTTGTTGACGGATTTGGAAAATAGTTTTTATTCGACAGAGGAGATATTTTATTTCTATAATTTAATAGTTTCATTTAAACTTTGTAAAGATCGGATGAAGAACTTCGGACATGGACAATTAAATTGAGATACAGGGTTTCCCAGAAGCCGACGTCAAGCCGGAATCGATTGATAGGACAAATCATAATATTTACCAGAAAATAAAAAAAAACTTAGTTTTGTTTTTTTTTTTTAAGTTACAGTATTTTCTTCTGACACAACAACTTCTGGGACACCCTGTATACTGGTTGGAATTTTTGCCGACTTCCAAAATAAAGCCTTCTAAAGTTATTTTGTACTTTTTAGTAGGTTTGGAAGTCAGTTCTTTTTTTTAATTTCTATTTTTTTCAATTTTCTAGTACAAAGGTGGTTGTGAAATCAATAGACTTGACTTGAATAAGTACTTACAAATTAACATTCGCTAGTATATGATGTTCGATATTGGGAGTGATCTCAATTCTAACTGGACTCTCACAACGATGTCCTAGTACTTTGTCCTGAAAAATCAAAATAATTTTATAAACAGACACACAGCACAGGCAGAATGTGTTGAACGGACTACTCGGAAAAGTTTCGATTCCCCAGCTAGAAAAAACGTATTACCAATTACATGATGCTGTAGCGGCCACCCAACATAAACCTCAAACAAGTCCTATATCGCGCTATAAAAGTCCGATAACTACGATGGAGCACTTGATCACCAGACTTACAACCACTTTTTAATTAAGGTTGTAGGACTTGGCAATTTTTTTATGAGTGGCCGTTCGCAGGTCACCTACTCAACCGGTCTTGTCTGTCGCGACCTTATACAAAATTAAAGCCAAAGGTGATTAAAAATAAGACATACAAAGTGCACAACTACACGCTAAGGGGATTTGTGGGATTCGGAACTCGACTAAAGGCGTTCCTGGGGGAGGACGGCTAGGGTCGGGCTAGATCGAACAGACCGGACTTTGCGACCTCTTCCACTGACCTTTATAGTACCTACTGATATATATTTTGCGGAACATAGATGTACCTGTACCTCTATTATATAAATACGCTAGACTAAAGATATACTTTATGAAATGACGGTTGATTTTTGTGCCGATTCATTCAAAGCACCCTGAGTGAGCTGCTGAGTGTCTCAGGAACTAAAATTGACACATAAATGTTCCATATCGATAATGTTATATGACGTTATTTTTGTTGCAATAGTAATTTCCAGCAGCATCAATTTCAAAAGTACTATGATATACGCTAGGTACGAGATGTTTTTTCAGATTTGCAGGACCATTTTAAAGAAACTTTATTGTCAGATAATTTTGCGAGCCATTTTCATATTCTTTACTTAACCGGTGATAAAGTGCTGAATTTGAATACAATTGAGCTCACCAATGATTCAAAATATAATCTTATTGTGTTAATAATTATGTTTTCTTCTATAGGTACACATAGCTCACGAAGAACACAACTTTTTGAAGAGAGGTTAGAAACAAATTTCAATATGTTAGCTTATTAGGTTTTGGTTCATTTTGCGAACTATTGAGACACCAGCTCAGCTCGTTAAAACTAGTTTACTTGAGCGAGGAGATACTTGCTCAAATATACTAATTTTGAGGATAGTTTGTTAGCGTATACCTACCCATATTTAAAGGTCACTGATCTGCAGTGCGATTCTGTAAACATGTCGAACTGAGGGCGAGGGTGAAGTGATCGCTAAGTGAGCTGTCATAACATACAAACAAGATGAAATGACAGCTCACTGGTCGGTCACTCCACATAAGTGAACACGGTGAGATGTCAACAGAATAGACCAGCTAACAGTCATGCGCTATAACTTTACTAGCACGCTATCCTTTATAGTTTGCAATCTGACTGAAAATATTTTTAAGTTAACCTTTACCTACAGCAATTATTCTACTACCTACTTAGAAATGAAGGATAGTTGAAATAACTGTTGTTGTAATTTTTTTTTGTCTGCTGTCCAATCTCTAATGTTAGTTCCATGAACGGTCACGTTGCTATCAGTGCCAAAATGACAAAAATCAAACGTCTTGATTTCGTCATCGATAGTATGCAGTCCAGCGTATTTATATAATAGAGGTTAGTGACCACAGTGTGAATTTTTCAAGTGGGTGTGCAATTGCGCTAGCGCAATTCCCAAACTATGCGGAATGTCTAAAAATGATCAATGGAGTCTAGGGCTCAATTTGATAACAGAAACTTCAAAATATTATTCCTAATCAGAAATCGAAGCTTTTATTTTGTTGAAATTGATGAATTGATGTTGAACAAAGAACAACCTATTACACAGTCCTATAGAATCGCTAATAAGGATTTAAGACAAGGAATTAATGATACACGGCAAACTTGCAAAGTATATTGAATTTAAATGAATAATTCATATTTTAAAGTAAGAACTGTGTTTGATTCACGAATATATTAATGTTTCAAAAATTTGTTTTAATTTTCATCAAAATCGGAGGCGAGACTCTTTTTTTATATTCTTCAAAATTTTTGATTTGGCCATCCACGCCAACTTGAAAATTTTATTCTGTATAAAATTGCAAACTTCATGTCACATGTAAACTGCTAAATAGATTACTTACTGGATTATAGTACATGCACACAACATGGGTGCCTTTCCTGCAGTATTTCTGTCTAGGGCAGTCCTTTGACATTTGAATCGATTTTTGCTTTAGCGACTCATTTGCGATAGAAAACCTCGTTAATTTTGTAATAATGAAGACCACCGTGACTATCTGGAATAAAAAATTACACATTGTTGAACGATGAAGCAAAATAACTTAATCGAATGCCGAAGATACGGATTTAACATGTGAAGGTTAAATACACATTCATCATCTACCTAGTCTTTTCCCAACCAAATCGTATTGGGGTCGCCTTCCAATCAAAGCGCTAAATGGGCTAAATAACATTATTCAAAGTGGAGCGTCTATCTATCTGACCCAGTGATTGAGTAACTTCTTGGCTAGACTGGAGACAGATTTTCTAGCTGGCTTCTGACAATCCGTAAGTCGGGACGTGCCCTCACGTCCTTTCCAAAGCACGGAAGTTTTTCGAGTTTTGTTCTGAGACCGTCCTGGAAAAGCTTTGTTTTTCTTTGATAATTTGTTTATTTCCTGTGTAGTTCAAAATCTTGAAAACTGAATTGTTCAATGAACTTAGAAATTAGAGTGTTAGATAGATATTAAAATTTATTTATTCACAGAAATTTACTGATAAGTCAGCAAACCGCACAGATGAAAGTTCTGATTACTGCCAAAATTCACACGTTAAACTGAGGGCAAACCCAAAACTACACATAGGAAAAAAATACTCTATCTCTGCACTATTTTAATTTGTTGACATGTTTGTCCAAATTAGGAATTTTATTTTTAGGATTATACATACCATTCTTAATAAGGATAGGTTACTTTTGTTATTGACCATCTCTTCTCCCATATCTCATCTGGTATTGATCTTAGCGAGTAAAACAGAAGAAGGATCCAATTTAATTAAAACACGTCCAACAGCAAAAAGAAGCGTCTAAAAAAAACATGAAAATGGGTTATAAAGAAAGCATACTTCGAAACTTCATCCTTACACTGTAATATAAAAAAATAATTTAGTTCTAAAAAGGTTTTAATAGACGAACTACATTACAGCACTTAATGAAGATTCTGAGTATGAAAAAAAGTTAATACCAAATTAACAGAAAAAAAGGATACCAGAAAATTATTTTTCGATGTTTAACATCCGCAAACCAGCGAACAGTAAGTTAAAAGTCACAAACTGAAAAAGAGATTTTCATTTAAAAAATAAAAGTTTTGTATTTGGAATAAACTTTTTTTATTGAAATACGGTTCGTCTATTAAAACCTCTTAGAACTATTTTTTTTTATAGTAGTATAATTTTTTTGTCGCATAATCCTGCCTTATTTTAATTTAAAACGAATATATCTTTGTGCAGTATTGGCAGAAAAAGCAATTAGGGCTAGTAAAATTATAGCGCTGCTGGAAGAAGGTTGTGGCCAATGTTACGTCTCACAGTGGTTAAACGTGAGTCGTTCAACCGTCCAAAGAACCGAGACTCATTACCAAGAGACATTTATGTTCCTTTCAGAGAATGGAAGGTTCTGGGAGAAAATGTTGTACACAAACACAAGATGATTGCTTTTTAGTGACTCAGACGCTGAGGAATCGAAAATGTAGTAACAAAGACCTCAAAAGAAACCTTGAAGAGGTACGAGGAGTACATTAAGTTAGCCTATGGACTGTAAGGAAGAGGCTTTTAGCGACTGACATACGCAGTCGATGACCGATGCGGGCCCCAAGTTCCTCCGTGAGCACCAGATTGCTCGATTGAGGTTCGCTAGAAATTGCCCATCTTGGACACCAGATAACTAAAGCAGCGTACTCTTCTCCGATGAGGCTCGACTTTGTCTGCATGGTGAGGGCCGACGTTAGCAAGTGTTACGAAGACCAGGGGAATACTATGCCGATATGTGTTTTGAAGAAATCACCCCTTATGGTGGTGGGTCTGTTATGTTTTGGACGGGTGTAACTTCCAGCTATCGTACCGGGATAGCTCACTAAATGCACAACATAACAGAAATATTTAGTCATAAACATAACAGAAATACTTATACACAACCCGCACTAACTATAATCGGGTGAAGCTGCCAATTACACGGACGACAATGCTCTGGCCCACCGTTCTGGTGACGTAGATGCTTCTATGCAAGAGATCGGTATTCCTCGTTTGGATTGAGACCTCCAAAAAGGCCAGTATGATCTGTCCAACCAACTCCACAAAACATCAGAGAGCTTAAACGTGTGATATCGACTGGGTGGGAACCCATTCCACAGGACACATCAAAAACCGGTGGAAAGCATGCCAAGACGATTACATGCCGTAATCGCTGCAATGGGAGGTAATTTAAGTTCGTTTTTATTTTTCTCAAAAAAGTTCACCGAAACGCAACTAGGCTAGTTGTTCTATGGCGGACCCATGTAGAGCCTGGAAAAACCGTCCGTGAAGCTCCTTACTCTGCCATACCGCTCTGAGATCGTTAGTGTAAAGCACCGCAGGTTTGCGCCAGTTCTCATTTGCCAAGGAGAGCGGGGTGAGTTCCTTGTAGACAGCCAGGAAATATTTAGGCAAGTACTTACATGATATCATTATTCATTGACCGAATTTTAATCGATAACTATCTTATCCTACTGTAATGGAAAAATCGTTGAATAGACAAATTATTGATGGTGCAGAAGCTGTAAAGAAAAAAAAAAGGATACGAGATCTTGAGACTGAAAATAAGCAAGCATTGGAATTAGTTTTTAGACCTGTAACAGAGTCTCTCAATTCTATGCCTAGAACCAGTAAGGAAACTGACCTCTTGCGATCAGAAGAGGTTGTGGAAACAAAAGATCCATTTAAAATCGATACTTTGCAAAAAAGGACGTTCCGGTAACGAAATAGACAGTAAGGTGGAAGAAAATGAATGTGATACCGACAGCTATGAGTCGTACCAATCATAAGTTGAAAACAACGAAGAGAGATACATCATTCTGGTCAATATCTACAGAAGCACTTTCAGATATTCCACTGGGTGTTCGAGCGGAGCGAGGGAAATTGATGTTAGGTTCTGCTTTCATATCGATCAGCGATGATTATATGACCGTTGCTGGACGGAAATATCGAACACTCCCAGACTGAATCAATTGCTATTGAAAAAGGATGTAGATTTAAATAAGGTTACTGAGACTGATATGCAGTATTATAAAATGATGTTGATTGCCACAAACGCACATCGTCGAGACTTTGTCTCAAATAAACCAATAAAAAGTAATAAGGGACAAAAATATTTGCAAGTTATAAGACCTTTTTCAAACAGACAAGTACTAATCAAAACAGTCTATGACAGGGAAAAGGACTACCCTTAACAAAAATGAGGAAAAAAAATGTAGATTTCATATATTGGAATGATCCTAATGAACTTGTAGATCGGTTAAAATTATTACTTGCATCTCGAGACGCTGGTCACACTGGATTAGACAACGAAATTATATCTATTATTGGAGAACTGCGTGAAAGTAAATTGATTGAGTAATAAATAAACGGTTTACAATTTTCTCTGTTCATTTTACTATAAAATTTTAAATATAATACACCTTAATTATGAATGTAGATAAATTCGGACATCATAGTCATAAGAGAATGCGTTTCTCTGAATTATTTGACTTCAGTGAAAATACTTTGCTAAAATCTGAAAGTGGAGATTTTGATTTGAAAAAAGCTAGATTGAGAGGAATTAGATCTCCTGTAGAAATAGACGATGCTGTGAACAAGGATTACGTTGATCGACTTTGTGATCATACAGTAAAGGAACTGAATAACCTGATTGGGTTGTTGCGTACTCAAATTATAAAAGATGCGCAAAAAACAGTTCAAGCTACTTTAAAAGCAAAGATACCTGAAGTTGTAGGCCAGTTGGAAGAGAAGTTATATAGCAAAGCGGAAGTACTTGAAAAAACTCCGTGATGGTAAAACAACAAATTGTTAATGAACTTCACAAAGCGGCACGAAGAAACATTGTTAGAAGATCTGTTATTTTAAAAGGCATAGACGACTTATGGCAAGCTGATCTAATAGATAATTATGCAAAATCTAAAAAAGTAATAAGGGATATAATTATATTTTAGTGGTGATTTATTGTTTCTCAAAGTATAATTGGATAGAACCAATAAAATCCAAAAGTAAACTTGACGTTACTCGTGTATTTGAGTGAAAACTAACTACCAGCAATCGAAAACCTGATCATTTACAAACTGATTTACATTCCAAAAAATTATATATACTCTTCGTTTTCTACCAAGAAAGCTTCGATTGTAGAACGGGTGATTAAAACAATTAAAAATAAAATGTATAAGTTCTTAAGTCTAATTGGGAACTACAAATGAGTAGGTCCACCATTAGAAGTAATTCTAAAATCCTACAATCATACAAAACATCATACCACCAAATTAAAAACAGTTGATAAGAACCATTTACCTTTTTATTTGCGAGTTTCCGATATTTCGGCACTGTTGCAAGCGCCATGATCACGGAGTAAAATGTACATGGTAGCAATCCCGATATGAACTATTCTAATGTTAGTGACCATGAAAGTTTAAAACAATATAAATATATAATATATAACCATGTTTGTAAGAAATGATTCATTCATTACACTTTAGACTATGCAAGGCAATGGACTAGTTATTAGTTTGATTAATAATCTGCCATGTAAACTTCATTTGCCTGGTTATGACTATTACAGACCGGGAACAAAACTTGAAAAGCGATTGCAGGTAGGCGATCGAGGTGTGAATAAAGTAGACGAAGCTTGTATGCATCACGATATTGCATACGCAAATCACACCGACTTATCTTATCGCCGCAAAGTGGATTTACAACTTTTAAACATGGCTAAACAAAGACTAAAACCAAAAGATGCAGGGAAAGGTGAAAAATTTTGCTCTTGGATAGTGAGCAAAGTAATGAAAGCGAAATGATTTTAGCATAAACATTTAATGCTTTTGTTTCAAAAATACAAAAATTAAGAAAGTAAAACCTTTAAAAATAATAAAACTTTAATCAACGTTGCTTACTCAGTTGCGAAAAAGATATTTGCCGACATTCAGAAGATTCACATACCACGAGTTATACCTATACCAAAGACAGGAGGAGTCTTACCCTTAATCACAATTTTCGCTGGATTATCTGCTTTAGGAAGTTTAGCTGGGGGTGCAGCTGGTATTGCAAAAACCGTAAACAACTACAAGGCAGAGCGTAAAAGCTTACAAGAAACAGAACTACATAATAAGACCATGGAAACTTTAGCGTTGGGCAAAAAATTATATATCAAGCCTCATAAAAAAGAAAAAGGAAAACGCAGAATTAAAATCAAGTGTGAAGTATTCCCGTTAGAGCACCAATTTTAAGAGCACCAATGTTTAGAGCACCAAAACTATCCCCAAGAGAGCACCAATTTTTTTTTTTTGCTTGGTGCTGTATCGGGGATATAATAAAAAATGTATTTTATTCCCATTATAGCACCAGCGGTTCATTTTAGTGGTGTAGGATTAGGATATATTTTAAAACACATCGATAAAAATCTAAAAGGTCCACACGAAACAGACTATTGTCTGCACAGACTAAGTTGCACAGAAAAATTGTATAGAAGTTCATATAAGTCTGTACGGTGTGAACGAACCATAAGTCACAACTTAAAATATTTTTTTCAACTACATACGGCGGTCACGGCACTTACAAAATTTAACTGACTCAGACAGAAATCAGACACATATTGAAATAATTACAGAGTGTTCCAGAAGTGCGTGATCATATTGGGGTGATACTCTGCTACAAAGATACAGAATAAAGTAGTATTCAAACAATATTAACGACAAAATCAATAAAAGTTAATGATCTGCAGTGCGATTCTGTAAAAATGTCGAAGTGAAGGCTTGGGTGAACTGATCACGAAGTGAGCTGTCAGTCCTTGTTATCAAGATGGAATTTAATTTCTACTAACTAAGTAAATCTACTATAAAATTAAAAATTAAAAAAACCCCTACACAAAAAATAAACTCTAAAAAGTAACAAATAATATTTAAACCTATTGTAATTATTGTCGTCACATAATATTATGTAAGTTCAAATATTTTTATTTTCCAATCGTCGTCACGTCAGGGGACCGCTAAAGTTCGTCGTTTTTGCGAATTTTTCACAGTAAATTCTTTTGTTGCAATCTGCACACCTGTTTTTTTTTTTCACCTAGCGATCCCCCGACGCTTGGAAAATAAAAATATTTGAACTTCATAGTATATGTGACCATAACAATTACAATAGATTCATTACAAAAATCGGTTCATCCGTTTGGTAGTATACGATACCACAGACAGATTAGTCCATTCATCTTAGGCCAAATTAGGTGAATATCTCGGAAAATCAACATACCCAGTATATTACCACGCAAAAATTTGTATTTTAACATTCTAAAACTGTTCTCAAAAACAGAAACATGTTGAAGTAATACCGAGGCTAAAAATATGAGCGCCAAAAATTCACAATACCAGGAGTTATTCAAAACATTTTGCGCAAGAATTTTTATGGGCTGGAATGGGAAAGCTATATAGCTGTAGTCGGGTAGGTGTTAAAAAGTACAGACGTTCGGTTTTTTTTCGGAATTTTAATTAAAATATAATTAATCAATAAACTGATTAAGTTTTCTGCAGTACTAAGTCTAAAACTGGTATAATATTAGTACTAACGTTTGTGGCACATTTAATGTGATATTTAAGCACTTCACAAACACCACCTGCCAGCTGATCACTAACTGTCATCATACTTTTAGTCAGCACTTTACACACATAATGTCTCAGTACGCCGAAATTGTTGCTGCCCAAAAAACCCTGGAGGAGAACTTTTTGAAAAAGATGGGAGAACTTGAGGCGCAAATCCAGTGTGCCGGGCCTGCCAAAGCAAATACGGTTGCTAAGATAGCTAAAGAGTTTCGCACTTTCAGGGAGCTCATATTTTCAATGCTCGGTCTGCTCCGGAACCAGATCAATGAATGTGCCAAACAAATTGATGGCTTAGAGACTAGGAACCGTCGAAAAGCACTGGTTTTCCAAGGACTTGCTGAAGCGGAACAGGAGAATAGCACTGCAGTAATCCTGGATGTCTTGAATACAAAGCTTGGCCTCAAGAATCTTAATGTGACATCAATAAAAGCCTGTCACAGGCTTGGGACACCCAGCAACGAGCATCACAGGCCAATTCTCGTCTGGTTCGCCAGTCTGGATATTAAGGCTTCGGTCTGGAGGGCTAAGACCGGATTGAAAGGCTCCAAAATAGCTGTCAAGGAGTTCTTAACAAGGGCCAGGCAGTCTGTGTTCGGAAAGGCGCGCGAGCACTTCGGTATGCGGTCCTGTTGGAGTCAAGACGGCGTCATATTTGTTAAGGCCCCCGACGGGAGTCGGTACAAGGTCACTTCCACTGACGAGCTCCAGCCCTTGATAACCAAATATCCCAGGGCACCAGCTGCGATTCCATCTGCGAGCGGAAGAGTTGCGAACGTTGCGGGGACCCTGAAAAGCAAGTAAATAGCAATGAGTGTTTATTGATACCATGTCAGTTTTCAATCGTAAAGTTGTCATTGAATTCATATAATTATAATACTTACCGTTAGTGTTTTCCCCGTCTCATTGTGACTTATCACTTCATTAGTGTTCTGCCTAAATGTTTTGGTTATTTTATAGATATGTATTTGTTACCCACTTATTAGATAGGTATTCATTAATTTACCCTCATCGCAGTTTGAAAATTTTATAATAATATTATTACATCCCTCCCTGTGTCAAAACTGACGTTTGTATTACAGAACTTAACAGAACTGACATTTTAGTTTTCGTTTGGAAACTTGTCAACCGATTGCAGGGAGTTTGTTTCTAGTTTGTTTCATGTTTTTTTTTTCTTTTTCCACGATGCGCAATGCGCAAACTCCGCATTTGGATATGCCTTTGTTTTTAACCGACTTTAATAAAAAGTAAGATTGTATTTGTTCACCATTAGTATTACTTTTTTTTGTTTTTTTTTTTTTATTTTTATTCTGGGGTAAGGGTATTACAATTTTCGTTCATATCATTTTCTGTTTTTGAAGAATTGTGTTTCAGTTTATAATTACTATGTAAAATTGCTGAGCTTCAAGTGTGTTTATGTTATTGTTTTAATGTTTAAGTTATTACTATTAGCTGGCGGGTGGTGCAGAGTAGCGTGAATTGCCCCTATTAGTATTCTTCGTATATTTATATATAAGTATATAAATCTCTTCTATTCATGTCAGACAATGAGTCATATTTTTCAGCTAACGATTCGACTGCCTCTTCAAGCCACCCAAGCTTTTGTTCTCTTGACGACAACCTTGCTGACTTCTTGCTACAGAACTTCAATGACGAGTCTAGTCGGTTACTGAATGTGTGCCACATCAACGCTCAAAACGTAGCTAGTCACTATAGTGAACTGTACGATGCCTTTAATAATTGCAACGTTCACGCTATCTTGATCTCTGAAACTTGGTTCAAGCCGCACCTTTTGTCAACCACATACCCTCTTACTGGTTTCGTTCTCATTCGGAATGATCGGATCGGTAAGGGAGGGGGTGGTGTGGCCATATATCTCCGCAGTGATTTTCCTCATAAAATACTTGCTTCTTCTTCTTCAAACTATTCTGCTTCTGCTGAGTATCTTTTTCTTGAAGTTTGCGTCAAAGGAGCCAAAACCGTTATTGGTGTTGTCTACTGTCCCCCCACTGTTGATTATTTCACTGAATTCGAATCAGTTCTTGAATCTTTGGGTTCTGAGTATGCACACCACATAATTATGGGTGATTTTAACACAAACCTCCTTGCCCCTAATTCCCCTCGGTCCCGTAAGCTTCTCCACCTGGTCGAGTCAGCTAGTCTGCACGTACTACCACTTCGAGCCACTCATCACAACACTGTGAACGATGACACCTGGCTCGACCTTATTCTCACCTCGAATCCTTCCCTCGTATCCTCCCATGGTCAACATGACGCTCCTAGCTTCTCTCATCACGACATAATCTTTATTTCATATATCCTTAAACCTCCTAAACCTCAGCCCAGGGTTCTGTATAGGCGTTGTTTTGCGAGGATGGACGTTGAGAAACTCAAAAAAGATGCGTCCGTTGTTGACTGGGAGCTTATGACTGAGGCCACTTCAGTTGATGATAAGGTTGCGATCTTTAATGATATTGTGATCCAGCTTTATGACAGCCACGCTCCCATCAAAAAAATTAAACTGAAACGTCCTCCTGCACCATGGATGACGAGAGGAATACGGATGGCCATGCGACGTAGGGACCGTGCGTTCCGTAAACATAAGAGGGATCGTACTGACGAGAACTGGTTATTATATAAGGTTTCAAGGAATAGATGCAACCAGATGATACGCAACGCTAAACGTCGCCATATTCTCGAAAATATTTCTTCTTCTTCTGCTGCCGATATTTGGAAATTCCTAGGAACTCTTGGTATCGGCAAACCACGACATTTAGACTTCCCAAATGCTATTGACTTGGACGATCTTAACTGTCATTTCTCAACTGTACCTACTATGGATCATCTAGCCAAACAAGTAACTCTGTCCCTAATCTCTGGTCTAAAGCGTCCTCAAATCAGTGCTTTTCGTTTCGTTCCGGTTGAGTCGGGAGAGATCAGAAAAATCATTCTGTCCATAAAGTCCAAAGCGGTGGGCTGTGATAATGTCACTCGTGGCATGATCATTACTATTCTAGATCACCTCTTACCTGCCATCACCCACATTGTTAATTTTTCCCTTTTCTCTGGAGTTTTCCCGTCCTTATGGCGTAAAGCCTATGTTCGTCCTCTACCAAAAGTTCCCAATCCCACAGTTCCAACCCACTTTCGCCCTATTTCTATACTTCCGTTCCTATCCAAAGTGCTCGAGGCCTGCGTACACAAACAGCTCTCACACTTTGTACATTGTAACTCCCTCATAAGCCCTCTACAATCTGGGTTCAGGCCCGGGCACAGTACTGTTTCCGCTCGCCTTAAAGTGACTGGCGATATAAGGGCAGGACTGGAAGACACCAAGGTAACTGTACTTGTGTTAGTCGATTTCTCAAATGCCTTCAATACCGTCAGTCACGAAATTCTTTTAGCCATTCTCTCCTATGTTATGGTCTCTCCCGAAGCACTGGAGTGGTTTACCTCTTATCTTCGAGGACGTCAGCAGTCGGTTCGCGTTGGGGATTCCTCATCTTGCTGGCGTGATTTGGAAACTGGCGTTCCTCAAGGCGGCATTCTTTCTCCTCTCTTGTTTTCTATTTTTATTAATCTAATAACTTCTGAACTTCAATGTGCGTATCATCTGTATGCAGATGACCTGCAACTGTACTATCAGGGGAGGGTCGATGAATTACCTGACGCTATCAGCAAACTAAATAGAGACTTGATAGCCATAAAAACATGGTCGGATAGATTTGGTGTGGCTGTAAACCCTGATAAGTGTCAGGCGATCATCATTGGGAGTTCTCGAAGCATCGCTAAAGTCGATGAAACAGCTTTGCCAAATGTTCTGTTCGACAATACGATTGTCCCATTTAGCACTGATGTGACGGATCTAGGTTTGCGCATTGATAATACCTTAAACTGGCGTGCTCAAGTTGCTAGTGTCAGTCAGAAGGTTACGGGAACGTTGCGAGCCCTGTATCGTTTGAAAAACTTTTTACCAGCAAACACGAAGACAATGCTTGTACAGACCCTAATTTTTCCTATCATCGATTATGGCGATGTGTGTTACTATGACCTGAATGCAGGTCTCCTCAATAAACTTGACCGTCTTCTGAATTACTGCATTCGATTTGTTTTCAATCTGCGTAATTATGATCATGTCTCTGCGCATCGGTCACTTTTAAAGTGGTTGCCCATACGCGAGCGTAGAGAGATAAGGGCTCTTACTACCTTGTTTTCATTTCTTGTCTCTCCCAACTCTCCTAGTTATCTAGCCTCTCACTTTCAATACATTTGCGCCAGCCACAATCTCAATCTACGCTCATCAAACAACCGTCTCCTTCAATGTCCCACTCACCGTACTGACTTTATTCACTCTTCTTTCTTCGTTCAGTCTATTTCTCTGTGGAATGTGCTTCCTCAGGAGATCAGGATGGCCACCAGTCGATTAACTTTTAAATTGAGAGTTCGTGAACACATTCGGAAGAAATTGGCAGTAGTATCATCACAGCGCTAATGTTTTCCATTTTCTTTTTCATATTTATTATTTAAGTCGTCGTTTACATATTTATCTTGTTAATGTGAGTATTTATTATATATTTATAATGTATAATTAAGTAGGTATAGTTAGTATGTGTATATTATTCATTTTAACGGGTTAGATCCGGCGGTGGAACTATTGGTTCCACCTGCCGCAATTGATTTTATACTATTTTTATGTACTTTACTTTATTTTTATACTTTGTATTTGAATAGTTATCAATCGCATTTAATTCTCCGTATTGCACCTACCACTATTCTCTGCATCACCCAAAGGTTGACTGGTAGAGAATGCCTATGGCATTAAGTCCGCCTCTGTACTTTTGTTTGTGCTGAAAGTGTTAAATAAAATAAATAAATAAAAAAACATGTTGAAGTAATACCGAGGCTAAAAATATGAGCGCCAAAAATTCACAATACCAGGAGTTATTCAAAACATTTTGCGCAAGAATTTTTATGGGCTGGAATAGGAAAGCTATATAGCTGTATTCACAAGTATTAAATTTTTTACGAAATTTTTCGGTGCTGAAATTGTGAGCAGTTAGGATTCAAAAGTAACAGGAGAACAGGAACATGGCGAAGTTTTTTCCGGGCTGGTAATATGAGAGCTAAAGATTTACAATTACCAGGAGACCAGAAACATGTCGCAATGTTTTCGGGCCTAGAATTGTGGGAGGTTAGGATTTGAAAGTGCCGGGGGAGACCAAAAACATGTCAAAGTATTGCCAAGGCTGGAATTATGAGCGCTACAGATTCACAAGACCAGGATATCAGATAATTGATATATTTTTCGACCAGAACATTGAGCGCTAAAAATTCACAAGTACCTTTCAGGGGCAAACATGTCGAAGTTTTTTTAAGCAACGCTATATATACATTCACAAGTACCAGGAGAGCAGAAACATGGCGAGGTATTTCGCCAGAAAATTACGAGCGCTACAGATAGATTAAAATACCAGGAATGAAATATCTGAAAGTTTTTGAGTTCCTGGAATTATGAGCGCTATACATTCATAAGTACCAGAAACATGACGAACGAAGTTTTTACAGGGCTGGAAATTGTAAATTCTATAGATTCACAAGTACCAGGAACGCAGAAACATTTAATTTTCGAGATATTTTCGGTGCCGGAATTGTGAGCGCTAAAGATTTACAAGTACTAATAAGTAATTAGTAGGACTTTAAGAGCAGTCCAGTTTTTCTTGAAATTATTAAGATAAGACGAGATGAGATGAGATGAGATGACATGACATGAGATGGGATGAGATGAGATGACATGAGGTGATATGAGATGAGATGAGATGAGATGACTCACACTATAGACTCACAAGTACCAGGAGAGAAGAAACATACAAATAGCTTTAGGGCTGGTATTGTGAGCGCTAAAGTTCCACAAGTCCAAGGAGACCACACACATCAAAGTATTTCCGGGGCTTTAATTGCAAGCGGTTTGGATTCAAAGGCACCAGGGAACCAGAAATATATCGAAGTATTTCTGACTCTGTAATGGTGTACAATTAGGATTTAAAAGATCATTTCGGAAAACAGAAACATGTTGAAGTAATACCGAGGCTAAAAATATGAGCGCCAAAAATTCACAATACCAGGAGTTATTCAAAACATTTTGCGCAACAATTTTTATGGGCTGGAATGGGAAAGCTATATAGCTGTATTCACAAGTATTAAATTTTTTACGAAATTTTTCGGTGCTGAAATTGTGAGCAGTTAGGATTCAAAAGTAACAGGAGAACAGGAACATGGCGAAGTTTTTTCCGGGCTGGTAATATGAGAGCTAAAGATTTACAATTACCAGGAGACCAGAAACATGTCACAATGTTTTCGGGCCTAGAATTGTGGGAGGTTAGGATTTGAAAGTGCCGGGGAGACCAAAAACATGTCTAAGTATTGCCAAGGCTGGAATTATGAGCGCTACAGATTCACAAGACCAGGATATCAGATAATTGATATATTTTTCGACCAGAATCTTGAGCGCTAAAAATTCACAAGTACCTTTCAGGGGCAAACATGTCGAAGTTATTTTGGGACTCACACTATCTGGATACCAGAATCATGAAGATGCAATTACAAGAATGACATTATGAGGCAATTAAATTGCGCACCGGTTCTCTTAGTCTACGCAGACGAAGTCGCGGGAAGAAGCTAGTTAATAAATACATAAATAAAAACGGTGAAGGGTTATTTATAAAATCTAAAAAAACTGAATAAAAAGCTACCTAATCGTCCATTAACTAATATCGATATCGGTGAGCATGCACGCAACATCCCATACTTTCGAGGAGTCTATATGAAGGATCGGTTACCAAGAACTCCGAAACGCGTTGAATGCGCTATCGTTAACTTAGACGATTCATGTAACAAAGGAACGCATTGGGTAGCCTAATATGCTAAAATTAATAATTGTTGTGAATACTTTGATAGCTTTGGTGATTTGAAAACTCCAATGGAATTAATATAGTACCTTAAAAATTGTGATGTTTTTTATAACTATACTAGATTTCAACAATTTAATACTGTAAACTGTGGAAGCTTATGTCTAGAATATTTACAACAATTTTGGAATAAACACGTCTTCTCTTTCATTTCAATCATTTCCATTTAGGTGTCCCGGCTAAGTTAGCCAGCCTAGCTCCGCTCAAATGCACAGAATCCTCCTGGGTGCTTCATCACCGTTCAGAGGATTTGTTCACTTCGGGAAGTCACGGCCTAATCGCCTACAGATCTTCTAGAGACTTGCTCACCGCGGGAGGAAGACCTGGAGTCTTGAAATGCAGGGCTGCCTTAGTTTAGGCTCCAGTCCACTCCATTTATTTTAATGACTTTACTGTGTTTTTATTAGTGTGGAAATAAATGAATTTTGTGGTGTGTGCCATCAGCAATTATTTTTAAGAGTATTCTTAAAATTATGCGCGAGAAGGCTACTCAAATAGTAGCCTTCTCGTATGTCCGCATTTTTTAACTTAAATTTTGTTGATATTATATTGCGCTATATAGAAAATAATTCAGGCGCCTATTTGATCGGTTCTCGATCTTTAAAAAAAAACATTATTAATATTTTGTCATGGATATCTTTTTTTTTATTTGACTGACATTGAAAATCTCTTTATTTCTCTCTCCTCTCTCCATTTAATTCGTAATTATGTCACATTCACGAGCTCACGCCAACAAGGACCAATGAAGCGCCAAGTTCCCAATTTCAAATTTCTCGGAACGGCACGGAGATATTTTAAAATACAATATTATAATTTCGTATAATTGTTGAACAAATGTTTATTTGACAATTTATCGAGAATTTGGTATTCCTCAAGACATTTTGTAATCTTACGTATTTTGCAATTATCTGGTGACATATACAGGTTTTGATAGATAGAAAATTCATTGGAATTATGTTGTTTTACTATTTAAAAATAGCAATTTACCTGTTACTTGTTGACTACTTGTTGACTTCACAATCGCACAGAGACTGATTACTGCAGTAGCCGTTTGTTTGTTTCCACAGTTTTGTTTTTTTTTCCCCTCTTTATCGAGGCAAGACTAAATGCAAGTCGCGATTTTACTGCTTCCGTTGAATTCGTTTTTTTGGGGTTCCGTGCACGAAACGTAACCAATTTAACCTTATGACTGAGCTTCCACTGTCCGTCCGTCTGTCTGTTTGTCAGCGGGTTGTATCTTAAGAACCGTAATAGTCGTAGATAGTAGAAATTTCACAATTTATATTTCTATTGCCACTATAACAAAAAATAATAGTACTTCAGATAAGATCAGATATAACAACGTCAGTATAAAGATTATTTAATACGATGACAATTTCTTCTCAATACAATTACATTAAAAAATTAAATGTCTTGTTTATCTTTGCTTTCCCTACGAAATAATAACAAAAGCAATAACAAAAAATCTAACTGGATCACTAACGGAATAAAGAAGTGTAGTAAAAGGAAACGGCAATTGCTGTGGCAATATAGAAAAAATCCTACCCCAAGGAATAAACAATCATCAAATGATTGTTTATTCCGGTATAATGTTTATAATTATTGTTTACCTGCCTGTTTTGCTTTGCCTTAAAGGCATATTCTGCAAGGCTTAAAAGAGTTATACTTTTAACACAATCATCACGAAATAAAAACTTCATTAAGATACCCAAAAAATAAATCTAAACCTACATGGACCTTAAGTAATAACTCTTAGACCAACTTCCCTAAAGATCGAATAGGTAACACAAATTTAAACAGCGTTACAACATTACATATAGCTCAGGCTTTTAACAAGTTTAATATTAATCAAGTTACCAAACCACGCAATAAAACTAAACCAAAAATTGACGGGCACTCAAATACCACAAATACTTTATTTATGTAGCCGACCATACCTCAAGATATAATAAATCATATTAACTCACTTCGAAATACAAAGAGTGTTGGTTATGACGGAGTATGCACTAAAGTTATCAAAGAAGTTTCTCATTACATAGCTCCACATCTCAGTCACATAATTAATATGAGTATTTCTAGCGGAATTTTCCCTGAGAAATTAAAAACATCAATAATTATACCATTGCACAAAAAAATTATTAGCAAATTATGTCAAATTATAGGCCAATAGCATTGATACCTGACTTTTCAAAAATATTTGAGTAAGTCATTTATAAGTCCTTACACAACTACCTTGAGAAAGAAGGATGGCAAAATTCGGTCTGGACTTTTTTTTAGCGTCCATAGATAGTTTTCATTTGTACGAATCAAGTTTAGTAAATTTTCTACGATTTTTCAATTATTCACTCCTTCTCGTAAAAGCCGGAGTTATTTTGTGTTTTTAAAAGCTTATCAAATGATGTTTGACTTAAGTATATTCGAAATGTTAACATTAAAATAGTGGTGTGAGTACAAATAGTATGAATGCAATTTATCTGCATCAATAATCAAACGAATGATTGATATAATCGTCCGATCGATCGGCCCATGTAGAGTTTTGTTTTTAACTCAATTTTTGAAATTTTCTATTCTTTCGTCTTTAATCAACTTGCTACTGACATCTTTGAGGGAATGCTTCTACTTTTAAATCCAATTAGGAATGGATCAAAATATCACAGGATAGTTTCAGTGTTGTATCGATTCCGAAAACCGAATCGAAACGTGCAGCACTACTTTTGTCTTTGACAGTGACATATTGTCTGTGGTTGTCTGTCAAAGTCAAGACGCTACAGAACCGCTAGGTTATTGTGTTCTGTGCTATAGAATCTTTCCGCGTTTCTCATCTCTGTTGTGTTTTGTGTTTATATTTGGCTTTCGATTTATTTTTATCCTACCTGAACTGTTTATGGACTGATTGACCTGTGTGACTAGTGCGTACCCTTAGGACTCCGATATTGCTTTTGTGTGACCTTAACCACTCTGCACGACAAGATCTTGACTTATGACACACGGGATTTTGCGAATTACGTCATCAAATTCAGGAGTAACATCCGGCAATCAAATTTACTATGAAAAATTTGTTTCCGTAGCTAAATTATACGATAAGTTTGTGAGAAATATCTTAAATTACAAGTTAAGGTCTTTCAAATCGCTTCAGTCTACTTAAAAATGTATCAGTCAACTTAGATTTTCTGAAAATATATAAGTAAAAAAAGTTCTTGATTGTAAAAAAAAACAATACGAAAAATTTGAGACATAATCATTCTATTTGCGTTCTTCGTTTTGTCTTTTTTTCATACATAAGTTAACTAAAAATAAGAACGAATCATGACAATAAATAATTACGTTGAAATTTTGATGACAGCGACGTTAGAGGCTAAAAAACATGAAAATTATGGATTTGAGGACACTCAGACTCCTTTACAGGGATAGGTGGTTTGCTCATCATTTGATTTTCTGACGAATGTATCCATATTTCTAACGATATAATGTAGCGGTAATGAAGTTTTTCGATTTCCAAAGTCGGAGTTTCGCGCCAACAATTTTTTTTTACAATTTTGTTTTACATAAAAATCACGAACGCACATGTAAAAACGATTACAAGTATGAATCTAAATATAATGAAGAACAATAAAAACCCCTGATTTAAATGCAATTTACAAGCACAAATCCAATAATACGTAATTTCATTACCGCAACACCTAATTTGTGTTCAAAATGTTCAACCATTTTGTTTTTTTTTTAATGTTTAGGGTGTGTCATATCGATTATGCTAATCCATTTTTTTTTCAATTTCATTCGACTCGATTAGGTATTATAGAATAAATTAAGGCATTAAATACAATTAGCACTGATTATAATATTTTTATGGTTTCTTATTACATTTAAATAGATTTTTAGGCGGCAATTTTTAAGAATTAAAAAAAAACAACTCATCCATGACCATTTTCGCGCGAAATTTTCTTGGTTAAAATTTACTTTATAGCCCGCTGATTTAAGGATCGAGAGGTGGTGGAGGGGGGAGGTGGGGGAGGGGGTGCCCTCTGCGCCACCCCCACCCCCCGGAGCCCTACGGTTATGGAGATATCCATAATCCATGGTTAAAGTTTTGAGGTTAGAATAGCATTTGAGTTAGAAAAACAGGTAAAATTGAGTATCGTTTAGCAGGAAGAGGGAAGGGGAGGTGCCCCCTATGCCCTAGCATCACTCCCATGTAAAGGCGACAGACCGTTCTTGAGAAAAACTAATTATAGTAAACTAACCTCAAAAAGTTTTATATTCAGTCCGGAGGCCCGGTCGACGGAGCCCCGCTTCGCGGGGCTCCTACTTCTGAGTAGTTTATAAAAAAATAACCACGAAGAGAATGGCGGGGTATATTCGCTCGCTTCGTTCGCTCACTCGACCCCGCCATTCCCTTCTAACCTAACCTGTCCGAGTCGGGGAGCCAACAAGTCCAGAGCTCGCTTCGCTCGCTCTTGCATCCAATGGCACTTCACTTGGTTCACATTTATTACGTACTTTAAGTACGTGAATATATAAAAATATTAGATGTATGAAAAAAAACAAGACATAAAATTGAACAAAAAACACTTCTAACGTTAACGGAACTTGAAATGTCAACTTTGACGTCTACCATGACAATTTATCGAACCTAAAAATTTGCAAATGGCGTACTATTTTCCAATTTTTATTGAAATTTATCTCGTAAATCGTGATTCTCCGCATCTTGAAACTTTGTAAAAAGCTTTCTATTTGTGAGTTGGACTTAAATTATTGCGAGTTTTACATTTGACTAGTTTCTGTCCACAGCTTCGCCCGCGATATAAGAATTTTCATGAGTTTTGATTTTTTGACGGAATCCTTTCTAAAATGAGAAATTCATTTAAAACTTCATTAAAAAATGGTGTTTTTGTTCAAGCTGTCGTATACACTTTCATAGTAAGCATTTAGAAAAAAAGCTGTTATTTTGATATTCCAAACAGATACTTGTATGTATGTTTGGAGGTATGTTTTTTTATTCAGAACGCCCGGTAGACTAATGGCTGACTAATATTACAAATGCATGGAAACATTAATGACTATGTTTTCAGCGATGCAAATTACTACAGATTAAAACATATTTTAATATTGAACATCTAATATTGAGGAGCCCGTGGCTAAATAAAAACAGCCGCATGGGTCGATCTTCAAGATTAAGCAACGCTAGCCAAGGTTGGTCAGAGGATGGGTGACCATTATAACATATTGAGTTTCCTCCGTGCCTCGGACGTGTTGTATTTTGTTTTTGACACAGCCATAAGCTACCAGGCGTTCCAAAATAATAGACATAGCTTCCCACAAACATCCACACATGCACAAACATACATCATCTGCCTAGCCTTTTCCCAACTTTATTGGGGTCAGCTTCCAGTCAAACCGGATTTAGCTGAATACCAGTATTTTATGTAAAGCGGCTGCCTACCAGACCTCCACAACCCGTTAACTGGGTAACACAGTACTTTTTAGCAAGACTGGAGTCAGATTTTAAAGGCTTCTGACTATCCGTAACGACTGTCAAAGATGTATATATGACAGCCGGGACCAACGGCTTAACGTGCTTTCCAAGGCACGGAGGAAACTCCGTATGTTAAGATGGTCACCCATCCACATAACAACCTTGAAAAGCGTTGCTTTACCTGGAATATAGACCTGTGCGGCTGTTAATATTTAACCATGAGCTCCTCACATGCACTCACATACATACTGACAAAAAGCATTCACACCTTCCTTTTGCAGCAGAAGAAAAAAAAACCATCTGAACGAACCCATTACAAATATCCGCACATAACCAATTTTCATACATAAAATTGATGCAAAAGTTCTACACCTACTTGACATACCAACATTAATGTATACTGGGGATTCTGTATGAGTTTCATATAGAATGCCCGGTATAATTCCAGCATCAAAAAAACTTTGAGATGTTTCTCCTGGTACTTGTGAATCTGTAGTGCTCGTAATTCCGGCCCCGGATTACCTCGACATGTTTCTGATCTCCTGGTACTTGTGAAACTTATGCCTACGCAATTTCCATCCCCGAAAATACTTCGACATGTTTCTGCTCTCCTGGTACTTGAGAATCTCTAGCGCTCGTAATTAGCCAGCCCCGGATAACCACGACATGTTTCTGTTCTCCTGGTACCTGTGAATCTTTAGCGCTCACAATTCCGGTACCGACATAACCTTGACATAATTATTTCTGCTTTCCTGGTACTTGTGAATTTATATAGTGTTCTCAGTTTCCAGCCTTGAAAAAACTTCGGTGTGTTTCTGGTTTCTTTGTACTCGTGAATCTATAGTGCTCAAAATTCCATCAAAAAAAAACTTCGAGATGTTTCTGCGCTCCTGTTACTTTTGAATCCTAATTGCTCAACAGCGTCAAAAATACTTCGATATATTTCTGGTTCCCTGGTACTTTTGAATCCAAACCCGCTTGCAATTGCTTGCCAACAATTTACGCTCCGAAAAAAACAGCTATTTCTGATGTCTCGGTAAAAAAAATGCTCTGAAATATCTTGACATATTTATAGTCTCCTGGTACTTTTGAATCTTTAGCGCTCATATTTTCAGCCTCAAAATTACTTCAGCATATTTTTTGTTGTTTCTGATACTTTTAAATTCTAACCGGTCACAATTTCAGCCCCGAAAATACTTCGACATGTTTCTGTTTTTTCTGGTACTTTTGAATCATAACCGCTTAAAATTACAGCGCCGTCAATACTTCGACATTTTTCTGGTCTTCTGGTACTTTTGCAACCTAAAGGTCTGCAATAAGCCCCAGAAATACTTGCACATGTTTCTGATCTCCTAGTAATTTTGATTCTTTAGCGCTCAGGATTCCGGCCCCGAAAATACCTCTACATGTTTCTGCTCTCCGGGTACTTGTGAACAGTTTCCAGCTCTGAAAAAACTTCGGCATGTTTCTGGTCTCCTGGTACTTGAGAATATATAGCGCTCATAATTCCAGTCCCAAAAAAAAACTTCGTGATGTTCCTACTCTACTGCTACTTCTGAATCTGTAACGCTCATAATTCCGGTCCCAGAACGCCCCGACATGTTTTTTTTTTTCTCTCCTGGTACTTGTGAATCTATAGCGTTCTCAATTTCGAGCTCTGAAGAACTTCGGCATGTTCCTGGTCTCCTTGTACTTGTGAATCAATTATTAGCGCTCATAATTCCAGCCCCAAAAAATTACGACATTTTCTTCTCTCCTGGTTCTTGTTCATTGAGTTCATTATTTTAGCCCGAAAATAAACTTTATTATGTTTCTGTTCTCTTTTTATTCTTTAAACTTAACCACTCACAATTCAGGCCCCGTAAATAAATCGGTATGTTTCTGCTCTCCTGGTTAGTTTTCGGGAATCTATAGCATTCACAATTTCCGGCAACAGAAAATACTTCGAGATGTTACTGCTCTTCTGGTTCTTCAGAATCTATAGCGCTCGTAATTCCAACTCCGAAATGCTTCGACATGTTTTTGCTCTCCTGGTACTTGCGAATCTATAGTGTTCTTAATTTCCAGCCCTGAAAAACTTCGGCATGTTCTTGGTCTCCTGGTAATTGTGAATCAATAGCGCTCATAATTCCAGCTCAAACATACCTCGATATGTTCCTGCTCTCCTGGTATTTATGAATCTGTAGCGCACGTAATTATGGCCCTGGAATATTTCGACATGATTCTGCTCTCCTGGTACTTAAGAATCTATAGCGTTCATAATTTCCAGCCCCGAAAATACTTCGACAGGTTTCTGCTCTCCTGTTACTTGTGACTCTTTAGAGTTCATTAATTTCAGCCCGGAAATAGGCTTCGACATGTTTCTGTTCTCTTGTTGTATTTTAAACTTAACCGCTCACAACTCCGGCGCTGAAAATAAATCGACGTGTGTCTGCTCTCCTGGTTATTTTCGAGAATCTATAACGTTCACAATTTCCAACCCAGAAAATACTCCGCAATATTTCTAATCTCCTGGTACTTGTGAATCTAAAGCATTCATAATTCAAGCCCCAAAAAAACTTCCGAGATGTTTCCGGCCCCGGAATACCTCGGTATGTTTCTGCTCTCCTGGTACTTGTGAATCTGTAGCGCTCTGAATTCCAGACCCGAAAGTTTCTGCTCTGCTTAATAAAAAATCTTGCCCAAAAATAATTTGACATGTTGCTGCAGGTGTCCTGACCATGACTTAATGGAGACAGAGAAAGAAGTGGAAGTACAAAGTTTCTGCTACCTTAGTACTTCAGATTCAAAAGTACCGGGAGAACAGAAACATGTCGAAATTTTTTACCGGGCTAGAATTGTATTACGAGTGCTTAAAGATTCACAAGTACCAGGAGACCAGCAACATGTCAAATTATTTTTAGGCAAGTTTTTTTTATTACCAGAGCAGAAACTTTTCGAAGTATTTTCTTTCGGGACTGGAATTCCGAGCGCTACAGATTCACCAGGAGAACAGAAACATAAAATATCGAGGTATTGCGGAGCCGGAATTACGAGCGCTACAGATTCACAAGTACCAGGAGAGCAAAAACATTTCGGAAGTTTTTTTGGGGCTTGAAATGAGCGCTTTAGATTCACAAGTACCAGGAGATCAGAAATATGTCGATGCAACGCTATACATTCACAAGTACCAGAAGAGCTGTCTGATATGTCGAGGTATTTTGCCAGAAAATTACGAGCGCTACAGATAGATTAAAATACCAGGAGAGAAATTGTACTAGAAACATGACGAACGAAGTTTTTTCAGGGCTGGAAATTGTAAATGCTATAGATTCACAAAAGTACTTGATAGCAGAAACATGTTGAAATTTTTTTGGTGCTGAAATTGTGAGCAGTTAGGATTCAAAAGTAACAGGAAAACAGGTACATGGCGAAGTTTTTTCCGGGCTGGAAATATGAGAGCTAAAGATTTACAATTACCAGGAGACCAGAAACATGTCGCAATATTTTCGGGCCTAGAATTGTGAAAGTTTAGGATTTAAAAGTTCCGGGGGAGACCAAAACATGTCAAAGTATTGCCAAGGCTGCAATTATGAGCGCTACAGATTTACAAGTAGATACCAGAATACCAGATTTCCAGATTGTTTTTCGACCAGAATCGTGAGCGCTAAAAATTCACAAGTACCTTCCAGGGGACCACAAACATGTCGAAGTAATTTTGGGACTCACTATCTGGATACCAGAATCATGAAGATGCAATTACAAGAATGACAATATGAGGCAATTAAGTTGCACACCAGTTCTAAAGTCTACGCAGACGAAGTCGCGGGAAGAAGCTAGTTTATAATATTAGTAGGATGCGAAAGTTTATATGTTTGGATGTTTGTCCATCAATCATGCAAAAACGACTAAAGGGATCTGGATGAAATTTGGCACATATGTAGGTCACATCCTGGAATAACACATAGGCTACTTTTTATCCCGGTCAAATACATGACCTAATGGAGACAGGAAGAAGTGGAAGTCCAAAGTTTCTGCTACCTTAGTACTTCAGATTCAAAACTTCCAGGAGTACAGAAACATGTCAAAATTTTTTACCGGGCTACAATTTTGTCACGAGTACTAAAAGATTCACAAGTACCAGGAGACTAGCAACATGTCAAATTAATTTTGGGAATGATTTTGTTTTACTAACAGAGCAGAAACGTGCGAAGGTATTTTCGAGACTGGAATTCCGAGCGCTACAGATTCACAAGTACCAGGAGAGCAAAATCATGTCAAGGTAGTCAGAAAATTGACGACGTGCAACACTTTCTAATGGCATGTGTGCGCAATGCAATCAAAAGAGATCAATTGGCAAGGTTAAATTATCTAGATGTTGGTGCCTTTCATAGTATTCTAGCTCCGCCAACATCGGATGCAGCTAGAATACTATACTCCTTTAAGTTTAACTAAAGTGTTAATTATAACTTTTAATAGAATAAGACAGTAGTATAAGGTACGATGGGAGTGTCATCGTCATTTTCATGTACAAAAATCCCTTAAAATCATTAAAGAAAAAAATTAAAAAAATGTCAAGGTATTCCGGGGCTTAAATTAGGAGTGCTTTAGATTCACAAGTACCAGGAGATCAGAAATATGTCGAAGCATTTTTCGCGCTGGAATTGTGAACGCTATATTTTCACAAGTAGGTACTAGGAGAGCAGAAACATGTCAAAGTATTTTCTGGGCTGGAAATTGTGAACGCTATAGATTCCCGAAAATACCAAGAGAACAGAAACATGTCGAAGTTTATTTTTGGGCTAAATTAATGAATTGTAAAAATTCACAAGTACCAGGAGAGCAGAAACATGTCGAAGCATTTTCGGGGCTAGAAATTGTGAACTCTATAGATTCTCAAGTAGCAGGAGAGCAGAAACTTGTCGAAATATTTTCGGGAATGGAATTCCGAGCGCTACAGATTCACAAGTACTAAGAGAGCAGAAACATGTCGAGGTATTTCGAGGCAGGAATGTCAAGCGCTACAGATTTACAAGTACCAGGTGAGTAGAAACATCTCGAACGCTTTTTTGGGGCTTAAATTATGAGCGCTTTATATTCACAAGTACCAGGAGATCAGAAATATGTCGACACATTTTCCGCGCTGGAATTGTGAACGCTATATTTTCACAAGTACTAGGAGAGCAGAAACATGTCGAAGTATTTCCTGGAACGCTATAGATTCCCGAAAATAACCAGGAGAGCAGAAACATGTCGATTTTATTTTCAGGGCCGGAATTGTGAGCGGTTAAGTTTAAAAAATACCAGGAGAGTAGAAACATGTAGAGGTATTCCGGGGCCGTAATTACGAGCTATACAGATTCACAAATACCGGGAGCAGGAACATGTCAAATTATTTTCGGGGCTGGAAATCGTAAACGCTATATATTTTCAAGTACTAGGAGGGCTGAAACATGTCGAGGTATTCCGTGGCCATAATTACGAGCGCTACAGATTAACAAATACCAGGAGAGCAGGAACATATCGAAGTTTTGTGGGGTTTCAGGGCTGGAAACTGTTCACAAGTACCCGGAAAGCAGAAACATGTCGAGGTATTGCCGGCGCCGGAATTTAAAGCGGTTATGATACAATAGTAGGTACCTACCAGAAGAACAGAAACACGTCAAGTATTTTTGGGGCTGAAATTGTGAGCGGTTGGGATTAATAAGTACCAGAAGAACCAAAACATGTTGAAGTAATTTTGAGGCTGCAAATATGAGCGCTGAAGATTCACAAGTACCAGGAAAACAGAAACATGTTAAGTAATTTTGAGGCTAAAAATATGATAGAAACGTGTCGAAGTTTTTCTGGGCTGGAATTGTGAACGCTATAGAATTAAAAGTACCAAGAGAGCAGACATGTCGAAGTTTCTTCGGGGCTGGAATTGTAAACAGTTAGGATTCAAAAGTAACAGGAGAACAGGAACGTGCCAAAGTTTTTTCCGGGCTGGAATTATAAATCCAGTGCAAAATTCATTATTGTTCTGAACGGAACTATTTACTGACAAAATGTTATATTGCCGTGCTATTCTTGGATTTGTCCATAGCTAGTGGTTCGGTAAATATTCTGCAACTTTATGTTCGTCAATGCATGTAATAAATTGTCATGGCTCCTTGTTCTTGGATTTACTCGTTGCTAGCATTTTGACAGTTTTAGTGATGGGTAACTGTCGATAAATTGTTTTTGATATTAATTTCATTGATATAGTGTTTGGACATTGTCGATAAATGCTTATCGGTGAATTATAATTATAATCAATTTCGGTGTTATAGAACTTATTTGAAAAGTAACACCCAATATTAAATAAAATATTGCATACAACTTTATCGAGCACCAAACCCGTTGGGATGGCCAGAGATGTTGTTTAAATTTCTCACCTTTTAACCTTTACTATTCAATGTTTTTGGCTTTACTATTTTTTGTTTTGTATTGCTTGTTTTTATTTACTGTCTTAAGTTATGTTGTGTTCTTTTGTAATTATTTAAATTAAAGATGTGTAGTATTGTTTTATAAAAATCACTAATGACGTAAATGAGTGTACACCTTTAAGGTAGATTTTTTGAGGAACGAATTGTTTATTTTTAAGATCTCATGTAAAATGTACCAAAAATCACACCAATAAATGAATCTTTGAATCTTTGAATCTTTGGCGCCACGGTGCCACGGTTCACAACGTACTCGTATTAATATACTCGTCTCGTCTCAACTCATCTCGTCTCAACGCGTCTCGTCTCAACTCGTCTCGTCTCAACTCATCTCCACTCGTCTCAACTCGTCTCAACTCGTCTCAACTCGTCTCAACTCGTCTCAACTCGTCTCAACTCGTCTCAACTCGTCTCAACTCGTCTCAACTCGTCTCAACTCGTCTCAACTCGTCTCAACTCGTCTCAACTCGTCTCAACTCGTCTCAACTCGTCTCAACTCGTCTCAACTCGTCTCAACTCGTCTCATCTCATTTCATCTCATTTCATCTCATTTCATCTCATCTCATCTCATTTCATCTCATCTCAGCTCATCTCATCTCGTCTTATCTTAAGTTCAATAAAAACTGGACTACTCTTAAAGTCCTACTATCCTACTAATTATACATGTATAGTAACTAAGTACTTGTAAATCCTTAGCGCTCACAATTCCGGCACCGAAAATATCTCGAAGTGTTTCTGCGTTCCTGTTACTTACTTGTGAATCTATAGCATTTACAATTAACAGCCCTGAAAAAACTTCGTTCATCATGTTTCTGATCTCCTGGTACTTGTGAATGTATAGCGCTCATAATTCCAGCAATTAAAAACTTTCAGATATTTCTCTCCGGGTATTTTATTTAATCTATCTGTAGCGCTCGTTATTTTCTGATCTCCTGGTACTTGTGAATCTTTTAGCACTCGTAATAAAGTTCTAGCCCGGTGATAAATTTCGACATTTTTCTGTTTTCCTGGTGCTCTTGAATCTGAAGTACTAAGGTAGCAGAAACTTTGGACTTCCACTTCTTCCTCTGTCTCCATTAAGTCATGTATATTACCGGGATAAAAAGTAGCCTATGTGTTATTCCAGGATGTGACCTACATATTTGCCAAATTTCATCCAAATCCTTTTTTTTTTTTTTTTTAGGGATGGGAAATCATCCAATGACTCCTCCCGCTCTGGGTGTAGCGGGAGGGAGTGTCAGACTTCTACTGACTAAAACCCATCCATGTTCCTTCATTGCCCTTTGTGTTCCGGAGCCACGGTGTCTCTTGCGAATAATCCCGCGACTCCGGTCATCCAAATCCCTTCAGCCGTTTTTGCGTGATTGACGGACAATCATACAAACATAAATATGCATTACTAGCTTCTTCCCGCGACTTCGTCTGCGTAGACTAAGAAAACCGGTGCGCAATTTAATTGCCTCATATTGTCATTCTTGTAATTGCATCTTCATGATTCTGGTATCCAGATAGTGTGAGTCCCACAATTACTTCGACATGTTTGTGGTCCCCTGGAAGGTACTTGTGAATTTTTAGCGCTCACGATTCGAAAAATATATCAATTGTCTGGTATTCTGGTATATACTTGTAAATCTGTAGCGCTCATAATTCCAGCCTTGGCAATACTATGTTTTTGGTCTCCCCCGGCACTTATTAATCTTAACGTCTCACAATTCTAGGCCCGAAAATATTGCGACATGTTTCTGGTCTCCTGGTAATTGTGAATCTTTAGCTCTCATATTTCCAGCCCGGAAAAAACTTCGCCATGTTCCTGTTCTCCTGTTACTTTTGAATCCTAATTGCTCACAATTTCAGCACCGAAAAAATTTCAACATGTTTCTGCTATCTTAGCACTTGTGAATCTATAGCTTTCACCATTCCAGCCCAGAAAAATTCTTGCGCAAAATGTTTTCAATACTCCAGGTATTGTGAATCTTTGGCGCTCATATTTTTAGCCTCAATATTACTTCAACATGTTTCTGTTCTCCTGGTATCTTTTGAATCCTAATTGTTCACCATTACAGAGTCAGAAATACTTCGATATGTTTCTGGTTACCTGGTGCCTTTTAATCCAAACCGCTTGCAATTAAAGCCCCGGAAATACTTTGATGTGTGTGGTCTCCTGGTACTTGTGAAACTTTAGCGCTCACAATACCAGCCCCAAAACTATAATAATATAATAATAATAAATATTTATTCATCAAAATTACAGATACATACAGCAATAAAAAGTAGGTTGAGAATACACAATTAAGGAACCTATGTTGTAGAATCTGTACAAAAAATGTTGAACCCTGCCTCTCAAACTAGGTTATAACCTGTATTTTGAGAAACAGTGAACAGCCTCAAAACTCAATACATTTATATTATATACATTAATTGGTGAACGGTGTCGACCTACCGCTGCAATAATTTTTGTGTTCTGCTATAGTTATATAGTGTGCATGTGTGTGTGAGGGTGTGTGTGCGTGTAGTGGATAGTGAGTATTGCTTGCTTCGAATGTATGATAAGGTGGGGTGTGAGAGGGGTGCGTGCGCGCATGTTTGAGTGAGTGAATGTTAACTGGTGCGTGAGAGATTAGGTGATGTATGCAAGCAGAGACTCCGTGTAGGCATAGTCCTTTTCTAGTAGCCACTCCGTAACTTTAGTTTTAACTGCATGGGAATTTAGATTTAGGATTTTTAGCTCTTTGTTAATTTTATTGTAGATATGTTTTCCTAGTGTGTAAAATTGGTGCTTGGCAAAAGTTGTTTTATGTTGAGATCCTGTGATAAGTTGTTGTCGCTTATTTATATTTGGCGGCGGCAGCTTTACATGAGTTTTTAAAATCGATCGGAGCACAAAGAGCTGGCGTACCGTAAGGACTTTGCAGTTAGTGTATAGTTCAGATGTAGGGAATCTATAGGGTTTCCTAGTCATAACTTTAAGAATGGCTCTTTGTGCTCTCTCTACTTTCAACATGTTCGTTTTTGCTGCTCCTCCCCATGCAGTGATACAATATCCAATAACAGATTGGCAGAGAGCATAATACACCATCTTCAGAGTATCAAGTTTGGCCGACTCTCTAAGTGACTTGAAGATGTGTATAAGGCGCATAGTTCTTGTGGTTAGGGTGTCAATCTGTTTGTTCCATCTCAGTCCGTCATCAATCTGAACTCCGAGATATTTGATATTGTCTGACCTAGTAAGAGTTGGACAGGCACAGGATGGGATTGAGTTTGAGCATGAGTGAGCTGAAATACTAAAGGTGTGTGATGGCCTCATGTTACGTCGGATTGCGAATGGGATGTAAGTGGTTTTGGTTAAGTTGAGTGTGAGGAGGTTAGAATTCAACCATTTCATTATTTTGAACAGGGCATCCTCTGCAGTAGTCTTAACCATGTCCCAAGTAGGCCCGTAAACGAGGATCGCGGTGTCATCTGCGTACGCGTAGATGTCACAGTTAGGCAGGTTCATTTTACAAAGTTCGTTTACGTAAATTTGGAAGAGAATGGGGCCGAGTATACTACCTTGGGGGATTCCATATGTTATTGGTTCCTCGCCACTACAGTACGCATCAACTTTGACAAGTTGCGTTCTGTTACTAAGGTAACTTTTAAAAATTTGAAGTGGTATTCCACGCACACCAATACGTTCGAGCTTGTCAATAAGTTTGGGAACAGAAACTGTGTCAAAAGCTTTCGAGAGGTCCAGACAAATTCCCAGACACTTTATTTTGTTGTCTAGCTTCCTGGCAACCTGTTGCGTAAAGTCCAAAACTGCATCTTCAGTCGATACTCCGGTACGAAAGCCGTATTGGTTTTCAGCAATGATGTGGTGTTTGTCCAGGAAGTTCCTTAGAGAATTCGTGAGGATCCTCTCCAGCAGTTTGGAAAGTGCTGTTAAAACAGATATTGGCCTATAGTTACTAACACAGCCTCTGTCCCCTCCCTTGTGAACTGGATGTATTATTGCTTTTTTGAAAGCATCCGGAAATACACCAGCTCGAAGACTGCGATTACACAGATAGGTAATAGGTGGAACCAACACATGTCGGCATCTTTTTAACAGTGTGGCGGAGATACCGTCCCATCCAACGGCACAATCATGACGTAGTTGTAAGATGAGAGATTCCACTTCTGTTTCATCTATCTCCAACATAGCAAGAGAACTGACAACAGGGTCATGGCTACTGTTCGAACATTGACCACTTGCTCCCGTTGTCTGTCCGGGTGCTCGTGACAAAATTTGTGCTGCCAAGTTTTTACCTACGTTACTAAAGAAGTGATTTACTTCGTTCAACGATGTTTCAGGATCGTCACTTAATTTAAGTAGCTCTAATGCGCTGACATTGGTTTTTTGTGTGTTTGTTATTTGTTTTATTGTGGTCCATAATGTTTTTGGGTTATTTCTTGCCTTTTCCAACTCTGTCGTTTCGTAAGCTATTTTTAATCTTCTAAGCAAGTTATTACAGAAATTCCTGTAGCGTGTGTATGTTGTTTTCATGATCAGGTTATCAGGAGCTTTCTTTGTTTTAATATGCATTTTATCTCTGTTATTTATGCATTTCAATAGCCCAGGAGTAATCCATGGCTTAATTGTTCTTTTTTGCCTGGGGATTTTGACCTGTATCGAGTGTTTTGAAATGACTGATCTGACAATATCTATAAATTTATTTGTGCATACGTTAACGTCATCAACTTGGTATAATTCAGTAAAGTCCGTATTTTCTAGCTCAGAAATTATGGCTTCGTAACATACTCGGGTGATTACCTTACTTGTTTCCCTTGTTGGATTCACGTGAGCCATGGATAAAATAACTGGCTTGTGATCCGTGACATGAGATTCCAACACAAGTGTGGTAGATCGGTGGTTAGATTTGAGGAGAAGGTGATCAAGGCAGTGTTCCAGTCTAGTAGGGAATGTGTGGGTCGGCATCAGCCCATGCGAGGCGTTAATTGTAAGATACTCGAAGCTATGGTCGTTCCTACTACTTGGACTTATATCTATGTTTAGATCTCCTACAAGGACAATACTAGGGCAGCAGGATAGTTTCTGATACACATTACATAGGCTTGTCGTGAAATTGTTGAATGCCTCTCTGGTCTTAAACGAAGGGGAGCGATAAACGGCGACTACAGATAACTTTTTCTCTATTTGACATACTAGGCAATTCCCCCCTTCAAAAGATGGTTCCCATACGGAGCTTTGTAACCCTAGTTTTGTGTATATTATAACTCCATCGTTTTGATTAGCGTTGATCGCCGATGAGTGAGACTGAAATCCATCCAGGACCGGTAGTGTGTTGGCTTTACTCAGCCAGCATTCCGTCAAAACAATTACGTCAAAATTTATTTTAGTCAAAGTCAGCAAAACTTGAAGTTGGTTAAAGTTTTTGTGGACGCTACGTATGTTCAAATGTAGTATATTTATATTACTCCTGGTTGAGTTGATATATTTGGGACAGTCTTCAGGGTTGCAGTTAACGGAGCTTCCGAAATTTATATGGTCTAGTTCATGATTAATATTGTTTATGATAGCCATTAATAATAGTTAGGGTATAAAAGATAGAAAAAGAGGTTTCGATCATGGAACAGTTTGCTTGTAAAGATAATTTATGATTGGTATCGTTAAAAGTAATAAGGCGCACCTTTGTTGGCTTGTGTGATAATGTGTGATTGTATTTTGTTAATATGTATGAGTTGTGTATTTTGAATATAATAATGTGTATTGCACCTGCGTGACGAGTGTTTTTGTAAAGTGTTACAATTAAGTTTAGAAAATAAATTGAAAAAGAGTAATACATAGTTCCAATAAAAAACAGTAACAGGGCCACAAGTTTGGCTAGTCAGATATTAATGTTGCTCAAATCCTGAAGACACTTTTCTGATTGTATTAGTAGCTGCTTATCCCCTACCTGTTTTCGTAGGAATATATTACCATTGCTTACCCAGCAGAATGAGTAATGTTTTTCTTTTGCAAATTGTCGCGCTAGGTAAAAAAGCTTTTTGGAACTAGAGGGAATCTGCTCAGCCACAAATACTGGTATACGTTTCCCTGGTAAACCAATTACTTCTGTGTTCAGCTTTTCTTCCTTTGGGTGCTTGTCCTTGTTATACAATCGGATTGCTGACAGGAGATTTTGTCTTGTTTGAACTCTTGCAAACTCTGCCATGATAGGACGTGAAGTTGGGGTGGCGGTGGGTTTCGCAGGGAGACGATACACATCTCTTATCTCTGATTCCGGAATAGGTACGCCAACAAGTTGTCCAATTTTACAGACTGTATTCACCAGGCTGGTTGTTGATTCTTTCTCTAGCTGTGGGATGTTTCTTACCTCTATGCACGATGAGCGAGACTTATGTTGCAGGTCTATTATTTTCTTTTCGAGCGTTTCTATATAGCCTCGTTGATGCTGGCACTCTTTCTTGAGGTTTTCCACTTCCTTCTTTAATTCCTCAAATTTTGCATTCATAAAAGATATCGACTGTTCAATCTGCGCACTGGTTTTACGGATTTCACTGTTACTTTCCTGTATTTTTGTGTTCTGCGCCTTAATGACCCCTATATCGGCAACTAGTTTAGCCATCAAGGTCGATTGTTCCTCGAGCTTTTTTGCCATTAGAGTGTCTTGGTCTTTCTTCCAAGTTAATAGGAAATCATTTAAGCTTTGCTGATTAGACAGGTACACGTTTTTCGGCGAGTGTTCTGATCTCGGTCGTTTGTGCCGGCTAGTCACGTGTTCACTCATCTCAATCGCCGAGCCTATGTCTGGCACAGATTGAGTTTGGCTCAGGGCATTATTCTTCACTTTCGGTGGTGTGCGCTGAACATTAGCCATAATAAAGTAAGTAAATAAATAAATATAAAGCTTCTTACGCCGTGTTCGTTTGCTTAATTATGTAAGTACAAGCAAAAAAAGATATTTACTTCGCTCGTCCGAGGCCGCAGAACACTTGACGTAGCCGATACTTGTTTCGTAGCAACCTCGTAGCACGATGTAGTCGTTCGTAGCGCACCCGTATGACGTCAGCCACGCGTAGCGCACCGCAATTTCACTGTCACAGCTACGATCTCCGTGGCGCAGTGGTGTAGTGCCCGGACACACCTCCGTCGCTCGCTGCGTGTGCGCGGGTTCGAGCCTCGTCAAATCACAGCAACTTTTTCTAGCACGAATTACGGCGGCAGCAACGGAACTGATACTATCCCTCTCTAGGACCGCCTAGTGGGCGTCTCAATTAGCTTTAAACACGTAAGGAGTAAAAAGGAATCTGTATTTAGTGAATTGTACCAATCACAGAATTTAGAGCAAAAAATTCTGCGACAGACCGACACACGTCCACTCGTTAACGAGTCCGGAGACCGACCGAACTATTTGAATTATGTTTCTTCTCTCCTGGTAATAGTGAGTCTTATAGTGTTCACAATTCCAGCACAGCGAAAACTTCGACATGTATCTGTACTCCTGGTAAAAAAAATCTTGCTCAAAAATACTTAAACATGTGTCTGGTCTCCTGGTACTTATGCATCTTTAGCGCTCATATTTCCAGTCTCAGAAATACTCCAACATGTTTTTATCCTGGTACTTTTTTTAACGTTTTTCAAATCAATTTACTATGTATTAATAAATTACAATGTTTACAGTATCTACATTATGTACAAACGCGTATTAAATCAAAATAAATCATTGGGCATCAAAAAAAATAATACACATCGCTGTCAGCGGCAAGAGTGCCCAGAACACTGGCAGCATTGCCACGTTGAATGGCAATGCTGATTCTTTGGCCGAAGAAAAGCCCAGCCCTCTGTTCACGTGAGTAGGTGTAAATTGGGGTTTCTGGATCAGAGGAGATCCAGAAACACCCAATTTACATGATCATCTTAATTTTATTGAGAAGAATGATCTAGTGGCTCCAATGTTTATCTTTTTCTATCTATTCAGATTAGCAATATGAAAAATTTTCTGTCGAACTTTTTTATTTAATAGATATCATGAGAAATTAGGATATTCAATATAAATATGCAAACATTTATCTTAATTCAACATTCATAATTATATGCATTCTATTTATTATCGTTACATTATTACATTCATTCAACAATTCAATGACACGCGCATGAAATTTGAGTAACACTCGGTCCATTCAACACGACCGCCTAACGAAAATGGAATGCGCTCGCTCATCCATCGTGCTGCCTTATATATTAATAATTATGGATGTAGTGTAGTGGCTATTTACTTTTAATTTTATGAGCGATCTTAGAAATAAAAAGCAAAACAATATTTGGAACGATTATATTTTATATGTCAATAACATGAAGTTGAACCTAACTTTTTAACTATTTTAGTAACTAAATGCTCCGTTTCACTCATGATTTCATCAAAATCACTTAGCACTAAATATTGTACATTCACGCTTGCATTATCCGGGTCATTTTCTATTTCTTCCATATGACGACCATTCACATCATGTACAATTACTTTAATTATTCGACGAACATGACCGGGCTCCTTACGCATGATAAAGGATGTGTTTTTAATAGACTTCGACTTTTTACCTTTCTTCTTCAATTTTTTCTTTTCAATTTTTTGCTGTTTACTCTCTTCACATGCTTCATCCGCCACTTTCGTGTACCAGCTCTCTTTGTCTTGAGCATAGTAAAATGGATTAAGTACTGGATCTGAGCAATCTGACAAATTCTGAAACAAGAATATGAATGATTTTGTGTTATTAAATAGCATCAAATATGAATTCAATTGATAACATCGATGAACACTTAGATACTTACGTTACATTGTTGGTCAATGTTATCTAAAACAGGACTGTAGGATGGTGTGTGTGACATTCTTAATTCTTTGTCAAGACTTTTGTTAAGCACCTAGAAAAAATTGTAAATTTAGGTACATTTCTATTTAAAAAAACAGTTGAGTTATGGTTGAAACATAGTGTTATGAAAGTAGAAATAAATACTAATAACGATTATACTGACTGATATTAACGGTGGTTTTTTTTTTAAGTGTTGGTTAAAATACTGAGGAATAATATTAAAACTTACCGATATTACACGATAAAGACAGTTGCAGCAGTCAAGTGTAGAATTTGAATAGATTTTTATTAAAATATTTTTTCTATTTATATAATACATAATTTTCATCAATAGAGTTCAAATTCGTACGTTTTTGTTAGATATTATTTCTTATACTAAAATGGCATGGTGAAATTGGAACCCTAACATCTCGACACGTGTCTAACAACTTATTGTTTACTAAAAATAATAATTATGAATAAAATAAATACTACAATGCGTTTGTTCAGTGTAAGTTTTCCCTACATGCAATTGAGAAAAGTCGGTATGCAAAGTCATTGCAGAAAGCTAGTATGTCAATCATAATTATTTTTGCAATGTAAGTATTTATGACATAACTAGCTTCTTCCCGCGACTTCGTCTGCGTAGACTTTAGAACTGGTGCGCAACTTAAATGCCTCATATTGTTATTCTTGTAATTGCATTATAAGATTCTGGTATCCAGATAGTGTGAGTCCCAAAATTACTTTTTGAATAACTCCTGGTATTGTGAATCTTTGGCGCTCATATTTTTAGCCTCGATATTACTTCAACATGTTTCTGTTCTCCTGGTATCTTTTAAATCCTAAATTCTAAATACTTCGATATCTTTCTGGTTACCTGGTGCCTTTGAATCCAAACCGCTTGCAATTAAAGCCCCGGAAATACTTTGATGAGTGTGGTCTCCTGGTACTTGTGAAACTTTAGCGCTCACAATACCAGCTCCAAAACTATTTGGATATTTTTCTTCTCTCCTAGTACTTGTGAGTCTAAAGTGTTCACAATTTCAGCACAGTAAAAACTTCGACATGTTTCTGTACTTCTGGTAAAAAAATCTTGCTCAATGCATCTTTAGCGCTCATATTTCCAGCCTCAGAAATACTCCAACATGTTTTTGTTATCCTGGTACTTTTGAATCGCTTGCAATGAAAGCCATCTATTTTCCAGTAAAAAACTACCCTAAATACTTGGACATGTTTCTGCTCTGCTGGTACTCGAAAGAAAATCTTTAGCGCTCATATTTCCATCTTCGAGAAAGTACTTGGACTGGTTTTTTTAATAATATTGGTAGTATTGTGGTGAGAAAAATCTCACCTCATCTCATCTCATCTCATCTCATCTCATCTCATCCCATCTCACAACTCCGGCGCCGCAAAAAAATCGACGTGTGTCTGCTCTCCTGGTTATTTTCGGGAATCTATCTATAGCGTTCAGAATTTCCAGCCCAAAAAATACTTCGAGATGTTACTGCTCTCCTGGTACTTCTGAATCTGTAGCGCTCGTAATTCCAGCTACAAAATGCCTCCACATGTTTTTGCTCTCCGGGTCTTGCGAATCTATAGCGTTCACAAATTCTAGCCCAGAAATTACTTCGACATGTTTCTGCTCTAGTACTTGTGAAAATATAGCGTTCACAATTCCAACGCGGAAAATGCTTCGATATATTTCTGATCTCCTGGTACTTGTGAATCTAAAGCGCTCATAATTCAAGCGCCATAAAAACTTCCAAGATGTTTCAGCTCTCCTGGTAATTGTGAATCTGTAGCGCTCGTAATTCCGGCCCCGGAATATCTCGGTATGTTTCTGCTCTCCTGGTACTTGTGAATCGGTAGCGCTCGGAATTCTAGGCAAACGTGCTCCACCTTAGACCGCATCATCGCTTAACATCAGGTAAGATGGCGGCCCAACGTTTACCTAACAATAGTAAAAAAAAAACCAGGCCTGAAAATACTTCGAAAAGTTTCTGCTCTGCTTAAAAAAAATCTTGCCCAAAAATAATTTGACATGTTCCTGGTCTCTTTGTTCTTGTGAATCTTTTAGCACTCGTAATAAAATTCTAGCCCGGTAAAAAATTTCGACATGTTTTGCTCTCTTGGTACTTGCGAATCTATAGTGTTCACAAATTCCAGCCCAGAAAAAACTTCGACATGTTTCTGCTCTCCTAGTACTTGTGAAAATATAGCGTTCACAATTCCAACGCGGAAAATGCTTCGATATATTTCTGATCTCCTGGTACTTGTGAATCTAAAGCGCTCATAATTCAAGCGCCATAAAAACTTCCAAGATGTTTCTACTCTCCTGGTAATTGTGAATCTGTAGCGCTCAGAATTCTAGGCAAGCGTGCTCCACCTTAGACCGCATCATCGCTTAACATCAGGTAAGATAGCGGCCAAACGTTTACGTAACAATAGCAAAAATAAACCAGGCCTGAAAATACTTCGAAAAGTTTCTGCTCGGCTTAAAAAAAATTCTTGCCCCAAAATAATTTGACATGTTCCTGGTCTCCTTGTACTTGTAAATCTTTTAGCACTCGTAATAAAATTCTAGCCCGGTATAAAAATTCGACATGTTTCTGTTCTCCTGGTACTTTTTAATCTGAAGTACTAAGGTAGCAGAAACTTTGTACTTCCACTTCTTCCTCTGTCTCCATTAAGTCATGTATGTTACCGGGATAAAAAGTAGCCTATGTGTTATTTCAGGATGTGACCTACATATGTGCCAAATTTCATCTAAGTCCCTTCAGCCGTTTTTGCGTGATTGACGGACAAACAAACATCCAAACATACAAACATGAACGCTTGCAACGAAAGCCAATGAATGTATTTTCCAGCAAAAAAAAAACCTGACCAAAAATACTTTGACATATGTCTGCTCTCCTGGTACTCGAGAATCTTTGGCGCTCACAAATTCAGACCCGAAAATATTTCGACATGTTTATGCTCTCCTGGTACTTGTGAATCTGAAGTACTAAGGCAGCAGAAACGTCTGATTTCCACTTCCTCCTCCGCCGCCATTAAGCTATGCCTTTTATCGGGATAAAAAGTAGCCTATGTGTTATTCCAGGATGTGAACTATACGTGTGCCAAATTTCATTCAAATCCCATCAGCCATTTTTGCGTGATTGACGAACAAACATACAAATATACAAACATACAAACATACAAACATACAAAGTTTCACATTTATAATATTTGTAGGATTAAACGAACTTACCTGAAGTGAAGTTCTATTGTAATTATACGAAGGGCTTAGTCCGAGATATCTTCTATATTCACTGTGTAGTTTCACAATCTTCGCATTGTGTGTGCCGCGAATATTTAGAGGAAGCGAAAAGCTTCGTGTCCAAAACGGATATAAGGTAGTCTGCTGTCAACACTATAATCTGTAACTCATTCTTTTCAGAGCATTAGTTTAAATAAAGGTTTATGATTTCCAACCTGACTCTAGGGTTATTTTAATCTACGATTATGGAAAGGGGGGGTGGGAGATTGATATCTCGGACTAAGCCCTTCGTATAATTACAATAGAACTTCACTTCAGGTAAGTTCGTTTAATTATGTAATTATACTCAAGCTTAGTCCGAGATATCTTCTATATTCACTGTGTAGATGTTTAGAGAATTGTTGGAAATCATAAATAATATGGTAAGTATAGGATACAAACAAAAAACAAAATTTAAGAATCAGCAATTTTATGTGATTTATCACATCCATATAACAATAGGTAGGTACCTAGTTTTAGGGTTACTTAAGTACTAATAACAAAGTTAAATCTTAATGTTACAAATGGCTTTCGAAAAAGTATAGCTATCATTTTCTGTATTTAAGGGTCTATTGTTGTGATTAGCAAAAACACTGGATCCTGTAGACCAACCAGCAGATTTAAATATACAATCTAATGTTACGCCTTGTCTACACGCCAGAGACGTGGACGCATGACGCGTGGAGTGAGGGGTAAACTTTTTTACATCAATGCCACACTCAGCCATAACTTGCCTTATCCAGCGACTAATGGTTTGTTTACTGGCACGGTAATGAGGTTTCTTATAACAAATAAGTAGCTTATCTGAGCTAATTGTGTCTACTTTTCTGAGTGGCCTAGTCTGGTCTATATAATGTTGTGCCGATACAGGACAAATTTCCAGACTCGTATCCAAGGAAGGAAGCTTTATTACGACCTGATCCTTACATGGAGTTGTTGTTTTTAAAAAATCGGTAATCGTTATTTTGACACCGTTTTCCGTGAACTCTATGTTGCTCAATCGGATAACTGACAATGTTTGAATGCGTTGAGCAGTTGTGAGAGCTAACAAAATTACCAATTTCTTGGTTAGTTTTTCTAAGCTAAGGTTACTGTTTGGTGCCCAAGTTTGAATATAATTCAGGACAACAGAAGGATCCCATGTGTCGTTATACTTGGTTTCAATTCAAATTCAAATTCAAATAATTTATTGTGGATCATAGGTTCATAAGATGTTGTGTTAATTAAATGTAGCTCTGCTATGTCCCGCCATTGAGGCATACAAAATACATGTCACAAGTATAAAAAATACAAAACATCCAATAAATAATTATGTCAAATCCAAATTATAGTTATGTCAAATTACAAAAGGCAAGATACAACTTACAAAACGCAAATTACAAATTGTCAAATAGCAAATTATTATTGAAAAAATATGTTAAATTACAAACTATTAATTCCATGGTTTAAAAATTATAGATTTCAAATTACAAAAGGCAAATTACAAATTGTCAAATAGCAAATTATTTAAAAAAAAAATCAAATTACAAATGGCAAATTACAAGACGCAAATTAGAAATATGTTAAATTACAAATTATTCATTCCATGGTTTCGCTTCAATGTATTGTCATCTAGAAATTCTCTTATAGAGTAATAACATTTACTTATTAATAACTCGTGCAGTTTTTTTTTGAAAGTATTTATATCGCTCATAGTTCTGAGAAAAGGCGGAAGATTGTTATAGATACGTGGGCCCATACAAAAAATGCTTTGGTGCAAAAGCTTTGTTTTACTGGCTACGGTGCGCAACTTGTCATTATGTCTGGCCCTCGTGCAAAATTCAAACAAGTTTGGATTTGATTTTATAAACATTACTGTTTCATAAATGTATACACAATCTGAAAACTCCCTTAAAAAATCTCTTTATTTGAATATCTGTTCCTAAACTTGTATCTATGACTAGAGAGAGCGCCGAAAGGCATGTATTAAGAGTAGCGTACGAAGCGCCTTGCGATAACATTTCTGTGAGAAATTTTAAAACTCTAGGTATTGACAACTCGTGTATATTTTCTCCATTATAAAATGACCACCATTTTTTGAGTGCTGTTGTATATTGTTTAATAGTGTTTTGTGATAAGGAAGCTACCATGACTTCTATTGTTTCATCAGGAGTTAGTTTTTTCCGGAATGCTTCCCTGATAAGATGCAGGCTCCCAGGGAAAGGCTGTTGTGCAGGGGGTGTAGTGTTCTGAAAGGTGATAGTAACAAATCTTTTGATGGTCTGAACTTTAACACTTCTGAAGTTGCTAATTCGGTTATAAAGGGATACCAAGGTTGTGAGGTCCATAGAGGGAAAACTATGATACCTGTTGCCTTATCACAAGTAGTTTTTTGTATACATTTAGAAATTAACCCACTTATAACTATCGTCCTTTTAAAAGGACGGCGCATAAACAAAAATCTTGTGATTAATGAGGGTAAAGTAAACAAAAATTATTGGTGACGTTTGAAAGTTGGATTGTGTGGCAGTGCAATATAAGTATTGTGAGTGGTATAACGCATTATTATTAATCAGTTTTAAAGCTTTTATTTTACGTTAAATTTATCATGAGTGATATGAGGTGAGTTATTTTTATTATTATTAAAATTCAGTTTTTTCGACAATGAATAATAAAACCTTCACTGCTCTTCTAAGTGAATTGAATGAAATATAAGTACCAACCGTCATTTTTTATACTTTTTTTTGGCAAAACTTTTGGTGTTCTTTATAAAGCCCAATAGTAATATCTACTACTAGTTGATACAAGAAAATGTTTTGTTTTGTCAGGAGAGTTTTTGGAAGAGGATGGGAGTTCGCAACTTCATGAAATCATGGAAGAATTGGAATTTGATGAGGAAGCTCCTATTCCTGACAGCATCACATTTTTTCCACCAGAAAATTGTAATGCTGATGTCACCGACGAAGATTCTGGGGATGAAAATCAAGTCCACATTCAAAATTTACCTGGCACTCAACTTAGGACTCCAGCTCAAGTTCATTATATGAATTTGACAGACGGTAGTGACAGTGAAGACGAAATAAGTCTAGCTCAAGTTGCCAAAAGAATGCGCATCAGAATTTCCAATCCTCCGATCGAAAATCAGTTACCTGACGACGAACCAACACCCTCAACTTCCACAAGCGTCACAATACCAAAAACTAAACAGTATAACTGGATTACAAGAGATATACGTCCAATGTTTAGACCATGGGCCAGGATGCAGCAAGTTGCAAGACAGCAAAATGCATTATATTATTTTGAGCAACTTTTCAGCGACAGAATTACAGTTTTGCTGACAAATTATACGAATAATTATATAAATCAAAAAAATAAAATAGGAAACATAACGTGTGAAGAGATGAAATGCTTTATCGGAATACTCCTCTTCAGTGGGTATGTGGTAGTACCCAGAAGATATATGTATTGGGAAAATGCTGCAGACTGTGGGAACTCAATAGTTCATAATGCATTGTCGAGAGAAAGGTTTACTTTTATAATGTCTCACATTCATTGCTGTGATAATACAAATTTGCCATCTAATGACAAATATGCGAAGTTGAGACCACTCTTTGACGCGTTGAATGAGAACTTCCTAAACTATGCCCCATTCGAAGAAAACTACAGCATTGATGAAGCGATGATTCCGTATTACGGTGGTCACCCTTGTAAACAGTTTATAAGAGGTAAACCTATCAGATGGGGTTACAAATTTTGGGTAGGATCGACACGTATTGGGTACATATTATGGTTTGATCCTTATCAAGGGCAAACGGGAGACGACTTCAATGATTATAAAAAGTTGGGACTAGGAGCAAGTGTTATTTTACGTTTCGCAGATGTTCTTCGTACAGTCGATGCACAGGCACCTTTCCACCTATTTTTTGATAATTTCTTTACATCGATTCCATTACTAGATGATCTACGTGAAAGGGGGTTGAAGGCAACCGGAACAATTAGAGAAAATCGAGTATCGAAATGTCCGCTTCCAGCAAACAAAGAATTCAAGAAAACTCATCGTGGTTCTTTGAAATACAAAGCAACAAGAGCTGAAGAAATTATTGTCTGTAAGTGGAATGATAATAGTGTTGTAACAATGGCTTCAAATGCTGCTAAAGTTTTACCACTGAGCAAAGTAAAACGCTTTTGTCGACCAGCCAGCCGTGATAAAGGTGTATAATGAAAACATGGGAGGTGTAGACAGGTCAGACCAAAATATTGGTTTATACCGAACATCGATACGAGGCAAAAAATGGTATTTCCCATTGATATGTCACGCACTAGACATGGCAGTTCAAAATGCTTGGCAACTATACCACATCGATAGCGGAGATTGCGATCATTTGCAATTTCGAAGAAATATTGCAACTTCCCTTCTAGAAACATATCGTAGAACAGAAAACAGAAAATCAGGTCGCACTTCACAAAATTATCACCAAAGTTCTCGGTATGATAACAAGAAGCATCTTGTAAAATATAACGAAAAGCAGTTGAGGTGTGTGATTTGTCACGAAAAAGCCAATTTTTCGTGTAAAACGCGTGAAGTTACATTACATCCGAAAGAATGTTTTGAAACATACTTACCATACGAAATATTTTTTTTTTTCAATTCTTTATTTATATATATAATTTTTTTCAATTTCTTTACTTTTTTCATGATTTTAAGTAATAAATTAACGATACTAAAGACACTTCGTATTTTCTTTTGATTTACTTGAACAAGTAGTACATATTACTAATGTCCTTTTAAAAGAACACTAATTTCCCGGTTTCCCAACAGGTTTTTATTTTTTTTTGCATTTTTCGTAATGATCTGATTATACAAGGATACATATATCTGAATTTCATTGCAATCAGATACAAAAAGTATATTCAGTAACAAGTGGGTTAACGAAAAAGGAGGGAAAGCATAAAATAAGTTGAATGTTGACCAGTCCACAGTAAAAGCATCAATATTCTCCGCATATGGATCTCTATGCCAAGATATGTATCTTTGGCATTTTTTATTAGCTCTGGTTGCAAACAAATCCATATCGGGTTCTCCAAATGACCTGGTAATATTTAAAAAAGCTTTGTTACACAATTCCCATTCTGAATCTATATTTTTAACTCTGGATTCTTGGTCAGCTTCTTTATTTTCCTTTGACTTAATATAAGAGGCAAACAACCATATTCTACGGATCTCACACCACTGCCATATGCTCCTGGCTAGAGAATTAAGTTTTGGAAATTGTGTACCCCCCATTCTATTTATGTATGCAATCGCAGTGGTATTATTTATTCTCAACAATATCTGACAAGAGTGTAAATCTTTGGCAAAACACTGCAAACCAAGGAAAGCAGCTAAAAGTTCCAGGAAGTTAATATGGTTTTCCTTATCTTTTAAAGTCCAGAATCCATTTGCAACTTTACCATTGCAGTATGCTCCCCAGCCTGCCTTGACGCATCTGAATATATTTCCAAAAGAAAATTGTACTGTCGTATTAGATTTTTTGGTATTTTTATTTGATTATGCCACCATTTTAAATCATTTTTACAATCATCATTGATATTCATAATTGCATCAAAGTTATTGTTTGCTGAACGCAAAGCCTGATATTTTTGCTGTTCAAATGTTTTAGTGTACAAAAAACCATAAGACACAGCTGGGCAACATGCTACAAGGGTGCCAATAAGCTTTGCAAATTCTCTAAGTGGACAGTTATCCATTTTTGCATATTTCTTTATTAATAAAGAAATTGCTTCCCTTTTCTTAAAAGGTACTGACAATGAGATTTCTTCGGTGTTTACTATAAAACCTAAAAATTCTGCTGTCTTGGTTGGGACAGTAATACTCTTTTCCTTATTTATAATAAACCCTAGGCATTCTAGTAAACTTAAGGTCATCTGACAGTTTTCTAGACACTCCTGGTAAGAATTACCAACACATATAATGTCATCGAGATAAACAACTGATTTATAACCTTTTCTTCGAAGAAAATTTAGCACAGGCTTCAGTAACTTAGTAAATGTGAAAGGAGCAGTAATTAGACCAAATGGCAAGCATTTGAACTCATACATTATATTCGGAAACCAAAACCTTAGATATTTTTTATCTTCACCCATTGGGACCAAGAAATATGATTCTTTTAGGTCAATAGTACACACAAAATTATTTTTTGAAATCAATTTACAAAGTGTTCTCATGTCTTCAATTTTAAAATGTTCTGTTGAAATAAATCTATTTAAGCATTTTAAATTTAAAATAAATCTAACTTCTCCATTTGATTTAGGTACAGTAAAAATCTTTGAGAAGAATTGTCCTTTAACTTTACACATTTTGTAAGTACTCCAAGTTTCAAAAGTCTATTTATTTCTTTCAATATTATATTAAGATTGTCTGGTTCAGAAAAAAATTGAATTTTTTGGAACATATTCTTGGTGAGGAGCCTCTAAAAAGGGTATATTATAACCATTGAGCCAAGATAAGACAACTTTGTCTTGTGTTATTTTTAACCAGCAGGAATAAAAGAACTTAAGTCTACCAGCAAAAGTCTTTACCTCTAAGATTGTCGAACAGGCGCCTTGGTTGGAGGACGCTGTGGGGGTCTCGGCTTGTAGTGCTGTGTCTGGTGCTGATATCTGCCCCCCCCCCTGTTTGAATTGAGTCACACTCGTACGAGGGGGGCCCCTGAAGTTTCCCTGCTTTTTGGGATAATTTTGAGACTGGGCTGGTCGATAAGATGAGGTATTTTTTCTATTAGGGTTGTTCTGCTTTAATATGGTGCCAGCTGATTTTTTAATCGCTGTGGCAGTTTTGACATTGTCATTAAATTTTTCTCCAAAAAGGAATTCATCACGATCTTGGTTTTCAACTGTCTTTCCTACATTTTTATCAAGATTCGGAATTACTAGCTTCTTTCTGGTGACTGTGTCTTGATGGTGAAGGTCTGTCAATAAGCGTGTGACATCACTGATTGTTGAAATTATACTTATTTTATCAACATCACCTTTAATCAGTTTCGCAATTATTTCTGTATGGGTAGGCATAAACAAATAGATTGTTTCTATTTATCTCAAACCTATTCTAAAATTCCGAAACAATTGTTACGTGACAATGTAAATTTTATTATAATATTTAAACAAGACGATGTGAATTTAAAACATATTTATAAAGAGCACGTAAGTTCTGATTTAGAATGGAAACAGTTTAAAAATATTTGTCAAACTATTTGGAGTAAACCTTATAATTTTTTACTTATTAACAAAGAATCGCCATTAAATAATGGGAGGTACAGACAGAATTTTGATTCCTTTTTAAAATTTGACTGATACTTCGCACATACATCACACTGGTAATTCCTCCAGGTTTAGGGAGAGGCATAACCCAACAGTATACTCCCTTTCGTCAGTTATGTTTAAATTCCATGTAATTGGTTTTACATATAAATAAATCACATGCAAAAACAAATTCAGTATAATCTATGCATTAGCTGAACACAGTTGTTATAGGAAATATAAAATGGAGAAAAATATTAAAATTGAATTAATGAAGTCCGTAGACTCCATAAAGAATAAAATAAAACATATGAAGAATCAGGAACACGCAGTGAACTTGTCTCTTGATAAAATGCTAAAACCTGTCACAGACCCTCTTAAAACCCTAGCTGATTCCAATACAAATATTGAAAAAATATTTTTGTTACAAAATACAACCCCCAGATCTACAGAGGATTTTGAATTGGATGATATTAACTCTAGCTCATCTACAAAATTTGAGGACTGTTACGAACCAAAACATAATTCTGCACAATTGGTTAAAAAGTCTCCTAATATGGGAGATGATTTAGAGATTTCATTAGAGGGCCATGATATTTATGATATTTATGATGGTGTAAATATACCGTTTGGAATAAGAAGTGAAAACAAAACTTTATTTAGGGGTAATTCAACAGTATCATTTTCTAAAATCGATAGTTTGAATAACGATGGTGTCATTTTGATTAAAATCGGTGATAAATCTTACAACTTAACTCCTGGTCTGAAAAAACTTTTACTTCGAAAAAAAACCTGATTTAAAATTAGTATCCCCTAAAGATAAACTTGTCTACAAAGATATATTGTATTACACAAATGCTCACAAAAGAGACTTCAATCCTAAAGGCCAAATAAAAGGTGATAAAGGAATAAAATATCGTGAAATAATTAGACCATTTTTTACTGAAACTTTAAATGATAACATTTCCACTAAACTTGGAGGAAACTTACCAAAGTTAAAGCAATACAAAAACAGTACTGACTTGGTATATTGGGAAGACCCTAACGAGTTTCTATTTAATGATATAGGCTAAGCTAGTTTAATTCTTATTGGTTACATACTTGCTCTTTCGCTTTCGTACTTTTTCTTTTTTTTTTAAGAAAGGGGATATTGCAGCATTGTAGATGCAGCTTAAAGTTTTGGCGTCATTCAACCTTTTCGAATTTTACCTCTGAGCTGAATTGTTTCCTTTTCTGAGAGCTAATTTAAATTTAGACCAATGAAAAATCTTTTGTAAATTTGATAGCTATGGCTTGTCAGTGGCTGGTAAATCTTTGATATACGACGACTAAAATGCACCGTGTATAAAATGATAATTATAATGCTAGTGAAGGCATAATATGCAGTTTATTTGTTGCTAATTTGGGTGTGAAGTTATTCATAAAATAAATAATATTTACAAGTGTGTAATTATCTTATATCTACAGAGTACCGATATCGATCAGACGACGATATCGGTCCCAGGATAGACCAGAGCCGTTTGGTCCCGTACTCGTCGTGCTCCTAAATTAATTCGTGGAAGATAGCTTAATTATTCTACGGTTGTTTTATATTTAGTTTAAGTACCTGTTTCCTATTTGTTCCATTAACCACATTGTCTAGGAGTCATAAAGCCTACCTAGCGCCGCATTCTCTAGGCAATTTGAAGAGTCGCTCGGCCAATTTTTGGTTGCAACCACATCTTCAGGCTTTTTTTCACCTATTAAATTTAAAGAACCGTGCCTAGGTTTTCTTTCTTTTTTAATTAAATTTTGTTCTTTTTTTAAATTCACCAGCACTACCTTTTTTTAAATTACCCTTGGTTGTTGTTTTTTTATACTTTTAGTACATTCATTTTAGGTAGGTAGGGTAGGTAGGTAGGGTAGGTAGGTAGGGTAGGTAGGTAGGGTAGGTAGGTAGGGTAGGTAGGTAGGGTAGGTAGGTAGGGTAGGTAGGTAGGGTAGGTAGGTAGGGTAGGTAGGTAGGGTAGGTAGGTAGGGTAGGTAGGTAGGGTAGGTAGGTAGGGTAGGTAGGTAGGGTAGGTAGGTAGGGTAGGTAGGTAGGGTAGGTAGGTAGGGTAGGTAGGTAGGGTAGGTAGGTAGGGTAGGTAGGTAGGGTAGGTAGGTAGGGTAGGTAGGTAGGGTAGGTAGGTAGGGTAGGTAGGTAGGGTAGGTAGGTAGGGTAGGTAGGTAGGGTAGGTAGGTAGGGTAGGTAGGTAGGGTAGGTAGGTAGGGTAGGTAGGTAGGGTAGGTAGGTAGGGTAGGTAGGTAGGGTAGGTAGGTAGGGTAGGTAGGTAGGGTAGGTAGGTAGGGTAGGTAGGTAGGGTAGGTAGGTAGGGTAGGTAGGTAGGGTAGGTAGGTAGGGTAGGTAGGTAGGGTAGGTAGGTAGGGTAGGTAGGTAGGGTAGGTAGGTAGGGTAGGTAGGTAGGGTAGGTAGGTAGGGTAGGTAGGTAGGGTAGGTAGGTAGGGTAGGTAGGTAGGGTAGGTAGGTAGGGTAGGTAGGTAGGGTAGGTAGGTAGGGTAGGTAGGTAGGGTAGGTAGGTAGGGTAGGTAGGTAGGGTAGGTACGAGTACTTATATCATTTAATCGCCAACTTTAACCACAACTGCTAAATTTATTAATCAATGATTGTAATTTATTCTTCCAAGTTTTAAGAAAACCTCTCCGGCCTTTCTTTCTACGGAATAATCTGGTATCATCACTGCCACCCATAATCGTACTGAAACCGCCTCCGCCGCCTGGATGTCTACCACCATGGTGTGTACCACGATTTCTTCCTCTTGCAATTAATTTTGGTTTCGTTATCTGCAATAAACATAATCTATATATATGAAACAAAGACGGGTTTGTTACAACACTTATAACTCGAGAGCTGCTAAACCAATTTTCATGGTTATTGATTCGTTGGATTGTAACGTTACATTTTACAGGGGGAGCCTGTGAAATGTGAGGTCACATATAGCACTCACCTACCTAGGAGGGGAATGCGTGCTAAAAGGGAAAAGGACAAATAAATAGTATTAAGATTTAATGATTACACAACTTATAGAAGAACGGCTGATGAATGAAAAGGATGAGTGGACGTGAGATGGAAATGAAGTCTTCGTTGAAGAACCGGAGGACTGGAGGGTCCGTTGAAGAACCGGAGGACTGGAGGGTCGTCACTCTTCAGAGGGCTGGAGAGGATGGGCCGAAGAACGTCTTCATCCCAGGCTCGTTCAGCCCAGGCATCAAGGTGTCCTTTAAATGCGGCAAGGAAAGAGGCCGACTTATCAGGTCGAAAGAAACGTCCTCTAAGTCTACTCTTAATATAGGAGAGAGGGCGACTTCTCTGGTTCCCAGGAGGTAAACTGTCCTCTCAGTCACTCTTAAGGAAATTTTTCCGACTTGTTGCTGATCTCAGCTCCAAACGTAGATTGACCATTTTTTTACGACGGCTCTCAGATGAAGGCTCGCTGTTATTTTGAATTTGAATATGAGAAGTGTTTCTAAAATTTGATGGAAAAGAAAAATGGACTTTAAGAAGGTCTGATGACAATTTCATATGCGACCTAAAACTCCTAGCTAACTTCAGAATAGAATTAAAAAGAAAACTAGGCTTGTCCAACTGACATAATGACATAATACAAGAAATGTAAACAAAGCATTGAAGATAGTTAATTTGCAGAAAAACTTAGAAAATACAAGTAAAAAGATCCTAGGAATCAAGTTATGGCTATGCAGCTATGTATTAATTTATCTAGGAAGTTTATAGAGAGCGTAAGTACAAACAATAAGACACACACTACATTATCCCCGAAAACCCCGGAAAAATGTTGAATACAATGAAAAATTTTTCTTGTTTAGTAATTCAAGAGAGCAACAATAGAAGAACAATAACTAGTTAAAATTAAATTAAATGAGTATTTACAATGATACAGTAAGTAAAAAATAATACTACATTACCCAAAACCCCAGAAAGTTAACAACTAGGAAAATTTAGAGGTTGAAAATAAAACCTTGCTCTTTCACACACCTTACATCAAACTAGGATACTTTTCACACTTCCTCAAACATACATCACCATCATACTTAGGGGATACGGTTCACATTCAATGACGCGTACTCCACAAGGGATTATTTTTAAGGTTTACGAAGGCTTATTTATTTTATTAGGTGTCGTAACCCGCACCTTTTTTAAAACCCATTAAATTAAAATTAAATAGTTATTTACAAAGTTTTTCTGCTTAGAAAAGCAGTCCAAGGTTTAAGAGCATAAAGTGCTTAAGAAAAGCCTTCAAGCTTAAGTCAAGGGTTCAAGGAGATTCAAGACTTATTAAAGGATATATAAGCCTTCGAGTTTCAAGTATTCAAGTTTAAAAAAATAAAATATTATCTATATACACTAAGGCTTATTTTACGAGTTATAAAACCGCTAGACACAATGGCTTATTTTACGAGTTGTGTACCGCTCAACAAAAAAAAAATTATATTTAAGTTTTCGTCCTCGAGATTGGCATAAGACTATGTAGTACCGCTCAGGATTCGCCACTTGTGCACTTCAATTGAGAGGGTTTCCCTAGTCAAGTTTTTTTTTTTATAAATTTATATTTGTGAGGGTAGATACCGTTTTAACATCGCTCGACGACTGTCAACCTATTGTCATTCGCGTTCCAGTGCTTCGCCACTTCGGTGCTATTACGTAATAGGAAAAATTGTATAATAGTTTCTTTGTGTAGTGTGTGTGTCGTGTTTTTAGTGATGCCGAAACGAAAAATTACGCAAAATTATTGCTGATATTACGATCACCTTGCAAGAAAATTACGCAAAATTGCAAAAAGTTCGGCACAGCGAACGACTGTACTCGAGTTCACCAAAAACTCACAATGATGATTCTGGGCCTAAGATTCGTAATTACGAAGGTATGTTGTTCTGTGGTACTATAACTTTTATACCTCTCATTCGTGACTTCGGAGATGCGGGCAGTTGTGGAAGGACTGTCACTCTGTCGATGTTCATGTTTACCTACTTTTTAGCAAAGTAGCGTTTATTCAACAGACGTAGGGGCTGTTGACAACCGTACCTCGAGGTTAAAAGTACCTTCCTATCACTGACTATAGATTATTGGATATTTATCATTCAATTAATTCAACCGTTAACGGTTTTTTGTGGTACCTTTATTTCAAAACTGCTCAATTCGTGATCATTATTCAAATGCACATGTATGTCACGATCATACACAGTCTGTTTCTCTATTTAGAGTAGGCAGTCTAAACAAATGTGCTAAAAAAGAATTTTTCTTTTTTTTCTATTTTGACTTGCAGCAATATTAAACTTTCTAAAAACAAACGTATGTTACATTCCGCCAGTACATTTATTTTCCGCCGTGCCCGTCAATAATTTCTGCCGTCGTAGTGCCCGAGCAGGTGCCCGAAATTATGATTGAAACGATATCAGTGCCAGCACCTGAGGCTATGCCCAGTCCTACGACTGAAGCCCCGCTCTCACCCGCGCCTGTGCCCTCGGGTCGCACACCCGCCGACAATACCCCGGCCGCGCTTGGTCTGGTCCACATTGGCGCCTCAGCAGTGGCTCAGGCGCGTCAGCATGTGATGGACCTTGCAGTGGCAAGGTCCATCACATGCTGACGCTCAAATGGCACAACTTGACAGCGACGTTATTGATTTTCTTGGAGAAGACCCGATGACACCAAAGGTTGTAGGTAAGGAAATATTACCTGCCTTATCGGTCAGATTAGAACATTTACCTTTGAATTGGCTAGTGAGTTATAAAAAGAACTTATAAATAAATATGCGCTGCCATCCAACGGTCCTCTTATTGGGGCTCCTTCTCTGAATCCTGAGGTAAAGACTGCTATTACTGACGCAGTCTTAAATAGATATCGAAGTATTGAGGGCAAACAGAAGCAACTAACGGGAGCTATTTCTTGTGTACAGGGTGGACATCCCACCTACATGCACAACGTTTTGGGAACACATTCATAGTGCGTGCAGCAAAGGATGGAATTCCCTGCCTGAGTCTGTGTTTCCTGATAGCTACAACCTGGGAGTCTTTAAGTCAAGAGTGAATAGGTTACCTGCTTCTAGGCAAACGTGCTCCATCATAGACCGCATCATCGCTTACCATCAGGCGAGATAGTGGTCAAACGCGTGCCAATCAAAAATAAAAGTAAAGTAAACAGCAGCCATAACACCGTTAATAATAATAAATAAAAATAAAAAAGTATATTCAATTTAAAACATTTACAAAAAGTATACATTTAGCAAACAGTATAATACATTAAACATACAATTGCGCCTAAAAATAACTAAAACTAAGATATTATTATTATAGGTGCAAGCGATGGTTGTTCGGAATTGCAATGTTAGATAGCTGCCAGTCCGACCTAGGTTAATTTAAACCTGTGTTTCAGGCCATCACTTTATATCAACTACTTTGGTCTTTTACAATATAAAGTTAAAAATTAAAGAATCCCTTAACAACTATGAGAAAAAGCTTAATGGTACCTTAATAATTATCTAAAAACAAATAATAATAATCAAATAATAAAAAGATCCAAGTCAGCTACAGCTGTTGATGGATGCTGTTCGTATGCTATGCGACATTCAATATAAGCACACGTCTATATCGAATACAGGGCACATAAGTTGACAGTTACGAGTATAAAAAAAAAAAAAAAAAAATGTTTATATATTTGCGGATAATTTGGGAACTGCCAAAGCAATTTCAAGTTGGGAGCTGAGCTCAAGCCCAGCACTTCAAAACCGGTACCATCTAGAATATCTGGTCCATCAGGCCCAAACAAGAAGAGCTCGCCAGCTACCTTCCAGAATTTAAACTGGAAAGCTCCTTCCCCGAGTCGCAGGCCACTGGGGAGCCAGAGGACGACGGAGCCTGCTGCTCATGGGACTCAGCCCACCAGACCATCGAGGAAGTTCGCAGCAGGGCCAAGCTCGGAGCTGGCGCTAGATGAGGTAAAATATGCTGGTAGACTTTCTTCGTTTTACATACAGTGGCACAAAATTACTGATGACAAACAGATGCTGTCACATTACAGCATGTATAGTATTTTTGTTAGCCTTAATCCATATTAAGGCTATAAAATTAAATTTTCTAAGCCAGTGGTTCAATCCTCCAATGTGGTTCAATCCACCAATGAATGTTTCCAAGAACTGAAAATATAAAAATCTCCCAAGCAATTAATAATACTATTTTAATTGGTGCAGTATGAAAATATTCTGCTTGCGAAGGTTGATCCTTATCACGTTATTTTATAGTGCCTAAGCCTCATGAAAAATCACGTTTGTGTGAAACCGTAAAAAAAAAAAAAAAAACAGATACTGCTCATTTTAAGATTGAGGACTTTAGGACCGCCTCATTGGTATAACAAAAAAAAAAAAAAAACGTTTAAGTACGCTTGACCTCAAAGACATTTTTTTTTTTTTTAAGTAAAAATTCATTCTGAGTCTAAAAAATGTTTACGTATTGTATACAATAACGAAATGCTTTTTGGTTTATGTACAGCGCCTTATATTTTCACAAAATTATGAAACTTGTTATTCGATCGTAGTCACTAGTCGTCTTCTCATGCCTTAAGGATTTATAATTAACACATAGAAGAGTAATTTGTGCCCGAAAAGTTATGCAAATTCCTAGGTTTTATATTAGACTCAAAAATTACTTTTCACTTTACATGAAGAAACTTGCAAAATAAGTGATTTTGCACATTTGGTTGGTTTATTAGACGCTGTCGAATAGAGAACTAAATATTTAAATTTATTACCTGACGAGAATTATGATAGACAGGTACATGATTTTACCTAATAACTTTTGACTAAAAATGGTGGTACATAATTATAATAAGTCCTATTGTTTGGTGACTTTTTCGGATGCCTCAACGACTGGTTGGGGTTCATGTGCGGGGATGGCAAAGTCAGCGGCTTGTGGAGCATAACGAAACAGAAAAGTCATATATAAATTATTTAGAGATATTAGCAGCATTCTTAGGCTTAAAAATTTTTGCGAAAAATTGTTATGATTGTAATATCCTTCTACGAATTGATAATACCACTAGGACGGGTGGTGTGCAATTTCCGCATTTAACGCGGATATCCAAAAACTTATGGCAGTGGTGTGAATCTCGAAGGATTCACGTATTTGCGTCTTACATCAGCTCAGCTGACAACTGTATAGCGGATGCGGAGTCACGCCACTTGCATCCGGACATGGAGCGGGAGCTTACAGATTATGCTTTTCAGGATATAGTCTCGAGATTTGGGTACCCTGAAATTTATTTCCTAGTCGCGTATATTTTATATTCGCTAGTCGAGTAAATGATAAAAATGTAAAAAGTAAATTTCCTGGCACAAAGATCCAGACACTTATGCGATTAATGCATTTACAATATCTTGACCCTCTTCAACAGCTTATTAGTAGGACAAAAGATTGTTTTTCACAAAGCGAGAATTTAATTTTGTCTCATTCCAGCAATCGGATCATTCACCAACAGACTACCCTGGTAGCCACGTTATTATCAGAAGTAGTATTCCACTTGCTTCTTTGAACATTAGATGGCCTCGTTTCTGAAAATTCCTTTCGTCAATATGATTCTTATATAAAAAAAATGGTATTATTTTAAAAATAATAATTTAAATTTATACGAGACATCTATTCTTAATATAATTTTGGTCTTAAACAACTCTCTTGTTTGATAGTAGTGCCCAGTACGGAACTTATAGTTGTCGGTCTGCACTGTCTTTAATATCAGGAGAGCAAGTAGACGACAATGATCGAGTGAAGCGCTTCTTTATTGGTGTTTATCGTCGAACATTACCTAAATATAGTGTCACATGGGACGCATCCATTGTTCTTAATTTTCTTAGTAACTAAAATACTTGCTGGACTTAATTACGGCGCATAGGATGCAAACGCTTTCTAAAATAATTATTTTGAACTTCGAACAACACTGATGTTATTGTAATACCTGATCATATAAAAACGACTCGACACGGATCATTACAACCAACTCTTACGTTACCATTTTTTAATCCAAACCCATCTATATGCCCTTGTAAAAAGTTACTTAAATATATAGAGATGTCTATAAGTTTGCATGGTAATCACAATGATCTAGTAGTCTGAGAGTCAATTTAGATCTTTTAGAAGAACTGCTTTGGTTGGACAGGCAGTTCACAAGCGTTTGGTAGATTTTATAACAGGGTTGTTATGGATAACAACCTAAACACTAATGATTTCAGTAACGTGATATGGACAAGTTCAATTATTAGTTGTCTGTACTAGTCTTGAACTTTGTTTGAATATAGTTTAATTCCATAAATAAATCTGCCTTAGTTTTGTGTCCACCACTCTCAATATCTACATAGTCTTATGCCAATCTCGAGGACGAAAACTTAAATATAATTAATGATTAAACGAACTTACCTGTACGTGAAGTTCTATCATAATTATATGATAGTTTTCGTCCGAAGAGATTGGCATCCCTCCCATCCTCCCGCAGATTTATATTACGGGTAGAAATACAGTGACGTAAGCTCTGAACGAAATGACAATAGGTTGACAGTCGTCGAGCGATGTTAAAACGGTATCTACCCTCACAAATATAAATTTATAAAAAAAAAAACTTGACTAGGGAAACCCTCTCAATTGAAGTGCACAAGTGGCGAATCCTGAGCGGTACTACATAGTCTTATGCCAATCTCTTCGGACGAAAACTATCATATAATTATGATAGAACTTCACGTACAGGTAAGTTCGTTTAATCATTAATTATACAAGCCAAAAAGTTTTTGAAAAGGAGTAAGCCTTGAGAAGTGATACCGTTCTTAATTCTAAATGGTTTTTACAAGAAAATTAAGCTATTTTATATGAAAATTAGGTTAAGATACATATCAAGGAGAAAAAAAAGCGACTGTAACAAGTCATTCAAGTACCTAATATATAAAATTAAAATAAGAATTATTCAACAAAAACATAAGTAATAAGGAGACTATACTAAGATTTTTTTAAAAAAACATCGAGATAAGTATTAAAATTAAAACATAAGCATGTAAAAAAAACAAAATAGACAAAATTAAACTTTAAAGTCTTTTATATGCCATTTTCCCCTTAGACCGTTCTGATCTTCTAAAATGAATACAAGCGGTGACAATTTCTCAACCACTAGTTTTAATATATTTTGGTGCTAACTTGGCACTAAAATAGTTGCCAGCGTTACTAAGAACGTAATTTTTACGCCAGACGATATCCCCGATATTAAATTCTTTAAAACTACGCCTAGTGTTATAATGAGATGCGTTTTTTTTATGAGCCATGTATAGTGCAATCTGTACCTTATCAAAGATGACCGATAATAACCCTATGTTAGCGGCATAAATATCCCGAGGAAGAAAAATTATTTCGTCTAGATTCGGGCAACTAGGATAAAGTGAACCACATGTTATGATTTCTCGGCCAAAGACCAGAAAAGATGGGGAGAAACCTGTCGTGACATTTACTAAGCTATTTAGTGGTAATTGAATTTTTTGTAACGGAGTGTCCCATGTACGGTGATCATCACCGACTAACTGTGATAACGCCGTGATAATTGTTCTATTATAACGTTCAGTTGGATTTACTTGTGGGCAATATTTAGGTGAATAAAATATAAAAGGAAGTTTATATTTATTTAAAAAATTTTGAAATTCATTAGATTGAAATTGTGAGCCGTTATCCATAATAATGGTTTGTGGTACACCATGAACCAAAAATAAAAAGTTTTCAGTTGAATAATATTAGTAGCTGTAGCGCGTTTAATAGGAAAAATAAGGCAGTATTTTGAAAACGAACACGTAATCACGAGAATATATTGATTACGCTGTCTCGTCATAGGCAAAGGACCCATAAGGTCTAATGATATATTTTGAAAAGGCCTCGAGCAAATTTTTGGATTACCCATGAGACCATAAGGTGAATGATTTGAATGTTTATAGGCAAGACATGTTTCGCAAGTAGAACACACTTTTGCCACTTCTCTAAACATGCCAGACCAGTAATATGTTAAGGAAAGCTTTTTATAAGTTTTAAAAATACCTATGTGGGGATTATTATTTACCAAGCCATGGCAAGATTTTATCAGGTCCAGCCTCTCAGAGGGAGGAGGAATTTCCTTCCATGAAAAATCTTCATTAAGATCATTGCTTGAGTTAGAATAACGATATAGCTTATTATCGCGGATTTTATAGTTTGGATAATCATCAGGGTTATCGCGACATTTAGTAAAAAGTTTATTAAAATGTTCCAATTGACACGCGTTGTCCCTAGACACAGGTGCAACACCATCAAGAATGAGTTTATTAGGACCCTTATAACGAGAAAGTAAGTCCGGGACTACATTATCCTTTCCTTTTTTATGTTTCAGAACAAAATCAAAACATGATAATCGAAGAGACCATCGAGCTAATCTCCCAGAAGGATTAGTCAGGTTCAAGAACCATTTCAGTGCGGCATGGTCAGTGTAAACTGTAAAGAGTTTTCCATTATCAAGATAACAACGCCAATGTTCAAGTGCAGCAATAACAGCTAATGTTTCGCGTTCAGTAGTAGAATAATTTTGTTCATGTTTACTAAGAGTTCTGCTCATATACGCTATAACCACTTCGACATCGTTTTGTTTTTGAGTCAACATGGCTCCTATACCATAATTAGAAGCGTCACAATGAACAGATTAAGGAAGGTCAAAATCAGGACAAGCTAAAATCGGGGTCGAAGTCAAACATTCTTTTAATTTTGCAAAACTTAAATCTGCTTCCGGATTCCAAACAAATTTTTTTGGAGAATTTTTCCCAGCAGACGTCAATTTGCAGAGGGGTGCGGCAATAGAGCTGAAATTCGGGATGAAGCGACGGAACCAACTACATGTACCCAAGAATTGTCTAACTTCTTTTTTAGAAGTTGGAATAGGATAAGCTAAAATAGCCTCAATTTTACCAGGATCAGCTCGTAGTCCTTGCTCATCTACTACATAACCAAGGTATTTGAGTTCTTTACGAAAAAACTTACTTTTTTCAAAGTTAATAGTAAGACCAGCGTAAGAAAGCTTTTTGTGAACTTTAAGTAACAGAGAAATATGTTCCTCAAATGTGGAACTGATGATTATAATATCGTCTAAATAACAAAATACTTTATTATCGAACTCAGGAGTAAATAAGTGATCCATGAGTCTTTGTTAAGTCGCAGGACTGTTAGATAGACCGAAAGGCATTACCGTAAATCTAAATGAACCTCTGCCAGGGACATAAAAGCCAGTTTTATCCCTATCTTCTGGATGTAAAGGAATTTCCCAAAAAGCTTTAGCAATATCTATGCTAGATAGATACTTACAGCCTTTAAGATTATCAAGTATTTCAGAAATAAAAGGAAGGCTATAAGCGTCCTTGCGAGTAACTGAATTCAATTTCCTACTATCAACACAGAAACGCCATTCGCCATTTGACTTGGGCGTAATAAGGACAAGAGATAACCAAGGACTTTCGCACCTTTCAATAACTTTTAATTCGAGCATTTTATCGACTTCATCAATTAGAATCTTTTGCTTTTCAGGAGATAGGCGATAACAACGTTGTTTTATAGGTAAGGCATCACCTGTATTAATTCGATGGCAAATTAAATCAGTCAGACCTAGTTGACCTTTTTTTTTCAAAGGAAATGTCTTTAAAACGTTCGATCAAATCCTTAGCAATATTTATTTGGTTATTTGAAAGGTGATCGAATGACATAATTTTATTCTCAATAGCACAGTTCGTCAAATATCTACTATTAAGATTAAGTTCAAGCGAAAGTATTTTAGGAAATAGTTCAAATTCCTTCCAGAAGTCCCAACCAAGAATCAAAGATAGGTATATCTCTGGAAAAACATAAGCTCTAATGACACTGAGTTTGATTATTATAATTAAACGGTAAATTGAAATAACCGGAAGATGATGATTTTTGTTTGTTAGCGACTATGACTTGAGCTGATGACTTGAATAGTTTAAATCCTAGCTCTTGGATGACTTTATGAGAATTATTTCCTAAAATAGTAAAACAACTACCGCTATCCAAAAGACCGGAAAAACTTATGTTATTAATAGATACGTTAATAAAAGGTCTATTACAGTCCCTTTCTTTGTCATAAATTGCAGAAGTTGTTTTATAACAAAACATAAAATTTCGAACAGTGTCTAACCACTGATTCCAATCACTAAGATTAAATTTTACAGATTTAGAACTACTCAAGTCGTTATTTAGTTTTTTGATTGAGAAACCGGAGTATATTTAGGGCAATTTGAAATTTTCACGCCTTTCAGACCACACTTGAAGCAGATCAAGTATCTTGGTTGAGTACACGCTTTTAGATTATGACCTGTAACTCGGCAACGCCAACAATAATAATATTTCCTTTGTGTTTATTTTCAGTTTGGGAGGTAGAAGGCAGTTGCTTATTCTGTATCGCGTTAGAGTGATTATTGTTAGAATTATTTTTAGACGAATCCGGACGATAAGCAAACTCCGCAGCGTAAGATGGAGTATATGAATACTCTGGTTCACGAAAGTTTAGGTCCCTTTCTGAAATCTTTTCATAGCTCTGACAGGTCGAGATTAGTGAGTCAATTGAATTAATGTCTTTTAACGCGACGAAAACCGAATAGCACGGTTTTATATTATGGAGAAGAATTTCTAATTGATCGTTTTCTGATAGTTTCTTAGAAAGACGATTGAACATGCCGAACATAATAGACACATCCTACTAATATTATAAATGTGAAAGTTTGTATGTTTGTATGTTTGTATGTTTGTATGTTTGGATGTTTGTCCGTCAATCACGCAAAAACGGCTGAAGGGATTTGGATGAAATTTGGCACATATGTAGGTCACATACTGGAATAACACATAGGCTACTTTTTATCCCGGTAACATACATGACCTAATGGAGACAGAGGAAGAAGTGGAAGTCCAAAGTTTCTGCTACCTTAGTACTTCAGATTCAAAAGTACCAGGAGTACAGAAACATGTCGAAATTTTTTACCGAGCTAGAATTTTGTTACGAGTGCTAAAAGATTCACAAGTACCAGGAGACCAGCAACATGTCAAATTATTTTTGGGAAAGATTTTTTTTTTATTAGCAGAGCAGAAACGTGTCGAAGGTATTTTCGAGACTGGAATTCCGAGCGCGACAAATTTACAAGTACCAGGAGAGCAGAAATATCTCGGAAGTTTTATTGGAGCTTAAATTATGAGTGCTTCACAAGTAACAGGAGATCAGAAATATGTCAAAGCATTTTCTGCGCTGGAATTGAAAACGCTATATTTTTTCAAGTACTAGGAGAGCAGAAACATGTCGAAGTTTTTTCTGGGCTGAAAATTGTGAACGCTATATATAGATTCCCGAAAATAACCAGGAGAGCAGAAACATGTCGATTTTATTTTCGGGGCCGGATTTGTGAGCGGTTAATTAAAAAAAATACCAAGAGAACAAAAACATGTCGAAATTTATTTTCGGGCTAAATGAATGAATTCTAAAGATTCTCAAGTACCAGGAGAGCAGAAACGTGTCGAATTATTTTCGGGACTGGAATTCCGAGCGCTATAGATTCACAAGTACTAGGAGAGCAGAAACATGTCGAGGTATTCCGAGGCCGGAATGTCAGGCGCTACTGATTTACAAGTACCAGGAAAGCAGAAACATCTCGGACGCTTTTTTGGGGCTTAATTTATGAGCGCTTTAGATTCACAAGTACCAGGAGATCAGAAATATTTCGAAACATTTTCCGCGCTGGAATTGTGAACGCTATATTTTCACAAGTATTAAGAGAGCAGAAACATGTCGAAGTATTTTCTGGGCTGGAAATTGTGAACGCTATAGATTCCCGAAAATAACCAGGAGAGCAGAAACGTGTCGATTTTGTATTCGGGGCCGGAATTTTGAGCGGTTAAGTACATGTCGAAGTTTATTTTTGGGCTAAATTAATGAATTCTAAAGATTCAGAAGTACCAGGAGAGCAGAAACATGTCGAAGTATTTTCGGGGCTGGAAATTGTGAACGTTATAGATTCTCAAGTACCAGGAGAGCAGAAACGTGTCGAAGTATTTTCGGGGCTGGAAATTGTGAACGCTCTCTCTAGATTTCCGGAATTGTGAGGAATTAAGTTTAAAAAATACCAAGAGAACAGAAACATGTCGAAGTATTTTTGGGGATGGAAATTGCGTAGGCATAAGTTTCACAAGTACCAGGAGATCAGAAACATGTCGAGGTAATCCGGGGCCGGAATTACGAGCGCTACAGATTCACAAGTACCAAGAGAGCAGAAACATCTTGAACGACACGGTTTGCGCAGTGGTTGAGCGATTGACTGCTGCGCAGCATGTCGCGGGTTCGATTCCTGCACAGAACAAATATTTGTAAGACCTACAAGTATTTGTTCCGAGTCTGGGTGTTTTTCTATCTATAATATGTATGTATTTACAAAAAAAAATGTATATAAGTAGTTTATCAGCCATATCGTTACCATAACACAAGCATTAGGTAGCTAAGCTTGGGACTATATGGCGTTGTGTGAAATGTCCAAGGGATATTATTATTATCTCAAAGTTATTTTGATGCTGGAATTAAGAGCGCGTAGGTAGGTACATACCAGTAGACCACAAATATTTCGTAGTAATTTCGGGACTGAAATTTAACTTTCTGCCGCATCGCAAATACTCACACTACTTGGATACCAGAATCATGAAGATGCATTTTCAAAGATAAGAATATGAGGTAAATAAGTTGCTCGCCAGTTCTAAAGTCTACGCAGACGAAGTCGCGGGAAGTAGCTAGTAAATAATAATAGTCTCCGTTGTCCCTTGAGTGCGATTCCTAATAGCCTCTAGTAATTTGTAGTCGTAGTCCTGAATACCAAAATCTTTAATAAGCAAAATGTGAATCTGATTCCAAGTCAACGAAGGATTCCGACTATGCTGAAACCTAAACCAATGTAGTGCATCACCGACAAAAATCTCAAAAGCATGTTTAACCAGAGTAACTTCCGAGATATTCCTAGAAATCTTAAACTCCTCTAACTTCTGTAGAAACGACCTAGGGCAAGTTTTACCATCATAAGAGAACCTTTTAAAATCATTTACGAAATTGTACGGCGAGTAACAATTCTGTCCCATCGAGGAAGACTGCGGCATACCCCAAACTGCAACGGGGTAAGGAACCTGTTGAGACGTAGCGAGGACCTCAGTATGTTCAGATATTCGAGGGCTGAAAAGAGGGACAGCTTGACTCTGAGTAGGAAGGTTGGGTTGATTCTTGACAGCAAGATCAGGTTGGTTCAGAGTGGGAGGATTATGTATTTCCTCCGACACATCTTCCTCAGTTTCGATATTCTGTTCCCAACCTAAAGCTTCAAAGCGTTTTTGTATTAAAAAGAATCGAGATCTAACATTTGAGCATAACTCGATTAACGGTGGAGCAGCAGTGATACGTTCTAGACGATAGTAAAGATGATTCATAAACGACTCAATTTTTTTTAAACTACTACGATCCCCAGATGATTCAATGTGCGAAATTTTACCGTCGATTTATTTGAGAGTAGACTCCGTCTGAGATAGATCAAGGTGAACCGGTATAGGGGAGGACTTTATGTCTTCCGGTAGGACATGGCTAAGTTTAGTCATCTGGTCCCTAAGGTTCGTCAAATTTTCAGCTGGTTTTTCAGCTCTAATAGTCACCTCATATTCGAGTTCCGGTTTGTTTAAGTACGAGTATTTTATTAGCTTATCCATGTTTAGATTTAAAAGGTATTACCAACTTTAATAATAGTACCGATATATTTTGTCACCACAAATACAATCATGGAACTTTATAAAACCATGCTTGGAACACTATGTCCGTTACCTAGCAACGAATGATGTCAAATAACAAGTCAAACGAAAATTATTTTTTCCGTAATTTATTTGAAGTAAGGAATTTGATAACAAGTATGCTTAAAAGGTTTTGGTGTTATTTAATAAGAGTATCACCAAAACTATCATAGCTCCTTCTAGGATCATGTAAACTCCCGTATCACAGATTTATAATCTAGGATCAAGTAATTTTTACGAAAACTTCATAAAGATTGCACTAGTGGTAATGAATCGAACGATGATGAAGTAACGTTTAAAGTGTAAGTAGTTCAGAATATATGATGAAGCATTTGTAATGGGTGTAACGTAGTTGTTTAGGTATGTATAAACGTCTACAGGATACTCTCCTGTGTCTGTCGTAAAGTAACCAATCTCTAACCTTGGTAGCGCCCACGAATGGATTTAAAAACGCATCCAAGAGGCCGAAAGGGTGCCAATTATCTCATGATAACGGATTGTATGTGGGGGTGAAGAATACCTAGGTGATAGAATATATAGATTGTATATACTTAATATTTTGGTAAAGAGTTAAGTTTAAGGAGTAAACGACATACGGGATATTGTCCAATAGCCGTCTTAGAGTAACCAATCCCTTACTTGGTAAAGCCCAAAAGTGGTGATGGCCACTAGTTGGTTTTAAAAACTACATCCAAGCAGTGAAAGGGTGCCAATTACCAGTGGGTAATGGAATGTGTGTGGGGGTGTAGTATAAGATGGTGTAAGAGGAGTAAGGGTTGAGATGGATGAGGATGTATGATGGAAATAGTTACCAAATATAATCGCCTTGTGGAAGTTTGTTTTTTGAATTTTGAAAACTTGCAGAATGTCTGAAAATGATTTAAGGGGTGGGTTAGTAAAAACTGGGCGCCAGTCTGTAACGTTACATTTTACAGGGGGAGCCTGTGAAATGTGAGGTCACATATTAGCACTCACCTACCTAGGAGGGGAATGCGTGCTAAAAGGGAAAAGGACAAATAAATAGTATTAAGATTTAATGATTACACAACTTATAGAAGAACGGCTGATGAATGAAAAGGATGAGTGGACGTGAGATGGAAATGAAGTCTTCGTTGAGGAACCGGAGGACTGGAGGGTCCGTTGAAGAACCGGAGGACTGGAGGGTCGTCACTCTTCAGAGGGCTGGAGAGGATGGGCCGAGGAACGTCTTCATCCCAGGCTCGTTCAGCCCAGGCATCAAGGTGTCCTTTAAATGCGGCAAGGAAAGAGGCCGACTTATCAGGTACCGAGGAGGTAAACTTAGAAACGTCCTCTAAGTCTACTCTTAATATAGGAGAGAGGGCGACTTCTCTGGTTCCCAGGAGGTAAACTGTCCTCTCAGTCACTCTTAAGGAACTTTTTCCGACTTGTTGCTGATCTCAGCTCCAAACGTAGACTGACCATTTTTTTACGACGGCTCTCATATGAAGGCTCGCTGTTATTTTGAATTTGAATATGAGAAGTGTTTCTAGAATTTGATGGAAAAGAAAAATGGACTTTAAGAAGGTCTGATGACAATTTCATATGCGACCTAAAACTCCTAGCTAACTTCAGAATAGAATTAAAAAGAAAACTAGGCTTGTCCAACTGACATAATGACATAATACAAGAAATGTAAACAAAGCATTGAAGATAGTTAATTTGCAGAAAAAAAAATACAACCGACTTCCAAAAAAAATCACTACAAAGTAAAAAATAACTTTAATTTCGGAAGTCGGTGTCAAAATACGAAGAAACTAACAAAAACACCGACTTCCGAAATTAAAGTTATTTTTTACTTTGTAGTGATTTTTTTTGGAAGTCGTTTGTATTTTTTTGTAAAAAGTTTTTTTATTTTTTACTTTTTAGTGGTGCCCCACACCTAACAACACCACTGCAAAATCGCAGAAAAGCAAAATACGCATTTTCGATTATCAAAGAATCATCTAAATAGTCAAATTCCAGCTATTTCGATTTAAAATCCAAAGTTCGCAACCGATTTTGATATAATTTAAATGGGACCAATCTGCAAGTATATCCTTTCAGATAAAACAAAAAATTTTCAAATCGGTTCATAATTCTCGGACTTATGAGGTAACAAACATAACAACCGAATTGATAACCTCCTCCTTTTTGGGAAGTCGGTTAAAAACTTGGAAAATACAAGTTAAAAAGATCCTAGGAATCAAGTTATGGCTATGCAGCTATGTATTAATTTATCTAGAAAGTAAGAGAGCGTAAGTACAAACAATAAGACACACACTACAATGGTTATTGATTCGTTGGATTTGTCTCCGACCCGAATAGCAGAATACATCTTAAAAACAATGAAAACTCGATATGTGCAATGAATACTTAATTGACGGGAGCGAAGCCGCGGGGGACAGCTAGTAATAAGTAATAAATTCTCTATAATATTGTTGTATTTGTCATGATTTTATACATTTCAAACCAATCATTGTGCTAGCTACGCACAATGATTGAGTGATTGAGAAAGTGGGATTCTCTTACGGAGTCTGTGTTTCCTGATAAGAAAGAAGGAGAAAAAAATATTTATTCACACAAAAACAGACGCCCAGAAATGGTTGTACAAAAAGATGTGTACATGTCGATATAAACAATCTCAAACAGCAAATATGCGTAACTATCACGAGAAAAGGCTCACACTCAGCATTAAGCCGAGTTACATGTACCTACGAGGGCACGAATTCACGGCGCTACTGGTTTTCAATCGTAAGCCGATGCTTCTCAGTGCAATAAATAAAACATTTGTTTTTTCGTTCCTCCAAGGCACAGAACAATAATATTCAACACGAGATCTGTTTTGGCATGGCGTAACCATAGCACACTGAATTTACAAAACAAATAAAATGAGTTAAAAACCAGGAAAAAGCGGTCAAGAGCGAGTTAGACTTGCGCACTGAAGGTTCTGTACATTTTGGCGAGGCCTATATCCGTCAGAGAATGTATTGGTGTATTGCAGTTTTAGATCAGCGCTATCTCTTGACCACTAGTGGAACTTTTGTAATTTTAGTTGATGATTTCTGAAAACGTGTACTGTTTACAGAAATTTCTTTATTTTTCTTGTAACTTTTACATAAGTTTGTACCATTTACAACAATTTCAGATTTTTCTCCAAGCTAACTTCGGAGAATGGTCAAAATATTTACATTTTTGTCAAACGTCTAAAAAGAACTGGCCAAGTGCAAATCGAACTCGCTTGCAAAGGATTCCGATTTTTAATTTTTTAATGTTATGTTATATTTATTGTTATTGAACCTCAAGCGGCGGAAATACAGGGTGTAAGGGACAGCCTTCCACAAATTAACAGGGTGCAATCAGCTCCTTATTTTGAATCATATTCCAGTGGAAATTTCCTCAGGATTTTTTTATTTTTTTTCGATTTATCATTTTTTTTGCTTTATTTCAATGTAAAGTTACATTATCTGTATGCAGAACTCCATTATTGTAAATAACACAGCTGAAATGAAAAAATAAAAAATAAAAAAAAATCTCATGAACGATGCATGAAATCAGCTGTTAAAACGTAGCGCGGGCGCAGCTATCCTTTCGAAAGCTCGCTGCGCTGCCGTTCGCTGCGTGCGTTTTGCAGAGGTAGCGGTACATTGCGAGTGAGGTAATTAAACAAATCAGTTTTATTGGATTCCCATAAAGTTCCTGAAATAATTTCATGTCCCGGTCAACTTAGTACGATATACTGAAATCACCCTATCAGTTTGAGGAGGGCTGTCCCTTACACCCGTTATAGTAACCTCGTTGGAAATTATATTTTCGAGCCGTTTGGGGTTGAAACTCTCGGGTCGTGGGGTCCGAGTGCTCATAACTTGTTTAAAGATATATCAAGACGCTTAGTTGACACTTCGCGTGACCCAAGGGCTGGCTTTTACCTCGGCCAAAGGATAAGCATTGCCATATAACGTGGCAATGCTGCCAGCCTTTTGGGCTCATTACCAGTGGCTAGCGATGCGAACGACTTTTTCGACGCCATATGTTAGTTTTAGTTAGTTGAGTTTTTTTTTTTATTTAATTTAATTGTTATATTTTAGAGTCTTTAGTATTAAATATAGACTCACAAGTTTTCCGTTATCTTTGGGTATAGAACTATTATTATTGTGTCTCCGGAAAATGGCTGACTCCGTTAGATTGTAATAAATCTTGATTATATTGTAATTTCTCGATATGAAAATATTGGAAATAGAACATAAACCCAATAAACAAAACGCATCAATGCATTGCCGTGTTTCGTTATTCTACGAGCGATCCGCGCGCCTCTAGTGTTCATAAAACTGTACTATTTATCTGTCAGCTGATGTCGTTCTATACTTGTATCTTGTAACGTTTTTCCTAATATAAATCTGTTAATTACTTTAAATCTAGTTTTTCTTTACAATAGGTTATGGGCCCAGCACGCTTCCATGTAATCAGGATACAACTTATGAACCTAGCACTGAATGCTCATTTGAATCTCCAGACCGATTTATAAATCTGAGACCACGTAGAAGGCAGCCTGATTTGGAAGATGAAGAAAATGTACATGCTGCATGTTTGGCTCTTAGTCAGGATCCTGTGACAATTGAGGAAGCAATGTCCTGCTCAGAATCCAGTCATTGGAAGAAAGCCACGGAAGAAGAGTATAAGTCATTATTGAAAAATGACACTTGGCTTTTACGTGACTCACCGACTGGGAAGAAGGCTATACCTTGCAAATGGGTTTCTAAGACAAAAAGAGATGAGAAAGGAAACATAGCAAAATATAAGGCGAGATAAGTAATTAAATGATGCGCTCAGAAGAAAGGAATGGATTACAATGAAGTATATTCACCGGTAATCAGATATTCATCCCTCCGCTACTTGTTCGCATTGGCAGTAAAATATAATTTGGATATTGATCAAATGGATGCTGTGTCTGCCTTTCTACAGGGTGATGTAGAAGAAAATATTTATATGAAACAGCCCCCAAGCTTTGAAAATAATAATACACAAGTGTGTTTATTGAAAAAGTCACTTTATGGATTAAAGCAAGCCAGTAGACTTTGGAACAAGAAATAAGATAACAAATTGAAAGAAATTGGTTTGACACAGTCATTGCTTGATCCCTGTATTTATTACAGAATAGAAAAAGAAAACATAACTTTTTCCCCCGGACCGCCTCAAGGTGTAGACGTGCCCACAACCCATTTTTAACAGTTAATATAAAATAAAATTCAATTTCAAATTAATTTAATTCGCACAAGAAAATAGGAGTGCATCAAGTTAGAGGAGGTATGCTACAAAGAATAGGCACACCCGTGCGTGAGCGCCGAAGAATCAAACGACAGCGCGTGCTTATGGTCCCCTGGTACCTCAACTGATTCGTCTAATTCAAGGTACTGTGACTCACCATTACATTAGCTAACGACGGGCGTGCGCGCACGAAAGAGATAGAAGTAAAAAGCTGAGCTACGCCCCAGTACAAACGGCACTAAGCGTATGACGGCAGCTGACGTATGTGACAAACTTCTACAGTTTTATTATCTCCTAGTGCCACATCGTGCTTTTTTGACGCGCAAAAGACTCTGAATATTATAAATCTCGCCTCAGTACATATTTGAGATTCTTATTGTGTCCGCATGCGCCGCTAACTGATATATAGAATTGCGATAAATGTGTCCACTCCTACATTTTATTATCTCCTAGTACCGGAATGAGCTACACAAAACAAGAAAAGGATTCAGAGTACAATAACTAAGCAGATGACGACAACTGGCGTATTTGATAAACTTCTATAGTTTATTATTTCCTACTACCTCACCGTGCTACTAATATCTTTGACGTTCAAGAAGAAGGACTCGGAATAATATAAAACTTGCCTAAACACAAAACCATACTCCTACACTTTATTATTTCCTGGTACCGGGCTGAGCTACACAAAGCAACAAAGGATTCAGAGATAACTATAAATTCTTGAGGCTGACACAACCAACTATTACACCGCATACCGTTATTATACTCTGGTACTGGAAATGGAGCATTCACTTAACAAGTCATTATCTGAGTAAAACATCGCCATGTGTGCTGACACTCCACATACTCCACCCAACTTTGTCTCACAACGGAACAAGTGACCGCGAGAGCACGACTACGAGTCTGACTTTAGCGACTTCAAAGAAGTCAAAACACTCATATCATCGTTGATCACGAAACAAAGTGAGGAAATAAAAAAATCTCGTCTACATTATTAGAAATTAGGACTACAAATACTAGTATAGAAAGCTCTATGGCCTTTCTCACCTCTCAAAATGAAGAGCTAAGGAAGAAGATTGAGGTAATTGAAATAAAGGCTAAGAAGGATGAGGAGTACATAATCCTACTGGAAGATAAAATCGAGGATCTTCAGCGGGGAAGCCGTAAAACCACGATAGAGGTAAAAAACGCACCAAAAATCGAAAACGAAACGAGAAGTGACTTAATAAAAATGGTTGCAAATTTGTCAAATGAAACTAAATGCCCTGTCAAACAAAACGAAATCAAAGACATTTTCCGAATCCCAAACAAACGCAGCGACGTGAAAAACGGACCGATCGTCGTCGAACTAACATCATCTATTAAAAAGTGACTTTTTGAAATCGACCCGCACGTACAACAGAGGAAACAAAGATAAATTATGCGCAAAACATCTAGGCTTCACTACTAATGAATACACCCCAATCTACGTATGCGAGCAGCTAACCACCAAGGGGGCGCGCTTATACTTTCTCGCCCGCGATCTAGTTATATCCAAAGCCTACAAATACTGCTGGACTTCCTTTGGCCAAGTCTGCGTCAAAAAAGATGACGTCTCGCCAAAAATAATAATAAAGAGCGAAATGCAAGTTACTAAGCTCATGCAGCAAATATGACTAGTCTTAATTGTTCACTACGCCACATGTATTAAATATAAGCATAGTGGTCTCTCTTACTGTTATTTTTTAAATTCTATTAGCTCTAAGGTTACTACTAATATGTTAAAATTAATTATCATTGTAATTTTACTAATTAGATTAAGGAGTACAAAGTCTGTAATTATAACGCACACGCACACAATCAAAACATACACTTTTAAACCTTTCATACATATCATGGCAAACATATTATGCATAAAAACACATACACTCAAAACCCTAAAAGACTACAATTTGTTTTACCTAAGCCCTGTTAGAGAAAGTTATGGATAGAACGCTGGAAACCATTACTGAAATAGATAACATAGAATTAGCCCAAGTATCAAACTTTTCCTTTCGCAATTTTAGTACGACTGTAAAGTCTAAAAACTCCGATTTTACGATTATCTCACAAAATATAAGAAGTATCTATCTAAATTTTAATGATTTACAGCTGAACCTAGCCGATCTAAATTTTGCAGAAAATAATGATTTTGGAGAGGCTGTTGCGGAAGAAAGTTCTAACGAAAGTGCTACGTATGCCCAGTCAAAAAGATCGCAAAACGCAATATATTTGTGAGACTTGTAAGAGTTACTGATGTCTGGATCATGCAAATTTCCAATGTGCAATTTGCTTTCGAAACAGAACTCTGGAAAATGTTGTTGGAAGTGATGAAGACTGAATATTCTTTAGTTATTTATAAGAACATAAAAGTGCCTTACATGTTATTATAGTCTGATTAAGATCTCTTTAGTTTTTAATAAGTAAAGTGTGTTATAATAATAACTTAGTTTAAAAACTGTTTTAAAAACACTGTCAATGTTTAATTGAAAAAATTATAATATTGAAAAAATATTACAAATCAACAACTTTTAGTTGTTGATTTGTAATATTTTTTTATTTAATTTCCTAACATATACCTCTAGTTAATATATATAATATTTAATAACTTATTTATCAGTAAATATTCGAGAAATTACAAGTTAAAAATCCGGGTCTGATAAACCCACCAGGCATACCGTGTAACTTTCTGCCTCCAATAAATGGCAATAATTTAACGGGGTTAATCGTGAAAATATGGGTACCACAATTCTCAATTTTGGGTCCATTCTTGTTTCTAGTTTATATAAATAATTTGCCCTATATTTTAGGAACTAAGCTCAAACTGGTGTTGTTTGCTGACGATACATCTTTGATTTTTAACGTAAATATACTTACATAATTGGTTCACTGCTAATAATTTAGTATTAAATAAGTCAAAAACGAAGTGCATTCAATTCACTTCACCAAATGTCACTAATCATAATTGACATTGAACTAGGAGAAACTAGAATTCGTCGAAGAAACAGTTTGCCTGGTGATTAAGTTAGAATCAAGGCTATGGTGTTGTAATGAGGTTTTCATTTAACTTCTCTTGCAGGAAGGCTAAGTTAAGCAGCATAATTATGCCATTTAGAAAATTCGCCAGATTACAGACGTTAAAACTGCGAGACTAGTCTATTTTAGTTACTTTCACAGTATAATGTCTTACGGTATTTTATTATGCAGACGAGCTGTTGAAATCGAGTCTATTTTCATTTTGCAGAAAAGAGCCATCAGAGCCATTTACCATCTTCACCGGCAAGACTCACTAAGGGAACTGTTTAAAGAAATTAACATCATGACGGTCCCTTGTCAAAATAACATGAACATTAGAAGTAATCCACATCTTTTCAGTAAACTAGGCGACAGATGTTAACTATGTCACTAGAAATAGGAATCAGTTAGTTCAACCAGGTTTCAGACTTTCTAAAGTAGCAACATCTTTCATGGGATACTGTTTACAATTTTATACCAAAATACCGCCACATAAACTAGAACTAAATGAGACGAAATTTTAAAAACTGTTTAAAACGCACACTATACAAACAAGCATATTATAAACTAGGGGAGTATATTGACGACAAAAATGCTTGGCTCAATGATGGTCCGCTCTATAGTGACTAAAGTGCCCGAACTTTGATGAAGATGTGAAAAACATTGTTGGAACTGCAGAAGATTGTAAGATTACCTTTGCATTGTAAAGACTCATTCAACGAATGTAACCATGATTTTGTAAACACTAACAACTGGTTTAAAAGAGTGTCCATGGAGTTTCTTGCACGTTCTTCTCCATAGGATCTACTCTTTGGAACGTGCAACTGCCGCTCTGAACATAGGGTCGGGGAGTGTGTTTTGTTGCAGAACAATTTGCTGTTCTTGTCGCTAGCGCGGCATAATAAGCTTCTTCTATTTGTCTGACTGACCTTGACTATTCAAAAGTGCTTGTAAACTGGTCTATAATTTTAATTTTAATTTTTATCCCACCCGCCAGATGGCGGTCGTTAAATCATGTCAGAGGCTCTTGAGGCGGTTAAGAAACTCTGACACTAGGGTGTGGGTCGTTAGACCCTTCCACCCATACGATACCAAGAAGAAGAATACGTGTTTATATTCTTTGCCTTGCCACGATTGACTGGACTAATCTGGACTGGATCGACCAGTTGGCCATCCCTTGTATAGAAGTATAGATTCGATAACTAAAAAATAATTAATTACCTCCTTCAAAGTGGTAGATTCAATGTTCACGACTGTAGTGTCTGGAGATGCTTCAGGATATCTTCTAAATACGATTAAATTCCGAGATCTGTGAACACAATTTTCGTTGTCTTTTTTTTTTGTCTGTCAAGAAAATGTAATTTTTTACAAAGCGTTGTGGCCGATTTTTTAAGTTTCAAGATTGATTGGAAAAATTTGACAGTTTCGGGTAGCTGTGTGCTGTGGAGACTGTACAACAGCGGGTCTATACTGTTGATATCTCGCCGTGTCCATTAAGATGGAGTGAACGACAAGTGTGCTGTCATTTCATCTTGTTTGTTCAGCTCACTTCACCCACTTTGTGATGTATACAGAATCGCACTGCTGATGATACAATGAACCTACTAATTACATTAATTATTGATCTTTAACTAACTTTGATATTACATGTCGCAGTAGCTGAAATGTGGAATTTCGGTCTTTATTTCCTGAAGCTACGTCTGAAGTTTTATTTTTTCTCGATTCTTGCTTCAAACCTGTGTCTAGTTCATTTTTAGGCTGAAAACCTGCAACCAACAATTTAATCACTTTAAGAAAATTTTAATCATGGTCAACATTCGCCCAGCCTTTGCCTATGTTGGGCTAAGTTTCAAGTCAAAGTTTTTTTTAAATTGATATATTTAATCAGTATCACTTTGCTTGGCACGAGAAAACTCAGGACGATGGGTGGTCCTTAGTGTTGACCAAACCTACCTCTCCGAAGGATATTCGCCTCTCTTTCGCAGAGACAAGTGTCGGTTTCTTTGTGGCCTCTTGGGCAGCCACAACGTTCAGTGTAGCCTTCTCCTGGTATCGGAGGGACAACATTATACACTGGCTGATTTCGTTTTGGTGTGTCAGAGAAATTGCAGATTACTTGAACAATCTGAAATTATGTTTATTTTTAAACACGAGCCGTAATTATTTGTTTGTTTATATTTAAATGAGATCAAAAATATTTCAAATCAGTTTAATTTTGTACCGAAATTTGGGGAATTATTTTAATCATATGTGTAAGTTGCGGACGTCTAAATGAATAGGCAGTACTAATACGAAAAGATCAAAATTAAAATTTTCAATTTTATTTACCCGTAAATTTCATGTACTACCCTTTTTTTTTATTCAAAACGGGGAAACTCTTGGCCCAAATCTCACCTGATGGAAAGTGATGATTAGGCCGAAGATGGAAGCGAGTTTCACCCGGAATCCTCTAACATAGAGGAACTGGCTATCATATCTCTAATTGCCGGAACACAACAATGCTGTTAACATTGTTGTTATGGCGACAGACTTAGACATGAACCTCTTCGTGTAAACGGTTTTTCATTGACCGAATGAGTTTCCCGACAGAATCCTGTAGGATTACTGCTACTTTTTGACTAACGCAGTTTTCAGGTTTATCGAGCCGGAGCTAGACATCTTCTTCGTACCCACATCTTTTTAGATTTTTCCACATACGTTAAATCGGATTTAAGTCACGACTGAGGGCTGACGGTTAGATTGACTTACGACCTTCTATTTTCCAGCAGTAGTCAACAATCGGTTGTGGTTTATCAATCAATCAATCAATTTATTTATTCAGACAATTACGTAGTCCATTAATTTGTTAGTAACAAAATCTTACAAACTAAGTTAGTAGGTCCACATTACAAAAAAAAAGGGTGTCATGAACTCTGACTGTCATGAGTCTCAGTCGAGTTCAGCGCAGGCTGTATCACTATCCGACCAGAACCCGAACAAAAGCCTTCATGACTGCCGAGTCATATCTCTCAGCAATAACTTGCAGGATACTGTTAGTGTTGTCCCGCACTCTGCTCAGTAGGGAGGCGGTACGCTTGCACATTATTGCCTGCAAGCCATCAACACGAGCCTCCACAAACATATCTGAAGCATTGCAAAACCGGGGCAGCCCTAGCAGCATCCTGAATCCATTATTATACTGGACGCGCAAGGCATTGATCGACCTTTGAGTATAGCTGACCCACAGGCAACTCGTGTAAAAAGTTTGGCAGTAGGCTTTAAAAAGTGTAACCTTCACCTGTTTACTGCAGCGAGCGAACCTGCGTGCCAGCATATTACTTTTTACCGCCAATGCCCTGCGCTCCCTTTCAATGTCAACTTGGTCATCAAGATCCTCAGTGACATAGTGCCTTAGGTATTTGAAAATGAAAAAAAATGAAAAAATGAAAAAATGTTTATTAGATTTAACAAGTTTTCTTACATTACTAGGTAGTGATTGGAGCCTCCTTTTAAGCTAATAAAGCCTGTATTAGGAGACTCCGCTCTTCCATACATTGTTGGTATTAACTAAAAACTTGTTTAAATTAATAAAATAACAAAAACATTAAAAAATATAATGGAATCTAATCAACGAAAACAGTTCATTCAGAGTGTTGTGTTTGTATGTGTGGAATGTGTGTGTGTGTGTGTGTGTGTGTGTGTGTGTGTGTGTGTGTGTGTTATGTGTGTGGGTAAGAGTACCTATATCATGAGCGAATGAGATTGAGTCTTAGGATACTGTTATCATAAATATATTTAAAACAATAACGCCTCTGTTTCCTCATAATTAAGTGGTTTAATCCATTCAGCCAATATTTTTTTACATTCATTTAGTTTTTTATTGTATACATAAGTTACCCTATTACATTTGTTGTAAAACTGAGCAGACCGTTTTTTAAATTGGTTGCTAGCAAATTTAGTTTTAGTTTGAGGAACTTCTGCTACTAAGTCTTTTCTTCTTTTTAAATTTAAACTAGGGTCATAAGGAAGGGATTTGTGTATTTTAATTATAGTTCTAATGATGTATAATTTTCTCACAGATAATAAGTTGCTAATTTGATAGAGGTGTTGAGTAGAAAATCTCATGTTTTTAAAATACATCAGCTTAATTAGAGCACGTTGTCCCCGCTCGAGGTCAATGAATTTTGGTTTTGCTGCACCACCCCAAATGGGGATACAGTACGTCAAAACAGATTGAACCAAAGCTATGTAGATTTCATTAAGGAGGTGTCTCGGGTTACTCTTATTAGTAGGTACAACTTTTGGAACAATATGCCTTAGTGTCTTAAAAATCCAGCTTAGTTTTCTAATCCTGCTATTGACCTGTTCAAGGTGGGGATACCAGGATAAGTTTTGATCGACCACAACACCTAGATATTTTGTTTGTGTTACCTTGTCTAATGTTGGGCATGAGCAATTACTTGAGTCATCACAGGTGTGTACTCTCAAATTAAGTTCTGTGCTAGGCTGGGAACGATTGGATATACTAAAGCAGATATAATTGGTTTTAGCTGTGTTAAAAGTCAATAAGTTATCTTTGAGCCATCTAGCTACTTGGGTCATTCCAGCCTCAGCACTCACAGCAACATCATGCCATGACTTCCCAGTGAAAACGACAGCGGTGTCATCAGCATAGGAAAATACTGTAGCATTGTTGATCCTGAGGTTGCAGAGGTTATTAATGTACAGGAGAAACAATGTAGGACCCAAAACGCTTCCCTGGGGGATACCAAATGTGATATCAGCATCGCGACTCACGAATGCTCCTACCTTGACTCGTTGCTTTCGGTTCGACAGGTAGTCTTTTGCGAATTTAAGCGGTATTCCTCTTATTCCCGCCGCTTCCAATTTGTTTATCAGGATGGGAATAGAGACGGTGTCGAAAGCCTTTTTTAGGTCTAGAAATACAGTTAGACACCTGCTACCATTATCCAAATTATCAGCTATTAGAGTGCTAAGCGCTGTAACTGCATCCTCTGTTGAAATTCCTTGCCTAAATCCAAATTGTTTGCTGCTAAGAATATTAAATTGTTTAAAATATCGAATAAGTCTATCATTAAATATTTTTCCTATTATTTTGGATATAGCTGGCAAAATGGATATAGGCCTGTAATTATTGACATCGTCCCTATCCCCGCCCTTGTGAACTGGAATGATGATAGATTGTTTGAGCGGCGTAGGAAAGACACCTCTCGCAAAACAAAGATTGATCAAATGAGTCAAAATAGGAACAATTTCCTGGCCTACGTGTTTCAAAAATCTGGTGGACACCTCATCCCAACCGGGTGCGCTATCAGATTTAAGGTTCATCAGAATCTTACTCACTTCGTGGGTATCCGTATCTAAAAGCACAAATGAGTTTGCTTGAGACGGCAGTTTGTCTGCTATAGGAGTGCTGGGTTTAGGTATTGAGGGTTGAACATTCTTGGCCAAATCTTTGCCAATGTTTGCAAAATAATCATTGATATAGTTCACTGACTCAGCTGGACTTGATTTAAGGTGCAGAAGTTCAGTATCCTGACTTTTATTGTTATTATTGGTGTAAGTCATAGTTTTGATATTTTTCCATAATACTTTATTGTTTGAGACTGATTTAGCAAGTAGGTCCCTTTCAAATTTTCTTTTTAGTTTTTTAATTAACTTGTTACAGTAGTTGCGGTATCGTCGGTAGGTTATTTTTAGAACATCATTAAAGGGGTCACTACGGGTTTTCTTTTGCAGTTTGTTGCGATTTTTAATGCATCTCAATATGCCAGGGCTTATCCACGGTTTAATGGTGCGCTTGCTGTTAGGGATTGTTTTGATAACCGTACTATTATTTAAAGACTCGGTAAGTTTATGTATTAGCAAGTCAATTAATTGGTCTGGGTCATCACAGAACAGTAACTCTGCTAATTTATTTTCTTTAAGGTTTTCTAGGGCCTGTTCAAAATCAACTGAGGAGGTAGTTTTGTTAGCAATTTGTTTAGTTTTTAATTTCGATAATAACAAAAACGTAGTAAAGTGGTCAGTTATAGTTGTATGGAGGATGGCAATAAATGCTGAAACTTTTTTTTTATTAATTTTAATCATAAAGTGGTCTAAACAGCTCAGTTCACGTGTAGGCAGAGAATGACCAGAAAGTACGCCGTAAAGTGATAACATATTCAGATAATTTACTCTGTTTTTATATTCGTGAGTCGGCTCATTGTCTTTAGATTTGAGGTTAATGTAATGTCCCCCGCTATTACTATGTTTTGTTGAGAGCTTTTTAAATTATTGAGATGTGTACTAAGAGAGTCCAAAAAACAATCTGTTTATGTTGGATGGTAAACGGTAAATACCAAGAATAATATTATTTTGAATGTCCAACTGAAGACGGGATGCTTGAGCCAGGCTTATTTCCTTTACTTTTGGTTTTAGTGTTTTTTTTATATAAACAACCACTCTATCATTCTGATTTAACTGGCGTGTGGTTTGAAATGACAAGTAATTGCTGATTTGGGGAATTGGTTTTTGGGATCGTAACCTGCACTCGGTTAGAATAATTATGTCCGTTTCAAATTTGAGAGTTGACAGCAAGAGTTCGAAGTCATTAAAATTGCAGAATATGCTTCTTATATTTTGCGAAATAATGGTCAAGTCATTTTTTGTCACATTTATTATATGATTATGTAACTCAGCACAAGTACATTGGTATGAACGTGCGACTTCAATATTATCTATCTCAGTGAGAGTTTGTAGGGTATTATCCATTAGATGCATTTAAATATTGAATAGAAGTCTCTGCAGAATATGTGTTTAATAAGTTACTTACAAGTTTATTGATACCAATGCAATACTCTGTAGGGTGATTGTCAAGCGGTGAAGAATATTGTATTGTTATGATTTTTGTAGAAGATGCACAGCAATGAATAGGTATGAATGGTATCTTTTCTTGTATGAGAGAACCATGAGCGCCCGTGTTGGGAACAGGACTAAATAAAGAGTAAGGTAAAGAGTAGTAAATTAATATGTAGTTTATATAGAATGTAGAATAAATTAATTGATTGATTATACTTGTTACATTTGATTCTATGAGGCAAACGCTAGGGTTTCTGCTAGATTTAGCACCTGCTAAAGAGTTACAATTGAAGTAGTGAATTTGTATTATTTTTTTAGGGGCCGTGCAAAAACTAAGAACTTTAGTTATCGACAGCGTGTTTTTGTATGTGTCAAAGTGATAAGAGTTTGTGTTATCATTACAAAATAAAAAGATTGGTAACAAGTTATAGGAGATTATTATTATTGTAGACGGCGTGCGGCTAAATATGTGACTAGGTTTAAGACATATGTTAGTGTGAGTGTGTGAATAGTGAGTGACTGAATGTGAATGTACATATGAATGATAGTTTGATAACAGAAGGCAAATTATGAAATTATCCACATATTTGAATACATTTATCGAAAAACATTGTAAACAGTAAACAGTAGGCAAAGTTGTTGTGATGAGAAAATTAAAATAATAAAGTGACGCATCATGTAGGATAAAAACTAAATAATGTTGATTACTACACACCATTAGTCAATCGCCCTGGATAAGTTTATGTACTTGCTCTTCATTTCTAATAAGAATAGTAGATGAGAGTTCATCCTTTTTCACATAGACCTTCCCGTATGCAGTCCAGCAGAACTTATATGCTCCTGATTTAATCAAGCCCCGTGCCAGAAAATGAAGGCGAGACCCCTTGGCAGTTAGATGCTCGGATAAAAATATGGGGGTGTCTTCTTGTGATTGAAATCCTAATAGTTTACAGCTCAGTCTAGCCTTGTGTTTTATATAGTAAGCTCTGCCCATTTTCAATAAATCAGACTTCAGAATGGTTGAACCAGTTTCCACAATTATTGGCTGATTGAGACTTTCACTATTTTTCCCACGGAGTCTGTAGATGTCTTTGATGTCAGATTTGGTGATGGTACAGTCAATATTGCGTGAAAGTCGGATCACCATATCAATGAGGTCATCCTTGGATTCAGCGTTACTTTTAGGAACATTCTTGATAACGAAGTTGGTTTTCCTACTTCCAATCTGAATTTCTTCCAGTTTGCTTTCCAATAATGTTATATACTTTTTGTCTTCTTTATTCTTATTTTCTAACTGAGCAATTTTTTTGTTAAGCTCCTCGTTTTGGGAGGTAAGATAAGTAATCGAGCTTTCAATTTTGATGTTGGTTTGCTGAATTTCTGTTAAAGCGGACGTCATTTGTTGTATCTCGTTACTTTGTTTATTTAGAAAAAGTGACATCATTTCTTTGATTTCTTTTTTAAAATCTTCCAGTTGCTCATGTAGGGATATATCCTCACGGCTTCTTTTAGTACGTTGGAAAACATAGTTAGGAGGCGTCTTGTGCATCAAATTAATCTCAGTCTCTGAAGCCGACTTCTCTATCGGCGAGCCCATTGCTACTAGGATAACAGACTCAATAAAGAGGAACAAGTAGCGACTATTATGGCTCCTTGTACGCAATCTGTCAGCAGTGTCTTCATCACCAATCAGCACGGATCGTCGGCAGTATGTGGCTACAATTGGGTGACAGCGTCGCTAATGAGGGGGCGGAGTCAGTAAAGGACCGCCAATTGTTCGGCCTTGGGGCTTAACCTTGTCGCACGCGCCGATTTTATCAACTAATAAGAATTCTAACTTGTCCTTGCGGGTGGAGCTTTTGCAGTGGAGCCACTCCACGTACTAGGCGCTCAGTATTTAGCAGATTCACAGTGTCAGTTCACGTTTTATAAGATACTTCTTCTGATTTTATGCACTCCTATTATTTTAGATGAATTAAATTTAGTAAAATTATAAAAAAAAAATGATTTTAAACAAGCAAATACAGAGCTGTGGACACGTTAGCACCTTACGGTGGTCCGGGGGAAGAGGGAATTTTGAACTTGAACTGATAAACCTGTTTAAACTCAACGCCATTCAGTCTAACCGCGAGTACACTAGGTGGACACTTGCCAGAGGCCCTGAAGACCGAGATTTCACTCTTTTTGCAGTTGTATAACAGTCCATGTTTATGTGCATACTTTTCACAGACCATTAACAACTGCCGTATTGCACTGACAGCTGGGCTCAGCAGCACCATGTCATCCGCATAGCTAATATTATTCATACAAACATTGTCAATTGAGCAACCAACATGTGTGCTGCTGAGCTCAGCCAGCAGGTCGTTAATGTACAGGTTGAAGAGCTTAGGAGAGGTCAAACCACCTTGCCTCGTCCCACACTTCAACCTGTACACGTCGGAAAGACTGTCTGCCTATCTGACACAATTGGTCTGATTAGCATACCAGTATTGGAAAATTCATTGCACCTGTGCGTGCATGCCCGTTCTCTTAAGCTTTTTCCAGAGCAAGTCCACAGCAGTTATAATTTCGTAATAACAATATGAGCTCAGATATCCCAACGGTTTAGCGCCCTCAGAGAGAAGTGTGATCCAGTGTGCCGTAAGTTCAAATCCCACGCACTACCAGACTTTTTGTATGTTCTTATTCACATTGCAATAAGTTAGAAAGGTAGATCACAAAAAAAATACAAAATAAGAATTTAGATTTCTGCGAGGTAGACATCAGTTATTTATAATTATTATTATTTAACTTGAACCAAATGAACTGTCGGTTGGTTGTAGTTGTTGGTTAGTGACGTGTGGTGAGCAGTAGCGTAATTATTCTCAAAATGCAGGCAAACATTAGTATTGAAGTGAGGGCGACTATTATTGCGCTGCATAAAAGTGGTCTTAATAAAACTCAAATATCTGAAGAAACCGGACTGAATGTGAGTAAAATATTTATGTTTGAATTGTAACTTTATAAATTAATCTTTTAATATTTTAACTAAAAATTTATACCTGACATTATTTGGTAGAATATGGCTTAATTCTTTTTATTATTTTTTGAATCCATCCATCACTTTATGAGGCTTAAAAGCGAAATATTAGTGTTTATTATTGGATTTATAAATACGCAGTGTTTTAATTTAAAATTATATTAAATAAATATGAGTATTACCGGTACCATTTATCTATAAAACTTCGAAAAAAACACGTTTATTGTATGGGGACCCCCCTTAATATTTAATTATTTTAAATTTTTAGTGTTTGTTGTTATAGCGGCTACGAAAATTCATCATTTGTAAAAATTTCAGCTTTCTAGCTATCACGGTTTATGAGATACAGCCTGGAGACAGACAGACAGACAGACAGCGGAGGCTTAGTAATAGGGTCCCGTTTTACCCTTTGGGTACGGAACCCTAAAAAATGAAGTCACTTTAGTATTTTGTTAAGTATAGCGACCTAATATTTTTATTTATTTTTTGTTTTAGAGAAATACTGTAAGTCTTTGGATAAAAAGATATGAAGAAGAGGGTAGCCTTGCTAGTCGAAAGAGAAGTGGAAGACCGACGCTTATTAGCAAAGCGCAGCGACGACATATATGGTGGACGAGTATGAAAAAAATGGTTTCACACCAACGAGACACTTTGCGGAATTATTCGACACCTCGTTGCAAACTGTTCGCCGTGCGCTCCACGCTGAAGGTGTGCATCACAGAAAACCTGCTAAAAAGCCTTACTTGACAGAGAAACATAAACAATTACGTTTCGCACGGGATTATTTAGATTTCGACTGGAATACCACCATATTTTCAGATGAAAAAACATTTGAATCCAGTCAAAAGGGCAGACTTCATTTATGGCGAAAGGATAACACTCGATGGTGTGATAAAAACGTAATCCCTAACACCGAATCAGGTCGTATTACAATTAATATGTGGGGGTGGATGAGTGCAGCAGGACCAGGAGAACTGGCTTTTATTCCTCCACGCGCAAACAGTTTGACTTATGCGGAAGTATTAGACTCCATCATGCTACCTACCGTGCGCAACATTTACCCTGCTGATGAGTTAGCACAATTTTCATTTGTCCAGGACAATTGTCCTATTCACCGGGCGAGTACTATGCGTGAGTGGTTTCACAATCACCCGGAGGTTATTGTTGTTCCATGGCCAGCGCGATCACCCGACCTCAATCCCATAGAAAATCTATGGGGCTTGATGGTGTAAAGGTGGGACTCACGGAGTGAGAGGTCCACCGAACAATTGAAAACCCATTGCATGGAGGTGTGGGAAAATTTAAGAGGGAGCGAAACATGCGTTAATATTGTTGGGTCCATGCGCAAACGGCTACTTGACTGCATTGAAAATAATGGGGGTTATACAAATTATTAAATAAATTAAAATATCCTTGTTTTAGTTTTAATAATCAGACGGTGTTACTAAATATTTAGTAGGTCATTTTAAAATATTAATAACTTAACGAAACACTAGACATATTAATTATGTTGTGTTGACTTTCGTTTAAAACAGCTATTTCTTTTAACTTGTGCCATCGCCTTTTCTTAAGAATGCAGTGAACATGCTACTAAGTTTGCTGACGATAGTCATGGTTTTATTTTGTGTTTTGTTTCTTCTACCTGCATTGTTGTAACATAAATTAATAGTTAGATTTATTTTTCTCATCTAATTGACGATTGTCTTAAGCTCTTGAGGTTTAGTTTCAATCTTCTTTTCGCCAAGAAAATGGTCAATTAAGCTATAACCTCAATACATTATTTATGACGTTACCTAAACATAACCAGTCTTACTACAAAAAAGTTAAACATCTGTTGAGCACGTGTTTGAAAAAAGTGTTACCACCAAACTGCGTTTTATGATTGTTTAGAGATAGACACGCTTTCAACACGGTTTTAATTTAAACACCCGAACAACCTTGTTTTGCAAGTGTCTAACCTCAAAATTTTGTGACAGAACCACTGTTATATAAGCTGTTAACTCGTGTAGAATGGATTTTCTAAATTCTGTAAACTTTATCGACAAATGATGTCGAATACATGGAAAATTTTCGTGACAATACTATAATCCGTGTGAGAATTAATCTGGAACAATATGACGACGAGCGATTACTAGGAGACAGTGGTTATGCGTGTACACCATACCTTTTTAAACCTGTGCTTAATCCGAGCAATGATAGAGAGGAGGCTTAGAATAGAGCCCATAATAGGGACCAGAAATACTATAGAAAGGTGATTCGGCTTATGGAAACAACGATTTAGGGGCCTATTGAGAGGAATGTTCATGAAACTAACAGTGAACGCAAATATTGCGATACATTCGCCAACCGTCGAGATCACAGACTCAGAGAGCTACAGTTAGGGGTGCAATAATAAGACAATGTTTCATTAATCAACATTTTAATTATCATAATCAACATAAGTACTTCTAATATAAACTTGTAGGTACTTATAATTTAAATTGATTGATTTTTATTATTCTTTGTTGAGTTTTTTTTTTAATAGCTACCTATATTTCTAATTGTTTTTTTCCCTTATCTAATAGATATTTAAATCTTCCATGTTTGATTTAATAATATATTTATTTTGCGTTAAACAGCACAAGTATTACAACAACACAACAAAAAACGAATTACGAAAAAAAAACTGTTAGTGAGTGACAGATAATGACAGTGACAGGCAATACGAGTGTCAAATTGACATTAGACAGCGTTCCGGTTGACATCATTGGACTTTACCGTTTTTGTTCTGTTTCTACACGGCTTTGCTCCAAAAAGTAAAATTGACGATTTAATTACATGAATTACCAAAAATACCATAACTTCATTTTATTGAAGTGTTAAAAACATTATATAAAATTAATCCATCACGAAAAAGTATGCAATTACTTGTAAGTTATCTGCATAGAATGGTACCTACAGATGAACGAATGATTTGATTTAATGTGATCGACGTTGTCTAGGAAGGCACGCATTAAACTTGGTTTTGTGGTAACGAAAATTAAACAGCTGCTAACCACGTGTTTAGCGCTTTGAACAGTGTTTAGCTAAACTCGTGTTAGACCACTGTTTAAATCCTTTTTTGTAGTAAGACGGAACATGTTTACCAAGTCAAAACCATTTTTCAATTTATATTATCAGTTTTCAATAAAACTGGTTGAATAGCAATACCTTTAATAACTAGCTATCGAAAGTTATATGTTGTATTATTAAAATATCCTTTCATTGTTATTATGAATGGTCTAAGTTGGTATATTTCCAACAAACAATGTTATCAACGGTTACAAGAGAACTTTTTTTATCTTGGTAACAATATAACGAATAAACATTTGTATTATCATTCAGCACGACTTTTTTATTTCTACCTTACAACATCGAAATGATGAATAAGATCACTACTAAATAGTTGCAAATTACGAATACGATATATAAATCATAATATTCGTAATTTGCAACTAATTAGTACAAAAAATAGAATATATAAAATACAATTGTAGTTTCAATAGTAGAAATATAAAAAAAAAAACTTATTTATGATATGGTATTTTTAATAACAGAAAAATCAGCTACAGACCATTAATTGGATTTGAACTCGGACTTCGTTGATTGCGAGTCTATTACCTAGCCCTGACGGCTACAAGCACATGAGTGACTAGAGCGAATTTTATCTTTCCAATGGTCGCCTCAGCTGTGACTGTGTAAGGCATGTTCTTAATGACACACTAACGCGCGTAGTGCGACGACAGTACATTAGTGTGTTTTATCTGTGGAATGTTGAGATACTCATACAAGCAACGAGTATTTAGTGTTGACGACAACGTGAAAATAGAAGGTCGTAAGTCAAACTATACGTCAAGCCAATTACTTTGAGAGATGCTTATCGACTTTTGTAGTCTGACTGTACCTACTGTCTAGACATTACAGCGGTGTGGCAGCGGGCATTATCGTGCTTAGCAGGAAATCTTCGCATAATAAACCCAGCATACAGAACCAGGCCCGGGTCAACGGCGTGTTCGGTACCACGCGCGCCACAACGAAATGTCAGCATAGTAGAGTAGGGGCAGTGTCTGCCAGGGTTGCAGAATTTGTTCGAAAGAGTCACCGCGGCCCTGGACCGCAATGGGTATTAGGAGGGACATGGATCTGTTTAGTCAGTAAAATCTGACACTTCCTTCGGCTCCACCCAGAGCGGGAGGAGAGTTAAAATCCTCATAGTAAGTCCTGTTATTTTATTTTGCCCGCGATTTCGTATGCGCGTATCTCGTTTTTCCCGGTCCGGCAGGAATTTTGTTCGCCTACGGAGTGTAGGGATGTTGCATGCCACGTTTCAGCTTGACCAGTAATTTTAGCTGTGCTTTGTCTGTCAGTCACTTACTCAGTAACGGAAGATTTTTATATTAGGATGTCACACAATTACAGTTTGAAAAACCTCTTTTTTGAATTTTCCAATTTGATCCCTAAAAGGACCGTATCACTAAAAAAATAATCATTTCTGTAAAGCGACCGTGTTTGGGCCACAGAACACTCCCTTCTACAGAGCGGAAGGGAATGTTAGACATTTTCCTCCTAATACTCATTGCGTTCTAGGGCCGCGATGACTCTTTCGAACAAATTACACAATCCTGGCAGGCACTGGCCCTAGAGGACCATGTCTACCTGCTGATATATCTTTTAGGCGCGCGTGGAACAAACGCCTCATACGTCGCAACGGGCTTTGCGCTTATCGGGCGGCGAGCCAAAATTTGTTCAATGTCTACGCCTAGGTTGGCCGCGAATATCCCTGCGTTTCCAACCGCCTGAGGCGTTTTTTTTTTGGTGGCTGGGGCGTAAGATTTGATGCTAGTATGCTTGGATTTGAATATATTTCTGATTCGAAGATGTGTCGACCAAAAAAAATCTCTCAACAAAAAATCATGTTACCTACCCAATAGAGCGATGATGACAGTTATATTCTATTATTTCTTTTCGTACTTTATAATCTGAGATAAAAATGATTAGCGCCGGAGCTAGGTTGATTACTTACAATGTTCTTGAATCAATAACATAGTTAGAAGAAAATGGCAGAGAATTCAATCTATAAATATAAAAAGGACTTACGTTCTTTATTGTTTCTTCATCACCATTTATATTTTTGACATAAGCAGAGACACCGCATCCAATATGTGTAACTCCTCCATAAATCAGATTTAGGTAATGTTTCAGGTTTACATCTGCAAGTCTTTCAAGAAAATTATAAAACTAACAATTTAAAATAACTTGCTAAGTGAGAGTTACACTCGTACAGCACACGAAAAGTTCCGTACCACTAACGAAATAAATCTATTTCATGTAAAAGGGGTAATTTAATTTTGTTTGTATGACTTTTTTGTTAGTTACGGCGACTATGAAAGTTGAAACTTTCTACCTATTACTTCATGAAACGGGTTCCATTGGTTACTCTTTGGGCACAGAACTTAAAAACCGGCCAAGTGCGAGTCGGACTCGCACTCCGAGGGTTCCGTACAAACCTGTAGGTATATATTTTATTATAAGCAAAAGTTGCGGTATACGATTTATGACGTACTAAAAAATACTACTTACTAGATCTCGTTCAAACCAATTTTTGCTGGTAGTTTACATGGTAATATACATTATATATATTTTTTTAGTTTTATCATTCTCTTATTTTAGAAGTAATAAGTACACTTCCAAAGTGTTAAAATGACACATTTTAACACTTTGGAAGTGTCTCTCTCGCAAACTATTCAGTTTAGAAAAAAATGATATTAGAAACCTCAATATCATTTTCGAAGACCTATCCATAGATACCGCCCAAGTCGTCCTGTTGAATAACCAAACAGTAAAGAGTTTTAATCCTATTTAAGCATGCGTAGTATTGATGGACGGAAGAAGAAGGTCAAAGAAATGATGGATGGATTGTGTGAGTATGTTAGTGAAAGCGCCTTGCTTTCCATTATTTCCAGTGTTTTGCTTTCTCTGGTCAATTTCTTTTATCCTTTACTATTATCTAAGTTTATTTATTTACACTTTATGTACAATAGTGACTCAACCTTACGGTTTGTAGTACGGAACCCTCCATATGCGAGTCCAAATCGCACTTGGCTGGTTTATAACATCCAAATTATCTCGGTAAAAAAAAAATACTTACTCGTCCAAAGATGGGTAATCCATAAAAATATTTTTTGACACATTTGTTTTAGACATTAATGAGGATCTTAAATATTTATCTATTGCAAATATCAGTTTCATTTCGTCCAAGCCCCATTCACTACGGCTTGATTGTAAGTCTCCCCAGTATGGATACTTGTATTGAATAATAGCAATATTCTGGCCGGGGTTCGGGAACCTTTCTGAAATATTATATGATACGGATGATGGCCATCTCAGGTAAAGTGACAATAGCCTCAGGATGGTTGGAAGTAGCCGGCCAAGAGTTGTTAAATGTCGAAGGATTGAAGTGGCCTTTAGCTAGAGACCTACAAGAGATGCCTTTTTTTGGGGGCAAATCTTTCAATAGGCGCCTCAACTTTTGTCAAAAGACCAGGAGGAAAGGTGGGATTTTAGAGCATGCTTTTAACTAACCAGTAGCCCTGCACTCGTCTTCTCTATCTCCGAGACATTGGTTAGCCAATACTTGTGCTGAAAATGCCAACTCTTTGTCCCATTCCTGAAAATGTATAATTTTTTCCCGTTATAATAAAAAGTATAAGCAAGAGCATCACAAATCAATATTGGTCCGCAGGACCTTGCCAAAATCCTTCATAAGTAGGTACAAAGGATATCCGATTATCACCTCTGTTGGGTCTTGTCCAATGCTTGGTTTCCACTTGCAACCAAGTCATTAAATAAATAAATAAGTCACAGCAGGTCGCATATCAGTTGTGTTTACATTACGGGCTACCCATCTGGCTGGCCATCGTGGCGAAAGGTTGCCCCCAAGGGGGCGTCCTATCGCCACTACTATGGAACCTAGTCGTTGATAATCTTATCAGAAGACTCAACGATAAAGGCTACTTCACCGTTGGCTACGCTGATGACATAACCATAATAATAAACGGAAAACATGAGAACACACTATGTAATCTCATGCGCCAAGCCTTGAAAATAGTAGAGGATTGGTGCAGAGAATACAAACTGGCAGTGAACCCCACCAAGACTGAAATAGTTCTCTTCACCAAAAAGAGGAAGTTGCTACCACTAGCATTAGCACACTTCTTCGGAACCACCCTAAGCCTCTCAACTGAAACCAAATACCTGGAAGTCTATTTGGACAAGCAGTTGAACTGGGCAAAGCACACTGAATTCACCACCACAAAAGCCAGTATTTGCATGTGGCAATGCAAACGCATGCTAGGTAGGAACTGGGGGATTAGCCCCAGTATCACCTACTGGCTATACACCACGGTTATTAGACCAATAATCACATATGGCTCTCTAGTCTGGTGGCCCAGGACCGACCTGAGCACGGCACAAAAAGACCTTGAAAAACTGCAACGTCTTGCCTGTGTGGCAATCACTAGTAGCATGAAAACAGCACCCACTGCGGCCCTGCAGGCCATGCTGGGACTACCACCACTGCACCTTATAGTGCGAGAGGTGGCGGCCCTAGCGGTCTTCAGGCTCAGCGCATCTGGAACCTTAGGTACAGACTCTATAATAAAGCACACGCGCATCATGGAAGATGCTGTTAAACTACAACCCATGATGACATCACCCAACGATAGAGTTCAAAAAACGCACCACTTTAAGAAACTTTACAACATAGTCCTAGCAGAGGAATTGGACGACCACTCAGGTCCCAACGAGCTAAGAATCTATACTGACGGATCAAAGACAAGTACTGGTACGGGAGTTGGAATTTACTTCAATGACCTCACCATTAAAATATCCAGATCGCTAGGTAAGCTCAACACCGTCTACCAGGCGGAATGCGTGGGCATTATCCTGGCAGTTCATGCCATAGAGGCCAGGGAAGTCACGGACACCCACATCCGGATACTTTCCGACAGTGCCTCAGTCCTCCAATCCCTAAAGAAAAGCTACACTACCTCGAAACTCATACAAGAATGCCACAATGCACTCGAACACGTCACGGAGGCCAACCGCAACACCGTGACGCTGCAGTGGATAAAAGGACACAGCGGATCACTGGGAAATGACGCGGCCGATGAACTGGCCAGGAGGGGATCTGGTGCCGTGGCTGTTGGACCCGAACCCATAGTACCGCTCCCCTTCGTCCAACTGCGCACATGGCTGCGTGAACACACCCACAAACAAGCGGAACGCTGGTGGGCCTTGGCACCAGGCTGCAGGCAGTCCAAGGAAGCCATGCCAAACCTGGACCGAAAACTAACCAGGCGCCTTCTGCGACTGGATAGGCGGAGCCTGCAAATGGTGACGGGGACCATCACCGGTCACTGCTCATTAAATAAACACTTGCACACGATAGGCATAACGGACAGCCCTCTATGCAGAGCATGCATGGAGGGGGAAGAAACGATACCGCACGTACTTCTTGATTGTGAGGGCGTCGCCGAAATACGGAAGCAAACTATAGGGTCACCAAACTTGCTCACAGATATCCTGAACACGCCGAGAAAACTTATCTGTTTCTGGAGGGAGGTTGGATGGTTGGAGTGACGGCCACCATGGCTCACGTACAATGGTCCAACATCAGGACTAAGTGCGGAAACCAAAACCCCCTAATAGAATAGAATAGAATACGGGCTACCCAAGTACTATTTGAAGCATCGTTCGATCGTGATCCTCAATGTTATCAAAGTTTCATGCAAGTTGTGTGCAGCTAGAAACGTGAGTTAGCACTATTTCGTCCCGTTTGATTTCGCATTGGGGAGACCGGGGACATCATCAAACCGTTTGATCTGCCTAGGCTTTTCCCAACTATATTGGGGTTGGCTTCAAGTCAAATCGGATTCAGCTATTATTTTACGTATGTAAGTTGATACCAGTATTTTACGTGGAGCGGCTGCCCACCAGACCTTCACAACCCATTAATTGGGTAACACTGTACCCCTTGCCAAGACTAGTGTCAGATTTTCTGGCTTCTGACTATCCGTAACGACTGCCAAAGATCTCCGAATGACAGCCGGGACCAACAGTTTAACGTGCTTTCCGAGGCACGGAGGAAACTCGGTATGTTAAGATGGTCACCCATCCACAGACCAACCTCGGCAAGGGTTGCTTAACCTTGAAGATCGACCTGTTTGACTGTTATTATCTAGCCACGAGCTCCTCATACATAATGATGTTGCTCGTGTCATACAGCGCTTGAATCGCTTAATTCTTTTTGTAACTAAAAATATTACTCATAGATCAAGCCCTGAGAGTGCTTTGTTTCAATTTAAAAATAATGGCACCGGGGTATAGAACCGAAGTGAATTACATTTTAAAATACATACTTTCGTAATTATAAAGAGTTATATTGTTATAATTAAAATATAAATAAAAAGGACAAGGAATTATGGTAAAGGCTTCATACGTGTTGATTCATATCACTTTTTACTATGTCATTTTCGGGGGAATCAGCACAAACCCGGAAATACAGCCTACACACATTTTGCTACTATATGCATTATGTTATGCAGTACATTTGAGCTCATGTCGTTAAAGTATACGCTTAAAGAAGTGAACTGAGCAACAGGACTAAGCAAAACACTGCTTCCTAGCAAATAGATCTCGGAGGCATAAGGATGTGAACTTGATCATCATTATAATAATGGATGTGAACTTGATCATCATTATAATAAAGGATGTGAACTTGATCATCATTATAATAAAGGATGTGAACTTGATCATCATTATAATAAAGGATGTGAACTTGATCATCATTATAATAAAGGATGTGAACTTGATCATCATTATAATAAAGGATGTGAACTTGATCATCATTATAATAAAGGATGTGAACTTGATCATCATTATAATAAAGGATGTGAACTTGATCATCATTATAATAAAGGATGTGAACTTGATCATCATTATAATAAAGAACTAGCTGACCCGTGCAACTTCGTCTACGTCACAATTTTCATGAATGCACCGCAAACCAGTAGTGCCTGAGATTGACGCGTTCAAACAAACACACTCTTCAGCTTTATAGTAATAGTATAATTATGTAGATATTCATAAAACTTACCAATTTCATCAGACCGTACGCTCTTGGAAGAACTTCACCATCTTTCGCTTTCTCATTGCCCAAGGCTATTTTACCTCTTAAACTAAATGTGAAAATACCAGACATTAGTAATTTTTAGTCGACCCTCAATAATTGGCCTACAAAGTTAAGTTTGTTCTTTAATCTGACATGCTTAATTTGACTTTCATTGTTTATAAACTTCCTTAGATAATATTATTTACTCGGAAAAATCAAGACTGTTTCAGACGTGCGTCATATTTCAGGGTTACGTTCAGTTTCTTATATAAAGTCAAAAAACAATAGCAAAACTGAAAAAAAAAAACACTTTTTTCATAAGACTTTTACGTAAAAAGCGACTGAAAGTTTTAAAAAATCGCTCTTAGTTGGTGACATCAAATCAGTGATTGAACTAAAATAAATGCTAACAACTGCAATAAACTACTAGGAGAGTGCAGTTTTTGGAAAATGTTAGTATTTTTGCAGTTAGATTCTTGGCCAATAAGTGTTGCCATACTATTAAAACGTGACAATGTTTTCAGCCTTTTGGGCACATTACCAGTGGCTAAAGATGCGGATGAATTTTCCGACGCCATTTGGTAAATTGTAATTAGTTTGTTAAGAGTTCATTTTATTTAATTGTATATAATATAGTTTAAATTGAAAAAAAAAATACCACTTTGATTTTTAGAACAAAATCGATTCTTATTTTAGGTTTTTGCCATTGTTTCCGTACCTTAGATACACAACTCTTAAATACGACCACATCCACCTGATGCATCTGACACTGCTTGTTGACGGATTTGGAAAATAGTTTTTATTCGACAGAGGAGATATTTCATTTCTATAATTTAATAGTTTCATTTAAACTTTGTGAAGATCGGATGAAGAACTTTGGACATGGACAATTAAATTGAGATACAGGGTTTCCCAGAAGTCGACGTCAAGCTGGAATCGGTTGATAGGACAAATCATAATAGTTACCAGAAAAGTATTAAATTAAAATCTTAGTCGTTTTTTTTTTTAATAACAGTAATTTTTTTTTTCGCAAAATCACCCTGTGATGGTTTTTTAGATCCTTTAGCTACAATTCTATTCGTTTTTCGGTGTTTTTTTTTGTGTAATCTTCAGTAGTGTTTGTGTAACCTGTTATTTTAAATTCTTAGTTATTTTAGATTTTTGGAAAAAAAAAGAAATTACTGTAATTTAAAAAAAAAGAAAACAACTAAGATTTTTTTTATTTTTCTGGTAGGTAACTGTTATGATTTGTCCTATCACCCAATTCCGGCTTGACGTCGACTTCTGGGACACTCTGTATACTGGTTGGAATTTTTGCCGACTTCCAAAATTAAGCATTCTAAAGTTATTTTGTACTTTTTAGTAGGTTTGGAAGTCAGTTGTTTTTTTAATTTCTATTTTTTTTCAATTTTCTAGTACAAAGGTGGTTGTGAAATAAATAGACTTGACTTGAATAAGTACTTACAAATTAACATTCGCTAGTATATGATGTTCGATATTGGGAGTGATCTCAATTCTAACTGGACTCTCACAACGATGTCCAAGTACTTTGTCCTGGAAAATCAAAATAATTTTATAAACAGACACACAGCACAGGCAGAATGTGTTGAACGGATTGCTCGGAAAAGTTTCGATTTCCCAGCTAGAAAAAACGTATCAATTACATGATGCTGTAGCGGCAACCCAACATAAACCTCAAACAAGTCTTATATCGCGCTATAAAAGTCCGATAACTACGATGGAGCACTTGATCACCAGACTTACAACCACTTTTTAATTAAGGTAATTAAGGTATGTAGGACTTGGCAATTTTTTTATGAGTGGCCTTTCGCAGGTCACCTACTCAACCGGTCTTGCCTGTCGCAACCTTATACAAAATTAAAACCAAAGGTGATTAAAAATAAGACATACAAAGTGCACAACTACACGCTAAGGGGATTTGTGGGATTCGGAACTCGACTAAAGGCGTTCCTGGGGGAGGACGGCTAGGGTCGGGCTAGATCGAACAGACCGGACTTTGCGACCTCTTCCACTGACCTTTATAGTACCTACTGATATATATTTTGCGGAACATAGGTGTACCTGTACCTCTATTATATAAATACGCTAGACTAAAGATATACTTTATGAAATGACAGTTGATTTTTGTGCCGATTCATTCAAAGCACCCTGAGTGAGCTGCTGAGTGTCTCAGGAACTAAAATTGACACATAAATGTTCCATATCGATAATGTTATATGACGTTATTTTTCTTCCAATAGTAATTTCCAGCAGCATCAATTTCAAAAGTACGAGATGTTTTTTTTTTTCAGATTTGCAGGACCATTTTTAAGAAACTTCATTGTCAGATAATTTTGCGAGCCATTTGCATATTCTTTACTTAACCGGTGATAAAGTGCTGAATTTGAATACAATTGAGCCAGATGATGATAGCCAGTTCCTCTGTGTAAGAGGATTCCGGGTGAAACTCGCTTCCATCTTCGGCCTAATCATCACTTTCCATCAGATGAGATACATAAAATTTGAATGTAATTATGTTAGCGTAGTAGTTTTTGGTTCATTTTGCGAACTATTGTGACTCCAGCTCAGCTTGTTAAAACTAGTTTACTTGAGCGAGGAGATACTTGCTCGAATATACTAATTTTGAGGATAGTTTGTTAGCGTATACCTACCCATATTTAAAGATCACTGATCTGACAGTCATGCGCTATAACTTTTGTAGCACGCTATCCACTAGTTTATAGTTTGCAATCTGACTGAAAATATTTTTTAGTTAACCTTTACCTACAGCAATTATTCTACTACCTACTTACGGCCGTTCCCAATAACCTAACCTCAGTGAGTGATATCTTGTCATCGACGATAAATAGTAGACTTCTATCTATTCTTACTTTACGTCCCACAAGTGACGGTAACGTCTAACTATCCATTGTCATCGGTAGTGATGAGCTCAGCTATCCAGCCCTCCCTTATTTATTTGACTAATTTGATGAGATTATGCTTTAATTACCTTTTAATGAGTTGATAGGTTTTATTTATGTATATAAGGTCTAATAAAAGTTTAATATAAACGAATTTTGATAGTTTGTAAGGAAATTTAGATGTAAGGTTTTGAATTACGTAAATTGAAAATGTGATTTTTTTGTTTTAAGTGATAGCGTTTTGAAATTGGTATTAAAACAAAGGTCTCGACCCGAAACCACTTTTGCAGAAATAATTAAGTTGATAGGACTTATAGTTTTTGAGATATTTTCAAAAATGTACGAAAATTTGTTATGATGTAAAATTAGAGGTTTTTGTTCTAGAAACTTTTTGTCATGTAAGAATATTAATACAATTTGTATTCCATTATATAGAATAAGGTTTTTAAGGTTTAAGGAATCCAAATATATATATAAATATAATATAATAATATAAATATATATATATATATATTTATATATATATTTATCTATAAATTGTAAGGGTTTTCACATGAAAAACAATAAATGAAGGCTCCAAAGGTTTCGGCTCAAAGTAAAAATTATCGCGAATCGAGCCCAAAAATCACGGTTCTCAGTAAGGTAACGACGGGCCGTATATAAGCAGAGCCGAATTTCGGTTCAATCGCTTCGGCAGAGAGCGCCCTAAAGTCGGCCCTACGTCGCTGGTCGTCTCTCGCCGGGCCTCCTACGGGCAACCGGAGGTCTCACCTGGCGGGGACAGACCGTCGTAGGGTCGTGAAGATACGGTACCGTGGCGCCCTCTGCCGAGACTATGGACAGTTACACTCCATGGCATGCAGCAACGCCTACCGTCGCGCAGCCAAAATTTCCGCGCCTAAATCGGCCACCCAACGCCGTGCCCGTATCCACGGGCACGAAACACCGATCCCACGGGATGAAAGGCCTAGCCTATGCCCGCCCGCCGCGCTCCCTTGCGGGGGCGCCGCGAATTCCTTTATAGGTTCAGTCGCAGTCGCAGCACTGCCGTCGAAGAGGCAACACTACGGGAAGAAAATAGGAGCCGAAATCTGCGGATCAAGATACCCCTTCGATATGGTTTACGCAGGTCTTGTAGTTTTTCTGGGATTTATCTTCAAAATCACTGTCCCATTCAGATAATTCCATTAACATAGATAAATCACTTTCACTAGACTCAGACATTATTAGGAATGATGAAAACACTGCACTTTTTTAAATAAATATGTCTTAAACCTGCTTAACCTTGCTTTTCGACGGATTGAATAATTTGGTTATCTTTAGTATTGACATTACTGACAGAAAGCTGTCAAAATTATATTGGGACGCATAAAGTTGCAATTTCATAGTAATATCTACAAGTAGTAAGCGATAGCCCCTCCCATGGATAGATAGCGTAGGTCGGTTAGTTGTCATAACCATCAGTATGTTATTGGGACATCAAAACCGATGATAGATAGATATTTCTAGCTTTAGTAGATCAATCCTGGCGATGGATAGTTTATTGGGAACGGCCGTTAGAAATGAAGGATAGTTATAATAACTGTTGTTGTAATTTTTTTTTGTCTGCTGTCCAATCTCTAATGTTAGTTCCATGAACGGTCACGTTGCTATCAGTGCCAAAATGACAAAAATCAAACGTCTTGATTTTGACATCGATAGTATGCAGTCCAGCGTATTTATATAATGGAGGTTAGTGACCACAGTGTGAATTTTTCAAGTGGGTGTGCAATTGCGCTAGCGCAATTCCCAAACTATGCGGAATGTCTAAAAAGGATCAATGGAGTCTAGGGCTCAATTTGATAACAGAAACTTCAAAATATTATTCCTAATCAGAAATCGAAGCTTTTATTTTGTTGAAATTGATGAATTGATGTTGAACAAAGAACAGCCTATTACACAGTCCTATAGAATCGCTAATAAGGATTTAAGACAAGGAATTAATGATACACGGCAAACTTGCAAAGAATGTTGAATTTAAATCAATAATTCATATCTTAAAGTAAGAACTGTGTTTGATTCACGAATATATTATTGTTTCAAAAATTTGGTTTTAATTTTCATCAAAATCGGAGGCGAGACTCTTTTTTATATTCTTCAAAATTTTTGATTTGGCCATTCACGCCAACTTGAAAATTTTATTCTGTATAAAATTGCAAACTTCATGTCACATGTAAACTGCTAAATAGATTACTTACTGGATTATAGTACATGCACACGACATGGGTGCCTTTCTTGCAGTATTTCTGTCTAGGGCAGTCCTTTGACATTTGAATCGATTTCTGCTTTAGCGACTCATTTGCGATAGAAAACCTCGTTAATTTTGTAATAATGAAGACCACCGTGACTATCTGGAATAAAAAAGTACACATTGTTGAACGGTGAAGCAAAATAACTTAATCGAATGCCGAAGATACGGATTTAACATGTGAAGGTTAAATACACATTCATCATCTGCCTAGTCTTTTCCCAACCAAATCGTATTGGGGTCGCCTTCCAATCAAAGCGCTAAATGGGCTAAATAACATTATTCAAAGTGGAGCGTCTATCTATCTGACCCAGTGATTGAGTAACTTCTTGGCTAGACTGGAGACAGATTTTCTGGCTTCTGACAATCCGTAAGTCGGGACGTGCCCTCACGTCCTTTCCAAAGCACGGAAGTTTTTCGAGTTTTGTTCTGAGACCGTCCTGGAAAAGCTTTGTTTTTCTTTGATAATTTGTTTATTTCCTGTGCAGTTCAAAATCTTGAAAACTGAATTGTTCAATGAACTTAGAAATTAGAGTGTTAGATAGATATTAAAATTTATTTATTTACAGAAATTTACTGATAAGTCAGCAAACCGCACAGATGAAAGTTCTGATTACTGCCAAAATTCACACGTTAAACTGAGGGCAAACCCAAAACTACACATTGGAAAAAAATACTCTATCTCTGCACTACTTTAATTTGTTGACATGTTTGTCCAGATAAGGAATTTTATTTTTAGGAATATACATACCATTCTTAATAAGGATAGGTTACTTTTGTTATTGACCATCTTTTCTCCCATATCTCATCTGGTATTGATCTTAGCGAGTAAAACAGAAGAAGGATCCAAATTAATTAAAACACGTCCAACAACAAAAAGAAGCGTCTAAAAAAAACATGAAAATGGGTTATAAAGAAAGCATACTTCGAAACTTCATCCTTACACTGTAACATAAAAAATAATTTAGTTCTAAAAAGGTTTTAATAGACGAACTACATTACAGCACTTAATGAAGAGTCTGAGTATGAAAAAAAGTTTATACCAAACCTCTGGCGTCCCGTTGGTTCCAAATGGAACCAGTATAATAATATTCGAATCTGCGGTCGCGTCCCGCTGGTTCCATTTGGAACCAGCACACCGCGACTGATTTAAACTTTATTATTGTGTAAACTAAGGTTTAGAATCGTTTGTGAATGAATGTTCTCTGTGGCAGATAAAATTTGCCAACCATAAACACAAACAGTCACTAAAAATATGACAGCCGCCATTATAAAAATTATTGACAAAAGTTTCTACGTCACGGTGACAGCGCGCGTAAGTGGTGCGGTGATTCTAGTGTTTTTTCTGTATTTTTATTGTGATATACTAGGGTAAGTGTATTAATAATCATTTATCAGTGTTGCCTACAAGTATGTAGCTAGTTTTTTGCATGAAATAACATCACAAAACTTGTTTTGTTGAGCCAACAAAAGTTACGTAGTTCCGAGTGTTCGCCAAGGTCAACATTGTTATTGTTTGGTTTTTGGCAATATTTTCAATAAAAGTAGGCATATTTTAACGATTTATAGTTAACAATGCGTTGATGAATATATAGGCATTAATCTACAAGCTTTTCCAATTGGAATCTGTTTGATATAACTCTGATAATCGTCATCAAAATAGCACATTGAATTACGCAAAAAAAAAACAACAAACAGCGCCGCACTTTATGAAGTTTGAGCTTGAATATTGCTATAATCGGCTATGGAACTCATATAAAAATCATTGTCATTAGATTACTCGTCTTTTCATAAGCTAGTTCCCAAATTTTGGTGTAAATTGATCCAATAGTTTTGTCAGAAATAACATAAACAGCAACATAACTACATTCAGCAAGTTCTCTGATTTCAATAGGATATGTTTATTTCTCGAGTACTAATTTAAGAGTCTGGTTTGCATTGTATTTCATGACGACATAATTTATGAACCCGATACCGTTTCAAGTGCGAGTATACAAGCTACAGAAACGCTGCGATAACGTTTTTTGTGGCCGGGGTCAGATTACACTAAGATAAGCGCCCACCCGCGCCGCTTGCGGAGCGTCAAGGATTAATGACGTAATAACGTACGGGAGGCGAGAGGAGAAAAAAAAGGTTACCAGAAAATTATTTTCTCGATGTTTAATATCCTTAAACCAGCGAACAGTAAGTAAAAAGTCAGAAACTGAAAAAGAGATTTTCATTTAAAAATAAAAGTTTTGAATTTGGAATAAACTTTTTTTATTGTAATACGGTTCGTCTATTAAAACCTCTTTAGAACTATTTTTTTTTGTAGTAGAATAATTTTTTGTCGCATAACCCTGCCTTATTTTAATTTAAAACAGATATCTTTGTGTAGTATTGGCAGAAAAAACAATTAGGGCTAGTAAAATTATAGCGCTGCTGGAAGAAGGTTGTGGCCAATGTTACGTCTCACAGTGGTTAAACCACTGTGAGACGTAACATTGGCCACAACATTGAGTCGTAACCAATTCCAATCCAAGTCGATGACCAATGCGGGCCCCATGTTCCTCCGTGAGCACCGGATTGCTCGATTGAAGTTCGCTAGAAATTGCCCATCTTGGACACCAGATAACTAAAGCAGCGTACTCTTCTCCGATGAGGCTCGACTTTGTCTGCATGGTGAGGGCCGACGTTAGCAAGTGTTACGAAGACCAGGGGAATACTATGCCGATATGTGTTTTGAAGAAATCACCCCATATGGTGGTGGGTCTGTTATGTTTTGGACGGGTGTAACTTCCAGCTATCGTACCGGGATAGCTCACTAAATGCACAACATAACAGAAATATTTAGTCATAAACATAACAGAAATACTTATACACAACCCGCACTAACTATAATCGGGTGAAGCTGCCAATTACACGGACGGCAATGCTCTGGCCCACCGTTCTGGTGACGTAGACGCTACTATGCAAGAGATCGGTATTCCTCGTTTGGATTGAGACCTCCTAAAAGGCCAGTATGATCTGTCCAACCAACTCCACAAAACATCAGAGAGCTTAAACGTGTGATATCGGCTGGGTGGGAACCCATTCCACAGGACACATCAAAAACCGGTGGAAATTATGCCAAGACGATTACATGCCGTAATCGCTGCAATGGGCGGTCATAAGTTTGTTTTTATTTTTCTCAAAAAGGATCACCGAAACGCAGCTAGGCTAGTTGATCTACGTCGGACCCATGTAGAGCCTGGAAAAACCGTCCGTGAAGCTCCTTACTCTGCCATACCGCTCTGAGATCGTTAGTGTCGAGCACCGCAGGTTTGCGCCAGTTCTCATTTGCCAAGGAGAGTGGGGTGAGTTCCTTGTCGACAGCCAAGAAATATTTTTAGCATTTAAAAAGCCTCGGCCTCCACATTTTCGCAGGATATACTGTCTCATTACCGACGACCGTGGGTGATTTATTTATTTATAAGGCACACCAACAACTTATTTACAAAATTAATTATATTACATGTGACGTCAAGGGTCCTGGTCCTGTGTAAATAAGCCACTTACAGGCATGCACAACTTTCACATTAATATTACAAACATATTACAACATAAATTCATTTAGCAATCATTGTAAAAATAAAAAATTAATTGTGATGGGTGATGCATTCGATACAAAATTAGCAGTATGCGGATTCGCCTATCCAGTGTGTCAAGTTCAGTATGAACCATTTGAGTACGTCGAAAGAGTACATCAATACAGGCATGACCCAAACGTTAAATTCGCGCACCTTGTTTCCGCCTGATAGAAGGCTACTGAATGTCTTCTTCAGGCGGCCAAAGAAGCGCTCCTTTAATGATTGCTTCATGTCAGTAACATTGATACTTAACGCTTCCGACATACCCAAACACTTGTTCTACTTGTCAGTGGAAGAGAGGGATCTCAGGCTTATGGAAACGGAGAGTTGATTTCCTGCGGATTCCATAACCTCTCCACGCTTTACATCCACTGACTGCACATTTGTCCACACCAAACTCCATCCTGATGGCGTTAATGTAAGTTTCAGTTACCTTCAGTAGCTCCATCAGTTGCAGATTATTGTAGGCAAAGAGTTTCAGATCATCCAGGTAATAGAGGTGAAATATAACCTGAACACCTCTCTTCAACTGATAGCCTAGTCCTGAATTCTCTAGCAGTGTGCTAAGAGGATTCAAGGAAAGGCAAAAACAAAGCGGACTCAAACTGTCGTCCTGAAATACCCCGCTCGATCCTTACCAGATCGCTTTTCCCCTGGATATTTCGACAACCTAGATAGCGAAGGACTGTCCTCTATTATCTCTTATCTGCCCCATACATGACATCAGGAAGGTTGCGTATCGTTGCATCAATTTTGTACAATTCTAGAACCCTCATGAGCCATGTATGACCACATTGCACCCATTCATAGGCCTTCTTATATTTTATCCAGCATGTTGACAGATCCTTCCGGAAACGAAGAACCTGTTGACTAGTGGCCATATCAATGATTAGTAGCTCCTCAGTACCGCGAGACCCATTCCTACCATCAATTTTGAGAGGCAGACATGCTGTTGTTGTTAATATGACTATTAATCTTTGCCCTCATAGTGGATGTCAGAACTTTATAGACCTAGATTTAAGGCTCCGCAGTACTGCTTGATTTATGGAGCAGGTGGGTTATTCCTGTAGTTAAGAACTGGGGTAGCGACCTAGACTCTAAGGCAGATTATATATCCATTCTGCGTTCGTGGATCAACAAAGTTTGTGGGTTTGGAAGGTGAATAACTTATAAATAATTTTTCGCAGTAATTTAATACTACATTCGATTCTTACTATTGTTGTGAAAGGGTTATTTTTTATCATAAACAAAGTACATACATAAAGCTAAGTTAATTACAATGCAGGACTCAGTGAAATTAGATCCAAAAGACATTTGTAAACTTACTGTCAAGAATTCTTGCGGCGATATTATATTCATTCAAGATTTGCAAAATGGTCAGAAACATACATATTTATCGCTATTCTGCCGACAGATGCTAAATTTTGTGAATTCTAAACACGCTCATCTTATATTGAAGGACAGCCATGATGAAACTCGTACATTTATTTGAGTTAGCCATAATGAGTTATAAATATCATTGTAATGAATTAATTCTCTCGTTATAGATAGATATAACCATATCAAGCAGTCGTCATGAAGTTTGTTAAACAGCCACAATCACTGAATGTAAACACAGTTTGCGATGACTTTTGTAAAACTAGTTTACGTCATGGAGAACTGTTATCTAATTCAGTACGATGTATCATTTGTGAACAACAAATTGTTAATGAACTTCACAAAGCGGCACGAAGAAACTTTGTAAGAAGATCTTTTATTTTAAAAGGCATAGACGACTTATGGCAAGCTGATCTAATAGATAATTTTGCAAAATCTAAAAAAGTGTATTAAAGGTTATAATTACATTTTAGTGGTGATTTATTGTTTCTCAAAGTATACTTGGATAGAAACAATAAAATCCAAAAGTAAACTTGACGTTACTCGTGCATTTGAGTGAATACTAACTACCAGCAATCGAAAACCTGATCATTTACAAACTGATTCTGGAACAGAATTCTATAACGTTACATTCCAAGAAATTATGAAGAGCTAAAATATTAACCACTACTCTTCGTTTTCTACCAAGAAAGCTTCGATTGTAGAACGGGTGATTAAAACAATTAAAAATAAAATGTATAAGTTCTTAAGTCTAATTGGGAACTACAAATGGGTAGGTCCACCATTAGAAGTTATTATAAAATCCTACAATCATACAAAACATCATACCACCAAATTCAAAACAGTTGAGATAAATGAACGAGTCAAAAATAAGAGAAAATATACAAAATACTCGAAAACATGTATCAGGCCGATGTTGCCCGAAATTCAAAGTGGGTGAAAATGTTCGAATCAGTAAATACAAACATATTTTTGATAAAGGTTTCACTCCTAATTGGTCAAGTGAAATATTTACTGTAAAAAGGATTAAAAAAACCATACCAGTAACATATCATTTAGCAGATCACCGAAAGCAAATAATTAGAGGATCTTTCTACGAACAAGAGCTTCAAAAAACTAGCTATCCAGATGTTTATTTGACAGAAAAGGAAAAAGAAAAAGAAAGAAACTTTATGTGAAATGGCTGGGCTTAAGCAACGAAGAAAATAGCTGGATTTATAAAGATGCAATTGTGAGTTAGAGTTATAAATATATTAGAATAGTTCATATCGGGATTGCTACCATGTACCTTTTTATTTGCAAGTTTCCGATATTTCGGCACTGTTGCAAGCGCCATGATCACGGAGTAAAAGGTACATGGTAGCAATCCCGATATGAACTATTCTAATGTTAGTGACCATGAAAGTTTAAAACATTATAAATATATAATAATAATAATTATATAACCATGTTTGTAAGAAATTATTCATTCATTACACTTTAGACTATGCAAGGCAATGGACTAGTTAATAGTTTGATTAATAATCTGCCATTTGAACTTCATTTGCCTGGTTATAACTGTTACGGACCGGGAACAAAAATTGAAAAGCGATTGCAGCGAGGCGATCGAGGTGTGAATAAACTAGACGAAGCTTGTATGCATCACGATATTGCATACGCAAATCACACCGACTTATCTAATCGCCACATAGTGGATTTACAACTTTTAAACATGGCTTAACAAAGACTAAAACCAAAAGATGCAGGGAAAGGTAAAATTTTGCTCTTGGATAGTGAGCAAAGTAATGAAAGCCAAATTAAAGACAGGAGCCGGCATTAAAACATTTAATGCTTTTGTTTAAAAAATACAAAAATTAAGAAAGTAAAACCTTTAAAAATAATAAAACTTTAATCAACGTTGCTTACTCAGTTGCAAAAAAAAGATATAACCCGACATTCAGAAGATTCGCATAGCACGAGTTATACCTATACCAAAGACAAGGAGAGTCTTACCCTTAATCCCAATTTTCGCTGGATTATCTGCTTTAGGAAGTTTAGCTGGGGGTGCAGCTGGTATTGCAAAAACCGTAAACGACTACAAGGCAGCGCGTAAAAGCTCACAAGAAACAGAACTACATAATAAGACCATGGAAACTTTAGAATTGGGCAAAGAATTATATATCAAGCCTCATAAAAACGGTAAATTGTTATTTATAAAATCTCCAAAAAACTGATTAAAAGCTACCTAATCTTCCTTTAACTAAAATCGATATCGGTGAGCATGCACGCAACATCCCATACTTTCGAGGAGTCTATAAGAAGGATCGGTTACCAAGAACTCCGAAATGTGCTATCGTTAACTTATACGATTCATGTAACCCAATGCGTTCCATAACAAAATGCTACCCAATGCGTACCTTTGGAACGGTAGCACATGCTAAAATTAATAATTATTGTGAATACTTTGATAGCTTTGGTGATTTGAAACCTCCAATGGAATTAATGATGTACCTTAAAATTGTGACGTTTTTTATAACTATACTAGATTTCAACAATTTAATACAGTAAACTGTGGAAACTTATGTCTAGAATATTTACAACAATTTTAGAATAAACACGTATAAATTTTATGTATTTCTTTTATTTCAATCATTTTCATTTAGGTGTCCCGGCTAAGTTAGCCAGCCTAGCTCCGCTCAAATGCATAGAATCCTCCTGGGTGCTTCACTGGTTTTGCGGATTCACTTCACCGTTCAGTATGCTAAGTGCGAGTTTTTTTTACGCATCGAGCGCGTAAACGTTAATGCAAATTCGTATGACATTGGGTAAGCGCCACCTGGCGTCATACGTGAGAATTAAATTTTGCGAGTGCCACTTTTAACATTTACGTCGTCGCTAGTGACAATCCAGTGCCGCTCGAAAACGAGCACCGTTTCGAGCACATCGATATACGTTTGCATCTATAACGCGAGTGTGAGTAACGACCTTGACCGTTTGACCGATCGAATAAGAAACGCAGTCACTTGCGAGCGCGTACAGTTGTCACATAAGATTTTGTAGTGAGAGCGTCGTGAGACTGGTGAAATAACAAAGTAATTAAATTTCAAACTGTGTATTAAAATGAAAATGGCATCTCGTATTATTTCGCTTGGAGGATGTTTGAGACCGCAATATTACAAGATGAGCATAATTTAACGTCAACTTCCAACCTTAAACCACACAAAGAAGCCAACATTTTATTCCCCACCACCACACCCAGTTGCCCAAAATGGGTAGCAACCTAACCTTAACCTTTTGACTAACCTTATCCTCTCAGTGGTTTTAGTGTCAACAGCACCATCACTGTTCAATAATGCAGTCAATTCCTCCCATTTTCGTAAGCTCGTAATTCTACCTCGGCCATTAGTAGATACTTTGCTTAGGTCTACGCGCCTAAAAAGTAACAAACTTAGTTTTACAAAGTTCACTGCTTGGATCAAGTTCACTACACACCAAATTATATAAATTACACTTATTGCTCCACATATTTCACCAGCAATTTAATAGCAAAACAAGCTATACAAAACACCAGAGTACTACTATCAAAACACAACTAACATTGTTTACACAACATAAACATCCTATAACATAAACTTCGTCGTATAACCACCACTATTTGAAAAGGCAGTCGCTTCTAATAGGAACACAGATTATGAATGTCAATTTATTTTGGCCGGTAAACAACGTTGGTCGGTTGTTCGTTCGACATTCGTCACTTATCACGGTGAGCTAACGCAAAATGAATGATTAATAGTTTTGTATCTGACAATCGCTAGTTATCGATAGTCGATGTGTTTGACGTTAGTTCGATTTACGCGAGCGAGACGTTACGTAACTCGAATTTAAGTATGATACTCGCACTAAGCATACAGAGGATTTGTTCACTTCGGGAAGTCACGGCCTAATCGCCTACAGATCTTCTAGAGACTTGCTCACCGCGGGAGGAAGACCTGGAGTCCTGAAATATAGGACTGCCCTAGTTTAGGCTCCAGTCCACTCCATTTATTTTAATGACTACATACTCTGTTTTTTATCAACAATTATTTTAAAGAGTATTCTTAAAATTATGCGCATTTGAGTAGCCTTCTCGTATGTCCGCATTTTTTAACTAAAATTTTGTTGATATATTATATTGCGCTATACGGAAAATAATTCAGGCCGGCAGGCGCCTATTTGAATGGTTCTCGATCTTTGAAAAAAAAAATGTATAAATATTTTGTGATGGACTTCTTTTTTTTATTTGACTGACATTGAAAATCTCTTTATTTCTCTCTCCTCTCTCCATTTAATTCGTAATTCTGTCACATTCACGAGCTCATGCCAACAAGGACCAATGAAGCGCCAAGTTCCCAATTCAAAATTTTTCGGAACGGCACGGAGATATTTTGGAATACAATATAATTCGTATACCTAATTGTTGAACAAATGTTTATTTGACAATTTATCGAGAATGTCCTATTCCTCAAGACATTTTGTAATCTTACGTATTTTGCAATTATCTGGTGACATAATGTATTAATAGATAGAAAATTCATTGGAATTATGTTGTTTTATTATTTAAAAATAGCCATTTACCTGTTTTGTGCTTGTTTTACTAGTTGACTTCACAAAGGCACAGAGACTGATTTCTGCATTTGCAGTTTGTTTGTGTTTCCACAGTTTTTGTTTTTTTTTTTCTCTCCTTATCGAGGCTTATTGCATTTAGTCGCGATTTTAATGCTTCCGTTGAATTCGTTTTTTGCGGGGTTCCGTGCACGAAACGTAACCAATGTAATCTTATGACTAAACCTCCACTGTCCGTCCGTCTGTCTGTTTGTCAGCAAGTTGTATCTTAAGAACCGTAATAGCTGTAGATAGTAGACCTTTTCACAATGTATATTTCTATTGCCACTATATTAAAAAATAATAGTACTTCACATAAGATAAGATTAGATAATAATATTTATAGGTATTGCAAATATGGGTACAAAACACGGTGACATAAAAATATAATTAGCAACAGCCATATTTTACTTGAGGGCATGCATAAGTACAAATACATTAATGATTCTAAGAACATAATAAGAACGATAACAATGTCAGTATAAAGATTAATTAATACGATGACAATAATAATTTCATATCAATACAATAGGGAATATGTATACTATTTTTTTATTTGCAAAATAAAATACTTATTAGCTCTAGTAAACAATCATGTAATTATTTTTAAATACCTTCATCATTTATTAAATTATAAAGCTTCAAAGACTACAGTTAGAAAGAGAAGTCCGATACGTAATGTGACGTCAAATTACACGATGACTATACAGCTGCCATAGAAAAAAGCGTTTTCGCGAGAGGGATATATTTGCTTAAAATAATTGTATCTCGTTCGTTTTTCGAGCAATTTAGATTCTAATTTCACAGTTAGTATTATATTTTCGAATTCTTTTAGATAAACTGTTCAGATCATAAATACTTTTTTCATGCATATTCCCTATTCCATTTCCCATTTTTTTTTCCTTTCTGAAATTAATGTGTGAAATTATTCTATTAGTTTGATGGCCTGAAATAAATATTTTTATTTATTTTATTATTTATAAAATTAAATGTCTTATTAATCTTTGCTATCCTTACGAAATAAAACAAAAGCAATAACAAAAAATCTAACTAGATCACTAACGGGATAAAGAAGTGTAGTAAAAGGAAACGGAAATTGCTGTGGCAATATAGATAAAATCCTACCCCAAGGAATAAACAATCATTTAAGGCATATTCTGCAAGGCTTAAAAGAGTAACACAATCATCACGAAATAAACACTTCATTAAGATGTCCAAAAATAAATCTAAACCTACATGGACCATAAGTAATAACTCTAAGACCAACTTTCCTAAAGAACCAATAACATAAATTCAAACAGCGTTACAATATTACATAAAGCTCAGGCTTTTAACAAGTTTTATATTAATCAAGTTACCAAACCACAAAATAAAACTATACCAAAAATTGACGGGCACTCAAATACCACAAACATTTTATTTATGTAGCCGACCACACCTCAAGATATATATAATTAATCATATTAACTCACTCGAAATACAAAGAGTATGACGGAGTGTGCATTAAAGTTATCAAAGATACAATTATTTTAATGATTATACTCTCATAGGTTTGACAATAGACACACACATCAACTGGAAAATACATATACAGAAAGTAAAATAAAAAATTCAAAAGTTTTCGTACGCCCTCCGCAAAATAAAAAAGAGCACAAGCCTTCAAACCGCGCTTGTTACATACTACGCATAAGATGATGCCATAGGTGAACCATGCGTGGGCGCATGGTTCACCTATGGCATCATCTTATGGGGAAATAGCACAGACGCTCCCTCCGTAAATATCCTACAAAAAAAGCTATTATGAATATTTACCAATATAGAACAGACAGATAGTTGCAAGCCTTATTTTCAGAAACATAAAATTCTCACATTGGTCAGCATTTATATCTTGGAGTTGTGTAAACTGGTCCGCAAATTCCCAGAATCCTACATTACACGGGGAGACATACAGACGAGCCATTCACTGCGCCATAAAAACAGGATAAATTTGCCTCCGTCCCGCCTTAAGTTACATGCTTCTAGTCCACATTCTATGTCGGTCAAAATATATAATAAATTGCCGGAAAATATGAAGCAAGAAAACAAAACCAGTATATTTTTAAATAAGCTAAAAATTCATAATTGAGAAAAGCTATTATTTATTTATATTTATTATCATTTTATTTCGGAATACTTCCATATCTTGTTAGTAAGCTTAATAACTATGTTAGTATTACATGCAGGTTTGACAAATAATGGATGAGCGGGCAATCAAATTTCCCCGCAATTACATTCAGGAGGCTGTTCGAGCTGCCGCGGACCCTCTGCAGCAGCGACGCGGCACGCTTACGTCTGATGGCTGCGAAGCCATCAGTGTGCGCATCAGCAAACATTCCCGACGCACTGCAGAAGCTTGGCAGCCCCAGCAGCATCTTGTTTGCATTGTTATACTGAACTCGAAGAGCCTTGATGGCTTTCTGCGTACAACTTGTCCAGAGGCTGCATGTGTAGAATGTCTGGCAATATGCTTTAAAAAGCGTCACTTTTACTTCACACGTGCACCGAGCAAACCTACGGACAAGCATGTTGCATCGAACCCTTCGTTCCCTTTCGACATCCAGATCATCTTTGATACCCGCGGTGACAATGTGACCGAGATATTTAAATTGATGAACACGATTCAAGACATTACCTGCCAATCTAATGGGAGGAAAACTTTCTAAGGACTTTGCACCAAAAATAAGAACCTCACTCTTCTTGGCATTGTATCTCAAACCGTGCCCTTCAACATACCTCTCACAAACCTCTAATAACTTTCTCAAGCCTGAAACTGACGGGCTCAGTAGTGCCATATCATCGGCGTAACTGATATTATTGAATGCTACTCCATCGACATAGCAGCCAGCCTGCAAACCACTGAGCTCAGTAATGAGACCATCTATGTACAGGTTAAACAATATCGGAGAAGTCAAACCACCCTGTCTGACTCCACACTGCAACTTATACTCATCGGAATTGCCCCCAGCCCAACGCACGTAGTTCACCTGGTGACCATACCAGTACCTAAAGACATTTATGATCTCTAATGGTATCTTTGCTCTGCTTAACTTATCCCATAACTTGTCATAATTTACCATATCGAATGCCTTTGACATATCAAGGAAGCAAGAGAAGACCGGACTCCCATTATCTACGTAGTAGCTTACTGCCTTTTTGAGGCACAATATAGCACTCTCTGTTGATAGTCCTTGCCGGAAACCGTGCTGAGCATCATGTAAGGTAATATTTTGCTGTAGGAAGGTGTTCAAGAGACTATCAAAAACTTTTGCGACTATCGTTGCAAGAGAGATCGGCCTATAGTTTGACTTGTCCGACATGTCACCAGTTGTATTTTTAATAATAGGTACCACTATAGTTTTCATCATGTCACTGGGCAGATAGGAATGCGAGACACAGAAATTATACAGCAACGCTAAGACTCGAGGCAGATGCTTCCCAGCGTGTCTTAGATGCTCAACACTGAGCCCGTCGTGACCGGGCGACTTACCACGTTTCATCTGGCTAATCGCGTTTTTTAACTGTTTAGCTATAAATCTTATGGTAAGACTTTTTGGTAATGACGGCGCGTGATTATACTGTGGAAGAATACCTAACGGAGAAATTTTAATACTAACTAGATATATAAGTAAAGTTAGTAATAAATAAATAAAATTATATTCTCTTAATAACCGCTTGCACGGTCCGGGCACATGTCACGTGATGACGTTGACCGCGTCGGGTCAAATATCATCTGGCGGGCAGCTGCCCGCCAGATGTGTATGTTTACGTTAACATTTTTTAGTCGCCTCCTATTAGAGGTACCACTCAAGTGTTTCGTTATTTGTAAAGCTGATTAACAGCTGTTTATACTTACGTTAAGTGTATGATAACGGTTAGTTTCTATATTTTTTAATTAATTTGTAAACATTGAATATTGGTGAAAAAAACACATTATGTGAACTTTGAACAGGAATAATTTAAAAAGTAAATCGATAACATATATATTTTATGACTTGTATGGGTAGCTGGGTTATATCTAAAAACGATAAATAACAAACAACATACTCCACCGTACAAAAACATATATAAAAAAAAAAAAACTACCACCAAACATTAGCCATTTCCCGCCATTTTGCATTATTTACCTTCCGACCCACGGAACAAAAATTCTAATCATAACGTAAATTTCGTTTGTTTTGTTTATGTTTTGGCTGAAATCTATTGCCCAGTAAACATAAAATGCGATAATAATTACTTTTTAGTCAGAACAAGTAGCTAGACTTAATAATTAATCAATTACGATAGCGTTCTGACAACATGGACGCCTTGTGTAACAAGGGATAGGAAAATCATAAAAAAACATGCTAATACTTACCAACATGTTTATTTTCACTTGCACACACATTAATCACATCACAAGGCACCCATAAAACATTACTTAACACTAATTCACTCACAAACAACATAATAAACAAGTTTATTCGACAGCTACGTCATTGCGCAACTCGCGTCATAGCACAGACTGACTAAAAATTTAATTTCTTTTTAAAAATGGACTCGCCCGTGGCGTATTTTGTATTTTTAGCATGTATGAAATGTCAAAAAATCGAGTGGAAAAGAGCAAAAGGATTGAAATACCGTGTGTTAGACAGAAATGGACATAATTTGACAACAGATGTAGTTTTTGCTGGAAAGGTCGGAATGCGACCGTTGCGCGGTCTACGTCAAATTGTTAAATGGTAGCAAAGTAGACCCCGTGTCCGGTCATAAACAAATGACATTATATTCTATTGATAATAATAAATAATAACATTCTATTCTATTGATAAAAATACAAAATGACATTCTATTCCATTAATAATTATAAATAAATAATATAATATAATATAAACAATAACGAAATAAATGACACTATTCTAATTAATAATAATAAATAATATACTATTCTAATTAAACAAACAAAAAACAAATATGAATGAATAAATAACTCGGTATTGATCAAAGAATGAATAAAAAATTATTTATACTAATATCAAATCAGAAAATGCAAGCGAATGAATAATAAAACAACAAAAAAAGTAAAGTAATCCAAAAATAATTGTGAAGGTAAAATATTTAAAAATAGTAACTAGTTGAACAGGAAATACTAACATTTTTAAAGGAAAATTAAAAAAATAAAACAAATATTAAATAACAATACATAATTATAAAAAGCGCTCTTCCTCTCTCCAAATTAATTAAAGTTTTACTGTGCCCGACAGGGTCCATAATTGTTTCTAATTATTAATTTTACCACCTGTATGTGTACATTATGGATTGCAATAAACGATTTGAGATTTGAGATTCAAAGAAGTTTCTCATTACATAGCCAAGGCAAATAATATGCATGGTACTATTTGCCGACACCGTAATAATTAAGTGTGGTGATCCCAGAAATTCAGACATGAACTTTTGTAGGTTATGTCTATAGTACTTAATTCCAATTCTAAACCAAACGCGGCGCATGCTGTGAAAGGGCACGCGGCGCATTCTATCTACGTGGATTCATTTGTTTTACAACGTGAGTTTACGTTTCCATTGCAGTACATATACACTACATACCATACTGTGACATGTGTATCACTAACAACGAATGTCAAACTAAGTTATAGTTTTTTTATTTTATTATTTAGATACTAGTCTTTTTGTCCGTCATTAATTGAAAGTAATTGATTTATTTTTACACTACAATATTTTTACCTCACTGTAATAAAGTAAAATAAATACTAAGAAATAAACAGTATTGTTAATTCATTTATTCCGTTTAATTAAAATAACAAACTAAAACTGATTTTATCACAAAAATGCTGTGCTTACTGTCACTTGGCCGAATAAATACAAAACGGCAACACTAAACTTCAGTGAAAAAATCAAATTACTTTTCATTAAAAATATCTTTTTATCCGGCTTTAACTAGTTAGTGTGATACTTTGAAAAAACGTAGAAAAATAATGGTACTGCCTTGGCCTTCGTATATAAGTCACTTTTAGACGCTCAAATCGAATTCAGCTAAGATATCGCCATTGTTCTTTAATTTATTAATGCTCTTCCAAAAACCTCGAGAATCACGCTTGTATGCTTAGAGACAATAATTGTCTCTAAGCATACAAGCGTGATTCTCGAGGTTATAAGGATAATTATTATGTCCATCTATATTTGGTCCTCGTGGTTTACGACCATTTAAGCCGTGACTTGAAATGCCTCCTAATCATTGCGTTCGTCAAATTGTTTGGCAGATGAATTTTACACATACTATAATTCGATACCTTTGGGTAGAAAGGTCGTATAAACCAAAACCCGACTTTTCAGGAGAGTAGAAAAACTATTTTATTTTTACATAAAAATTCATAACTTTTTTGTTTTTGAAGTTATAAAAAAATGATCTATGAGAAAGATTCTTACAATTTGCAAATGAAAAAGGTTAAATCATCAAAACCTATCTATCTTATTTAGTTTTAAAGTTAGCTTAGAATTACGTCTAAGAAAAAATCAATTCTTGGTTAAAAAATTAAAATGTACTGTAAAAAAATTGTATCGTCGTATACCCATTTTTTGTAAGCTTATGGTCACATTTACTGTCGTAAAAACCCATATAATTATGTCGTTTTTTTTGTATTAAAAACCATTTATAATCATAGATCAATTGAATTCTGACCAATAAACAATCTTGTTACTCTCAGAACTAGTAGAAACTCAATTATTATTATTCTAATACCTTCTAATCAACATTTACTATTATTTCAATAATGGTACAACATACCTAACAGGTTTAACATTTTTAAATTGAAAAAATAATTATAATAACAACTTAGGCTGAAAAGTGAATTAAAAAAATCTACTTAGTCATAAAAAAAAAAAACAAAAAATATTCAAACTTCTCCTAAATGTAATCAGGCATTTTAATCATTTATAAAATTGTGACTTGATCTTTTTTTTTTATCGTAGCTACTGATTCTAAAGTTGAATCCTGAGTGTGGCGAGGGATTCAAAGGCATGAGATGCCAAAACTTTGCTCTTGTGTAACACACATAACTTTTCACTTCAGCGGGGAGAACACTTTATGAGATAAAATAAATAAACAGGAATAGATTGAAATAACTATTTATTGTGAATCATAATAATTAACATTGTAGGTAGAGGTACCAATACAATAAAATGGAACATTTTAAAAGTTAAAAGTAAAACAGAATTGCAGTAAATTCTGTAAATGAAAAGTAACAGATTTATTTGGCAACGTTATAGTTGCATTGTGTTGAGTTTGATTATCTGGGTTTAAAGTTTCTGTTTCGGTGGCGGATTGAGAAGGAACAACGGTGAACGTTGATAACTTTGATCGGCGTTCTGTGTAAGTACACTGTGCATCGTCGGATGTGGATGGGCGTGGGTGAGACCAAGGATCCGAGGTCGAATTCAGACTTATTGTTTCCACTATACGCTTACAGATTTTCGACTTATTTTCTATTGATTCTTCAATATAGCCTTCTATAACTGTATTGGACTTCCACCCGCTGTGACGTTTTAAAGTGGTGAGATCGGCTCCGGAATCAGCCAAAAGCGTTGCCGAAAGCAGTGACCCGTGTATAGCTGAGGCTCTTCCAGTTTTAAGAAAGTGGTATTTTCTCGAGGTATAGCACCTATTTTATTTACTCCCATAGGCTCTCTTGAGCATTTATTATTATGGTATTGTATAAAAAATCAGCACGTTTTGCAGGTCGTTCAGAGTTACTGTGTTCTATAACGTCACTATCTGATAAAATACTCTGTTGTGATTGCTGTGATAAATATTGTGTGGCATATTAACTGCGGGCTCCACTTGTTGGATTGAACTGAAAATAAGAAATAAAGTCACAGACAATAGGTATAGGAAAATAGCTTAGATAAAAGTTACGGTTAATAGTAAGGTTTAAATCATTTTGCAATATTTTTTTTCGTGTCGAGTCCTTATTAAATGTTTCTTGTATTATTTTAAATTAAGCTTAAGTAAAATTAAAACACTATCTATCTGGCTACATTTTAAAAATCTTTTCGTTAAGATCACCGCAGAACCAAAATTTTATGCCATACAATATTGAACCTTATGCTTATAACAATACGAGTTGTTTTACTATGTGCTCGGGCCACGATTTTATTTTGAGATTAAAGGGTTTTAAGCCATCCCTTAAAAAAACGTGAGCTGTAAATGCAGATCTAATATTAGTAGCATGTCGTTTGAGGGAAATAAAGAAAATATTTTAAGCGAAGAAGGTCGTTAAAACCATTTCCTGCAAGATGACGAACATTGTTTATAATTTTTGTTACTTCGCACTTGCTAGTATAAAGTATCATAGCTTGAAGGGTGTATAAACCATTTCCTATAAAATTGTTGAGTCGTTAATGCGGATGCAGCAAACGTTACAATGTAACTTATGTCAAATTGAAGGAATGAAAGAAAATATTTTAAGCGAAGAAGGTCGTAAAAACCATTTCTTGCAAGAGGACGAACATTGTTTATAATTTTTGTTACTTCGTACTTACTAGTCTATTATAAAGTATCGTAGCTTGAAGGGTGTATAAACCATTTCCTATAGAATTGTTGAGTCGTGAATATAATATAATATAATATAATATAATATAATAATATAATATAATATAATAATATAATATCCTTGGACATTTCACACAACGCCATATAGTCCCAAGCTAAGCAACCTAATGCTTGTGTTATGGTAACGAGATGGCTGATAAACTACTTATATACATTTTTTTTTTTTGTAAATACATACATATTATAGATAGAAAAACACCCAGACTCGGAACATATACATGTCGGTCGTACAAATATTTGTTCCGTGCGGGAATCGAACCCGCGACATGCTGCGCAGCAGTCAATCGCTCAACCACTGCGCCAACCGTGTCGTCAAATGCGGATGCAGCAAACGTTACATGTCAAATTGAAGAAATGAAAGAAAATATTTTAAACGCAAGAAAGTGTAAACAAACTGAAAACGCTCAAGGCCTTTTTAAATCAATACTAGGTCGTATATCTTAGTCCATTATAAATAATAGGTATCAATAGCAAAGGTAAATTATCAATTAAGTACTGTAAGTTTACATTTTAAATCTATACTAAGTAATAATTCATTATTTATCTACATCTACAATAATTGTTACCAAATAAGCTAACAGTGTTAAATTAAGTGTGTAGGTACTCACGTTTTCACAGGTTTTAACCGTCGATTTTCGTATATTGCACTTGCCTCCGTCGAAGTTAAGCATCCAGGGTTCCTTTTTTATTGTCTCCCTCCATTTTAGAGAATTATTTAGTAATTTGTTTTTTTTGTAATAACAATAAAACTTGTAAACGAAACTTGTGACGAAACGCTCGGTGCGCGAACTCGCATCGATGTAAACAAATGCGCCGGTATCTGTCTATCTCGTCTGCTTGTCGCTGCAAGCCAAATGCGAGCCTTGTGTGTTGGTCGTAAAGTGCTTTTTGCAATGAACATGGTTTATACACCAACGTCGCGAACTGCCTTTGGATTTACGACGCCGAATTTAAACTATGTTTAGGTAATGCATTTAACACGTTAGGGTGTATAAACCATTTACAATCAACGACTATTTTTACGCCCTGAGTTAATATAAATTATGGTCATCATAAAAAAACTACGAAAAAAAACATTCGGCTTTTGCATTGAAAATTTACCTTTTTTATGAGGCTATGACCGAAAATATCTGGGTCGTATCAACCATTTTTGTGCGAATTTCTGCATTTCGTATATACAGATCGATAGAGAAAAAAAATCTGAGAAAAATGGTATATATAACTCAATTTGGCCAAAATGGTTTATACGACCTTTCTACCCAAAGGTATCGAATAACATGAAAGAATTTCTAATGGAGAAATGAATCTCTTGATTAATTTTATAATTACTACAAATTAGAATCAAAATCAGAATGCTTTATTTGTAAACATCAGTGTGCGAGATGTTACAGATAGGTAGATTCTCCGTGTTTGGCCCAGAGGCGTACAAATATATTTAGTTAACATTGTCGCATTTTTATCACACATTCAACTTTTAATATATCATAAGGTGATAGAATTATTTAAAGTTTCACAATAGTAAAATTTCAACATTAATACAAAAAAAACTTTTTACAAAAAAATACAACCGACTTCCAAAAAAAAAACACTACAAAGTTAAGAAATAACTTTAATTTCGGAACTCGGTGTTTTTGTTAATTTGTTAGTTTTTTGACACCGACTTCCGAAATTAAAGTTATTTCTTAACTTTGTAGTGTTTTTTTTTTGGAAGTCGGTTGTATTTTTTTGTAAAAAGTTTTTTATTTTTCACTTTTTAGTGGTACCCCACACCTAACAACACTCCAAACGCACTAGTTGCCCATACGATTTTCGAAAGTTTCCCTCGACTTCTCTGGGATGCCATCATCAGATCCTGGTTTCCTTATCATGGGACCATTTGGGAAGTATTCCCTTTCCAACAAAAAAATCATTTTTAAAATCGGTTGGCAAGCGACGGAGTTATGCCCGAACAAACATAAAAAAAAAAAAAAAAAAATTACAAACATCCGAATTGAGAACCTCCTCCTTTTTGGAAAGTCGGTTAAAAATACAATAATTTTCAGTAAATGTCAAATCGATAAGTTACTTGTCATATTAATGCTAATGTCAAACAAAATTTAAAATCATCAAAATAGGCGAGGTTGTGTACAATTTTCTGATGGAGTAATTATAGAATTGTCCTCTTAATATTCCTTTAGTGAGTAACAGCATTTATTTATTAAAATTCTTAGTTTTGTTTTGAATTGGTCCAAATTTAACGATTTTATTTCTTCAGGTAGTTTGTTATATATTTTTTGTCCATACAGAATATTATTTTATTGATTAGAAAGAAAGAAAGAAAGAAAAAGAGTTTATTTGCGGTCAACATGACGCATACCAAAATTACAACTAAATATGATATTTAAATATGAAAAAAATTAGGAATAATGCAGTTTTGCCATATGTCACTTCCGACTTATTTTTATCGTGTTATTTTCTGTTGTAACTTTAAGTAGCTATTTTGTATACTGTTAGATTTGACAAATATATTTATTTCGTATATGTACAGTGATGGCAAGGTTAGAATTTTCAGACGTATAAAAACGGTTTACGGTTGACGCTTTTCAGGCCACACAGAGCTATTTCTGACACAGTGTTTTGGGCTCTGAATGTGAGTTTTCTGTCTACTCAATTGCCTCAGTGTATAGTAATAATAATAATTAGTAAAACGACCGCAGGGAGGTATGGAAGAACAAGGAGCTTCACGGACGCTTTTATCGGGTCCTACAAGGGCCCGATGTAGACTTCTTAACATCCGTAGCCTGGTTTCGTTTTGGTGACCTCTTTGGGGAAACCGAAGGTTTTGTCTGTGCGATTATGGAAGAAGTTATGATGACGAACAACTACCGGAAATACATTGTGAAGGACGGTATGATTGACATAATGTCGGGCATGTCACCGACCCGGAGAATCCATTCGCCACATTATTTCCGGTGTTCTAGTCTGGCCAACGGAGACTGTGTCTGTGCAAATAGTCTTATTTGCACAGACACAACCATGTAGCCAGGATTATTCACCAGCAACTGTCTTAAAATGTCATGAGAAAAAAAAAAAAACACAATGTCAGCAGAAAAATAAAATTATCACGATTTACTCACTGTAATAAATACATTGCATTGTAATAAAATAACAATATAATAATTATTCCAGAATTTTAATTAGTTGAATTTGTCATTCAGAAACTGGTCTAATGTGTAATAGCATTTTTCGAGTAGCAGCTTCTGTAGAGTGTTTCTGAATTTTTGTACGGGCATACATTTAATGGCATCGGGTACTTTATTAAAAACTTGGGGAGCAATACCAAATAAACTTTTCTTCATCAGTGCAGTTTAACATTTAGCATGGCATAATGTGTTCATAAATTGAGCACGTATGGGTGATTACTTGACTGTAGCCAGTTTTTTGAATAACAAGATGTACAAAGCAGGAAAGGTTAAAATACGACGTTTAGTGTTACCATTTTGTATTTATTCGGCCAAGTGACAGTAAGCACAGCATTCTTGTGATAAAATCAGTTTTAGTTTGTTATTTTAATTAAACAGAATAAATGAATTAACAATACTGATTATTTCTTATTATTTACTTTATTACAGTGAGGTAAAAATAATTGTAGTATAAAAGTAAATCAATTAATGTCGGACAAAAAGACTAGTATCACAAATCTAAAAAAAATATAACTTGGTTTGACAACTGTGGATTCGTTGTTAGTGATACACATGTCATAAGGTCACGCACGCTACAGTTGTATAGTTGTGGGTATGTAGTGTGTAAGTACTGCTATGGAAACGCAAATCCACGTAGCTAAAATGCGCCGCGGTAGGTTTGAAATTGGAATTATCATAGACATAATGCTAATTTTTGGGGGCCGAGTCACCCGCGTCCGTAGGAGAATACCCTTCAGCGAATCCCTACACGTGGTCCCCGGGTGGTGCTAAACAGGTGACACTAACCGCCTCCGTGGTCTAGTGGTTAAACCACCTGATTTAGACCCAGAGGTCCCGGGTTCGATTCCCAGCGGGGGCAAATTTTTTGCTCGGTTTGGTTGGTGGTAGGACTTTTTCTAAGTCCGCCTGGCAAGCTACCACCATCATGTCTAAGTCTGTCGCCATAACAACAATGTTAACAGCATTGCTGTGTTCCGGCAGTTAGAGGTATGATAGCCAGTTCCTCTGTGTAAGAGGATTCCGGGTGAAACTCGCTTCCATCTTCGGCCTAATCATCACTTTCCATCAGGTGAGATTTGGGCCAAGAGTTTCCCCGTTTTGCATTTAAAAAAAAAAAACATAACCTACAAAGGCGAACGGCAAAATTCGTACAGCAAACTTTTTTTGTTGTTTGGTTATAGAATTTGTACCACTTATTAAGTCAACTCAGCCATTTATTTTCATGTAAGTAAACAACTTCTAGAACATGGGATTAATTAATACTATCAATAATTAAAAGATTTCAATAATTATACCAAACAAAACAGTAAACTAAACGCAGATGTTTTTCGAAGTCGCCATAAGTAAAATATCACACACTTCGCAATGACAATTAATTATTTAGAAATAGATTTAATAGTAAAACCCATAATTGTTGCATTAAATCATAATAGTAAACGATGTAGGATTGTAGGTAATGATTGGAATGAATTCATCTTTTTTTTTTGTTCTGGCAATTATTATTGACCGGTAAAGAAAATCTGTCTAGTGTCCATCAGAACTTCATTATTATCAAACTGTTTATGTCCGCTGCTAGGCAATAGGTATCTCCTAATGCACCCCCTCCCTCCCTCTGAGTAGGTACGATCCTCATCTCAATCTACCTACTTAATAGTAAGTAAAACACAACAAAGATGACGACAAGAAATCTAGAACATTTATTTTATCATCATAACAATGTTATTGTACCTACCTGTAATTACAACCTACATTTCCTCAAAAAATAAAACTGGGTATAGCTTTTATGTCCCAAGTTCTAAAAATCTAAGATTTAAAATAGGGCTTTTCTATCGTATGAACTACCTATTAAAACAAACATGATCCCAAAACTCGAAAATTTACTAGCTGTACGAAACTCCCATACAAGCCTGCCGTTCGCCTTTCTATTAATCTCGGCCTTCTCGAACAAAAATTCTTGCACAAACTAATTTAGTAGTTGACGCAGAATTAAACAAGATATTTTTCATTTAAAGACGAAAGAATTTAATCTCAGCTAAACTAATGTATGATGGGTGGCTGCCTTTGTTCTTTACGGCAAGGCCTGCCTTTTAGAGTGAATGGTGTTTGTAATGGAAGGGATACTGCGGACCTGTTTAGGAATCATTCTGTTTTAAAATCGCAACAGGGGGGGAGCTTTTGTGCAATGCTGGATGCTGAGCACCGTTGTTGCGGGCGAGCACACGCTTCAGTGCCAAAGATGGCCAAGTTCATTAAGTATACGACTAGAGGTAAATCTCTTGGCCATAGCGGGCTTAATATTGAGCATTTGCATTAGCCTCGGTGTTCCTCTTGAGCGAATGGAACTATTTAAATACCTGGCTCACTTGATCACCACTAAACATAAAGACCAGCTGATATTGAAAGGGAACGGAGCTCTGTCCGTACACGCGAATACATATATGATAGTCCAGAGGTTTGCACAATGTACTGCAGACGTGAAGGTGTCGCTCGTGAGCATTCTGTACCTCCTTTTAAACATACAGCTTGTGGGAAAGATATTCGCAAGCCTTGTGTCCAATTCAATAACGCGTTTAGAAAACTGTTGGGGTTGCCATGCCGCTGCATTTCATCATGGATGTTTGTGGCGGCGCGTCTTGATTGATTTACACAATTCGCAAGCGTGCAGCAGAAAATAATGGTGGCTCGCGTCATGGCTAGGCCTAACAGGTTTCTGAAAATAATTGCTGACAGAGTGGACTGTCCGCATGTGGTTCACTGCTGTCAGTTAAAGTTTTTGGTCACCGTGTCGGGTTGTTTACTAGTACAAGTATATAGTTTTTAAGGGTATGTTACTACCCTCATATGAGTCTTTGCTCGAAATAATTTTTTTGAATTGAATTGAATCACAACCAATGGAACGGAATTTTAACCAATGGAATTGCATAAATCTTCACACCACATGAGCCACTGACATTTTGACGCAAATGGATAGGCACCCTTATTGTGGGATTGTCCAAATTGTCCAAATGGCATTAGGATTGTGACTTTGTAACGTTATCACTCCTCTGATTAGCAAAACCAGAGAAAATAAAAACGTAAAGTCTAGTACTTACTAGTTCTTACCACAAAAACTAAAAATTCAATCGAACGAAAAAAATAAATTCTGACTAATGGAAACTGATTGAGCGTTATCGCTGAAAAAGTGGAAACTTTTTGTCAACATCCCTTACATCCAATAAGATCAAACCAAAACCGCTGAATGGAACACGAACGATAAACAAGCGACCGTTCGTCCATTCTATGTATGAACGTCAATATGGCGGGGCTCTGGGAGTTCGCAATAGTATTAAGTCTATGCGCTTCTGTGTTTGCCAAAGAATTGCATATAAAACAAGTAAGTGACCAATTTGTATAAGTATATTATATAAGTTCCGGTATAAACCGATTCGATAGCGCTATTGAACAATTTAAATACCTGGCAAGATACCCCTGCGAAAGCCAAATGCGAATTTTATTTTAATAAAATACTCACCTATTAAAATTACTTTTTTCGTATTTATTTGCAGACATTGGAAGCAAAAAACAAGGAACTCAAAGGTTTTATGAATATATTCAACAATCAGGATATTTTGAAGAACGACAGGGTACAGTATACTCGTATTTATTTATTTCCGGCACGACGCAGCGTCTCGTAGCATGCCTCAGAGTGGTGCCTTGCCGTGACTTTGTATTTCTGTTTGATCTAAGGTTACTCATATTGTAGAAATTAATAACTTTTTGTTTTAATAAACCGAAATGTGCCAGAAGTTACAACGATAAGTAAATTCCTTGTCTTATTGATTGGACTTACACTTTTATTTAAGCCCCACTCCTGAGCGAAAGTCTCCTTAAAATCCTTATAGGTATTCTTTTACTGAGTCATCACGAGCTATCCCTTGCGGCCTCTAAGAGGTCTTGGCACGTCTTCCTAGAAGCCTCTGTGGTGCCGTCCATCCTCAAGCCCACTTAGTGGAGACTATTGCCTAGCGTTCACTGTAGTCTGTAGCCTATTTTGTGTGGCAGCTTTCTTTCTAGGTATATGATCACCGTTTTTGAGCGCAATGTGGCGTTTCTTTCTTGTTGTGAATGACTTAAAAAATACCCAAGGCGAAATACACATTGGGTTGGTTTGGGTTTTGTTTTGCGCACCGCTTCGCTTCCAGCATATCTTTAGTGGAAAAGCACCCTTAAACTCGTTATTCTGAGTATCACAGTTATAGCTAGCTATCCTTGAAATTCATGTAAGTAATGTCTTTCATTTTTGCAGTTCGCCCGCCATGTAAAAGCAGTAACAGAAAGTGTTCTCGATCACCTGATAGATGAAATAAAGCATCAATACTTTCGTGGCAGCTACAATAAGAACAGCCCAATACCACGTTTGATAAGAAATCTGAACAAGGAACTACAAAGAAATGAACGTAACAAGCTACAGAGAGAAAAAGACAAAAAGAAAAATGCGAATAAGAAAAAGAACAAGACTGTCAAAAAGAAACCGATAATGACGACTATGAAGCCAACTTAGAATAAGTGAACAATAATATATATTTATGCGTGTCAAAGGAAATAATAGTTTATTAAATGAAGCATAATACATGTGGCTTGTTCTTTTTCTTTTTGCGGTTCCACATCGGAATAGCATTAAATAACGCATTTTACTTAAACGCGTTATGCATGCGCCAATATCACAACTCTGATAAACAGCTCAAACATTTTCTGTACTATTCTTGTTATCGGTAGCATGCACATATTCTTTCATATCAGGTGCCAAACCTATTAAATGCGATTTATTAATTAAGTCCCAGACACTCCCTCAGAGACAAATTTTAAGAGATTAATATAATGACTGTGCCCTCTCAGTATATTTATGAGAATCTATACACATAAAAATATTAATCTGTTTAAAAAATACAGTGATATCCATAACATAAATACTAGGAATAAACACAATTTTGTTGTTCCTAAAACTAGACTGAAAAAAATAGGTGGTTCGTTTCGATGCCAATGTATACATTTTTATAATAAAATTCCTAGCCACATTCAAGAACTTAATATTAATAAATTCAAATCTTTAATAAAACGTAAGCTATGCCAGAAAGCTTTTTACACAGTTAAACTTGAGGACAAAAAGCCTTGGGATTGAGCTGCTTCAATGATGTACATGGCCCAGTGTTTATATATACAATTATTTTTTTCGTTTATCTTTATACTTAAATTTTTACAAATTGTCATATTTATTTTATAATTATTGATTGAGGATTTTTGACATGAATGTTTACTTTTTTAAGTAATCTCATATTTTTTTATTTAATTCATTATTTCTGACATGTATACTTTCTGTATTATTATTATTGTGTCATTGAGCTCCTTATTGGTTCAAAGTTGAGCTGATCGACTTCTGACCAAGGCTTGTATTGACTGGACAGGTCCACTCAAATCTGTGTGGTTCTTTCCTCAAAAGACCATTTCAAACACTGATCTGCATGGTCCTCATATAACGTATTGTGAATATGAAGACCATGTAGATTGCTATATTAGGGGTTTCTTTCATTAAATATTAGTTTGGCGGTTTGAGTTCTTTATGCGGCCTACACAAATGTCCTTACTTTAGTACTGTTCGTCAGTTTGTTGAGCTCCTTTAAGTTCTAAGTTTGAGCTACACGATAACTGGCAAATGCTTGCACTGTCTGGACAGGTCCACTCAAATCTGTGTGATACTTTCCTCAAAATACTACTTCAGACATTAAACTTCATGGTTCTCATATGATTTGACCAGTACGATTGTATGGACTTTAAAAGAGACTTTGACCTCTGAGTTTGTTTCGGCGTTTCTTCTCAGAGCAGTCAGCTAGGAAACGCCGGCCTCATCTAGTTTAAAATGACCAAAAAATATTGACGTGTAAAAGTGTTATTTACAACCTACTTATAAAATAAATATCATATATCATTTAAATCACTTATTTAAGGGGCATAGTAGGCTCAATAACCTTGACCATCTGGAGAGAGCTAAACTCATACATTCATATCTACGCCGCACACAAAAACATTTCCGTAACGCACACGCTACCTCAAAACTATTATCAAAGATTTACGAAGGGACGCAGACATGCGCGCCAAGCCGGGTTTTTTACCTACGACTCCACTAGAGTATGGCGATGGAACGGCTGATTTTTAACCGACTTCCCAAAAAGGAGGAGGTACTCAATTCGGTTGTATTCCGTCATTTATGAACTGATTTGAAAAAATCTTGTTTTATCTGAAACTTGCAGATTGGTCCCATTTAAATTTTATCAAAATCGGTTACGAAGTTTGGATTTTATATCGAAATAGCTGGAATTCGTTTACTTGGATGATGGTTTTTTGTCATCCAAGTAGTCGAAATTGCGTATTTTGTTTTTCTGCGATTTTGCAGTCTGTGGTGTTGTTAGGTGTGGGGTACTACTAAAAAGTGAAAAAGTTGGTGTCAAAATACGAACAAAATAACAAAAACACCGACTTTAAATTAAAGTTATTTTTTACTTTGTAGTGTTTTTATTTTTACTTGGAAGTCGATTGTATTTTTTTGTAAAAGTTTTCATTTGGATAAACATATTTATGTTACGCAAAAATGCGGTCCATAAAATAAATAAACAAGTTTTTTTTTTATGTTTCTATGATACGGCCAAATGCGTATTAAACAACATGTCTGATATGCTGACGAAATCTGTCTGACAGAAATCTGCCTCTTTGCTCGGCAGAGTGCGGGGCAGCTCCAACTCCATCCTGAAAACCATAGCGGGAAAGTACGAGTCTCCTTTGTTAAGGGATGTTGTTCGAAGATGTATCTCGAACAACATCCTTGTTTCTAAATAGATTATAAGTTTACTAACATAGGAATAAGTTATCTTTTTGTTTACTAACCCATATGGATGTTGCTTATCCGAAATAAAGATTATTTTATTTTATTTCATTTATAAATTATCGACCCCTCTCCAAGTCGACCCGCGGTATACACCTTGTACCAAATTATAACCAATTGTTCTAATTTTCGTATCAAAAATAAATTTGTGTGTCTCACCAATAATTCTGGTGTCGAAAATATATTAGAAGTTTTCAGGAATAAATACATTTATTTTACACTAGCTGTTGCCCGCGACTTCGTTCGCGTGTAGGTATGTCGAAAAGTAATATGTTGTCGTTAGGTAAGATTTCTAAGATAGATAGATACGAACAGTCAATATCTAGCATTGCTTAACTCCTCTTAGCTTTTGGAACTTGGAAGAGTGTTATGCAAGGCACTGGCTGTTTCACCTCTTCTGTTCTAAATTCCGACCAGCCCCAATAATTTTTCGTTACGCCTCTCTGTACATGTTGTTAAAGAAAGGTGCTAGGGTTTTTAACACGCGATAGAGCTACATTAAGTTTGGCCATGGGAAAACACCAACCGGAAGAGCAATCTACCCCTGCGGATCTAGACTCAAGTATCTGCACCATGTTAGATTCCTATTCTGTCCGTTGTGCATAGGTGTCCTAGCTTAGTTAGCCAGCCTAGCTCCCCCCAAATGCCCAGATGTCTCCTGGGTGCTTTACAGGTTTCATGGAGCGACCTCACCGTTCCGAGAATTTGTTCACGTCGGGAAGCCTCGGCCTTACTTTCAGGATGACGTGGGCAACTGATTCCTCAGCGTCAAAGCAACCTCTGTAAATTGGGTTGTCTGTGACGCCTATGTTAAAGAGGAGGAATTTCTATTTTACCTGAAAAGTCGTTAAGTTACGTAGTCACGTCACGGGTATGGCCTTCACTAGCTTTTTTTGACTGCTTGCAATCTATAGCCGGATTTACATACGAAACTGAGAATACAAATCATGTCCAGCTGTACCACCTCAAAAACTCTCTTCGCGAGTTCGTCAGTATCGTCCATGCCTAGGGATCTACAGTTACCCTTGATCCACTGGAGAGTTAATCCCGTAATGGATCATTTTTGGCCCTGGGCTGTCATGATGTTTCATAGGGTCACTGAGAATTGAATAGTTTTAAAACTAAACAGTCTGTTGGATATTGACTTTCAGCCGAGTGCCTTTGCAAAGTTTTGAAATATCTAAATAAAAATCATAAAACTTAATCTGAAAACATTTGTTAATATTCTGCTTATTGGCGGCTGTTGCTTCCACGTACAAAGAAAAAATAGATCCAGGCTGTGAAGCAACCGATCAGCACATGCTATCATCTAAAATAACTAAACCATGCTCTTGAAACTCACACCCATCTTGATGAATAAAGTTGATTTTTAGGGTTCCGTAGGCAAATGGCAAAAAATGGAACCCTTATAGGTTCGTCATGTCTGTCTGTCCGTCCGTATGTCACAGCCACTTTTCTCCGAAACCATAAGAACTATGCTGTTGAAACTTTGTAAGTAGATGTATTCTGTAAACCGCATTAAAATTTTCAAACAAAAATAGAAAAAAAGCAATAAATTTTGGGGGTCCCCACACTTAGAACTGAAACTCAACATTTTTTTTTCCGTCAAACCCATACGTGTGGGGTATCTATGAATAGGTTTTCAAAAATGATATTGAGGTTTCTAATATCATTTTTCTAAACTGAACATTTTGTGCGAGAGACACTTCAAAGTGGTAAAATGTGTGTGTGTGTGTCTGTAACTTCTAAAATAAGAGAATGATAAAACTTTAAAAATATATGATGTATATAACTATTTACAGTACCAGCGAAAATCGGTTTGAACGAAATCTAGTTAGTGGGATTTTTTAATACGTCATAAATCGTAAACCGCAACTTTTTCATATAATAATATATACCTATAGGTTTGTCCAGAACCCTCGGTGCGCGAGTCCGACTCACACTTGGCCGGTTTTTTATTTATTTCGATCCGGGAACGCAAATCGAAACAATTTTATATTTATAAAAACATGCTATTATCTAAAATAACTAAACCATGCTCTTGAAACTCACACCCATCTTGATTAATAAAGTTGATTTTTTTATTTATTTCGATCGCCCTTCAGGAACTAAAGGATTCAAACAGTCAATGTCAGTTGTTGTTGAAGGACAGAGAGGATACTGAGGAAGAGATTAAGAAGGTCGTTCACAAAAACACAAGTTCAAAACGGGAGCTTGTGGAGCTACATCAACAATACTTGGAGATTGTTGATGAACGGGATAAACTGCGGGTAATCACAGATGGTTTCGGTACCTGTAGTAACTTATATGAGGAGGCTTTATGTAAAGTTAGGGACCTAGAAGAGGAATTAATTCATGCAAATTTGTTAATAACCAAATTACAAAGAGAAAAAGAATGTACTCGGGCTCGGGAAACAGACCAGATTTACAATGAATTGATAAAAACTAATTGTAACCCTCGTTCCTTAGTAACAATAGACCTTACTAAAAAATAATAATAGTTGTTACCAATTAAGTCAAATTAAAATTAAAAGATATGCAAAACTTAATAGAATTATTAATAAAAGCAATAAATTCAGAAAACAACAGAAACACTATTCCATTAATATAAAACTAAGGAAAGAACGTGTTTATTTTATTAATAAATTGAATAACTACCAAATTAAATTAGAAGACAGTAGGAATATTTATGAGATTGACACACAACGCCTACAGTCTGAAATTCAGGTACTAGAGGAGTCTCTACACTCTCTTTATACTAAGTATGTAATGTCTCAGAATCAAATAAAGGAGCATATTCTTGCTACAAATGAATTGGTGGAAATATGCAGCAAACATACGGATAGCTTAGACACAGAATCTAATGTTTCTTTGCCACGGGAACCCAATCTTGACACTTTCCAACTTCAGTCAACGGTGGACCTGTCCCAGTCGGGAAGTGCTCGGGATTGTATAGGTACCTAACCCAAATGAACAGGATATGTTACTAGGTTCATCATAAGTTGTACAGTCAGACAGTAATTCTCTCCCTTGTAGTAGTTATTGCTCAATTATATTTTCAGATAGTTTAGGGAAAGGGTTAGGAAAATTAATTAGTAATAACCTGAGTCATTCTTCTCCTCAGAATTATTGTATGCCACATACTTCCTACAAACAGATAAAGTCATCTATAACTAGAAATAAATATGATGAAAATGCCACTATCACTATTTTTGTAGGTAATAGTTCTAATGTTACAATAGATCACATCACTAACTATGTTGATGAATTATTGGAAATTAAGTGTAAGAAAATTATATTGTGTGCTTTTCCCTACTTTGAGCAATTGTCAAATAGGAAGAATATGTATATACATAGGTTAAATAATCAAATGCATTTTTTAGCTAGTCATCACAGTGACAAACTTTTATTTTTCGACATCAACAATTTTGTTGATAAACTTAGATCGACTAGGGATACAGTGTATCTGCCCATTAGTTTTAGACGTCAAATAGCGAGGCTATTAGTTTATTATATTAACTCAGACATAATTAGTATGTCGAAGTACTCAGTTATTAGCACCAAAATTAGTAATAATACTACTAATGTTATGGTTTCCAACTTGAATAATTTAAACTAAGAAAGAAAAGAAAGAAAGAAAATTTATTTACTCCCCCAGAAGCGACACACAATTTTACAACTTAAAAAAATTTTAAATTACCAAATTAAAAAAAAAACACAATAAGCTAAAAACTAAACAAAACCAGAAACATTCATCTATGTCAGGATTGTCAGGCCGGGCATCAATCTGCCTCGACTCTCTGGTCACACCACAGACACACCAGAACATAGTTCAACAGTTGTCTATGGCGCGACCGTGACATCCGGCACTGACTGACATTGATTGACAACTTGACAAGTTGACAACCTAAAGAAAATAAACAAAAATTTGTACAAACAACATGAACAATATAAATGAAAATTAAAGTTGTGCGTCGCATCCAAGCAAGAATCGGCCTTTGCTCAGCATATGCTGCGACTCTGGACAAGTCCACCAGTCAGCAGCGCTGATTTTCAGCAAATGCCGTTTGTGTGACGTTCAGACGTCCCCCCGCTTGTGTAAACAAATACATAACACACTTAGATTATATACCTCTAGATGTAGCCACCTCGTGGCCGCACATGAGACAGCACTATAAAACTTCAATGTTGCTATTATGGAAACTTTTCCCTAAATATGACCAAAAACGTGAGGGTGTTTCGTTGTAACAAGTACATACTAAATTATTATTAATGTACTAATATGAGTCGCATAATGTCATTCATATGAAGAGGGCAAAATTATTTATATTATTCAACATATAAAATTGCCAACAGGATAATGATATTAACAGTAATATTTTAGTAAAACTTTTTGCCTCGTTGTTTGCACATTGAATTGAAGTTTTTGTATCAGACAATGTGACACGAGAATTTTATATATTAGATTAATATGAAGTTTACTATTTATCTCAAAGTAATCTGGTGAACAAACTATTTATTTTATTGAATTTTATTTATTTAACTACTTGCACTTTTTATTACAGAGTTAAGGGAAAAAAAGATGACAAGTTATGGCAACACAATGAATATCAAGTATGTGGAAAGAAAAATAAACGATATCGCTAGAATTACGCCTAATTTTCATCGAAAGCCATGTCATTACATAAACACAAATGTATTTCTTCAATCAGTGCACAATAACTATTAACATTTGCATACTTACGAGTGAAAAGTAACATTATCATCTTCCTTTCTTTCTGTGCGGCTTTTGCAGCCTAATACTGCACCATCCCATTATATAGCACACAAAATGCACAAAACACTTAACTATTGGAGTCTATTTCTCATAAATGCACTAAAACTATTACTTTAATTGCCGAAATTATCTAAAAACATAAAAAACTGACTCGAGTCGACCTCTCAGTGACAGTGACAGGCCTTTGTTTGGCTAACATTCCAAAGTTCGCCAAGCAAAAAGCCGGCACGCCGTATGAGACAGAGCATGTTATGTTTTGTCTCAATTTTCTCACTTGTTTCGTATATATGCTTCTCACTTCCACACTTACCTACAGTTTCATGGCTACATCTAGAGGTATATAATCTAAGATAACACAGAACAGGTACGTAAATATTAAAATTATTCAAATTACACTACTAACTATTAAAATAATACCTATATAATACTAATTTCTAATTTACAACTAATAATCACACCATAATAGGAACTTTTTACCAAGTCGCATATTTAATAAATACCAATAAAAATACATGTGTACCAACACTCCAAAAACATAAAAAAAAAAAAAATATTATACGAAATTGAATTGAACAAATAATACTACATAGTTAATAACTATTACATCTAATTTTATTAAACATACACAATTCCTGTTTGTTTTTTCAGCATGAACATCAGTGTTAAACGCACAGATTGCTATTGATGGCAGACAAATACACCATAATTTGCACCATAGTATGATGGCGGCCATTTGCATATTGGCTTGGCTACAGTAAATCGTGTTGGTGAGTTTATTGTTCTCTATGTAATGAAGAAAACAACATGTTTTATGTATTGCAAATGAGATGCAGAGGATAAACTGCAGTGATATTGAGTAAGCGTACGAATGAGTCCCAAGTCGATCGGAACAGCTATCGAAACATTCGAAAGAGACATGTGGGGACCCGTCGCCCACCCAACGCAATTCCCATGACCCACAGCTGACCAACACTGTTCTAATTCCCCAGTAACCATACTCCACAAGCCCACCCTGAGCATTAGAAGACCAAGCAATAAAAGGGGGTGGAATCAGCCAAACCACCACTTTGGACGACCACATCCATTGCCTGTAGGCCATAACCCAAGAGGTAAGTTAAAAAGAGCAGATTGTGTTCCAATATACATTCAAAACTATGTAGATTTCTGAACTTGCATAAAATGTTCCTTTAACATATTTATGAAATGATTTTTTGATTTCAGGTCTCTGACTGGTGGAGGAAGGTCGTTCCAACAGTGCGTGGCGGCATACCTGAAACTTCCCCTGAATGCTGCGGTCCGGTGATGTGGTGTACAAAGAGGGTATGTGAAGAAGCGTGGTTCATATTTGCTGTGTCTCCACTTTAGCTTCTCAAACAAATAATGTGGTTTCTGTGTTTTGACAACTCCAAACAGTAAGCTAGCCAAATGCAACTTTCTTCTTTTTAGACTAAATAAAACTAAATAAAACTTTTAGACTAAATAAATTTAGACTTCAGCGGGTTCAAAACCAATGAATTATCATCTGACCATTCTACCACTCTCTCTAAGTCTGCATTGATTTTATCCACTGCCTGTTTTAAATCCGCTGGCTTAAAAGAAATATATAACTGAATATCATCCGCATACATATGGTATCTGCAATGATGGAAGGATTCAACAATATCCGCACTGTAAAGAATATACAAAAGGGGCCCCAAAATTGAACCTTGGGGCACACCACGTGACACCAGACGCGGTGAGGAAGACGAAGTTGATCCATCGTCCCCCCGAACCTCCACGAGCTGTGACCTATTTTGTAAATAGCTATTGAACCACTCTACCGTTTCCATAGTAAAACCATAATAGGCTAACTTGGAAAGCAAAAGAGCGGTGTTAATAGCATCGAAAGCCCGTGAAAAATCAAAGAGTGCAAGGATTGTTCCCTCCCCCCTATCTCGTGCTTCCAGGATATTTCCTACTACATCGGAAAGCGCTGTGGCCGTCCCACGACCCTTTCTAAAGCCGGACTGAAGATCTGGAAGCATGTTGTTAGCTTCCAGATACTCTAACATTTGGTTGTATACTACCCTCTCCAAGACTTTAGACACAAACTAGGGAATAAGACAACAGTTGCTACCATTAGAAACTTAGCTCATCTCAACAACAATCAGGTATCTTCTAGCACTCAAAAACAAGGGGCTTAGCAGAAATCTTTAACTTATTCCTCCAAAATATTCAAGGCTTCGCTTCAAAACAGTTGGAAATAGAATTATTTTTAGAAAAAACAAGGTTTGATATTATTTGCATAACTGAACATTGGTTAAAGGATTCTGAAATGTTAATTAATTATGACAATTTTAGTATGGGCAGTTGTTTTAATCGAAAATCAATGCTGCTTGGTGGTTCACTAATATTAATTAAAAACTGTATTAAATTTAAAACTCGTAAAGACATTGTTGAACTGTCAGTAGAACATAGCATTGAGCTGTCTTGTGTTGAGCTGGATAAGCATATCATAGTGTGCGTTTACAGACCCCCAAATTATCAAAACTACTCTATTTTTGAGTCAGTAATGGAAGATGTGCTGGCAAAACTTGCAACTAATAATAAACAAGTGATAGTCTGTGGTGATTTTAATATTAATATTTTAGAAAATAATTCAGCGAGTGGTCGGTTATTATCTATTTAAATCATTCAATTTGTCAAACATGTTCAAAGAACCAACCCGTGTAACTATTAATACTGCTACATGTATTGATAACGTTTTTTGTAGCTGTGACTGCATAGACAAAGCTGTTGTAAATTGTCAGCCTTCTGATCACAGTGGACTAACAGTATCTTTTGAGTTCAACATGCCAATGCAAAAAGTGCAGATACAATCCAGGCCAATTACAACCGGCAAATTAAATAAATTTAATAGCACTTTAATCAGTAAGTTATGTGACCAGGGCTTCACAATGAACAACGGTAATATTTTGTATAAAGAATTTTTTTCACTTACTAGTGTATTACCGTTGTTCATTCAGACCGAGTTCAATGCCACTTTTAAGCAAAAAAACTAGAACTATATGCCCTAAATTTGTATTAAGTGACTGGGCAACTAAAGGAGTTAGAAAAAGTAGAGAAAGACTTTACGAACTTTATGGCCTTAAGCCTTTTTTTATCAACACTGAAACTTTTAATAAGTATGTTGCTAGTTACTCAAAATTTTTTTAGAATACTTGTAAGGCAGCAAAAGCCTTATACATAAGCAACAAGGTTAAATCAGCAGAAATTAAATTTAAAACGGTTTGGAAAATTATCAATAATGAAACGAACAGGAACAAAAAACATAATAATGATTATACACTACGGACTTCACGTGGACTCATAAGCGAAAGCAAAGAAGTCGCTGAAGAATTTGTAAATTTCTTTACCAGTATTCCAATCAATACTAATGAAGCCTTAAACTCCTCGCCCTCACTTGCTGTTGAATTATTGAAAGTGAACGTTTCAGCCGCCCGATTGAGTTTAACTTTGAGCATATAACTCCAACTGTAGTAATAAAAGCTTTTAATCAAATAAAGATCAAATTGACAGAAGATCTATGGGGTATGTCTGTAAAGGTTTCTGCTTCCATTATTGATACTATAGCGCCGTATTTAGCTTTTATATTCAATCAGTGTGTAGATCAAGGGGTTTTCCCGGACCTTATGAAATAAAGTAAAGTAATTTCTTTATACAAATCCGGGGACAGTAAAGATAGTAATAACTATAGACCCGTCTCTGTGTTGACGGTCTTCAGCAAGGTGTTTGAAAAGGTTATGCTGAATCAAATGCTCAGTCACTTTAACGAGAATAGTATCTTACATGACAAACAGTACGGTTTCACCAAGGGGCGTTGTACAACTGACGCAGGTGTAACGTTATTAAAACATATCTTTAATGCGTGGGAAGAGGCGCAAGATGCCATAGGTATCTTCTGCGACCTGTCGAAGGCGTTTGATTGTGTGAGCCATGAAACATTACTGCTGAAACTAGAGCATTACGGACTAAGCAAAACAGCCTTGAACTTAGTAAAATCGTATTTGAGTGATAGCAGCTAGTTCATATAAAAGGCAACAATTCAACAGGATTAATCGTGAAAATGGGGGTACCACAAGGCTCAATTTTGGGTCCTTTCTTGTTTCTAGTTTATATAAATGATTTGCCCTACATTTTAGAAAATAAACTCAACATGGTGTTGTTTGCTGACGATACATCTTTGATTTTTGAAGTAAATAGACATGCAAACAATCTTGACGTTGTAAATAACGCCCTAATGCAGGTACATGATTGGTTCACAGCTAATAATTTAGTATTAAATGAGAAAAAAACGAAGTGCATTCGATTCACTTTACCAAATGTCAAAAGTAATAATTGTGACATAATATTCAACAGGGAGAAACTAGAATTCGTCGAAGAAACAGTTTTCCTGGGGATTAAGTTAGACTCAAGGCTACAATGGGGTCCTCATTTAACATCTCTTGCAGGAAGGTTAAGTTCAGCAGCATATGCTGTAAGAAAAATTCGCCAGTTTACAGATGTTGAAACCGCGAGACTAGTCTATTTTAGCTACTTTCACAGTATAATGTCTTACGGTATTTTACTATGGGGACGGGCTGCGGACATCGAGTCTATTTTCATTTTGCAGAAAAGAGCCATCAGAGCCATTTACTATCTCCGCCGGCGAGATTCTCTAAGGGAACTGTTTAAAGAAATTAACATCATGACGTTCCCTTGTCAATATATTTATGAAAATATTATGTACGTTAGAAAGAATTTACATCTTTTCAGTAAACGAGGCGACAGACATAACTATGTCACTAGAAATAGGAATCAGTTAGTTCAACCAGGTTTCAGACTTGCTAAAGTAGCAACATCTTTCATGGGATACTGTTTAAAGTTTTATAACAAAGTACCGCCACATATACTAGAACTAAATGAGACGAAATTTAAAAACTGTATAAAACGCAAACTATGCAAATTATAAACTAGAGGAGTACATTGACGACAAAAATGCTTGGCTCAATGCTGGTCCGCTCCACAACGACTAAAATGCCCGAACTTCGATGAAGATGTGAAAACATTGTTGGACCTGCTGAAGATTGTAAGACTATCTTTGCACTGTATAGACTCATTCTCTTTTGCATTGTATAATTTTACTCATAAATGATATCGTAACGAATGTAACCATGATTTTGTAAACAATGACAACTGGTTTAAAAGAGTGTCCATGGAGTTTCTTGCACGTTCTTCTCCATAGGACCTACTCTTTGGAACGTGCATCTGCCGCGCTGGAGATAGAGTCGGTGGGTGTGTTATGTTGCAGAACAACCTGCTGCTCTTGTCGCTAGCGCGGCAGGATTAGCTTCATCTATTTGACTGACAGACCTTGACTATTCAAAAGTGCCTGTAACTGGTCTATTTGAAATAAAGGAATTTGTATTTGTATTTGACCCACAGAAAAAATATTTTTTTTGAGTAAGGACGTTTTTTTCGACGACAATTGACTGTTCATCTTCACGAATAGGGCTACTTCAAATATATACAAGGAAGGTAATGTTAAAATCTTTAGTGATTTAAAACTAGGTTTACAACTTTCTATAGGTTTAAGACCTGTCATGGATCGCGGACAACGTTTTTGGGCCCTAAATATTCTTTCTCTCTCACTACAGTTTCCCCAAAATATGACACCAAACCTCAGTAATGAAGCAACTAAACCGTGATATGCTGTCACTAACGTTTATTATTTATTCATATTTAACTTTTTTGAGAGATTATGGAGAATATATGCGGTTTTACTTAATTTTTGGCACACGATTTCAGCATGGTTTTTCCATGTCAATTTATTATCAATATGTATTCCTAAAAATTTTGTAACTGAAGTGGTACCTACAATTTCGTCTTTATATTTAGTTATAATATTATTTGGCATTAGCCGTTGGAAGAAGTGCATTACTTTAGTTTTATGTAGATTTAAAACAAGATTATTTCTATTAAGCCAATCTATTATTTTTTCAAGTGTACCATTTATTTCTTTTTCGTATTGCGCTTTATTACATTACATTACATTCATTTATGGCTGTGCTGTCGTCTGCAAATAAAGTCATTGGATGATGTATTTGACGCTGCAGGTCATTAATATAAAGCAAAAATAACAATGGCCCAAGCACACTGCCTTGTGGGACTCCAAATTTAGTTATTCTACTATCCGATAGATATTTATTCTATTCTATTCTATTAGGGGGTTTTGGTTTCCGCACTTAGTCCTGACGTTGGACCATTGTACGTGAGCCATGGCGGCCGTCACTCCAACCATCCAACCTCCCTCCAGAAACAGATAAGTTTTCTCGGCATGTTCAGGATATCTGTGAGCAAGTTTGGTGACCCTATAGTTTGCTTCCGTATTTCGGCGACGCCCTCACAATCAAGGAGTACGTGCGGTACCGTTTCTTCCCCCTCCATGCATGCTCTGCATAGAGGGCTGTCCGTTATGCCTATCGTATGCAAGTGTTTATTTAATGAGCAGTGACCGGTGATGGTCCCCGTCACCATTCGCAGGCTCCGCCTATCCAGTCGCAGAAGGCGCCTGGTTAGTTTTCGGTCCAGGTTTGGCATGGCTTCCTTGGACTGCCTGCAGCCTGGTGCCAAGGCCCACCAGCGTTCCGCTTGTTTGTGGGTGTGTTCACGCAGCCATGTGCGCAGTTGGACGAAGGGGAGTGGTACTATGGGTTCGGGTCCAACAGCCACGGCACCAGATCCTCTCCTGGCCAGTTCATCGGCCGCGTCATTTCCCAGTGATCCGCTGTGCCCCTTTATCCACTGCAGCGTCACGGTGTTGCGGTTGGCCACCGTGACGTGTTCGAGTGCATTGTGACATTCTTGTATGAGTTTCGAGGTAGTGTAGTTTTTCTTTAGGGATTGGAGGACTGAGGCACTGTCGGAAAGTATCCGGATGTGTCCGTGACTTCCCTGGCCTCTATGGCATGAACTGCCAGGATAATGCCCACGCATTCCGCCTGGTAGACGGTGTTGAGCTTACCTAGCGATCTGGATATTTTAATGTTGAGGTCATTGGAGTAAATTCCAACTCCCGTACCAGTGCTTGTCTTTGATCCGTCAGTATAGATTCTTAGCTCGTTGGGACCTGAGTGGTCGTCCAATTCCACTGCTAGGACTATGTTGTAATGTTTCTTAAAGTGGTGCATTTTTTGAACTCTGTCGTTGGGTGATGTCATCTATGGCAACCATTCGCGCGCCGCGCTGGCTAGTGCCTTCGCAGATTGTGCGCGTCCGGTCGCCGTGTTTCTTTTCCCCAGCTAAGGCTTTTCGCGCTTACGCATGCGTACTTCGCCCGCAGGGGTCGAGATGGAACCACCCGAACAGGCAGCCTCCCCCGTATCTCTTTGGTCATGGTCTGGGTTGTTCCTGAAGCTGTTCCGGACAATGCACTGTTGCCAGGCGCTCGCGGACAGCTTCGTCTGTGTCGGTAGTGGCGCTTGAGTAGCAGCCGGATCTGTGGGGGTTGGCGCGTGTGTCGCAGCCGTTGTCAGTGGTAGGGGCGCGTTAGTCGCTGCCGAGTTTGTGTTGTCGTCTGTTGGTGGCGCTGTAAGAGCAGCCGATCGCGCTGAAGGCGCGTTATCATTAGGCAGTAGGTTGCTCCCCCCCAGAATTCGATGGGAGCTGACCGACGTGGCGGTGTGGGATTCCCCGACTTGGCCGGGACCCACCTGGGTAGATTTTTTAACATTCTGCTTCACGATGTTGTGGTTGGGGTTGTTTTGGGCTTTTTTGGGATCGAGGTTACCCCTCCTCTGGACCGATGGGAAAAAACTGGGAGCAAGGAGGGAATGGAGTTTGGAGGGGGTGAAATTAAGGAAGTGGGGTAAAAGGTTGACCCTAGGCCTAGGTAATGGCTTTCGGGAAACTTCTCTTGTCCGGAGTCTTATTCAAGACACTCCGGCCGGGGGATCGACATCGAGTAGTCAGATGGCGGTCCCCCAGCCGGAGCTGGGCTATCCGCAACCTGCCCACCCGCTCGGTTGCACGAGAAGAAATGCCTGGCGGCCTGTGCCGTCCCGCCGCGGGGGTACGTGTATCCCCGTGGAAGGACGACTCAGCCGAGCCCCGAGCATAGATATAGCCGCCGATAGAGCCGATAAGTAGATATTTAAATTCGCGTTTAGTTTTAGGACATATTCTCCATATTTCTGTGAATTATTTACGATTCGTGAGGTACGACTTTATTAAATTTAAGACATTGCCCCTTATACCGTAGTGACTAATTTTATTTAAGAGGATGTCATGTTTTACAATCGAACGCCTTCGTCATGTCTGTGAATAGTGCACATTCAGGATTTTTTTTATCCACATTATTCATTACCACTTTTAAAAATCAAATATCGCCATAACGTGGCGATATTTGATTTTTGTTTTTTCGAAAGCCCTTTTGCTCTTCACATAAAATATTATTTTTCGTTACAAATGTGTCAACAGATTCATAAATAATCTTCTCAAATATCTTAGAAAACACTGAAATTAAAGCCACTGGTCTATAGTTCGACATGTCTTCCTTATTGTTTTTTTTATGTAATGGTTTTATTATGACAGTTTTCAATTTATCTGGGAATATACCTGAGCTTATGCCTACATTTATTATATGGGTTAATGGTTTAGCTATGACATCCGATACAAATTTTACCGCCGTGGTGGAAACTTCATCGTATCCCACACTATTTTTATTTTTTAAATATCTTGAGGTATTACTGGAGGCATGAATAAAAAATTGCTGACATGAGGATGACCACTTGTATTTCCTGGATATTTACCATTCACATTATGTCCCTGGTCAACGAAAAAATCATTAAATGAATCAGCAATGTGCTTAGGATTTGTTACTAATTTATCTTCCTTATTAATTTGTAATATTGGTTCTTTTAACCGACTGTTATTATTAATTATCTGCCATGACATTTTAGCTTTATTTTGTGAACTGTTAATTAGGTAGTTATTTTGAGTTTTTTGCGTGTGATTGATAATTTTTTTAAGTCTCCGTGAATAATTTTAAATGTGTTTTTACTTTCACATGAAGGTGCTTTTCTATATTTCCAAAGTAGGTTTCTTTGTTTTCTGGAACAGATTCTAATTCCCCGCGAAATCCACTTTACTTTCTTATCGGGTTTTATATTAATTAATTGATTTGGAAAACATAAATCATAAAATAAACGAAACACTTCAATAAACCTATCGTATGCCTCGTCAGGGTTATTTGTTTCGAATACTTCTGTAAAAGATACACATTGAAGGTGCTTTTTAAATAAAATTAAATTATCTTTGGATAAATCACGTTTTTGAATGCGCCATGAATTTAGTATGCATGTTTTGTTTACTTGAATTTTTAAAATTTGAGCAGTATGGTCTGATAATGCGAAATCGATTACTTTACTCTCACATTTTTGTTTGAAATTATGAGCAAAGTTATCTAAACAAGTGCTGCTTTTTGGTCTAGTTGGTTCATTTAATTCTAATTTAAGATTTTAAGTAAGTAGTAAATTTTCGAAGTCTAATGAGAAGTTGTTTCTTTTCAATCGGTTAATGTTGAAATCCCCACACAATACAATTTTCTTATTAGGTTTAGTACATATTTTCTTTAGTAAGGTATCTAAATTATCTAAAAATGAATTTATGGGTGACATATTTGGTGGTCTATAGATACAAACAATTATTATTCCTTGTTCAAATAACTCTATTGCACAATATTCAAATATACCTGTGATTGATGCGTTAGGAAGTTCTCTATATTTGTACCTATTTCTGATAAGGATACACGATCCCCCGCGCGTCTGTTGATTTCTTGAATAACACGCTGCGAGTTTGGAATTAGGGACTTTTATTAGTGATTCCTGACCTGCAGTAACGAAATGTTCAGTGATGCATAATACGTCGATGTCTATATTTTCTTTAGTATGCAACTCTTGGATATGCAACGTCAACATATCAGACTTATTTAATTAAAAGTCCCGCGATGTTCTGGTGCCTAATATTAATGTGTTTATAATAGAAAAAACTGGTTATCTATAAAAGTTGGTCTCGGTATTACTAATTGAGGAAGACCTGGCATCAGTCTCGATCACTGAGTTTGTGCTAATTTCTTGAAAACCGAACATGTTGTAGTCAAGCATTATCCTGGACATGATTTCGTTAAAGATGTTTTTCCATCCGTTTTTTTTTATTCTCCTAGTATTATAAGAAAACATTTCATGCAATAGGGCACTATTGCTATCGAAAAAATATGCATATTCGTTGTTTCTTATGTCCGTTAAGAGGAGGTTGTTGAAGAGCTCTACTTTATAATTATGAATTAATGCCCCTTTTATGTATATGGGAGCACATATAATAACATTTGTATAGGTCACATTTTGTAGCGAGCTTTTTAAGTTATGTAGTATGTGTGAATAATTCCCACTTTGCAGATCAATTTCTCCAATGAATATAAGGCAGTAGTCGTTCATTGTAAAGTCTTTTAATTTGTATTTAATACCACATAAGAAAGATGTTGTTGTGACGTTCGGTATTATATAATTACAATATTCAAAATGTTTAGAAAAAACTTCTTCGATTATTGCTAGAGTTCCCTTTGTGCCATTGCTACTTATAATAGCTAGTCTATTTTTGTTTCGGGAATAATATAGCGCCTGGAATATTTTTGCAAGCCACATTACTCCCTTGTGTCATTTTGCTTAGAGTTTCCTTTAAGTTTGTCAATGACACATGACTCAGATTGGAGGTTTGAGTATACTTCTCTTGCTGGCCGACTAGCGATTTTTCATGAAAATTGGAGTCGGTGACATGCACGGTTTCCTGTTTTGATTCATGAGTGGAGGTCTTGTAGGCATTGATACGCTCTGTAAAGCCTGCAATACATGTTGGCCAAGCTTAGACCAACGCGAGCCTAGACAAATGGACACAAGGCAAGCGCTACCGTCTAGACGTTCGGCAAGTTTGAAGGAAGCCAATGCAAATGGCCAATGTAGACGAGTTTTGAGGAGACGCCCACATGTTTGGCGCTCTCAGTTTTAATTGTGCATTGAAACAATATGGACGACGATCATAAGCGACATTTTGTACGTATGACTACGATGGACGTCAACCGCATACTAGCGCGCGGACAAACATGTGAACACCATTGGCCGAGCGCGCGCGAGCGCCTTTGATTTGTGCAGAAAAACCGACACCGCTCCGAAGTGAGGCAAGTGATCGCGAGCGACTGCAAGTTGTGACAAGCTACGTCAAATGAGGTCTATACACATTGGCGCTTGTCATACTCAACAAACCTAGGCAAGTGACACCGAGCGATAGCAAGACAAGGCAAATATACCGTCTACATGTTTGTATTGGCTTTCACTCGACAACGCTCGGCCAACGTGTATTGCAGGCTTAAGGAATACTAACTCCTGTGCCGCAGTCTGTAGTTGCTGTTGTAGGTTCAGAATTTCCTGTTTCAGCTGAAGTACGTAGACACTAGTATCGCTTTTCGCTGAAGATGATAGAGAAGTGGATGCTGTGGAACTCAAGTTGTGTCGTCATGACAAGGTTTGCTTATTTTTCTTAGTGCTTGAACCAGGATTTCGACTTATGGAGGAAGAATGACATAAGGACTTTAAAGTGATGATTTCCGTGGATAATTTGTTTATTTGTTTATGTAAGTCTGTGCTTTCTAATAATACATTTCCCAATTCATTTTCTGCACTTTCCAGTTTGAGTGTGAGTTTAGAAATTGTCTCCTTCATTTCCGAGGTGGTTATTAAATCAGTGACAGTTCTGTCAACACTTCTTGACTGTCTTTTTGGAGTGACATATGACTCGTCGGATGTTTCGCAATCAGTAAGTATGTGTGAATCAGACAGCATGGTACTATTTTGGGCTGGGGAGCGCATTTTCTTTGTTACGCAGTCTAGATTGGACTGTGTGTTTGAATCTTGTTCCGTAGGAGATAGCGTCTTCAAAAAAGTTTGCTTTTTTCTTAAGGTAATACCTAACGAGTGGTCGGTTTTCGCATACTTTTTGTTTCTGATGCACCCCCCTTACATCTCCATTTTTGTTTTGCTTCTGTATCTTTGAGCCGATATGTGTGTTCTGGATATCCATCGCACTCAAATTCATACCTGTTGTCACAGGCAGAACACAACGCAGTACTTTTAATGTTTACCTTCATTTTACACTTATGACATATTACTAGTTGCGTCATTTTGCGGCCACTACTGCTATTACTTGATGTACTAATTGCCGACATTTCTTAGTGTGCCAGAGCAATGTTCTTAAAATTTGATATAAGAACTTTGATATTTCCGAAAAGTGAATGTTGGCACTGAGATTTGAACTCGCGACCACTTGTGTGACGCAAGTCTTTTGCAAAAGTAGTGAGGCGCCTTATCCACAAGACCAACTGGGCAGTAATTTCAGGTGTTGAAATTGTTGACCAGTTCGCGTTTGACCAAAATTCTCAGCCAAGATTTTGTTTAAGGTTCAAAATCGCTTATTTTTTGTCGATGTCACGACGGTTGAAGTTAAAAACTCAAATGATTCACTTTTGCACTTTTATTTTGATGTTATTGTTTTTATTACACTTATTACTTATCACCAAACGATTTGTAGGTTAATTGATAGTTTATTATTGCGAATTGTCACTAGTTATTGATTTTAATGAGATTGTTTCTTTGAGATGGTTCGTGAATTCACTTATAAGGTTTTAACTTCATAGTTTGTGAATCAACTTCTTAAATTACACTGTCACTAAGTTGTTGATATAATGTTTAATCGGTTCACTTATTTTTTATTCACTTCTATACAGTTATATTAATTTTAAAATATATTTTACAACAGAGAGTTTATTTGCACGATAGGCTAGCCAACTACCCTCTCCCATAGAAATCATCAAATGGCTCCTCCAACTTTGGGAGACTAACTGACTAAAACCCATCCGTGTGTTCTTCTTAATTCCCTTTGCATTCCAGGGCCGCGGTGATTCTTTCGAGAAAATCCGGCGTTATGAAAATGAGTTCAAATATATAACGCCAACTACGGAATAACTAGCGGACCCACGCAACTTCGTCTGCGTCACATTTTCCCTGAACTTCGTTTGCTACAAACCTCACGGAGCCCGAGACCTTTCCAACGAATGCAAGACCGTGGAAATCGGTTCGTGCGTTCTGGAGTTATAGCGTCAGGAAGGAAAACCCGACTTATTTTTATATTATAGACTAGCTGACCTGCGCAACTTCATTTGCGTCACATTTTCCATTACTACTCCGCTCCCATTTGTCTTAGTGTGATGATATATAGCCTATAACCTTCCTCGATAAATGGGCTATCTAACACTGAAAGAATTTTTCAAATCGGACCAGTTGTTCTTGTGATTAGCGCGTTCAACCAAACAAACAAACAAACAAACAAACAAACTCTTCTGCTTTATAATATTATTATATTATATTATGTTTTTGAAAGAGCTTTTCTACTCGGGATTGCTCCCGGTGATTTTTCCTTACTCCCGCCCTGAGACCCACAGGGAAAAGGAGGTTCGGATCCCCTGCTAAGTGGTAACAAATACTGTGTCCCCCAGTACTTTGCTTAAAATGGTTACTGTATGAATAGCTGCTTGTTTCTGAATTGTGTGTATGTTTATGCCTGCATCTAATTTATCACAGTATCTATGTATGCTCTTTGCTACTATTCCTGTCGCTCCTATTACTACCGGTATGATTTCTGTAGGTGTGTTCCACAATCGTGTAATCTCTGTTTTAAGTAGGTGGTATTTGCTTAACTTTTCAATCTCTTTAGGCCCTATGTTATAATCTGATGGTACTGTTATATCTATTAAATAAGTTCTTTTTTCTGTTTTATTTACGTAAATAATATCTGGTCTATTATGAGTTACTGTGACATCTGTCTGAACTGGAATCTCCCACATTAATTTTGCTGTCTCATTTTCTTTTATCTGCGGCTGAGTTAAAACTTCTATATATTATATATATTATATTATATTACTATTATATTATTATTATTATATTACTTATTATATATTATATTATATAGTTACATATTATATTATATATTACATATATAATATATATTAGTATAGATAAATCAATAACATTTTATAAATATTTGAAAATATTAGATAAAATAAGAATGTTTGTGAACTTGAACCAAATGAACTGTCGGTTGGTTTTAGTTGTTGGTTAGTGACGTGTGGTTAGCAGTAGCGTAATTATTCACAAAATGCAGGCAAACATTAGTATTGAAGTGACGGCGACTATTATTGCGCTGCATAAAAGTGGTCTTAATAAAACTCAAATATATGAAGAAACCGGACTGAATGTGAGTAAAATATTTATATTTGAATTGTAACTTTATAAATTAATCCTACTAATATTATAAATGTGAAAGTTTGTATGTTTGTATGTTTGTATGTTTGTATGTTTGTATGTTTGTATGTTTGTATGTTTGTATGTTTGGATGTTTGTCCGTCAATCACGCAAAAACGGCTGAAGGGATTTGGATGAAATTTGGCACATATGTAGGTCACATACTGGAATAACACATAGGCTACTTTTTATCCCGGTAACATACATGACCTAATGGAGACAGAGGAAGAAGTGGAAGTCCAAAGTTTCTGCTACCTTAGTACTTCAGATTCAAAAGTACCAGGAGTACAGAAACATGTCGAAATTTTTTACCGAGCTAGAATTTTGTTACGAGTGCTAAAAGATTCACAAGTACCAGGAGACCAGCAACATGTCAAATTATTTTTGGGAAAGATTTTTTTTTTATTAGCAGAGCAGAAACGTGTCGAAGGTATTTTCGAGACTGGAATTCCGAGCGCGACAAATTTACAAGTACCAGGAGAGCAGAAATATCTCGGAAGTTTTATTGGAGCTTAAATTATGAGTGCTTCACAAGTAACAGGAGATCAGAAATATGTCAAAGCATTTTCTGCGCTGGAATTGAAAACGCTATATTTTTTCAAGTACTAGGAGAGCAGAAACATGTCGAAGTTTTTTCTGGGCTGAAAATTGTGAACGCTATATATAGATTCCCGAAAATAACCAGGAGAGCAGAAACATGTCGATTTTATTTTCGGGGCCGGATTTGTGAGCGGTTAATTAAAAAAAATACCAAGAGAACAAAAACATGTCGAAATTTATTTTCGGGCTAAATGAATGAATTCTAAAGATTCTCAAGTACCAGGAGAGCAGAAACGTGTCGAATTATTTTCGGGACTGGAATTCCGAGCGCTATAGATTCACAAGTACTAGGAGAGCAGAAACATGTCGAGGTATTCCGAGGCCGGAATGTCAGGCGCTACTGATTTACAAGTACCAGGAAAGCAGAAACATCTCGGACGCTTTTTTGGGGCTTAATTTATGAGCGCTTTAGATTCACAAGTACCAGGAGATCAGAAATATTTCGAAACATTTTCCGCGCTGGAATTGTGAACGCTATATTTTCACAAGTATTAAGAGAGCAGAAACATGTCGAAGTATTTTCTGGGCTGGAAATTGTGAACGCTATAGATTCCCGAAAATAACCAGGAGAGCAGAAACGTGTCGATTTTGTATTCGGGGCCGGAATTTTGAGCGGTTAAGTACATGTCGAAGTTTATTTTTGGGCTAAATTAATGAATTCTAAAGATTCAGAAGTACCAGGAGAGCAGAAACATGTCGAAGTATTTTCGAGGCTGGAAATTGTGAACGTTATAGATTCTCAAGTACCAGGAGAGCAGAAACGTGTCGAAGTATTTTCGGGGCTGGAAATTGTGAACGCTCTCTCTAGATTTCCGGAATTGTGAGGGATTAAGTTTAAAAAATACCAAGAGAACAGAAACATGTCGAAGTATTTTTGGGGATGGAAATTGCGTAGGCATAAGTTTCACAAGTACCAGGAGATCAGAAACATGTCGAGGTAATCCGGGGCCGGAATTACGAGCGCTACAGATTCACAAGTACCAAGAGAGCAGAAACATCTTGAACGACACGGTTTGCGCAGTGGTTGAGCGATTGACTGCTGCGCAGCATGTCGCGGGTTCGATTCCTGCACAGAACAAATATTTGTAAGACCTACAAGTATTTGTTCCGAGTCTGGGTGTTTTTCTATCTATAATATGTATATATTTACAAAAAAAAATGTATATAAGTAGTTTATCAGCCATATCGTTACCATAACACAAGCATTAGGTAGCTAAGCTTGGGACTATATGGCGTTGTGTGAAATGTCCAAGGGATATTATTATTATCTCAAAGTTATTTTGATGCTGGAATTAAGAGCGCGTAGGTAGGTACATACCAGTAGACCACAAATATTTCGTAGTAATTTCGGGACTGAAATTTAACTTTCTGCCGCATCGCAAATACTCACACTACTTGGATACCAGAATCATGAAGATGCATTTTCAAAGATAAGAATATGAGGTAAATAAGTTGCTCGCCAGTTCTAAAGTCTACGCAGACGAAGTCGCGGGAAGTAGCTAGTCTTTTAATATTTTAACTAAAAATTTATACCTGAGATTATTTGGTAGAATATGGCTTAATTCTTTTTATTATTTTTTGAATCCATCCATCACTTTATGAGGCTTAAAAGCGAAATATTAGTGTTTATTATTGGATTTATAAATACGCCGTGTTTTATTTTAAAATTATATTAAATAAATATGAGTATTAACTATATAAAACTGGCCAAGTGCGAGTCGGACTCGCCCATGAAGGGTTCCGGTACCGTTTATCTATAAAACTACGAAAAAAACACGTTTATTGTATGGGGACCCCCCTTAATATTTAATTTTAAATTTTTAGTGTTTGTTGTTATAGCGGCTACGGAAATACATCATTTGTGAAAATTTCAGCTTTCTAGCTATCACAGTTTATGAGATACAGCCTGGAGACAGACGCCTGTCTGTCTGAGACAGACAGACAGACAGCGGAGGCTTAGTAATAGGGTCCCGTTTTACCCTTTGGGCACCCTAAAAAATGAAGCCACTTTAGTATTTTGTTAAGTATAGTGAGTACCTAATATTATATTTTTTTCTGTTTTAGAGAAATACTGTAAGTCTTTGGATAAAAAGATATGAAGAAAAGGGTAGCCTTGCTAGTCGAAAGAGAAGTGGAAGACCGACGCTTATTAGCGAAGCGCAGCGACGACATATGGTGGACGAGTATGAAAAAAATGGTTTCACACCAACGAGACACTTTGCGGAATTATTCGACACCTCGTTGCAAACTGTTCGCCGTGCGCTCCACGCTGAAGGTGTGCATCACAGAAAACCTGCTAAAAAGCCTTGCTTGACAGAGAAACATAAACAAGAACGATTACGTTTCGCACGGGATTATTTAGATTTCGACTGGAATACCACCATATTTTCAGATGAAAAAACATTTAAATCCAGTCGAAAGGGCAGACTTCATTTATGGCGAAAGGATAACACTCGATGGTATGATAAAAACGTAATCCCTAACACCGAATCAGGTCGTATTACAATTAATATGTGGGGGTGGATGAGTGCAGCAGGACCAGGAGAACTGGCTTTCATTCCTCCACGCGCAAACAGTTCGACTTATGCGGAAGTATTAGACTCCATCATGCTACCTACTGTGCGCAACATTTACCCTGCTGATGAGTTAGCACAATTTTCATTTGTCCAGGACAATATTGTCCTATTCACCGGGCGAGTACTGTGCGTGAGTGGTTTCACAATCACCCGGAGGTTATTGTTGTTCCATGGCCAGCGCGATCACCCGACCTCAACCCCATAGAAAATCTATGGGGCTTGATGGTGCAAAGGTGGGACTCACGGAATGAGAAGTCCAAGGAACAATTGAAATCCCATTGCATGGAGGTGTGGGAAAATTTAAGAGGGAGCGAAACATACGGTAATAATATTGGGTCCATGCGCAAACGGCTACTTGACTGCATTGAAAATAATGGGGGTTATACAAAATATTAATTAAATTAAAATATCCTTGTATTAGTTTTAATAATCAGACGTTGTAACTAAATATTTAGTAGGTCATTTTAAAATATTAATAACGTTTAACGAAACACTAGACATATTAATTATGTTGTGTTGACTTTCGTTTAAAACAGCTATTTCTTTTAACTTGTGCCATCGCCTTATCTTAGGAATGCAGTGAACTCGCTACTAAGTTTGCTGACGATAATCATGGTTTTATTTTGTGTTCTGTTTCTTCTACCCGCATTTTTGTAACATAAATTAATAGTTAGATTTATTTTTCTCAACTAATTGACGATTGTCTTAATTTCTTTGAACTGAACTTGAGGTTGAGTTTCAATCAGCTTTTCGCCAAGAAAATGAACAATTAAGCTATAACCTCAATACATTATTTATGACGTTACCTAAAAATAACATGTTTACCAAGTCAAAACCATATATCAGTTTTCAATAAAACTGGTTGAATAGCAATACCTTTAATAACTAGCTATCGACAGTTAAATATTGTATTATTAAAATATCCTTTCATTGTTATTATGAATGGTCTAAGTAGGTATCTAAGTCTAAGGGTATATTTCCAACAAACAATGTTATCAACGGTTACAAGAGAACTTTTTTTATCTTGGTAACAATATAACGAATAAACATTTGTATTATCATTCAGCACGACTTTTTTATTTCTACCTTACAACATCGAAATGATGAATAAGATCACTACTAAATAGTTGCAAATTACGAATACGATATATAAATCATAATATTCGTAATTTGCAACTAATTAGTACAAAAAATAGAATATATAAAATACAATTGTAGTTTCAATAGTAGAAATATAAAAAAAAAAACTTATTTATGATATGGTATTTTTAATAACAGAAAAATCAGCTACAGACCATTAATTGGATTTGAACTCGGACTTCGTTGATTGCGAGTCTATTACCTAGCCCTGACGGCTACAAGCACATGAGTGACTAGCGCGAATTTTATCATTCCAATGGTCGCCTCAGCTGTGACTGTGTAAGGCATGTTCTTAATGACACACTAACGCGCGTAGTGCGACGACAGTACATTAGTGTGTTTTATCTGTGGAATGTTGAGATACTCATACAAGCAACGAGTATTTAGTGTTGACGACAACGTGAAAATAGAAGGTCGTAAGTCAAACTATACGTCAAGCCAATTACTTTGAGAGATGCTTATCGACTTTTGTAGTCTGACTGTACCTACTGTCTAGACATTACAGCGGTGTGGCAGCGGGCATTATCGTGCTTAGCAGGAAATCTTCGCATAATAAACCCAGCATACAGAACCAGGCCCGGGTCAACGGCGTGTTCGGTACCACGCGCGCCACAACGAAATGTCAGCATAGTAGAGTAGGGGCAGTGTCTGCCAGGGTTGCAGAATTTGTTCGAAAGAGTCACCGCGGCCCTGGACCGCAATGGGTATTAGGAGGGACATGGATCTGTTTAGTCAGTAAAATCTGACACTTCCTTCGGCTCCACCCAGAGCGGGAGGAGAGTTAAAATCCTCATAGTAAGTCCTGTTATTTTATTTTGCCCGCGATTTCGTATGCGCGTATCTCGTTTTTCCCGATCCGGCAGGAATTTTGTTCGCCTACAGAGTGTAGGGATGTTGCATGCCACGTTTCAGCTTGACCAGTAATTTTAGCTGTGCTTTGTCTGTCAGTCACTTACTCAGTAACGGAAGATTTTTATATTAGGATGTCACACAATTACAGTTTGAAAAACCTCTTTTTTGAATTTTCCAATTTGATCCCTAAAAGGACCGTATCACTAAAAAAATAATCATTTCTGTAAAGCGACCGTGTTTGGGCCACAGAACACTCCCTTCTACAGAGCGGAAGGGAGTGTTAGACATTTTCCTCCTAATACTCATTGCGTTCTAGGGCCGCGATGACTCTTTCGAACAAATTACACAATCCTGGCAGGCACTGGCCCTAGAGGACCATGTCTACCTGCTGATATATCTTTTAGGCGCGCGTGGAACAAACGCCTCATACGTCGCAACGGGCTTTGCGCTTATCGGGCGGCGAGCCAAAATTTGTTCAATGTCTACGCCTAGGTTGGCCGCGAATATCCCTGCGTTTCCAACCGCCTGAGGCGTTTTTTTTTTGGTGGCTGGGGCGTAAGGTTTGATGCTAGTATGCTTGGATTTGAATATATTTCTGATTCGAAGATGTGTCGACCAAAAAAAATCTCTCAACAAAAAATCATGTTACCTACCCAATAGAGCGATGATGACAGTTATATTCTATTATTTCTTTTCGTACTTTATAATCTGAGATAAAAATGATTAGCGCCGGAGCTAGGTTGATTACTTACAATGTTCTTGAATCAATAACATAGTTAGAAGAAAATGGCAGAGAATTCAATCTATAAATATAAAAAGGACTTACGTTCTTTATTGTTTCTTCATCACCATTTATATTTTTGACATAAGCAGAGACACCGCATCCAATATGTGTAACTCCTCCATAAATCAGATTTAGGTAATGTTTCAGGTTTACATCTGCAAGTCTTTCAAGAAAATTATAAAACTAACAATTTAAAATAACTTGCTAAGTGAGAGTTACACTCGTACAGCACACGAAAAGTTCCGTACTACTAACGAAAAAAATCTATTTCATGTAAAAGGGGTAATTTAATTTTGTTTGTATGACTTTTTTGTTAGTTACGGCGACTATGAAAGTTGAAACTTTCTACCTATTACTTCATGAAACGGGTTCCATTGGTTACTCTTTGGGCACAGAACTTAAAAACCGGCCAAGTGCGAGTCGGACTCGCACTCCGAGGGTTCCGTACAAACCTGTAGGTATATATTTTATTATAAGCAAAAGTTGCGGTATACGATTTATGACGTACTAAAAAATACTACTTACTAGATCTCGTTCAAACCAATTTTTGCTGGTAGTTTACATGGTAATATACATTATATATATTTTTTTAGTTTTGTCATTCTCTTATTTTAGAAGTAATAAGTACACTTCCAAAGTGTTAAAATGACACATTTTAACACTTTGGAAGTGTCTCTCTCGCAAACTATTCAGTTTAGAAAAAAATGATATTAGAAACCTCAATATCATTTTCGAAGACCTATCCATAGATACCGCCCAAGTCGTCCTGTTGAATAACCAAACAGTAAAGAGTTTTAATCCTATTTAAGCATGCGTAGTATTGATGGACGGAAGAAGAAGGTCAAAGAAATGATGGATGGATTGTGTGAGTATGTTAGTGAAAGCGCCTTGCTTTCCATTATTTCCAGTGTTTTGCTTTCTCTGGTCAATTTCTTTTATCCTTTACTATTATCTAAGTTTATTTATTTACACTTTATGTACAATAGTGACTCAACCTTACGGTTTGTAGTACGGAACCCTCCATATGCGAGTCCAAATCGCACTTGGCTGGTTTATAACATCCAAATTATCTCGGTAAAAAAAAAATACTTACTCGTCCAAAGATGGGTAATCCATAAAAATATTTTTTGACACATTTGTTTTAGACATTAATGAGGATCTTAAATATTTATCTATTGCAAATATCAGTTTCATTTCGTCCAAGCTCCATTCACTACGGCTTGATTGTAAGTCTCCCCAGTATGGATACTTGTATTGAATAATAGCAATATTCTGGCCGGGGTTCGGGAACCTTTCTGAAATATTATATGATACGGATGATGGCCATCTCAGGTAAAGTGACAATAGCCTCAGGATGGTTGGAAGTAGCCGGCCAAGAGTTGTTAAATGTCGAAGGATTGAAGTGGCCTTTAGCTAGAGACCTACAAGAGATGCCTTTTTTTGGGGGCAAATCTTTCAATAGGCGCCTCAACTTTTGTCAAAAGACCAGGAGGAAAGGTGGGATTTTAGAGCATGCTTTTAACTAACCAGTAGCCCTGCACTCGTCTTCTCTATCTCCGAGACATTGGTTAGCCAATACTTGTGCTGAAAATGCCAACTCTTTGTCCCATTCCTGAAAATGTATAATTTTTTCCCGTTATATTAAAAAGTATAAGCAAGAGCATCACAAATCAATATTGGTCCGCAGGACCTTGCCAAAATCCTTCATAAGTAGGTACAAAGGATATCCGATTATCACCTCTGTTGGGTCTTGTCCAATGCTTGGTTTCCACTTGCAACCAAGTCATTAAATAAATAAATAAGTCACAGCAGGTCGCATATCAGTTGTGTTTACATTACGGGCTACCCATCTGGCTGGCCATCGTGGCGAAAGGTTGCCCCCAAGGGGGCGTCCTATCGCCACTACTATGGAACCTAGTCGTTGATAATCTTATCAGAAGACTCAACGATAAAGGCTACTTCACCGTTGGCTACGCTGATGACATAACCATAATAATAAACGGAAAACATGAGAACACACTATGTAATCTCATGCGCCAAGCCTTGAAAATAGTAGAGGATTGGTGCAGAGAATACAAACTGGCAGTGAACCCCACCAAGACTGAAATAGTTCTCTTCACCAAAAAGAGGAAGTTGCTACCACTAGCATTAGCACACTTCTTCGGAACCACCCTAAGCCTCTCAACTGAAACCAAATACCTGGAAGTCTATTTGGACAAGCAGTTGAACTGGGCAAAGCACACTGAATTCACCACCACAAAAGCCAGTATTTGCATGTGGCAATGCAAACGCATGCTAGGTAGGAACTGGGGGATTAGCCCCAGTATCACCTACTGGCTATACACCACGGTTATTAGACCAATAATCACATATGGCTCTCTAGTCTGGTGGCCCAGGACCGACCTGAGCACGGCACAAAAAGACCTTGAAAAACTGCAACGTCTTGCCTGTGTGGCAATCACTAGTAGCATGAAAACAGCACCCACTGCGGCCCTGCAGGCCATGCTGGGACTACCACCACTGCACCTTATAGTGCGAGAGGTGGCGGCCCTAGCGGTCTTCAGGCTCAGCGCATCTGGAACCTTAGGTACAGACTCTATAATAAAGCACACGCGCATCATGGAAGATGCTGTTAAACTACAACCCATGATGACATCACCCAACGATAGAGTTCAAAAAACGCACCACTTTAAGAAACTTTACAACATAGTCCTAGCAGAGGAATTGGACGACCACTCAGGTCCCAACGAGCTAAGAATCTATACTGACGGATCAAAGACAAGTACTGGTACGGGAGTTGGAATTTACTTCAATGACCTCACCATTAAAATATTCAGATCGCTAGGTAAGCTCAACACCGTCTACCAGGCGGAATGCGTGGGCATTATCCTGGCAGTTCATGCCATAGAGGCCAGGGAAGTCACGGACACCCACATCCGGATACTTTCCGACAGTGCCTCAGTCCTCCAATCCCTAAAGAAAAGCTACACTACCTCGAAACTCATACAAGAATGCCACAATGCACTCGAACACGTCACGGAGGCCAACCGCAACACCGTGACGCTGCAGTGGATAAAAGGACACAGCGGATCACTGGGAAATGACGCGGCCGATGAACTGGCCAGGAGGGGATCTGGTGCCGTGGCTGTTGGACCCGAACCCATAGTACCGCTCCCCTTCGTCCAACTGCGCACATGGCTGCGTGAACACACCCACAAACAAGCGGAACGCTGGTGGGCCTTGGCACCAGGCTGCAGGCAGTCCAAGGAAGCCATGCCAAACCTGGACCGAAAACTAACCAGGCGCCTTCTGCGACTGGATAGGCGGAGCCTGCAAATGGTGACGGGGACCATCACCGGTCACTGCTCATTAAATAAACACTTGCACACGATAGGCATAACGGACAGCCCTCTATGCAGAGCATGCATGGAGGGGGAAGAAACGATACCGCACGTACTTCTTGATTGTGAGGGCGTCGCCGAAATACGGAAGCAAACTATAGGGTCACCAAACTTGCTCACAGATATCCTGAACACGCCGAGAAAACTTATCTGTTTCTGGAGGGAGGTTGGATGGTTGGAGTGACGGCCACCATGGCTCACGTACAATGGTCCAACATCAGGACTAAGTGCGGAAACCAAAACCCCCTAATAGAATAGAATAGAATACGGGCTACCCAAGTACTATTTGAAGCATCGTTCGATCGTGATCCTCAATGTTATCAAAGTTTCATGCAAGTTGTGTGCAGCTAGAAACGTGAGTTAGCACTATTTCGTCCCGTTTGATTTCGCATTGGGGAGACCGGGGACATCATCAAACCGTTTGATCTGCCTAGGCTTTTCCCAACTATATTGGGGTTGGTTTCAAGTCAAATCGGATTCAGCTATTATTTTACGTATGTAAGTTGATACCAGTATTTTACGTGGAGCGGCTGCCCACCAGACCTTCACAACCCATTAATTGGGTAACACTGTACCCCTTGCCAAGACTAGTGTCAGATTTTCTGGCTTCTGACTATCCGTAACGACTGCCAAAGATCTCCGAATGACAGCCGGGACCAACAGTTTAACGTGCTTTCCGAGGCACGGAGGAAACTCGGTATGTTAAGATGGTCACCCATCCACAGACCAACCTCGGCAAGGGTTGCTTAACCTTGAAGATCGACCTGTTTGACTGTTATTATCTAGCCACGAGCTCCTCATACATAATGATGTTGCTCGTGTCATACAGCGCTTGAATCGCTTAATTCTTTTTGTAACTAAAAATATTACTCATAGATCAAGCCCTGAGAGTGCTTTGTTTCAATTTAAAAATAATGGCACCGGGGTATAGAACCGAAGTGAATTACATTTTAAAATACATACTTTCGTAATTATAAAGAGTTATATTGTTATAATTAAAATATAAATAAAAAGGACAAGGAATTATGGTAAAGGCTTCATACGTGTTGATTCATATCACTTTTTACTATGTCATTTTCGGGGGAATCAGCACAAACCCGGAAATACAGCCTTATTTTTACACACATTTTGCTACTATATGCATTATGTTATGCAGTACATTTGAGCTCATGTCGTTAAAGTATACGCTTAAAGAAGTGAACTGAGCAACAGGACTAAGCAAAACACTGCTTCCTAGCAAATAGATCTCGGAGGCATAAGGATGTGAACTTGATCATCATTATAATAATGGATGTGAACTTGATCATCATTATAATAAAGGATGTGAACTTGATCATCATTATAATAAAGGATGTGAACTTGATCATCATTATAATAAAGGATGTGAACTTGATCATCATTATAATAAAGGATGTGAACTTGATCATCATTATTATAAAGGATGTGAACTTGATCATCATTATAATAAAGGATGTGAACTTGATCATCATTATAATAAAGAACTAGCTGACCCGTGCAACTTCGTCTACGTCACAATTTTCATGAATGCACCGCAAACCAGTAGTGCCTGAGATTGACGCGTTCAAACAAACACACTCTTCAGCTTTATAGTAATAGTATAATTATGTAGATATTCATAAAACTTACCAATTTCATCAGACCGTACGCTCTTGGAAGAACTTCACCATCTTTCGCTTTCTCATTGCCCAAGGCTATTTTACCTCTTAAACTAAATGTGATAATACCAGACATTAGTAATTTTTAGTCGACCCTCAATAATTGGCCTACAAAGTTAAGTTTGTTCTTTAATCTGACATGCTTAATTTGACTTTCATTGTTTATAAACTTCCTTAGATAATATTATTTACTCGGAAAAATCAAGACTGTTTCAGACGTGCGTCATATTTCAGGGTTACGTTCAGTTTCTTATATAAAGTCAAAAAACAATAGCAAAACTGAAAAAAAAAAAACACTTTTTTCATAAGACTTTTACGTAAAAAGCGACTGAAAGTTTTAAAAAATCGCTCTTAGTTGGTGACATCAAATCAGTGATTGAACTAAAATAAATGCTAACAACTGCAATAAACTACTAGGAGAGTGCAGTTTTTGGAAAATGTTAGTATTTTTGCAGTTAGATTCTTGGCCAATAAGTGTTGCCATACTATTAAAACGTGACAATGTTTTCAGCCTTTTGGGCACATTACCAGTGGCTAAAGATGCGGATGAATTTTCCGACGCCATTTGGTAAATTGTAATTAGTTTGTTAAGAGTTCATTTTATTTAATTGTATATAATATAGTTTAAATTGAAAAAAAAAATACCACTTTGATTTTTAGAACAAAATCGATTCTTATTTTAGGTTTTTGCCATTGTTTCCGTACCTTAGATACACAACTCTTAAATACGACCACATCCACCTGATGCATCTGACACTGCTTGTTGACGGATTTGGAAAATAGTTTTTATTCGACAGAGGAGATATTTCATTTCTATAATTTAATAGTTTCATTTAAACTTTGTGAAGATCGGATGAAGAACTTTGGACATGGACAATTAAATTGAGATACAGGGTTTCCCAGAAGTCGACGTCAAGCTGGAATCGGTTGAAAGGACAAATCATAATAGTTACCAGAAAAGTATTAAATTAAAATCTTAGTCGTTTTTTTTTTTAATAACAGTAATTTTTTTTTTCGCAAAATCACCCTGTGATGGTTTTTTAGATCCTTTAGCTACAATTCTATTCGTTTTTCGTTGTTTTTTTTTTGTGTAATCTTCAGTAGTGTTTGTGTAACCTGTTATTTTAAATTCTTAGTTATTTTAGATTTTTGGAAAAAAAAAGAAATTACTGTAATTTAAAAAAAAAGAAAAAACTAAGTTTTTTTTTATTTTTCTGGTAGGTAACTGTTATGATTTGTCCTATCACCCAATTCCGGCTTGACGTCGACTTCTGGGACACTCTGTATACTGGTTGGAATTTTTGCCGACTTCCAAAATTAAGCATTCTAAAGTTATTTTGTACTTTTTAGTAGGTTTGGAAGTCAGTTGTTTTTTTAATTTCTATTTTTTTTCAATTTTCTAGTACAAAGGTGGTTGTGAAATAAATAGACTTGACTTGAATAAGTACTTACAAATTAACATTCGCTAGTATATGATGTTCGATATTGGGAGTGATCTCAATTCTAACTGGACTCTCACAACGATGTCCAAGTACTTTGTCCTGGAAAATCAAAATAATTTTATAAACAGACACACAGCACAGGCAGAATGTGTTGAACGGATTGCTCGGAAAAGTTTCGATTTCCCAGCTAGAAAAAACGTATCAATTACATGATGCTGTAGCGGCAACCCAACATAAACCTCAAACAAGTCTTATATCGCGCTATAAAAGTCCGATAACTACGATGGAGCACTTGATCACCAGACTTACAACCACTTTTTAATTAAGGTAATTAAGGTATGTAGGACTTGGCAATTTTTTTATGAGTGGCCTTTCGCAGGTCACCTACTCAACCGGTCTTGCCTGTCGCAACCTTATACAAAATTAAAACCAAAGGTGATTAAAAATAAGACATACAAAGTGCACAACTACACGCTAAGGGGATTTGTGGGATTCGGAACTCGACTAAAGGCGTTCCTGGGGGAGGACGGCTAGGGTCGGGCTAGATCGAACAGACCGGACTTTGCGACCTCTTCCACTGACCTTTATAGTACCTACTGATATATATTTTGCGGAACATAGGTGTACCTGTACCTCTATTATATAAATACGCTAGACTAAAGATATACTTTATGAAATGACAGTTGATTTTTGTGCCGATTCATTCAAAGCACCCTGAGTGAGCTGCTGAGTGTCTCAGGAACTAAAATTGACACATAAATGTTCCATATCGATAATGTTATATGACGTTATTTTTCTTCCAATAGTAATTTCCAGCAGCATCAATTTCAAAAGTACGAGATGTTTTTTTTTTCAGATTTGCAGGACCATTTTTAAGAAACTTCATTGTCAGATAATTTTGCGAGCCATTTGCATATTCTTTACTTAACCGGTGATAAAGTGCTGAATTTGAATACAATTGAGCCAGATGATGATAGCCAGTTCCTCTGTGTAAGAGGATTCCGGGTGAAACTCGCTTCCATCTTCGGCCTAATCATCACTTTCCATCAGATGAGATACATAAAATTTGAATATAATTATGTTAGCGTAGTAGTTTTTGGTTCATTTTGCGAACTATTGTGACTCCAGCTCAGCTTGTTAAAACTAGTTTACTTGAGCGAGGAGATACTTGCTCGAATATACTAATTTTGAGGATAGTTTGTTAGCGTATACCTACCCATATTTAAAGATCACTGATCTGACAGTCATGCGCTATAACTTTTGTAGCACGCTATCCACTAGTTTATAGTTTGCAATCTGACTGAAAATATTTTTTAGTTAACCTTTACCTACAGCAATTATTCTACTACCTACTTACGGCCGTTCCCAATAACCTAACCTCAGTGAGTGATATCTTGTCATCGACGATAAATAGTAGACTTCTATCTATTCTTACTTTACGTCCCACAAGTGACGGTAACGTCTAACTATCCATTGTCATCGGTAGTGATGAGCTCAGCTATCCAGCCCTCCCTTATTTATTTGACTAATTTGATGAGATTATGCTTTAATTACCTTTTAATGAGTTGATAGGTTTTATTTATGTATATAAGGTCTAATAAAAGTTTAATATAAACGAATTTTGATAGTTTGTAAGGAAATTTAGATGTAAGGTTTTGAATTACGTAAATTGAAAATGTGATTTTTTTGTTTTAAGTGATAGCGTTTTGAAATTGGTATTAAAACAAAGGTCTCGACCCGAAACCACTTTTGCAGAAATAATTAAGTTGATAGGACTTATAGTTTTCGAGATATTTTCAAAAATGTACGAAAATTTGTTATGATGTAAAATTAGAGGTTTTTGTTCTAGAAACTTTTTGTCATGTAAGAATATTAATACAATTTGTATTCCATTATATAGAATAAAGTTTTTAAGGTTTAAGGAATCCAAATATATATATAAATATAATATAATAATATAAATATATATATATATATATATATATATATATATATATATATATATATATATATATATATATATATATTTATCTATATATATATATATATATATTTATCTATAAATTGTAAGGGTTTTCACATGAAAAACAATAAATGAAGGCTCCAAAGGTTTCGGCTCAAAGTAAAAATTATCGCGAATCGAGCCCAAAAATCACGGTTCTCAGTAAGGTAACGACGGGCCGTATATAAGCAGAGCCGAATTTCGGTTCAATCGCTTCGGCAGAGAGCGCCCTAAAGTCGGCCCTACGTCGCTGGTCGTCTCTCGCCGGGCCTCCTACGGGCAACCGGAGGTCTCACCTGGCGGGGACAGACCGTCGTAGGGTCGTGAAGATACGGTACCGTGGCGCCCTCTGCCGAGACTATGGACAGTTACACTCCATGGCATGCAGCAACGCCTACCGTCGCGCAGCCAAAATTTCCGCGCCTAAATCGGCCACCCAACGCCGTGCCCGTATCCACGGGCACGAAACACCGATCCCACGGGATGAAAGGCCTAGCCTATGCCCGCCCGCCGCGCTCCCTTGCGGGGGCGCCGCGAATTCCTTTATAGGTTCAGTCGCAGTCGCAGCACTGCCGTCGAAGAGGCAATACTACGGGAAGAAAATAGGAGCCGAAATCTGCGGATCAAGATACCCCTTCGATATGGTTTACGCAGGTCTTGTAGTTTTTCTGGGATTTATCTTCAAAATCACTGTCCCATTCAGATAATTCCATTAACATAGATAAATCACTTTCACTAGACTCAGACATTATTAGGAATGATGAAAACACTGCACTTTTTTAAATAAATATGTCTTAAACCTGCTTAACCTTGTTAACTTCGTGTAATCGTGTGGACTGTTTTTGCTCACTGCACTGTAACTACAGACCAAACGGAGGATCAATGGCGGACGTAAAAAGACCATAGATAAAGCTAGTCGCCGTCGTTTCTTACAGATTAAAAATTACATTTTGTGTTGCCATAAACATACTGCCGCCCCAGGCAATCAAACAGTAACAACCCCTTATTTCTACTTACAGCAGAATCTAAAGGCAGCTAACTTTTCAAGAAAACGTAAAAAATCTAAACGACAATATAGCTAACAAACATACCCACTATATAATAGAAAGACACAAGATTATTAAAATATTCTAAGTTTAAATGCACAAAACACAACATTTTCTTTCAGGTTCACTTAGACATTACTCATAAGCAATGGTATGTAGGTACATAATATAGAAACTAATTAGGCATAAGTTTACATGTAAATGAGTCTTAATATTATGTTACTTATATATAACTTATTCTATTACAACCTTGGGTAGGCATGCAATATTATGCATTTATTAACACAATACCTATTATATACATCTTATTAACAGGTAAGTATTCTAAATTTTGTTGACTGAGTTGCTAGTTTTTATAATTTTATATAAAAATAGAACTAATATTTAGGTATATAGCTGAAATTTTAAATAAAGACATCTTATATTATTAGAAAATTACTTCTCAATAGGTAATACACTTATGCTTTGTAATGACCTAGTATATAATTGACCATTGGCCGTTTTTACCTGCAAGGCTCGAACCTTGCCGTCATTTCCAGGAAATACATTCACTACACGTGCCATGGGCCACGCCAATGGAGGAGCATTGGCTTCTCTCATGAGTACTAAAGCACCTACAGTTACATTAGGCATAGATTGACACCACTTATTTCTATTCTGCAAAGTATTTAAATAATATTTATACCAAGCCTTCCAAAATCTTTGTTGTAATTGCATACATTGTTGCCAGAACCCCAGTCTATTTGCTTTGGTTTCAGAAATATCTACTTCAGGGTACATAGTTAGGGCTGTACCTATAAGGAAGTGGCCTGGAGTCAGGTAACAGTAATCATTGATATCTTCAGAGAGAGGTAAAATAGGGCGCGAATTAAGCACGGCCTCTATCTGACATAAAACAGTATGTAACTGTTCATAAGTTAATGCAGCATCTAATACAATTCTTTTTAAATGGTACTTCATACTTTTTACAGCCGCTTCTGCAAGCCCTGCGAATACCGGCGCATAACTAGGCGTGAAATGAAAATTAATACCTTCTTTCGCGGCATAAGCTTGCACAAGCGTCTGGTGATCAGCAGAACTATTAAGCTTGTACAGCTCAGCTAGCTGGTTCCTTGCCCCACGAAAACAACCACCGTTATCGCAGAATACGTCGCTGGGCAAGCCACGTCTACTGATGAACCTTTTGAAAGACGCTAGGAATGTCTCAGTTGACAAATCTGAAGTCAACTCTAAGTGAATTGCCTTCGTGACAAAACATACATATATGCATACATAACCTTTACTGACTATAGCTTTTCTTACACGCGAATTCTTAACTTGGATTGGCCCAGCGAAGTCCATGCCCACTTTTTGAAACGGTCTGCATGATGTCACGCGGTGTTGAGGCAAGGATCCCATTAACTGCTTCGCTGCACCAGCTTTCAGCCTAAAACAAACCAAGCATTTATGAGTCACTTTTTTGACTTGCCGCATGCCATTAATTAGCCAGTATTTTTGATTTAAGTTAGCTAGAAGCGACTTAGGTCCAGCATGTAATAACCTAACATGTTCACTCTGTATAATAAGTTCAGTTATTCGCGATTTTTGAGGTAGAATGATAGGATGTTTTTGTGCAATTGGTATATCCGAATTATCTAAACGACCCCCTACTCTTATCAGGCCATCTGTATCAATGAATGGATGTAGATTTTGCAGTGGCCCTCGCACGGAGTTACCTTTCCGTAACGAGTCTTTCTCTTCACAATACTGTATTGATTGCTCATGTTTAATTATTGAATGCAGCGCATGTTGTAACTCATTAGGACTGAGAGTGCCCCGAAGTTTTGTTTTCTCTCTTAAGCTTCGACAAAATCTTTGCACATATGCAATTACCCTTATCATCTTTCCTATGTCTGAATATTTATTTATTATTTGAAATATATTATGCTGTATACCTGTTGTCAAGACAACTTTAGCCGGAGGAGTGGACGGGGACTTCGCCTTCATTTCAGGTAAGTTTTCAGCTAAAGCTATTTTTTTATTATCAAATTCGTACCTCGATTGCAGAAACTTCGGTCCCTTCCACCAGAGGGCGCAAGTCGGAAGCTCCTGAGGGCTGATGCCTCTACTAATCAAATCAGCAGGGTTCTCTGCGGAAGGTACATACAGCCAGCGCCACCTATCGGTTTTTTGCTGAATTACCGCCACTCTGTTCGCTACATAGGCTTGTAATCTAGTGAGGTCAGTTTGAATCCAAGCCAAAGTTATTTTGGAGTCGGTGAATAGGTACACATCATCAATTTGAATATTTTTATGTAAGGTATCATAAACTCGTTCTATTAAAATGGAAAGAAGCAATGTAGCATTAAGCTCCAGCCTGGGTATCGTTAATGCGTTCGCACGTGGGTTTACTCGCGACTTCGAACAGAGTAAGGATAATTCAGCCTTACCTGTTTTGTCGACCACGCGTAGGTATATGCAGCACCCGTACCCCGTCGTGCTGGAGGCATCCGCGAAGCCAATCAGCTGGACTGTTGCTGCGTTGATGGTTGGGATGTGCCGGTCTAAATTGATAGGATGCATGGCAGCTAAGCTTCTAGCAAATTGAAGCCACTCGTCAACTAGCTCATTAGGTATATGTTCATCCCATCCAATATTATATGACCATATTTTTTGCATTATACTTTTGGCCTTAATTACAATCGGACTAGCAAAACCCATGGGATCATAGAACTTTGATATATAGCTAAGAACTCCCCTTTTTGTCATTATATTTTCATCAAATGGTTCTGGGCTGTCTATTTTGAAACAATCCTTTTGAACATCAAGCGTAAGCCCCAAAGCTTTCATATTATAGTTGCCCTTTTGAAGGTCAAGCTCGCTAAATTGCTGTTCCATCTCTGGAATGTCAGAGAGAACAGAATGTGTGTTAGAAGCCCATTTATGCAAACTAAAGCTCCCATAACTTAACAGTTCACATAACTGCCGTTTAGCTTCAAGCAATTTGTGCACATCAGAACATGAATAAATTACGTCATCAACATACATACAATTTTTTATTATAAATGATGCTAGCGGTAGCTCATGCTCATGCCTTTGTGCAAGTTCAAGTAAACAGCGCGTTGCTAAATAGCTTGAGGACTTCACACCATAAGTGACGGTGTCAAGACGCATACATTTTATAGTCTGACTAGGGTCGTCACGCCACAGAATGTTCTGGAGTGAAGTGTGTTCCGGGTTAATCAATATGTTGCGAAACATTTTCTTAATATCTGAACTCAAAGTGAATTCTCCAAATCGAAATAACGAAACAATATCAAATAATTCTTTCTGCACTGTAGGCCCATTTAATAAAATATCGTTCAATGAGATCTTTTTACTAGTTTTCATTGAAGCATCATACACAACTCTAGTACGAGTGCTCTTGCTTTGCTCGTTTATAACCGCATGATGTGGCATAAAATAGATAGGATCTTCATAGAAATTGTAAGAGCCAATATCAACAAAGTGCCCATGACCGAGGTCTATGTACTCATCTATGAACTTTTTATAATCATTAAGTAAGTTAATGTTGTTTTGCAGTCTTTTTTCCAGACTGAGAAACCTGTGCAAGGCTAGGTCAAAAGAATTCCCTAAAGTCTCGTTTATTTTGCAGGTTTCTAGCTTCAAAGGTAAGTCAACAGTGAATTTTTTATTTTCAAGTTTGACTGAGCTTACAAAGATATTTTCAGCTAACTCTTGCTCCGAATCCCTTTCTACTAGCAATTCCGGAACGCTCTCCACCTCCCAAAGCTTCTTGACACTGTCACTGACGTCTGTTTCACACTTAGTACAAATTAAAGATACAACCTGATTCTTTATGATGCTAGATGTCATTGCTCCGGCAATGACATGGCCAAACTTCGTGTTTATGATGCCTGGATATGAAGATTGCTGCTGGTCGTCTAGGTCATTGCATGCATGTAAGCGCTGAGGTTCCTCAAGCGGCAGGAGGACCTGGCAAAAGATATCAGCACCCATTAGCATATTTATTTCCGAGGGTTGGTTAAAAGTTGTATCTGCTAACGTGATGCCAGAAGGGATTTGTATGCCTTCAAGGCTGACTGGTGATTGAGGTAAGTTACAAGTGATTTTATCTACCACGTGACAGTTAACTAGAGTGTTAAATTGGGATGTCAAAGAATTTACTTTTAATGGAATACAATAGCTGACTTTGTTCTGGCTCTCTGTCACACCAATGAGGTTAATATCATTTCGCTTAGGTGTATATCCTAAGACCTTCACTGCCTTTGTAGTGATCAGCGACACCTGAGAACCTGTGTCTAGTATGCACTTTATGTGCACTTCTTGCCCATCTTTTGCAAGCACCTTTACCCGTGCTGTAGGGAGTAAAATATTATTAGCAGGGTCCCCCGATAAGAGGACCACTGGGCCTGGGCCACTTTCTTCATCGAGATGTAGCAGCGTGTGATGAGTTTTCTTGCACTGCCCACACCTAAAGTGGTATTTACATTTGCCAGGGTGTGTATTTAAACATGTGTTGCATAAGCTTTTTGCTTTTGCAAAAGAGACTCTCTCTTTACTGGACTGTAATTTAAATTTTGGACATGAGTATAACTTATGATCTGAACACTTACAGTAGAGGCACTCCATTGCTGTCTTGGCTGTTGCTGCTAGCACTACCTTACACTGCCGCTTTCCGCCTTCTGTTGTCTCAGCCCGGATATCTGTGTTCTCTAGAGCGAGAGCACGCCTATCCAAATATGACAAAAAATCCTCAACCGTAGGGTCATGCTCTGGATCACGCTCCAGCTGGTAAGAGCGGGAGCTGTAGAGATCCAGCTTACGCACCAAGATGCCCAGAAGAATGGGGTCCCAGCTGTCCACTTCTGCCTTCAGGTTGCGCAGAGCGCTTAGTGTCTGCCTCACTACGGAAACAAAATTCCTAATCTCATTAGCCTTAGGGAACTTGGTAAACTTGTCCAAGTCTAAGAGAGTGTTTACATGCTCATTTACAATCTTATATTTGTTATAAAATCGCTTGTCTAATAATTGCAATGCATTGTCATAACTTTCACTGACAAGAGGAAGATTACTAATTAATTCGTAAGGGGGGCCCTGGAGGAATGATCGCAGGTAATAGAGTTTTTGGACGTTGTCCAATGATGTGTCGCTGTGGATTACAGATTTGAATATCTCTATAAAGTTTACATACTCGGAATATTTACCAGTAAAATTTGAAATATTGATATGGGGTAATCTAGCTCTAGAAACGACACTGTTACCTGACTCCGAGGTTTTCCCTTCCTTGTTCCTACCTTTTGATTTTATGTTTTCATTTAAAAGTGTCAGACAGTGGAAGTACTTGTTTTCCATGTCCTCAACATGTTCAATGTCTGACGAATCTAATGCCAAGATATCTTTATTATAATTTTCGTACTCTTTAAAAGCAGCTAGCAATCTGTCCCTCTTAGTTATCAGCGCTTCAAGTGAGCTTACAATTAAGTCGTTAGACTCGGCTACAAAAGAATATAGTCTGGTGATTGTACCTTTCGAGTATCCCCTGCTCACTCGCAATTTCTTTAACACATCATCCATCTTAACAGCTTAATTCAACTATATACCCACTTGTTGAAATTACACAATAGCAAAATGCAAAAGTAAAATAATTAAACTGCAACTCGAGAACGAGAACTGCAACTCGCACGCGATCAGACGCCGCTAGCTTGAACGGTAGATGTGGAAGGCCGCTAGGGGGCGCGCGCGTCGCCTCGCTTCGCTGCACGCCGTACTCCAGTCGTACCAACCTAACCGCACTTTCGCACCAATGAGAGCGGACCGGCGCCTCGTTGACAGCAGTTCGCTGCTCTGCAATTGGTCGAATTTACCGCGCGCAAAATCAGCGTTAATGCCGCGCTTCGTTGACTGTAGCCGGTGACGATGATGGGGCGTGAGTGCTCTCTTTCACTCTTACTCGAAAGGAATCTTGCTATCCTTTTCGCACTCGCAGATCTATGATTCTTAAAATGGCCTATCGATTTTATTCCCTGTATTATTGGAATTTCTTGACGAAATATGTATGTTGGATTCTTGAAGCACGGATCTTACTGTTCTTCTCGCAGCAATCGATACTTGATTTTAACGCAAGTATATGCCGAAAATCCGTATGCTCCGCCTTGGCCACCTTCTTTGGTGTCGCGTGTCTTCGCTGTACGATACGCGTAGTGAGAAGTGTTTTCGCCGCAAATCGTTGACGGATCGCATGGACCAATGTTAGCTTCGTGTAATCGTGTGGACTGTTTTTGCTGTAGGTTTGATTCCAATTGAAACGACTTGCTAATTTTCACTTTTATTGCTCACTGCACTGTAACTACAGACCAAACGGAGGATCAATATGGCGGACGTAAAAAGACCATAGATAAAGCTAGTCGCCGTCGTTTCTTACAGATTAAAAATTACATTTTGTGTTGCCATAAACATACTGCCGCCCCAGGCAATCAAACAGTAACAACCCCTTATTTCTACTTACAGCAGAATCTAAAGGCAGCTAACTTTTCAAGAAAACGTAAAAAATCTAAACGACAATATAGCTAACAAACATACCCACTATATAATAGAAAGACACAAGATTATTAAAATATTCTAAGTTTAAATGCACAAAACACAACATTTTCTTTCAGGTTCACTTAGACATTACTCATAAGCAATGGTATGTAGGTACATAATATAGAAACTAATTAGGCATAAGTTTACATGTAAATGAGTCTTAATATTATGTTACTTATATATAACTTATTCTATTACAACCTTGGGTAGGCATGCAATATTATGCATTTATTAACACAATACCTATTATATACATCTTATTAACAGGTAAGTATTCTAAATTTTGTTGACCGAGTTGCTAGTTTTTATAATTTTATATAAAAATAGAACTAATATTTAGGTATATAGCTGAAATTTTAAATAAAGACATCTTATATTATTAGAAAATTACTTCTCAATAGGTAATACACTTATGCTTTGTAATGACCTAGTATATAATTGACCATTGGCCGTTTTTACCTGCAAGGCTCGAACCTTGCCGTCATTTCCAGGAAATACATTCACTACACGTGCCATGGGCCACGCCAATGGAGGAGCATTGGCTTCTCTCATGAGTACTAAAGCACCTACAGTTACATTAGGCATAGATTGACACCACTTATTTCTATTCTGCAAAGTATTTAAATAATATTTATACCAAGCCTTCCAAAATCTTTGTTGTAATTGCATACATTGTTGCCAGAACCCCAGTCTATTTGCTTTGGTTTCAGAAATATCTACTTCAGGGTACATAGTTAGGGCTGTACCTATAAGGAAGTGGCCTGGAGTCAGGTAACAGTAATCATTGATATCTTCAGAGAGAGGTAAAATAGGGCGCGAATTAAGCACGGCCTCTATCTGACATAAAACAGTATGTAACTGTTCATAAGTTAATGCAGCATCTAATACAATTCTTTTTAAATGGTACTTCATACTTTTTACAGCCGCTTCTGCAAGCCCTGCGAATACCGGCGCATAACTAGGCGTGAAATGAAAATTAATACCTTCTTTCGCGGCATAAGCTTGCACAAGCGTCTGGTGATCAGCAGAACTATTAAGCTTGTACAGCTCAGCTAGCTGGTTCCTTGCCCCACGAAAACAACCACCGTTATCGCAGAATACGTCGCTGGGCAAGCCACGTCTACTGATGAACCTTTTGAAAGACGCTAGGAATGTCTCAGTTGACAAATCTGAAGTCAACTCTAAGTGAATTGCCTTCGTGACAAAACATACATATATGCATACATAACCTTTACTGACTATAGCTTTTCTTACACGCGAATTCTTAACTTGGATTGGCCCAGCGAAGTCCATGCCCACTTTTTGAAACGGTCTGCATGATGTCACGCGGTGTTGAGGCAAGGATCCCATTAACTGCTTCGCTGCACCAGCTTTCAGCCTAAAACAAACCAAGCATTTATGAGTCACTTTTTTGACTTGCCGCATGCCATTAATTAGCCAGTATTTTTGATTTAAGTTAGCTAGAAGCGACTTAGGTCCAGCATGTAATAACTTAACATGTTCACTCTGTATAATAAGTTCAGTTATTCGCGATTTTTGAGGTAGAATGATAGGATGTTTTTGTGCAATTGGTATATCCGAATTATCTAAACGACCCCCTACTCTTATCAGGCCATCTGTATCAATGAATGGATGTAGATTTTGCAGTGGCCCTCGCACGGAGTTACCTTTCCGTAACGAGTCTTTCTCTTCACAATACTGTATTGATTGCTCATGTTTAATTATTGAATGCAGCGCATGTTGTAACTCATTAGGACTGAGAGTGCCCCGAAGTTTTGTTTTCTCTCTTAAGCTTCGACAAAATCTTTGCACATATGCAATTACCCTTATCATCTTTCCTATGTCTGAATATTTATTTATTATTTGAAATATATTATGCTGTATACCTGTTGTCAAGACAACTTTAGCCGGAGGAGTGGACGGGGACTTCGCCTTCATTTCAGGTAAGTTTTCAGCTAAAGCTATTTTTTTATTATCAAATTCGTACCTCGATTGCAGAAACTTCGGTCCCTTCCACCAGAGGGCGCAAGTCGGAAGCTCCTGAGGGCTGATGCCTCTACTAATCAAATCAGCAGGGTTCTCTGCGGAAGGTACATACAGCCAGCGCCACCTATCGGTTTTTTGCTGAATTACCGCCACTCTGTTCGCTACATAGGCTTGTAATCTAGTGAGGTCAGTTTGAATCCAAGCCAAAGTTATTTTGGAGTCGGTGAATAGGTACACATCATCAATTTGAATATTTTTATGTAAGGTATCATAAACTCGTTCTATTAAAATGGAAAGAAGCAATGTAGCATTAAGCTCCAGCCTGGGTATCGTTAATGCGTTCGCACGTGGGTTTACTCGCGACTTCGAACAGAGTAAGGATAATTCAGCCTTACCTGTTTTGTCGACCACGCGTAGGTATATGCAGCACCCGTACCCCGTCGTGCTGGAGGCATCCGCGAAGCCAATCAGCTGGACTGTTGCTGCGTTGATGGTTGGGATGTGCCGGTCTAAATTGATAGGATGCATGGCAGCTAAGCTTCTAGCAAATTGAAGCCACTCGTCAACTAGCTCATTAGGTATATGTTCATCCCATCCAATATTATATGACCATATTTTTTGCATTATACTTTTGGCCTTAATTACAATCGGACTAGCAAAACCCATGGGATCATAGAACTTTGATATATAGCTAAGAACTCCCCTTTTTGTCATTATATTTTCATCAAATGGTTCTGGGCTGTCTATTTTGAAACAATCCTTTTGAACATCAAGCGTAAGCCCCAAAGCTTTCATATTATAGTTGCCCTTTTGAAGGTCAAGCTCGCTAAATTGCTGTTCCACCTCTGGAATGTCAGAGAGAACAGAATGTGTGTTAGAAGCCCATTTATGCAAACTAAAGCTCCCATAACTTAACAGTTCACATAACTGCCGTTTAGCTTCAAGCAATTTGTGCACATCAGAACATGAATAAATTACGTCATCAACATACATACAATTTTTTATTATAAATGATGCTAGCGGTAGCTCATGCTCATGCCTTTGTGCAAGTTCAAGTAAACAGCGCGTTGCTAAATAGCTTGAGGACTTCACACCATAAGTGACGGTGTCAAGACGCATACATTTTATAGTCTGACTAGGGTCGTCACGCCACAGAATGTTCTGGAGTGAAGTGTGTTCCGGGTTAATCAATATGTTGCGAAACATTTTCTTAATATCTGAACTCAAAGTGAATTCTCCAAATCGAAATAACGAAACAATATCAAATAATTCTTTCTGCACTGTAGGCCCATTTAATAAAATATCGTTCAATGAGATCTTTTTACTAGTTTTCATTGAAGCATCATACACAACTCTAGTACGAGTGCTCTTGCTTTGCTCGTTTATAACCGCATGATGTGGCATAAAATAGATAGGATCTTCATAGAAATTGTAAGAGCCAATATCAACAAAGTGCCCATGACCGAGGTCTATGTACTCATCTATGAACTTTTTATAATCATTAAGTAAGTTAATGTTGTTTTGCAGTCTTTTTTCCAGACTGAGAAACCTGTGCAAGGCTAGGTCAAAAGAATTCCCTAAAGTCTCGTTTATTTTGCAGGTTTCTAGCTTCAAAGGTAAGTCAACAGTGAATTTTTTATTTTCAAGTTTGACTGAGCTTACAAAGATATTTTCAGCTAACTTTTGCTCCGAATCCCTTTCTACTAGCAATTCCGGAACGCTCTCCACCTCCCAAAGCTTCTTGACACTGTCACTGACGTCTGTTTCACACTTAGTACAAATTAAAGATACAACCTGATTCTTTATGATGCTAGATGTCATTGCTCCGGCAATGACATGGCCAAACTTCGTGTTTATGATGCCTGGATATGAAGATTGCTGCTGGTCGTCTAGGTCATTGCATGCATGTAAGCGCTGAGGTTCCTCAAGCGGCAGGAGGACCTGGCAAAAGATATCAGCACCCATTAGCATATTTATTTCCGAGGGTTGGTTAAAAGTTGTATCTGCTAACGTGATGCCAGAAGGGATTTGTATGCCTTCAAGGCTGACTGGTGATTGAGGTAAGTTACAAGTGATTTTATCTACCACGTGACAGTTAACTAGAGTGTTAAATTGGGATGTCAAAGAATTTACTTTTAATGGAATACAATAGCTGACTTTGTTCTGGCTCTCTGTCACACCAATGAGGTTAATATCATTTCGCTTAGGTGTATATCCTAAGACCTTCACTGCCTTTGTAGTGATCAGCGACACCTGAGAACCTGTGTCTAGTATGCACTTTATGTGCACTTCTTGCCCATCTTTTGCAAGCACCTTTACCCGTGCTGTAGGGAGTAAAATATTATTAGCAGGGTCCCCCGATAAGAGGACCACTGGGCCTGGGCCACTTTCTTCATCGAGATGTAGCAGCGTGTGATGAGTTTTCTTGCACTGCCCACACCTAAAGTGGTATTTACATTTGCCAGGGTGTGTATTTAAACATGTGTTGCATAAGCTTTTTGCTTTTGCAAAAGAGACTCTCTCTTTACTGGACTGTAATTTAAATTTTGGACATGAGTATAACTTATGATCTGAACACTTACAGTAGAGGCACTCCATTGCTGTCTTGGCTGTTGCTGCTAGCACTACCTTACACTGCCGCTTTCCGCCTTCTGTTGTCTCAGCCCGGATATCTGTGTTCTCTAGAGCGAGAGCACGCCTATCCAAATATGACAAAAAATCCTCAACCGTAGGGTCATGCTCTGGATCACGCTCCAGCTGGTAAGAGCGGGAGCTGTAGAGATCCAGCTTACGCACCAAGATGCCCAGAAGAATGGGGTCCCAGCTGTCCACTTCTGCCTCCAGGTTGCGCAGAGCGCTTAGTGTCTGCCTCACTACGGAAACAAAATTCCTAATCTCATTAGCCTTAGGGAACTTGGTAAACTTGTCCAAGTCTAAGAGAGTGTTTACATGCTCATTTACAATCTTATATTTGTTATAAAATCGCTTGTCTAATAATTGCAATGCATTGTCATAACTTTCACTGACAAGAGGAAGATTACTAATTAATTCGTAAGGGGGGCCCTGGAGGAATGATCGCAGGTAATAGAGTTTTTGGACGTTGTCCAATGATGTGTCGCTGTGGATTACAGATTTGAATATCTCTATAAAGTTTACATACTCGGAATATTTACCAGTAAAATTTGAAATATTGATATGGGGTAATCTAGCTCTAGAAACGACACTGTTACCTGACTCCGAGGTTTTCCCTTCCTTGTTCCTACCTTTTGATTTTATGTTTTCATTTAAAAGTGTCAGACAGTGGAAGTACTTGTTTTCCATGTCCTCAACATGTTCAATGTCTGACGAATCTAATGCCAAGATATCTTTATTATAATTTTCGTACTCTTTAAAAGCAGCTAGCAATCTGTCCCTCTTAGTTATCAGCGCTTCAAGTGAGCTTACAATTAAGTCGTTAGACTCGGCTACAAAAGAATATAGTCTGGTGATTGTACCTTTCGAGTATCCCCTGCTCACTCGCAATTTCTTTAACACATCATCCATCTTAACAGCTTAATTCAACTATATACCCACTTGTTGAAATTACACAATAGCAAAAATGCAAAAGTAAAATAATTAAACTGCAACTCGAGAACGAGAACTGCAACTCGCACGCGATCAGACGCCGCTAGCTTGAACGGTAGATGTGGAAGGCCGCTAGGGGGCGCGCGCGTCGCCTCGCTTCGCTGCACGCCGTACTCCAGTCGTACCAACCTAACCGCACTTTCGCACCAATGAGAGCGGACCGGCGCCTCGTTGACAGCAGTTCGCTGCTCTGCAATTGGTCGAATTTACCGCGCGCAAAATCAGCGTTAATGCCGCGCTTCGTTGACTGTAGCCGGTGACGATGATGGGGCGTGAGTGCTCTCTTTCACTCTTACTCGAAAGGAATCTTGCTATCCTTTTCGCACTCGCAGATCTATGATTCTTAAAATGGCCTATCGATTTTATTCCCTGTATTATTGGAATTTCTTGACGAAATATGTATGTTGGATTCTTGAAGCACGGATCTTACTGTTCTTCTCGCAGCAATCGATACTTGATTTTAACGCAAGTATATGCCGAAAATCCGTATGCTCCGCCTTGGCCACCTTCCGTGGTGTCGCGTGTCTTCGCTGTACGATACGCGTAGTGAGAAGTGTTTTCGCCGCAAATCGTTGACGGATCGCATGGACCAATGTTAACTTCGTGTAATCGTGTGGACTGTTTTTGCTGTAGGTTTGATTCCAATTGAAACGACTTGCTAATTTTCACTTTTATTGCTCACTGCACTGTAACTACAGACCAAACGGAGGATCAATATGGCGGACGTAAAAAGACCATAGATAAAGCTAGTCGCCGTCGTTTCTTACAGATTAAAAATTACATTTTGTGTTGCCATAAACAAACCTTGCTTTTCGACGGATTGAATAATTTGGTTATCTTTAGTATTGACATTACTGACACAAAGCTGTCAAAATTATATTGGGACGCATAAAGTTGCAATTTCATAGTAATATCTACAAGTAGTAAGCGATAGCCCCTCCCATGGATAGATAGCGTAGGTCGGTTAGTTGTCATAACCATCAGTATGTTATTGGGACATCAAAACCGATGATAGATAGATATTTCTAGCTTTAGTAGATCAATCCTGGCGATGGATAGTTTATTGGGAACGGCCGTTAGAAATGAAGGATAGTTATAATAACTGTTGTTGTAATTTTTTTTTGTCTGCTGTCCAATCTCTAATGTTAGTTCCATGAACGGTCACGTTGCTATCAGTGCCAAAATGACAAAAATCAAACGTCTTGATTTTGACATCGATAGTATGCAGTCCAGCGTATTTATATAATGGAGGTTAGTGACCACAGTGTGAATTTTTCAAGTGGGTGTGCAATTGCGCTAGCGCAATTCCCAAACTATGCGGAATGTCTAAAAAGGATCAATGGAGTCTAGGGCTCAATTTGATAACAGAAACTTCAAAATATTATTCCTAATCAGAAATCGAAGCTTTTATTTTGTTGAAATTGATGAATTGATGTTGAACAAAGAACAGCCTATTACACAGTCCTATAGAATCGCTAATAAGGATTTAAGACAAGGAATTAATGATACACGGCAAACTTGCAAAGAATGTTGAATTTAAATCAATAATTCATATCTTAAAGTAAGAACTGTGTTTGATTCACGAATATATTATTGTTTCAAAAATTTGGTTTTAATTTTCATCAAAATCGGAGGCGAGACTCTTTTTTATATTCTTCAAAATTTTTGATTTGGCCATTCACGCCAACTTGAAAATTTTATTCTGTATAAAATTGCAAACTTCATGTCACATGTAAACTGCTAAATAGATTACTTACTGGATTATAGTACATGCACACGACATGGGTGCCTTTCTTGCAGTATTTCTGTCTAGGGCAGTCCTTTGACATTTGAATCGATTTCTGCTTTAGCGACTCATTTGCGATAGAAAACCTCGTTAATTTTGTAATAATGAAGACCACCGTGACTATCTGGAATAAAAAAGTACACATTGTTGAACGGTGAAGCAAAATAACTTAATCGAATGCCGAAGATACGGATTTAACATGTGAAGGTTAAATACACATTCATCATCTACCTAGTCTTTTCCCAACCAAATCGTATTGGGGTCGCCTTCCAATCAAAGCGCTAAATGGGCTAAATAACATTATTTAAAGTGGAGCGTCTATCTATCTGACCCAGTGATTGAGTAACTTCTTGGCTAGACTGGAGACAGATTTTCTGGCTTCTGACAATCCGTAAGTCGGGACGTGCCCTCACGTCCTTTCCAAAGCACGGAAGTTTTTCGAGTTTTGTTCTGAGACCGTCCTGGAAAAGCTTTGTTTTTCTTTCATAATTTGTTTATTTCCTGTGCAGTTCAAAATCTTGAAAACTGAATTGTTCAATGAACTTAGAAATTAGAGTGTTAGATAGATATTAAAATTTATTTATTTACAGAAATTTACTGATAAGTCAGCAAACCGCACAGATGAAAGTTCTGATTACTGCCAAAATTCACACGTTAAACTGAGGGCAAACCCAAAACTACACATTGGAAAAAAATACTCTATCTCTGCACTACTTTAATTTGTTGACATGTTTGTCCAGATAAGGAATTTTATTTTTAGGAATATACATACCATTCTTAATAAGGATAGGTTACTTTTGTTATTGACCATCTTTTCTCCCATATCTCATCTGGTATTGATCTTAGCGAGTAAAACAGAAGAAGGATCCAAATTAATTAAAACACGTCCAACAACAAAAAGAAGCGTCTAAAAAAAACATGAAAATGGGTTATAAAGAAAGCATACTTCGAAACTTCATCCTTACACTGTAACATAAAAAAATAATTTAGTTCTAAAAAGGTTTTAATAGACGAACTACATTACAGCACTTAATGAAGAGTCTGAGTATGAAAAAAAGTTTATACCAAACCTCTGGCGTCCCGTTGGTTCCAAATGGAACCAGTATAATAATATTCGAATCTGCGGTCGCGTCCCGCTGGTTCCATTTGGAACCAGCACACCGCGACTGATTTAAACTTTATTATTGTGTAAACTAAGGTTTAGAATCGTTTGTGAATGAATGTTCTCTGTGGCAGATAAAATTTGCCAACCATAAACACAAACAGTCACTAAAAATATGACAGCCGCCATTATAAAAATTATTGACAAAAGTTTCTACGTCACGGTGACAGCGCGCGTAAGTGGTGCGGTGATTCTAGTGTTTTTTCTGTATTTTTATTGTGATATACTAGGGTAAGTGTATTAATAATCATTTATCAGTGTTGCCTACAAGTATGTAGCTAGTTTTTTGCATGAAATAACATCACAAAACTTGTTTTGTTGAGCCAACAAAAGTTACGTAGTTCCGAGTGTTCGCCAAGGTCAACATTGTTATTGTTTGGTTTTTGGCAATATTTTCAATAAAAGTAGGCATATTTTAACGATTTATAGTTAACAATGCGTTGATGAATATATAGGCATTAATCTACAAGCTTTTCCAATTGGAATCTGTTTGATATAACTCTGATAATCGTCATCAAAATAGCACATTGAATTACGCAAAAAAAAAAACAACAAACAGCGCCGCACTTTATGAAGTTTGAGCTTGAATATTGCTATAATCGGCTATGGAACTCATATAAAAATCATTGTCATTAGATTACTCGTCTTTTCATAAGCTAGTTCCCAAATTTTGGTGTAAATTGATCCAATAGTTTTGTCAGAAATAACATAAACAGCAACATAACTACATTCAGCAAGTTCTCTGATTTCAATAGGATATGTTTATTTCTCGAGTACTAATTTAAGAGTCTGGTTTGCATTGTATTTCATGACGACATAATTTATGAACCCGATACCGTTTCAAGTGCGAGTATACAAGCTACAGAAACGCTGCGATAACGTTTTTTGTGGCCGGGGTCAGATTACACTAAGATAAGCGCCCACCCGCGCCGCTTGCGGAGCGTCAAGGATTAATGACGTAATAACGTACGGGAGGCGAGAGGAGAAAAAAAAGGTTACCAGAAAATTATTTTCTCGATGTTTAATATCCTTAAACCAGCGAACAGTAAGTAAAAAGTCAGAAACTGAAAAAGAGATTTTCATTTAAAAATAAAAGTTTTGAATTTGGAATAAACTTTTTTTATTGTAATACGGTTCGTCTATTAAAACCTCTTTAGAACTATTTTTTTTTGTAGTAGAATAATTTTTTGTCGCATAACCCTGCCTTATTTTAATTTAAAACAGATATCTTTGTGTAGCATTGGCAGAAAAAACAATCAGGGCTAGTAAAATTATAGCGCTGCTGGAAGAAGGTTGTGGCCAATGTTACGTCTCACAGTGGTTAAACCACTGTGAGACGTAACATTGGCCACAACATTGAGTCGTAACCAATTCCAATCCAAGTCGATGACCAATGCGGGCCCCATGTTCCTCCGTGAGCACCGGATTGCTCGATTGAAGTTCGCTAGAAATTGCCCATCTTGGACACCAGATAACTAAAGCAGCGTACTCTTCTCCGATGAGGCTCGACTTTGTCTGCATGGTGAGGGCCGACGTTAGCAAGTGTTACGAAGACCAGGGGAATACTATGCCGATATGTGTTTTGAAGAAATCACCCCATATGGTGGTGGGTCTGTTATGTTTTGGACGGGTGTAACTTCCAGCTATCGTACCGGGATAGCTCACTAAATGCACAACATAACAGAAATATTTAGTCATAAACATAACAGAAATACTTATACACAACCCGCACTAACTATAATCGGGTGAAGCTGCCAATTACACGGACGACAATGCTCTGGCCCACCGTTCTGGTGACGTAGACGCTACTATGCAAGAGATCGGTATTCCTCGTTTGGATTGAGACCTCCTAAAAGGCCAGTATGATCTGTCCAACCAACTCCACAAAACATCAGAGAGCTTAAACGTGTGATATCGGCTGGGTGGGAACCCATTCCACAGGACACATCAAAAACCGGTGGAAATTATGCCAAGACGATTACATGCCGTAATCGCTGCAATGGGCGGTCATAAGTTTGTTTTTATTTTTCTCAAAAAGGATCACCGAAACGCAGCTAGGCTAGTTGATCTACGTCGGACCCATGTAGAGCCTGGAAAAACCGTCCGTGAAGCTCCTTACTCTGCCATACCGCTCTGAGATCGTTAGTGTCGAGCACCGCAGGTTTGCGCCAGTTCTCATTTGCCAAGGAGAGTGGGGTGAGTTCCTTGTCGACAGCCAAGAAATATTTTTAGCATTTAAAAAGCCTCGGCCTCCACATTTTCGCAGGATATACTGTCTCATTACCGACGACCGTGGGTGATTTATTTATTTATAAGGCACACCAACAACTTATTTACAAAATTAATTATATTACATGTGACGTCAAGGGTCCTGGTCCTGTGTAAATAAGCCACTTACAGGCATGCACAACTTTCACATTAATATTACAAACATATTACAACATAAATTCATTTAGCAATCATTGTAAAAATAAAAAATTAATTGTGATGGGTGATGCATTCGATACAAAATTAGCAGTATGCGGATTCGCCTATCCAGTGTGTCAAGTTCAGTATGAACCATTTGAGTACGTCGAAAGAGTACATCAATACAGGCATGACCCAAACGTTAAATTCGCGCACCTTGTTTCCGCCTGATAGAAGGCTACTGAATGTCTTCTTCAGGCGGCCAAAGAAGCGCTCCTTTAATGATTGCTTCATGTCAGTAACATTGATACTTAACGCTTCCGACATACCCAAACACTTGTTCTACTTGTCAGTGGAAGAGAGGGATCTCAGGCTTATGGAAACGGAGAGTTGATTTCCTGCGGATTCCATAACCTCTCCACGCTTTACATCCACTGACTGCACATTTGTCCACACCAAACTCCATCCTGATGGCGTTAATGTAAGTTTCAGTTACCTTCAGTAGCTCCATCAGTTGCAGATTATTGTAGGCAAAGAGTTTCAGATCATCCAGGTAATAGAGGTGAAATATAACCTGAACACCTCTCTTCAACTGATAGCCTAGTCCTGAATTCTCTAGCAGTGTGCTAAGAGGATTCAAGGAAAGGCAAAAACAAAGCGGACTCAAACTGTCGTCCTGAAATACCCCGCTCGATCCTTACCAGATCGCTTTTCCCCTGGATATTTCGACAACCTAGATAGCGAAGGACTGTCCTCTATTATCTCTTATCTGCCCCATACATGACATCAGGAAGGTTGCGTATCGTTGCATCAATTTTGTACAATTCTAGAACCCTCATGAGCCATGTATGACCACATTGCACCCATTCATAGGCCTTCTTATATTTTATCCAGCATGTTGACAGATCCTTCCGGAAACGAAGAACCTGTTGACTAGTGGCCATATCAATGATTAGTAGCTCCTCAGTACCGCGAGACCCATTCCTACCATCAATTTTGAGAGGCAGACATGCTGTTGTTGTTAATATGACTATTAATCTTTGCCCTCATAGTGGATGTCAGAACTTTATAGACCTAGATTTAAGGCTCCGCAGTACTGCTTGATTTATGGAGCAGGTGGGTTATTCCTGTAGTTAAGAACTGGGGTAGCGACCTAGACTCTAAGGCAGATTATATATCCATTCTGCGTTCGTGGATCAACAAAGTTTGTGGGTTTGGAAGGTGAATAACTTATAAATAATTTTTCGCAGTAATTTAATACTACATTCGATTCTTACTATTGTTGTGAAAGGGTTATTTTTTATCATAAACAAAGTACATACATAAAGCTAAGTTAATTACAATGCAGGACTCAGTGAAATTAGATCCAAAAGACATTTGTAAACTTACTGTCAAGAATTCTTGCGGCGATATTATATTCATTCAAGATTTGCAAAATGGTCAGAAACATACATATTTATCGCTATTCTGCCGACAGATGCTAAATTTTGTGAATTCTAAACACGCTCATCTTATATTGAAGGACAGCCATGATGAAACTCGTACATTTATTTGAGTTAGCCATAATGAGTTATAAATATCATTGTAATGAATTAATTCTCTCGTTATAGATAGATATAACCATTTCAAGCAGTCGTCATGAAGTTTGTTAAACAGCCACAATCACTGAATGTAAACACAGTTTGCGATGACTTTTGTAAAACTAGTTTACGTCATGGAGAACTGTTATCTAATTCAGTACGATGTATCATTTGTGAACAACAAATTGTTAATGAACTTCACAAAGCGGCACGAAGAAACTTTGTAAGAAGATCTTTTATTTTAAAAGGCATAGACGACTTATGGCAAGCTGATCTAATAGATAATTATGCAAAATCTAAAAAAGTGTATTAAAGGTTATAATTACATTTTAGTGGTGATTTATTGTTTCTCAAAGTATACTTGGATAGAAACAATAAAATCCAAAAGTAAACTTGACGTTACTCGTGCATTTGAGTGAATACTAACTACCAGCAATCGAAAACCTGATCATTTACAAACTGATTCTGGAACAGAATTCTATAACGTTACATTCCAAGAAATTATGAAGAGCTAAAATATTAACCACTACTCTTCGTTTTCTACCAAGAAAGCTTCGATTGTAGAACGGGTGATTAAAACAATTAAAAATAAAATGTATAAGTTCTTAAGTCTAATTGGGAACTACAAATGGGTAGGTCCACCATTAGAAGTTATTATAAAATCCTACAATCATACAAAACATCATACCACCAAATTCAAAACAGTTGAGATAAATGAACGAGTCAAAAATAAGAGAAAATATACAAAATACTCGAAAACATGTATCAGGCCGATGTTGCCCGAAATTCAAAGTGGGTGAAAATGTTCGAATCAGTAAATACAAACATATTTTTGATAAAGGTTTCACTCCTAATTGGTCAAGTGAAATATTTACTGTAAAAAGGATTAAAAAAACCATACCAGTAACATATCATTTAGCAGATCACCGAAAGCAAATAATTAGAGGATCTTTCTACGAACAAGAGCTTCAAAAAACTAGCTATCCAGATGTTTATTTGACAGAAAAGGAAAAAGAAAAAGAAAGAAACTTTATGTGAAATGGCTGGGCTTAAGCAACGAAGAAAATAGCTGGATTTATAAAGATGCAATTGTGAGTTAGAGTTATAAATATATTAGAATAGTTCATATCGGGATTGCTACCATGTACCTTTTTATTTGCAAGTTTCCGATATTTCGGCACTGTTGCAAGCGCCATGATCACGGAGTAAAAGGTACATGGTAGCAATCCCGATATGAACTATTCTAATGTTAGTGACCATGAAAGTTTAAAACATTATAAATATATAATAATAATAATTATATAACCATGTTTGTAAGAAATTATTCATTCATTACACTTTAGACTATGCAAGGCAATGGACTAGTTAATAGTTTGATTAATAATCTGCCATTTGAACTTCATTTGCCTGGTTATAACTGTTACGGACCGGGAACAAAAATTGAAAAGCGATTGCAGCGAGGCGATCGAGGTGTGAATAAACTAGACGAAGCTTGTATGCATCACGATATTGCATACGCAAATCACACCGACTTATCTAATCGCCACATAGTGGATTTACAACTTTTAAACATGGCTTAACAAAGACTAAAACCAAAAGATGCAGGGAAAGGTAAAATTTTGCTCTTGGATAGTGAGCAAAGTAATGAAAGCCAAATTAAAGACAGGAGCCGGCATTAAAACATTTAATGCTTTTGTTTAAAAAATACAAAAATTAAGAAAGTAAAACCTTTAAAAATAATAAAACTTTAATCAACGTTGCTTACTCAGTTGCAAAAAAAAAGATATAACCCGACATTCAGAAGATTCGCATAGCACGAGTTATACCTATACCAAAGACAAGGAGAGTCTTACCCTTAATCCCAATTTTCGCTGGATTATCTGCTTTAGGAAGTTTAGCTGGGGGTGCAGCTGGTATTGCAAAAACCGTAAACGACTACAAGGCAGCGCGTAAAAGCTCACAAGAAACAGAACTACATAATAAGACCATGGAAACTTTAGAATTGGGCAAAGAATTATATATCAAGCCTCATAAAAACGGTAAATTGTTATTTATAAAATCTCCAAAAAACTGATTAAAAGCTACCTAATCTTCCTTTAACTAAAATCGATATCGGTGAGCATGCACGCAACATCCCATACTTTCGAGGAGTCTATAAGAAGGATCGGTTACCAAGAACTCCGAAATGTGCTATCGTTAACTTATACGATTCATGTAACCCAATGCGTTCCATAACAAAATGCTACCCAATGCGTACCTTTGGAACGGTAGCACATGCTAAAATTAATAATTATTGTGAATACTTTGATAGCTTTGGTGATTTGAAACCTCCAATGGAATTAATGATGTACCTTAAAATTGTGACGTTTTTTATAACTATACTAGATTTCAACAATTTAATACAGTAAACTGTGGAAACTTATGTCTAGAATATTTACAACAATTTTAGAATAAACACGTATAAATTTTATGTATTTCTTTTATTTCAATCATTTTCATTTAGGTGTCCCGGCTAAGTTAGCCAGCCTAGCTCCGCTCAAATGCATAGAATCCTCCTGGGTGCTTCACTGGTTTTGCGGATTCACTTCACCGTTCAGTATGCTAAGTGCGAGTTTTTTTTACGCATCGAGCGCGTAAACGTTAATGCAAATTCGTATGACATTGGGTAAGCGCCACCTGGCGTCATACGTGAGAATTAAATTTTGCGAGTGCCACTTTTAACATTTACGTCGTCGCTAGTGACAATCCAGTGCCGCTCGAAAACGAGCACCGTTTCGAGCACATCGATATACGTTTGCATCTATAACGCGAGTGTGAGTAACGACCTTGACCGTTTGACCGATCGAATAAGAAACGCAGTCACTTGCGAGCGCGTACAGTTGTCACATAAGATTTTGTAGTGAGAGCGTCGTGAGACTGGTGAAATAACAAAGTAATTAAATTTCAAACTGTGTATTAAAATGAAAATGGCATCTCGTATTATTTCGCTTGGAGGATGTTTGAGACCGCAATATTACAAGATGAGCATAATTTAACGTCAACTTCCAACCTTAAACCACACAAAGAAGCCAACATTTTATTCCCCACCACCACACCCAGTTGCCCAAAATGGGTAGCAACCTAACCTTAACCTTTTGACTAACCTTATCCTCTCAGTGGTTTTAGTGTCAACAGCACCATCACTGTTCAATAATGCAGTCAATTCCTCCCATTTTCGTAAGCTCGTAATTCTACCTCGGCCATTAGTAGATACTTTGCTTAGGTCTACGCGCCTAAAAAGTAACAAACTTAGTTTTACAAAGTTCACTGCTTGGATCAAGTTCACTACACACCAAATTATATAAATTACACTTATTGCTCCACATATTTCACCAGCAATTTAATAGCAAAACAAGCTATACAAAACACCAGAGTACTACTATCAAAACACAACTAACATTGTTTACACAACATAAACATCCTATAACATAAACTTCGTCGTATAACCACCACTATTTGAAAAGGCAGTCGCTTCTAATAGGAACACAGATTATGAATGTCAATTTATTTTGGCCGGTAAACAACGTTGGTCGGTTGTTCGTTCGACATTCGTCACTTATCACGGTGAGCTAACGCAAAATGAATGATTAATAGTTTTGTATCTGACAATCGCTAGTTATCGATAGTCGATGTGTTTGACGTTAGTTCGATTTACGCGAGCGAGACGTTACGTAACTCGAATTTAAGTATGATACTCGCACTAAGCATACAGAGGATTTGTTCACTTCGGGAAGTCACGGCCTAATCGCCTACAGATCTTCTAGAGACTTGCTCACCGCGGGAGGAAGACCTGGAGTCCTGAAATATAGGACTGCCCTAGTTTAGGCTCCAGTCCACTCCATTTATTTTAATGACTACATACTCTGTTTTTTATCAACAATTATTTTAAAGAGTATTCTTAAAATTATGCGCATTTGAGTAGCCTTCTCGTATGTCCGCATTTTTTAACTAAAATTTTGTTGATATATTATATTGCGCTATACGGAAAATAATTCAGGCCGGCAGGCGCCTATTTGAATGGTTCTCGATCTTTGAAAAAAAAAAATGTATAAATATTTTGTGATGGACTTCTTTTTTTTATTTGACTGACATTGAAAATCTCTTTATTTCTCTCTCCTCTCTCCATTTAATTCGTAATTCTGTCACATTCACGAGCTCATGCCAACAAGGACCAATGAAGCGCCAAGTTCCCAATTCAAAATTTTTCGGAACGGCACGGAGATATTTTGGAATACAATATAATTCGTATACCTAATTGTTGAACAAATGTTTATTTGACAATTTATCGAGAATGTCCTATTCCTCAAGACATTTTGTAATCTTACGTATTTTGCAATTATCTGGTGACATAATGTATTAATAGATAGAAAATTCATTGGAATTATGTTGTTTTATTATTTAAAAATAGCCATTTACCTGTTTTGTGCTTGTTTTACTAGTTGACTTCACAAAGGCACAGAGACTGATTTCTGCATTTGCAGTTTGTTTGTGTTTCCACAGTTTTTGTTTTTTTTTTCTCTCCTTATCGAGGCTTATTGCATTTAGTCGCGATTTTAATGCTTCTGTTGAATTCGTTTTTTGCGGGGTTCCGTGCACGAAACGTAACCAATGTAATCTTATGACTAAACCTCCACTGTCCGTCCGTCTGTCTGTTTGTCAGCAAGTTGTATCTTAAGAACCGTAATAGCTGTAGATAGTAGACCTTTTCACAATGTATATTTCTATTGCCACTATATTAAAAAATAATAGTACTTCACATAAGATAAGATTAGATAATAATATTTATAGGTATTGCAAATATGGGTACAAAACACGGTGACATAAAAATATAATTAGCAACAGCCATATTTTACTTGAGGGCATGCATAAGTACAAATACATTAATGATTCTAAGAACATAATAAGAACGATAACAATGTCAGTATAAAGATTAATTAATACGATGACAATAATAATTTCATATCAATACAATAGGGAATATGTATACTATTTTTTTATTTGCAAAATAAAATACTTATTAGCTCTAGTAAACAATCATGTAATTATTTTTAAATACCTTCATCATTTATTAAATTATAAAGCTTCAAAGACTACAGTTAGAAAGAGAAGTCCGATACGTAATGTGACGTCAAATTACACGATGACTATACAGCTGCCATAGAAAAAAGCGTTTTCGCGAGAGGGATATATTTGCTTAAAATAATTGTATCTCGTTCGTTTTTCGAGCAATTTAGATTCTAATTTCACAGTTAGTATTATATTTTCGAATTCTTTTAGATAAACTGTTCAGATCATAAATACTTTTTTCATGCATATTCCCTATTCCATTTCCCATTTTTTTTTCCTTTCTGAAATTAATGTGTGAAATTATTCTATTAGTTTGATGGCCTGAAATAAATATTTTTATTTATTTTATTATTTATAAAATTAAATGTCTTATTAATCTTTGCTATCCTTACGAAATAAAACAAAAGCAATAACAAAAAATCTAACTAGATCACTAACGGGATAAAGAAGTGTAGTAAAAGGAAACGGAAATTGCTGTGGCAATATAGATAAAATCCTACCCCAAGGAATAAACAATCATTTAAGGCATATTCTGCAAGGCTTAAAAGAGTAACACAATCATCACGAAATAAACACTTCATTAAGATGTCCAAAAATAAATCTAAACCTACATGGACCATAAGTAATAACTCTAAGACCAACTTTCCTAAAGAACCAATAACAAAAATTCAAACAGCGTTACAACATTACATAAAGCTCAGGCTTTTAACAAGTTTTATATTAATCAAGTTACCAAACCACAAAATAAAACTATACCAAAAATTGACGGGCACTCAAATACCACAAACATTTTATTTATGTAGCCGACCACACCTCAAGATATATAATTAATCATATTAACTCACTCGAAATACAAAGAGTATGACGGAGTGTGCATTAAAGTTATCAAAGATACAATTATTTTTATGATTATACTCTCATAGGTTTGACAATAGACACACACATCAACTGGAAAATACATATACAGAAAGTAAAATAAAAAATTCAAAAGTTTTCGTACGCCCTCCGCAAAATAAAAAAGAGCACAAGCCTTCAAACCGCGCTTGTTACATACTACGCATATGCCCACGCATGGTTCACCTATGGCATCATCTTATGGGGAAATAGCACAGACGCTCCCTCCGTAAATATCCTACAAAAAAAGCTATTACGAATATTTACCAATATAGAACAGACAGATAGTTGCAAGCCTTATTTTCAGAAACATAAAATTCTCACATTGGTCAGCATTTATATCTTGGAGTTGTGTAAACTGGTCCGCAAATTCCCAGAATCCTACATTACACGGGGAGACATACAGACGAGCCATTCACTGCGCCATAAAAACAGGATAAATTTACCTCCGTCCCGCCTTAAGTTACATGCTTCTAGTCCACATTCTATGTCGGTCAAAATATATAATAAATTGCCGGAAAATATGAAGCAAGAAAACAAAACCAGTATATTTTTAAATAAGCTAAAAATTCATAATTGAGAAAAGCTATTATTTATTTATATTTATTATCATTTTATTTCGGAATACTTCCACATCTTGTTAGTAAGCTTAATAACTATGTTAGTATTACATGCAGGTTTGACAAATAATGGATGAGCGGGCAATCAAATTTCCCCGCAATTACATTCAGGAGGCTGTTCGAGCTGCCGCGGACCCTCTGCAGCAGCGACGCGGCACGCTTACGTCTGATGGCTGCGAAGCCATCAGTGTGCGCATCAGCAAACATTCCCGACGCACTGCAGAAGCTTGGCAGCCCCAGCAGCATCTTGAATGCATTGTTATACTGAACTCGAAGAGCCTTGATGGCTTTCTGCGTACAACTTGTCCAGAGGCTGCATGTGTAGAATGTCTGGCAATATGCTTTAAAAAGCGTCACTTTTACTTCACACGTGCACCGAGCAAACCTACGGACAAGCATGTTGCATCGAACCCTTCGTTCCCTTTCGACATCCAGATCATCTTTGATACCCGCGGTGACAATGTGACCGAGATATTTAAATTGATGAACACGATTCAAGACATTACCTGCCAATCTAATGGGAGGAAAACTTTCTGAGGACTTTGCACCAAAAATAAGAACCTCACTCTTCTTGGCATTGTATCTCAAACCGTGCCCCTCAACATACCTCTCACAAACCTCTAATAACTTTCTCAAGCCTGAAACTGACGGGCTCAGTAGTGCCATATCATCGGCGTAACTGATATTATTAAATGCTACTCCGTCGACATAGCAGCCAGCCTGCAAACTACTGAGCTCAGTAATGAGACCGTCTATGTACAGGTTAAACAATATCGGAGAAGTCAAACCACCCTGTCTGACTCCACACTGCAACTTATACTCATCGGAATTGCCCCCAGCCCAACGCACGTACTTCACCTGGTGACCATACCAGTACCTAAAGACATTTATGATCTCTAATGGTATCTTTGCTCTGCTTAACTTATCCCATAACTTGTCATAATTTACCATATCGAATGCCTTTGACATATCAAGGAAGCAAGAGAAGACCGGACTCCCGTTATCTACGTAGTAGCTTACTGCCTTTTTGAGGCACAATATAGCACTCTCTGTTGATAGTCCTTGCCGGAAACCGTGCTGAGCATCATGTAAGGTAATATTTTGCTGTAGGAAGGTGTTCAAGAGACTATCAAAAACTTTTGCGACTATCGTTGCAAGAGAGATCGGCCTATAGTTTGACTTGTCCGACATGTCACCAGTTGTATTTTTAATAATAGGTACCACTATAGTTTTCATCATGTCACTGGGCAGATAGGAATGCGAGACACAGAAATTATACAGCAACGCTAAGACAGATGCTTCCCAGCGTGTCTTAGATGCTCAACACTGAGCCCGTCGTGACCGGGCGACTTACCACGTTTCATCTGGCTAATCGCGTTTTTTAACTGTTTAGCTGTAAATCTTATGGTAAGACTTTTTGGTAATGACGGCGCGTGATTATACTGTGGAAGAATACCTAACGGAGAAATTTTAATACTAACTAGATATATAAGTAAAGTTAGTAATAAATAAATAAAATTATATTCTCTTAATAAAAATAAACAAATGACATTATATTCTATTGATGATAATAATAAATAATAACATTCTATTCTATTGATAAAAATACAAAATGACATTCTATTCCATTAATAATTATAAATAAATAATATAATATAATATAAACAATAACGAAATAAATGACACTATTCTAATTAATAATGATAAATAATATACTATTCTAATTAAACAAACAAAAAACAAATATGAATGAATAAATAACTCGGTATTGATCAAAGAATGAATAAAAATTATTTATACTAATATCAAATCAGAAAATGCAAGCGAATGAATAATAAAACAACTAAAAATGTAAAGTAATCCAAAAATAATTGTGAAGGTAAAATATTTAAAAATAGTAACTAGTTGAACAGGAAATACTAACATTTTTAAAGGAAAATTAAAAAAATAAAACAAATATTAAATAACAATACATAATTATAAAAAGCGCTCTTCCTCTCTCCAAATTAATAAAAGTTTTACTGTGCCCGACAGGGTCCATAATTGTTTCTAATTATTAATTTTACCACCTGTATGTGTACATTATGGATTGCAATAAACGATTTGAGATTTGAGATTCAAAGAAGTTTCTCATTACATAGCCAAGGCAAATAATATGCATGGTACTATTTGCCGACACCGTAATAATTAAGTGTGGTGATCCCAGAAATTCAGACATGAACTTTTGTAGGTTATGTCTATAGTACTTAATTACAATTCTAAACCAAACGCGGCGCATGCTGTGAAAGGGCACGCGGCGCATTCTATCTACGTGGATTCATTTGTTTTACAACGTGAGTTTACGTTTCCATTGCAGTACATATACACTACATACCATACTGTGACATGTGTATCACTAACAACGAATGTCAAACTAAGTTATAGTTTTTTTATTTTATTATTTAGATACTAGTCTTTTTGTCCGTCATTAATTGAAAGTAATTGATTTATTTTTACACTACAATATTTTTACCTCACTGTAATAAAGTAAAATAAATAATAAGAAATAAACAGTATTGTTAATTCATTTATTCCGTTTAATTAAAATAACAAACTAAAACTGATTTTATCACAAAAATGCTGTGCTTACTGTCACTTGGCCGAATAAATACAAAACGGCAACACTAAACTTCAGTGAAAAAATCAAATTACTTTTCATTAAAAATATCTTTTTATCCGGCTTTAACTAGTTAGTGTGATAATTTGAAAAAACGTAGAAAAATAATGGTACTGCCTTGGCCTTCGTATATAAGTCACTTTTAGACGCTCAAATCGAATTCAGCTAAGATATCGCCATTGTTCTTTAATTTATTAATGCTTTTCCAAAAACCTCGAGAATCACGCTTGTATGCTTAGAGACAATTATGTCCATCTATATTTGGTCCTCGTGGTTTACGACCATTTAAGCCGTGACTTGAAATGCCTCCTAATCATTGCGTTCGTCAAATTGTTTGGCAGATGAATTTTACACATACTATAATTCGATACCTTTGGGTAGAAAGGTCGTATAAACCAAAACCCGACTTTTCAGGAGAGTAGAAAAACTATTTTATTTTTACATAAAAATTCATAACTTTTTTGTTTTTGAAGTTATAAAAAAATGATCTATGAGAAAGATTCTTACAATTTGCAAATGAAAAAGGTTAAATCATCAAAACCTATCTATCTTATTTAATTTTAAAGTTAGCTTAGAATTACGTCTAAGAAAAAATCAATTCTTGGTTAAAAAATTAAAATGTACTGTAAAAAAATTGTATAGGTCGTATACCCATTTTTTGTAAGCTTATGGTCACATTTACTGTCGTAAAAACCCATATAATTATGTCGTTTTTTTTTTGTATTAAAAACCATTTATAATCATAGATCAATTGAATTCTGACCAATAAACAATCTTGTTACTCTCAGAACTAGTAGAAACTCAATTATTATTATTCTAATACCTTCTAATCAACATTTACTATTATTTCAATAATGGTACAACATACCTAACAGGTTTAACATTTTTAAATTGAAAAAATAATTATAATAACAACTTAGGCTGAAAAGTGAATTAAAAAAATCTACTTAGTCATAAAAAAAAACAAAAAATATTCAAACTTCTCCTAAATGTAATCAGGCATTTTAATCATTTATAAAATTATGACTTGATCTTTTTTTTTATCGTAGCTAGTGATTCTAAAGTTGAATCCTGAGTGTGGCGAGGGATTCAAAGGCATGAGATGCCAAAACTTTGCTCTTGTGTAACACACATAACTTTTCACTTCAGCGGGGAGAACACTTTAGGAGATAAAATAAATAAACAGGAATAGATTGAAATAACTATTTATTGTGAATCAAAATAATTAACATTGTAGGTAGAGGTACCAATACAATAAAATGGAACATTTTAAAAGTTAAAAGTAAAACAGAATTGCAGTAAATTCTGTAAATGAAAAGTAACAGATTTATTTGGCAACGTTATAGTTGCATTGTGTTGAGTTTGATTATCTGGGTTTAAAGTTTCTGTTTCGGTGGCGGATTGAGAAGGAACAACGGTGAACGTTGATAACTTTGATCGGCTTTCTGTGTAAGTACACTGTGCATCGTCGGATGTGGATGGGCGTGGGTGAGACCAAGGATCCGAGGTCGAATTCAGACTTATTGTTTCCACTATACGCTTACAGATTTTCGACTTATTTTCTATTGATTCTTCAATATAGCCTTCTATAACTGTATTGGACTTCCACCCGCTGTGACGTTTTAAAGTGGTGAGATCGGCTCCGGAATCAGCCACGAAAGCAGTGACCCGTGTATAGCTGAGGCTCTTCCAGTTTTAAGAAAGTGGTATTTTCTCGAGGTATAGCACCTATTTTATTTACTCCCATAGGCTCTCTTGAGCATTTATTATTATGGTATTGTATAAAAAATCGGCACGTTTTGCAGGTCGTACAGAGTTACTGTGTTCTATAACGTCACTATCCGATAAAATACTCTGTTGTGATTGCTGTGATAAATATTGTGTGGCATATTAACTGCGGGCTCCACTTGTTGGATTGAACTGAAAATAAGAAATAAAGTCACAGACAATAGGTATAGGAAAATAGCTTAGATAAAAGTTACGGTTAATAGTAAGGTTTAAATCATTTTGCAATATTTTTTTTCGTGTCGAGTCCTTATTAAATGTTTCTTGTATTATTTTAAATTAAGCTTAAGTAAAATTAAAACACTATCTATCTGGCTACATTTTAAAAATCTTTTCGTTAAGATCACCGCAGAACCAAAATTTTATGCCATACAATATTGAACCTTATGCTTATAACAATACGAGTTGTTTTACTATGTGCTCGGGCCACGATTTTATTTTGAGATTAAAGGGTTTTAAGCCATCCCTTAAATAAACCCGAGCTGTAAATGCAGATCTAATATTAGTAGCATGTCGTTTGAGGGAAAAAAAGAAAATATTTTAAACGAAGAAGGTCGTTAAAACCATTTCCTGCAAGATGACGAACATTGTTTATAATTTTTGTTACTTCGCACTTGCTAGCATAAAGTATCATAGCTTGAAGGGTGTATAAACCATTTCCTATAAAATTGTTGAGTCGTTAATGCGGATGCAGCAAACGTTACAATGTAACTTATGTCAAATTGAAGGAATGAAAGAAAATATTTTAAGCGAAGAAGGTCGTAAAAACCATTTCTTGCAAGAGGACGAACATTGTTTATAATTTTTGTTACTTCGTACTTACTAGTCTATTATAAAGTATCGTAGCTTGAAGGGTGTATAAACCATTTCCTATAGAATTGTTGAGTCGTGAATGCGGATGCAGCAAACGTTACATGTTAAATTGAAGAAATGAAAGAAAATATTTTAAACGCAAGAAAGTGTAAACAAACTGAAAACGCTCAAGGCCTTTTTAAATCAATACTAGGTCGTATATCTTAGTCCATTATAAATAATAGGTATCAATAGCAAAGGTAAATTATCAATTAAGTACTGTAAGTTTACGTTTTAAATCTATACTAAGTAATAATTCATTATTTATCTACATCTACAATAATTGTTACCAAATAAGCTAACAGTGTTAAATTAAGTGGGTAGGTACTCACGTTTTCACAGGTTTTAACCGTCGATTTTCGTATATTGCACTTGCCTCCGTCGAAGTTAAGCATCCAGGGTTCCATTTTTATTGTCTCCCTCCATTTTACAGAATTATTTAGTAATTCATTTTTTGTAATAACAATAAAACTTGTAAACGAAACTTGTGACGAAACGCTCGGTGCGCGAACTCGCATCGATGTAAACAAATGCGCCGGTATCTGTCTATCTCGTCTGCTTGTCGCTGCAAGCCAAATGCGAGCCTTGTGTGTTGGTCGTAAAGTGCTTTTTGCAATGAACATGGTTTATACACCAACGTCGCGAACTGCCTTCGGATTTACGACGCCGAATTTAAACTATGTTTAGGTAATGCATTTAACACATTAGGGTGTATAAACCATTTACAATCAACGACTATTTTTACGCCCTGAGTTAATATAAATTATGGTCATCATAAAAAAACTACGAAAAAAAACATTCGGCTTTTGCATTGAAAATTTACCTTTTTTATGAGGCTATGACCGAAAATATCTAGGTCGTATCAACCATTTTTGTGCGAATTTCTGCATTTCGTATATACAGATCGATAGAGAAAAAAAATCTGAGAAAAATGGTATATATAACTCAATTTGGCCAAAATGGTTTATACGACCTTTCTACCCAAAGGTATCGAATGACATGAAAGAATTTCTAATGGAGAAATGAATCTCTTGATTAATTTTATAATTACTACAAATTAGAATCAAAATCAGAATGCTTTATTTGTAAACATCAGTGTGCGAGATGTTACAGATAGGTAGATTCTCCGTGTTTGGCCCAGAGGCGTACAAATATATTTAGTTAACATTGTCGCATTTTTATCACACATTCAACTTTTAATGTATCATAAGGTGATAGAATTATTTAAAGTTTCACAATAGTAAAATTTCAACATTAATACAAAAATACAATAATTTTCAGTAAATGTCAAATCGATAAGTTACCTGTCATCTTAATGCTAATGTCAAAAGAAATTTAAAATCGTCAAAATCGTACAAATTTAAAATTCATTCCATTTCAATAAATGACAAATAAATAAGTTACTTGTCATATTAATGCTAATGTCAAACAAAATTTAAAATCATCAAAATAGGCGAGATTGTGTACAATTTTCTGATGGAGTAATTATAGAATTGTTGTAGAAATGCTGTTACTCACTAAAGGAATATTAAGAGATATTCCTTTAGTGAGTAACAGCATTTATTTATTAAAATTCTTAGTTTTGTTTTGAATTGGTCCAAATTTAACGATTTTATTTCTTCAGGTAGTTTGTGATATATTTTTTGCCCATACAGAATATTATTTTATTGATTAATGCAGTTTTGCCATATGTCACTTCCGACTTATTTTTATCGTGTTATTTTCTGTTGTAACTTTAAGTAGCTATTTTGTATACTGTTAGATTTGACAAATATATTTATTTCGTATATGTACAGTGATGGCAAGGTTAGAATTTTCAGACGTATAAAAACGGTTTACGGTTGACGCTTTTCAGGCCACACAGAGCTATTTCTGACATAGTGTTTTGGGCTCTGAATGTGAGTTTTCTGTCTACTCAATTGCCTCAGTGTATAGTAATAATAATAATTAGTAAAACGACCGCAGGGAGGTATGGAAGAACAAGGAGCTTCACGGACGCTTTTATCGGGTCCTACAAGGGCCCGATGTAGACTTCTTAACATCCGTAGCCTGGTTTCGTTTTGGTGACCTCTTTGGGGAAACCGAAGGTTTTGTCTGTGCGATTATGGAAGAAGTTATGATGACGAACAACTACCGGAAATACATTGTGAAGGACGGTATGATTGACATAATGTCGGGCATGTCACCGACCCGGAGAATCCATTCGCCACATTATTTCCGGTGTTCTAGTCTGGCCAACGGAGACTATTTGCACAGACACAACCATGTAGCCAGGATTATTCACCAGCAACTGCCTTAAAATGTCATGAGAAAAAAAAAAACAATGTCAGCAGAAAAATAAAATTATCACGATTTACTCACTGTAATAAATACATTGCATTGTAATAAAATAAAGTAATAACAATATAATAATTATTTAGAATTTTAATTAGTTGAATTTGTCATTCAGAAACTGGTCTAATGTGTAATAGCATTTTTCGAGTAGCAGCTTCTGTAGAGTGTTTCTGAATTTTTGTACGGGCATACATTTAATGGCATCGGGTACTTTATTAAAAACTTGGGGAGCAATACCAAATAAACTTTTCTTCATTAGTGCAGTTTTACATTTAGCATGGCATAATGTGTTCATAAATTGAGCACGTATGGGTGATTACTTGACTGTAGCCAGTTTTTTGAATAACAAGATGTACAAAGCAGGAAAGGTTAAAATACGACGTTTAGTGTTGCCATTTTGTATTTATTCGGCCAAGTGACAGTAAGCACAGCATTCTTGTGATAAAATCAGTTTTAGTTTGTTATTTTAATTAAACAGAATAAATGAATTAACAATACTGATTATTTCTTATTATTTACTTTATTACAGTGAGGTAAAAATAATTGTAGTATAAAAATAAATCAATTAATGTCGGACAAAAAGACTAGTATCACAAATCTAAAAAAAATATAACTTGGTTTGACAACACTGTGGATTCGTTGTTAGTGATACACATGTCATAAGGTCACGCACGCTACAGTTGTATAGTTGTGGGTATGTAGTGTGTAAGTACTGCTATGGAAACGCAAATCCACGTAGCTAAAATGCGCCGCGGTAGGTTTAAAATTGGAATTATCATAGACATAATGCTAATTTTTGGGGGCCGAGTCACCCGCGTCCGTAGGAGAATACCCTTCAGCGAATCCCTACACGTGGTCCCCGGGTGGTGCTAAACAGGTGACACTAACCGCCTCCGTGGTCTAGTGGTTAAACCACCTGATTCAGACCCAGAGGTCCCGGGTTCGATTCCCAGCGGGGGCAAATTTTTTGCTCGGTTTGGTTGGTGGTAGGACTTTTTCTAAGTCCGCCTGGCAAGCTACCACCATCATGTCTAAGTCTGTCGCCATAACAACAATGTTAACAGCATTGCTGTGTTCCGGCAGTTAGAGGTATGATAGCCAGTTCCTCTGTGTAAGAGGATTCCGGGTGAAACTCGCATCCATCTTCGGCCTAATCATCACTTTCCATGAGGTGAGATTTGGGCCAAGAGTTTCCCCGTTTTGCATATTAAAAAAAAAAAAAACATAACCTACAAAGGCGAACGGCAAAATTCGTGCAGCAAACTTTTTTTGTTGTTTGGTTATAGAATTTGTACCACTTATTAAGTCAACTCAGCCATTTATTTTCATGTAAGTAAACAACTTCTAGAACATGGGATTAATTAATACTATCAATAATTAAAAGATTTCAATAATTATACCAAACAAAACAGTAAACTAAACGCAGATGTTTTTCGAAGTCGCCATAAGTAAAATATCACACACTTCGCAATGACAATTAATTATTTAGAAATAGATTTAATAGTAAAACCCATAATTGTTGCATAAAATCATAATAGTAAACGATGTAGGATTGTAGGTAATGATTGGAATGAATTCATCTTTTTTTTTTGTTCTGGCAATTATTATTGACCGGTAAAGAAAATCTGTCTAGTGTCCATCAGAACTTCATTATTATCAAACTGTTTATGTCCGCTGCTAGGCAATAGGTATCTCCTAATGCACCCCCTCCCTCCCTCTGAGTAGGTACGATCCTCATCTCAATCTACCTACTTAATAGTAAGTAAAACACAACAAAGATGACGACAAGAAATCTAGAACATTTATTTTATCATCATAACAATGTTATTGTACCTACCTGTAATTACAACCTACATTTCCTCAAAAAATAAAACTGGGTATAGCTTTTATGTCCCAAGTTCTAAAAATCTAAGATTTAAAATAGGGCTTTTCTATCGTATGAACTACCTATTAAAACAAACATGATCCCAAAACTCGAAAATTTACTAGCTGTACGAAACTCCCATACAAGCCTGCCGTTTGCCTTTCTATTAATCTCGGCCTTCTCGAACAAAAATGATTGCACAAACTAATTTAGTAGTTGACGCAGAGTTAAACAAGATATTTTTCATTTAAAGACGAAAGAATTTAATCTCAGCTAAACTAATGTATGATGGGTGGCTGCCTTTGTTCTTCACGGCAAGGCCTGCCTTTTAGAGTGAATGGTGTTCGTAATGGAAGGGATACTGCGGACCTGTTTAGGAATCATTCTGTTTTAAAATCGCAACAGGGGGGGAGCTTTTGTGCAATGCTGGATGCTGAGCACCGTTGTTGCGGGCGAGCACACGCTTCAGTGCCAAAGATGGCCAAGTTCATTAAGTATACGACTAGAGGTAAATCTCTTGGCCATAGCGGGCTTAATATTGAGCATTTGCATTAGCCTCGGTGTTCCTCTTGAGCGAATGGAACTATTTAAATACCTGGCTCACTTGATCACCACTAAACATAAAGACCAGCTGATATTGAAAGGGAACGGAGCTCTGTCCGTACACGCGAATACATATATGATAGTCCAGAGGTTTGCACAATGTACTGCAGACGTGAAGGTGTCGCTCGTGAGCATTCTGTACCTCCTTTTAAACATACAGCTTGTGGGAAAGATATTCGCAAGCCTTGTGTCCAATTCAATAACGCGTTTAGAAAACTGTTGGGGTTGCCATGGCGCTGCATTTCATCATGGATGTTTGTGGCGGCGCGTCTTGATTGATTTACACTATTCGCAAGCGTGCAGCAGAAAATAATGGTGGCTCGCGTCATGGCTAGGCCTAACAGGTTTCTGAAAATAATTGCTGACAGAGTGGACTGTCCGCATGTGGTTCACTGCTGTCAGTTAAAGTTTTTGGTCACCGTGTCGGGTTGTTTACTAGTACAAGTATATAGTTTTTAAGGGTATGTTACTACTCTCATATGAGTCTTTGCTCGAAATAATTTTTTTGAATTGAATTGAATCACAACCAATGGAACGGAATTCAATGGAATTGCATAAATCTTCACACCACATGAGCCACTGACATTTTGACGCAAATGGATAGGCACCCTTATTGTGGGATTGTCCAAATTGTCCAAATGGCATTAGGATTGTGACTTTGTAACGTTATCACTCCTCTGATTAGCAAAACCAGAGAAAATAAAAACGTAAAGTCTAGTACTTACTAGTTCTTACCACAAAAACTAAAAATTCAATCGAACGAAAAAAATAAATTCTGACTAATGGAAACTGATTGAGCGTTATCGCTGAAAAAGTGGAAACTTTTTGTCAACATCCCTTACATCCAATAAGATCAAACCAAAACCGCTGAATGGAACACGAACGATAAACAAGCGACCGTTCGTCCATTCTATGTATGAACGTCAATATGGCGGGGCTCTGGGAGTTCGCAATAGTATTAAGTCTATGCGCTTCTGTGTTTGCCAAAGAATTGCATATAAAACAAGTAAGTGACCAATTTGTATTAGTATATTATATAAGTTCCGGTATAAACCGATTCGATAGCGCTATTGAACAATTTAAATACCTGGCAAGATACCCCTGCGAAAGCCAAATGCGAATTTTATTTTAATAAAATACTCACCTATTAAAATTACTTTTTTCGTATTTATTTGCAGACATTGGAAGCAAAAAACAAGGAACTCAAAGGTTTTATGAATATATTCAACAATCAGGATATTTTGAAGAACGACAGGGTACAGTATACTCGTATTTATTTATTTCCGGCACGACGCAGCGTCTCGTAGCATGCCTCAGAGTGGTGCATTGCCGTGACTTTGTATTTCTGTTTGATCTAAGGTTACTCATATTGTAGAAATTAATAACTTTTTGTTTTAATAAACCGAAATGTGCCAGAAGTTACAACGATAAGTAAATTCCTTGTCTTATTGATTGGACTTACACTTTTATTTAAGCCCCACTCCTGAGCGAAAGTCTCCTTAAAATCCTTATAGGTATTCTTTTACTGAGTCATCACGAGCTATCCCTTGCGGCCTCTAAGAGGTCTTGGCACGTCTTCCTAGAAGCCTCTGTGGTGCCGTCCATCCTCAAGCCCACTTAGTGGAGACTATTGCCTAGCGTTCACTGTAGTCTGTAGCCTATTTTGTGTGGCAGCTTTCTTTCTAGGTATATGATCACCGTTTTTGAGCGCAATGTGGCGTTTCTTTCTTGTTGTGAATGACTTAAAAAATACCCAAGGCGAAATACACATTGGGTTGGTTTGGGTTTTGTTTTGCGCACCGCTTCGCTTCCAGCATATCTTTAGTGGAAAAGCACCCTTAAACTCGTTATTCTGAGTATCACAGTTATAGCTAGCTATCCTTGAAATTCATGTAAGTAATGTCTTTCATTTTTGCAGTTCGCCCGCCATGTAAAAGCAGTAACAGAAAGTGTTCTCGATCACCTGATAGATGAAATAAAGCATCAATACTTTCGTGGCAGCTACAATAAGAACAGCCCAATACCACGTTTGATAAGAAATCTGAACAAGGAACTACAAAGAAATGAACGTAACAAGCTACAGAGAGAAAAAGACAAAAAGAAAAATGCGAATAAGAAAAAGAACAAGACTGTCAAAAAGAAACCGATAATGACGACTATGAAGCCAACTTAGAATAAGTGAACAATAATATATATTTATGCGTGTCAAAGGAAATAATAGTTTATTAAATGAAGCATAATACATGTGGCTTGTTCTTTTTCTTTTTGCGGTTCCACATCGGAATAGCATTAAATAACGCATTTTACTTAAACGCGTTATGCATGCGCCAATATCACAACTCTGATAAACAGCTCAAACATTTTCTGTACTATTCTTGTTATCGGTAGCATGCACATATTCTTTCATATCAGGTGCCAAACCTATTAAATGCGATTTATTAATTAAGTCCCAGACACTCCCTCAGAGACAAATTTTAAGAGATTAATATAATGACTGTGCCCTCTCAGTATATTTATGAGAATCTATACACATAAAAATATTAATCTGTTTAAAAAATACAGTGATATCCATAACATAAATACTAGGAATAAACACAATTTTGTTGTTCCTAAAACTAGACTGAAAAAAATAGGTGGTTCGTTTCGATGCCAATGTATACATTTTTATAATAAAATTCCTAGCCACATTCAAGAACTTAATATTAATAAATTCAAATCTTTAATAAAACGTAAGCTATGCCAGAAAGCTTTTTACACAGTTAAACTTGAGGACAAAAAGCCTTGGGATTGAGCTGCTTCAATGATGTACATGGCCCAGTGTTTATATATACAATTATTTTTTTCGTTTATCTTTATACTTAAATTTTTACAAATTGTCATATTTATTTTATAATTATTGATTGAGGATTTTTGACATGAATGTTTACTTTTTTAAGTAATCTCATATTTTTTTTATTTAATTCATTATTTCTGACATGTATACTTTCTGTATTATTATTATTGTGTCATTGAGCTCCTTATTGGTTCAAAGTTGAGCTGATCGACTTCTGACCAAGGCTTGTATTGACTGGACAGGTCCACTCAAATCTGTGTGGTTCTTTCCTCAAAAGACCATTTCAAACACTGATCTGCATGGTCCTCATATAACGTATTGTGAATATGAAGACCATGTAGATTGCTAATAGGGGTTTCTTTCATTAAATATTAGTTTGGCGGTTTGAGTTCTTTATGCGGCCTACACAAATGTCCTTACTTTAGTACTGTTCGTCAGTTTGTTGAGCTCCTTTAAGTTCTAAGTTTGAGCTACACGATAACTGGCAAATGCTTGCACTGTCTGGACAGGTCCACTCAAATCTGTGTGATACTTTCCTCAAAATACCACTTCAGACATTAAACTTCATGGTTCTCATATGATTTGACCAGTACGATTGTATGGACTTTAAAAGAGACTTTGACCTCTGAGTTTGTTTCGGCGTTTCTTCTCAGAGCAGTCAGCTAGGAAACGCCGGCCTCATCTAGTTTAAAATGACCAAAAAATATTGACGTGTAAAAGTGTTATTTACAACCTACTTATAAAATAAATATCATATATCATTTAAATCACTTATTTAAGGGGCATAGTAGGCTCAATAACCTTGACCATCTGGAGAGAGCTAAACTCATACATTCATATCTACGCCGCACACAAAAACATTTCCGTAACGCACACGCTACCTCAAAACTATTATCAAAGATTTACGAAGGGACGCAGACATGCGCGCCAAGCCGGGTTTTTTACCTACGACTCCACTAGAGTATGGCGATGGAACGGCTGATTTTTAACCGACTTCCCAAAAAGGAGGAGGTACTCAATTCGGTTGTATTCCGTCATTTATGAACTGATTTGAAAAAATCTTGTTTTATCTGAAACTTGCAGATTGGTCCCATTTAAATTTTATCAAAATCGGTTACGAAGTTTGGATTTTATATCGAAATAGCTGGAATTCGTTTACTTGGATGATGGTTTTTTGTCATCCAAGTAGTCGAAATTGCGTATTTTGTTTTTCTGCGATTTTGCAGTCTGTGGTGTTGTTAGGTGTGGGGTACTACTAAAAAGTGAAAAAGTTGGTGTCAAAATACGAACAAAATAACAAAAACACCGACTTTAAATTAAAGTTATTTTTTACTTTGTAGTGTTTTTATTTTTACTTGGAAGTCGATTGTATTTTTTTGTAAAAGTTTTCATTTGGATAAACATATTTATGTTACGCAAAAATGCGGTCCATAAAATAAATAAACAAGTTTTTTTTTTATGTTTCTATGATACGGCCAAATGCGTATTAAACAACATGTCTGATATGCTGACGAAATCTGTCTGACAGAAATCTGCCTCTTTGCTCGGCAGAGTGCGGGGCAGCTCCAACTCCATCCTGAAAACCATAGCGGGAAAGTACGAGTCTCCTTTGTTAAGGGATGTTGTTCGAAGATGTATCTCGAACAACATCCTTGTTTCTAAATAGATTATAAGTTTACTAACATAGGAATAAGTTATCTTTTTGTTTACTAACCCATATGGATGTTGCTTATCCGAAATAAAGATTATTTTATTTTATTTCATTTATAAATTATCGACCCCTCTCCAAGTCGACCCGCGGTATACACCTTGTACCAAATTATAACCAATTGTTCTAATTTTCGTATCAAAAATAAATTTGTGTGTCTCACCAATAATTCTGGTGTCGAAAATATATTAGAAGTTTTCAGGAATAAATACATTTATTTTACACTAGCTGTTGCCCGCGACTTCGTTCGCGTGTAGGTATGTCGAAAAGTAATATGTTGTCGTTAGGTAAGATTTCTAAGATAAGATATACGAACAGTCAATATCTAGCATTGCTTAACTCCTCTTAGCTTTTGGAACTTGGAAGAGTGTTATGCAAGGCACTGGCTGTTTCACCTCTTCTGTTCTAAATTCCGACCAGCCCCAATAATTTTTCGTTACGCCTCTCTGTACATGTTGTTAAAGAAAGGTGCTAGGGTTTTTAACACGCGATAGAGCTACATTAAGTTTGGCCATGGGAAAACACCAACCGGAAGAGCAATCTACCCCTGCGGATCTAGACTCAAGTATCTGCACCATGTTAGATTCCTATTCTGTCCGTTGTGCATAGGTGTCCTAGCTTAGTTAGCCAGCCTAGCTCCCCCCAAATGCCCAGATGTCTCCTGGGTGCTTTACAGGTTTCATGGAGCGACCTCACCGTTCCGAGAATTTGTTCACGTCGGGAAGCCTCGGCCTTACTTTCAGGATGACGTGGGCAACTGATTCCTCAGCGTCAAAGCAACCTCTGTAAATTGGGTTGTCTGTGACGCCTATGTTAAAGAGGAGGAATTTCTATTTTACCTGAAAAGTCGTTAAGTTACGTAGTCACGTCACGGGTATGGCCTTCACTAGCTTTTTTTGACTGCTTGCAATCTATAGCCGGATTTACATACGAAACTGAGAATACAAATCATGTCCAGCTGTACCACCTCAAAAACTCTCTTCGCGAGTTCGTCAGTATCGTCCATGCCTAGGGATCTACAGTTACCCTTGATCCACTGGAGAGTTAATCCCGTAATGGATCATTTTTGGCCCTGGGCTGTCATGATGTTTCATAGGGTCACTGAGAATTGAATAGTTTTAAAACTAAACAGTCTGTTGGATATTGACTTTCAGCCGAGTGCCTTTGCAAAGTTTTGAAATATCTAAATAAAAATCATAAAACTTAATCTGAAAACATTTGTTAATATTCTGCTTATTGGCGGCTGTTGCTTCCACGTACAAAGAAAAAGTAGATCCAGGCTGGGAAGCAACCGGTCAGCACATGCTATCATCTAAAATAACTAAACCATGCTCTTGAAACTCACACCCATCTTGATGAATAAAGTTGATTTTTAGGGTTCCGTAGGCAAATGGCAAAAAATGGAACCCTTATAGGTTCGTCATGTCTGTCTGTCCGTCCGTATGTCACAGCCACTTTTCTCCGAAACCATAAGAACTATGCTGTTGAAACTTTGTAAGTAGATGTATTCTGTAAACCGCATTAAAATTTTCAAACAAAAATAGAAAAAAAGCAATAAATTTTGGGGGTCCCCACACTTAGAACTGAAACTCAACATTTTTTTTTCCGTCAAACCCATACGTGTGGGGTATCTATGAATAGGTTTTCAAAAATGATATTGAGGTTTCTAATATCATTTTTCTAAACTGAACATTTTGTGCGAAAGACACTTCAAAGTGGTAAAATGTGTGTGTGTGTCCGTAACTTCTAAAATAAGAGAATGATAAAACTTTAAAAATATATGATGTATATAACTATTTACACTACCAGCGAAAATTGGTTTGAACTAAATCTAGTTAGTGGGATTTTTTAATACGTCATAAATCGTAAACCGCAACTTTTTCATATAATAATATATACCTATAGGTTTGTCCAGAACCCTCGGTGCGCGAGTCCGACTCACACTTGGCCGGTTTTTTATTTATTTCGATCCGGGAACGCAAATCGAAACAATTTTATATTTATAAAAACATGCTATTATCTAAAATAACTAAACCATGCTCTTGAAACTCACACCCATCTTGATTAATAAAGTTGATTTTTTTATTTAATTCGATCGCCCTTCAGGAACTAAAGGATTCAAACAGTCAATGTCAGTTGTTGTTGAAGGACAGAGAGGATACTGAGGAAGAGATTAAGAAGGTCGTTCACAAAAACACAAGTTTAAAACGGGAGCTTGTGGAGCTACATCAACAATACTTGGAGATTGTTGATGAACGGGATAAACTGCGGGTAATCACAGATGGTTTCGGTACCTGTAGTAACTTATATGAGGAGGCTTTATGTAAAGTTAGGGACCTAGAAGAGGAATTAATTCATGCAAATTTGTTAATAACCAAATTACAAAGAGAAAAAGAATGTACTCGGGCTCGGGAAACAGACCAGATTTACAATGAATTGATAAAAACTAATTGTAACCCTCGTTCCTTAGTAACAATAGACCTTACTAAAAAATAATAATAGTTGTTACCAATTAAGTCAAAATAAAATTAAAAGATATGCAAAACTTAATAGAATTATTAATAAAAGCAATAAATTCAAAAAACAACAGAAACACTATTCCATTAATATAAAACTAAGGAAAGAACGTGTTTATTTTATTAATAAATTGAATAACTACCAAATTAAATTAGAAGACAGTAGGAATATTTATGAGATTGACACACAACGCCTACAGTCTGAAATTCAGGTACTAGAGGAGTCTCTACGCTCTCTTTATACTAAGTATGTAATGTCTCAGAATCAAATAAAGGAGCATATTCTTGCTACAAATGAATTGGTGGAAATATGCAGCAAACATACGGATAGCTTAGACACAGAATCTAATGTTTCTTTGCCACGGGAACCCAATCTTGACACTTTCCAACTTCAGTCAACGGTGGACCTGTCCCAGTCGGGAAGTGCTCGGGATTGTATACCTAACCCAAATGAACAGGATATGTTACTAGGTTCATCACAAGTTGTACAGTCAGACAGTAATTCTCTCCCTTGTAGTAGTTATTGCTCAATTATATTTTCAGATAGTTTAGGGAAAGGGTTAGGAAAATTAATTAGTAATAACCTGAGTCATTCTTCTCCTCAGAATTATTGTATGCCACATACTTCCTACAAACAGATAAAGTCATCTATAACTAGAAATAAATATGATGAAAATGCCACTATCACTATTTTTGTAGGTAATAGTTCTAATGTTACAATAGATGACATCACTAACTATGTTGATGAATTATTGGAAATTAAGTGTAAGAAAATTATATTGTGTGCTTTTCCCTACTTTGAGCAATTGTCAAATAGGAAGAATATGTATATACATAGGTTAAATAATCAAATGCATTTTTTAGCTAGTCATCACAGTGACAAACTTTTATTTTTCGACATCAACAATTTTGTTGATAAACTTAGATCGACTAGGGATACAGTGTATCTGCCCATTAGTTTTAGACGTCAAATAGCGAGGCTATTAGTTTATTATATTAACTCAGACATAATTAGTATGTCGAAGTACTCAGTTATTAGCACCAAAATTAGTAATAATACTACTAATGTTATGGTTTCCAACTTGAATAATTTAAACTAAGAAAGAAAAGAAAGAAAGAAAATTTATTTACTCCCCCAGAAGCGACACACAATTTTACAACTTAAAAAAATTTTAAATTACCAAATTAAAAAAACCACAATAAGCTAAAAACTAAACAAAACCAGAAACATTCATCTATGTCAGGATTGTCAGGCCGGGCATCAATCTGCCTCGACTCTCTGGTCACACCACAGACACACCAGAACATAGTTCAACAGTTGTCTATGGCGCGACCGTGACATCCGGCACTGACTGACATTGATTGACAACTTGACAAGTTGACAACCTAAAGAAAATAAACAAAAATTTGTACAAACAACATGAACAATATAAATGAAAATTAAAGTTGTGCGTCGCATCCAAGCAAGAATCGGCCTTTGCTCAGCATATGCTGCGACTCTGGACAAGTCCACCAGTCAGCAGCGCTGATTTTCAGCAAATGCCGTTTGTGTGACGTTCAGACGTCCCCCCGCTTGTGTAAACAAATACATAACACAGAACAGGTACGTAAATATTAAAATTATTCAAATTACACTACTAACTATTAAAATAATACCTATATAATACTAATTTCTAATTTACAACTAATAATCACACCATAATAGGAACTTTTTACCAAGTCGCATATTTAATAAATACCAATAAAAATACATGTGTACCAACACTCCAAAAACATAAAAAAAAAAAAAAATGTACGAAATTGAATTGAACAAATAATACTACATAGTTAATAACTATTACATCTAAATAAACATACACAATTCCTGTTTGTTTTTTCAGCATGAACATCAGTGTTAAACGCACAGATTGCTATTGATGGCAGACAAATACACCATAATTTGCACCATAGTATGATGGCGGCCATTTGCATATTGGCTTGGCTACAGTAAATCGTGTTGGTGAGTTTATTGTTCTCTATGTAATGAAGAAAACAACATGTTTTATGTATTGCAAATGAGATGCAGAGGATAAACTGCAGTGATATTGAGTAAGCGTACGAATGAGTCCCAAGTCGATCGGAACAGCTATCGAAACATTCGAAAGAGACATGTGGGGACCCGTCGCCCACCCAACGCAATTCCCATGACCCACAGCTGACCAACACTGTTCTAATTCCCCAGTAACCATACTCCACAAGCCCACCCTGAGCATTAGAAGACCAAGCAATAAAAGGGGGTGGAATCAGCCAAACCACCACTTTGGACGACCACATCCATTGCCTGTAGGCCATAACCCAAGAGGTAAGTTAAAAAGAGCAGATTGTGTTCCAATATACATTCAAAACTATGTAGATTTCTTAACTTGCATAAAATGTTTCTTTAACGAAATGATTTTTTGATTTCAGGTCTCTGACTGGTGGAGGAAGGTCGTTCCAACAGTGCGTGGCGGCATACCTGAAACTTCCCCTGAATGCTGCGGTCCGGTGATGTGGTGTACAAAGAGGGTATGTGAAGAAGCGTGGTTCATATTTGCTGTGTCTCCACTTTAGCTTCTCAAACAAATAATGTGGTTTCTGTGTTTTGACAACTCCAAACAGTAAGCTAGCCAAATGCAACTTTCTTCTTGCTTCCATTTTTATGATGTTAAGATCATTGATATAAGGAGTGACATGACTTCTACGTGGTATATTTATGCAAAACCGTGCACATGCGTTTTGTATACGCTGTATTAGTTTTTCAGTTCTTACTAACAGGCATGGTCCATAAACCGTGTCACAATAATTCAGTCTTGATAAAATTAAGCTGTCTACTAGTTGTTTACGCAGATCAACACTCAAATGGGCTCTCATTGTATATAGAAGTTTTAACCTATAAAAACAATTTCTCATGGCATTACTGATGTGCTTCTCAAATCTAAGCTCTGGGTCCATAGTTAAACCCAGATTGCATGCCTCCTCTACCCTGTCTATTATAGCCCCCTTAATAAAAACTTCTGGATTGGCCGGCAGTATCGCACTGATCATTTTCTTACTCCCTAAGACCATAAATTTAGACTTCAGCGGGTTCAAAACCAATGAATTATCATCTGACCATTCTACCACTCTCTCTAAGTCTGCATTGATTTTATCCACTGCCTGTTTTAAATCCGCTGGCTTAAAAGAAATATATAACTGAATATCATCCGCACACATATGGTATCTGCAATGATGGAAGGATTCAACAATATCCACACTGTAAAGAATATACAAAAGGGGCCCCAAAATTGAACCTTGGGGCACACCACGTGACACCTGACGCGGTGAGGAAGACGAAGTTGATCCATCGTCCCCCCGAACCTCCACGAGCTGTGACCTATTTTGTAAATAGCTATTGAACCACTCTACCGTTTCCATAGTAAAACCATAATAGGCTAACTTGGAAAGCAAAAGAGCGGTGTTAATAGCATCGAAAGCCCGTGAAAAATCAAAGAGTGCAAGGATTTTTCCCTCCCCCCTATCTCGTGCTTCCAGGATATTTCCTACTACATCGGAAAGCGCTGTGGCCGTCCCACGACCCTTTCTAAAGCCGGACTGAAGATCTGGAAGCATGTTGTTAGCTTCCAGATACTCTAACATTTGGTTGTATACTACCCTCTCCAAGACTTTAGACACAAACTAGGGAATAAGACAACAGTTGCTACCATTAGAAACTTAGCTCAACTCAACAACAATCAGGTATCTTCTAGCACTCAAAAACAAGGGGCTAAGCAGAAATCTTTAACTTATTCCTCCAAAATATTCAAGGCTTCGCTTCAAAACAGTTGGAAATAGAATTATTTTTAGAAAAAACAAGGTTTGATATTATTTGCATAACTGAACATTGGTTAAAGGATTCTGAAATGTTAATTAATTATGACAATTTTAGTATGGGCAGTTGTTTTAATCGAAAATCAATGCTGCTTGGTGGTTCACTAATATCAATTAAAAACTGTATTAAATTTAAAACTCGTAAAGACATTGTTGAACTGTCAGTGGAACATAGCATTGAGCTGTCTTGTGTTGAGCTGGATAAGCATATCATAGTGTGCGTTTACAGACCCCCAAATTATCAAAACTACTCTATTTTTGAGTCAGTAATGGAAGATGTGCTGGCAAAACTTGCAACTAATAATAAACAAGTGATAGTCTGTGGTGATTTTAATATTAATATTTTAGAAAATAATTCAGCGAGTGGTCGGTTATTATCTATTTAAATCATTCAATTTGTCAAACATGTTCAAAGAACCAACCCGTGTAACTATTAATACTGCTACATGTATTGATAACGTTTTTTGTTTCTGTGACTGCATAGACAAAGCTGTTGTAAATTGTCAGCCTTCTGATCACAGTGGACTAACAGTATCTTTTGAGTTCAACATGCCAATGCAAAAAGTGCAGATACAATCCAGGCCAATTACAACCGGCAAATTAAATAAATTTAATAGCACTTTAATCAGTGAGCTATGTGACCAGGGCTTCACAATGAACAACGGTAATATTTTGTATAAAGAATTTTTTTCACTAGTACAGACCGAGTTCAATGCCACTTTTAAGCAAAAAACTAGAACTATATGCCCTAAATTTGTATTAAGTGACTGGGCAACTAAAGGAGTCAGAAAAAGTAGAGAAAGACTTTACGAACTTTATGGCCTTAAGCCTTTTTTTATCAACACTGAAACTTTTAATAAGTATGTTGCTAGTTACTCAAAATTTTTTTAGAATACTTGTAAGGCAGCAAAAGCCTTATACATAAGCAACAAGGTTAAATCAGCAGAAATTAAATTTAAAACGGTTTGGAAAATTATCAATAATGAAACGAACAGGAACAAAAAACATAATAATGATTATACACTGCAGACTTCACGTGGACTCATAAGCGAAAGCAAAGAAGTCGCTGAAGAATTTGTAAATTTCTTTACCAGTATTCCAATCAAAACTACTGAAGCCTTAAATTCCTCGCCCTCACTTGCTGTTGAATTATTAAAAGTGAACGTTTCAGCTTGCCCGATTGAGTTTAACTTTGAGCATATAACCCCAACTGTAGTAATAAAAGCTTTTAATCAAATAAATATCAAATTGACAGAAGATCTATGGGGTATGTCTGTAAAGGTTTCTGCTTCCATTATTGATACTATAGCGCCGTATTTAGCTTTTATATTCAATCAGTGTGTAGATCAAGGGGTTTTCCCGGACCTTATGAAATAAAGTAAAGTAATTCCTTTATACAAATCCGGGGACAGTAAAGATAGTAATAACTATAGACCCGTCTCTGTGTTGACGGTCTTCAGCAAGGTGTTTGAAAAGGTTATGCTGAATCAAATGCTCAGTCACTTTAACGAGAATAGTATCTTACATGACAAACAGTACGGTTTCACCAAGGGGCGTTGTACAACTGACGCAGGTGTAACGTTATTAAAACATATCTTTAATGCGTGGGAAGAGGCGCAAGATGCCATAGGTATCTTCTGCGACCTGTCGAAGGCGTTTGATTGTGTGAGCCATGAAACATTACTGCTGAAACTAGAGCATTACGGACTAAGCAAAACAGCCTTGAACTTAGTAAGATCGTATTTGAGTGATAGCAGCTAGTTCATATAAAAGGCAACAATTCAACAGGATTAATCGTGAAAATGGGGGTACCACAAGGCTCAATTTTGGGTCCTTTCTTGTTTCTAGTTTATATAAATGATTTGCCCTACATTTTAGAAAATAAACTCAACATGGTGTTGTTTGCTGACGATACATCTTTGATTTTTGAAGTAAATAGACATGCAAACAATCTTGACGTTGTAAATAACGCCCTAATGCAGGTACATGATTGGTTCACAGCTAATAATTTAGTATTAAATGAGAAAAAAACGAAGTGCATTCGATTCACTTTACCAAATGTCAAAAGTAATAATTGTGACATAATATTCAACAGGGAGAAACTAGAATTCGTCGAAGAAACAGTTTTCCTGGGGATTAAGTTAGACTCAAGGCTACAATGGGGTCCTCATTTCAGTTCAGCAGCATATGCTGTAAGAAAAATTCGCCAGTTTACAGATGTTGAAACCGCGAGACTAGTCTATTTTAGCTACTTTCACAGTATAATGTCTTACGGTATTTTACTATGGGGACGGGCTGCGGACATCTAGTCTATTTTCATTTTGCAGAAAAGAGCCATCAGAGCCATTTACTATCTCCGCCGGCGAGAATCTCTAAGGGAACTGTTTAAAGAAATTAACACCATAACGGTCCCTTGTCAATATATTTATTTACATCTTTTCAGTAAACGAGGCGACAGACATAACTATGTCACTAGAAATAGGAATCAGTTAGTTCAACCAGGTTTCAGACTTGCTAAAGTAGCAACATCTTTCATGGGTTTTTGGTTTAAAGTTTTATAACAAAGTACCGCCACATATACTAGAACTAAATGAGACGAAATTTAAAAACTGTATAAAACGCACACTATGCAAATTATAAACTAGAGGAGTACATTGACGACAAAAATGCTTGGCTCAATGCTGGTCCGCTCCACAACGACTAAAATGCCCGAACTTCGATGAAGATGTGAAAACATTGTTGGACCTGCTGAAGATTGTAAGACTATCTTTGCACTGTATAGACTCATTCTCTTTTGCATTGTATAATTTTACTCATAAATGATATCGTAACGAATGTAACCATGATTTTGTAAACAATGACAACTGGTTTAAAAGAGTGTCCATGGAGTTTCTTGCACGTTCTTCTCCATAGGACCTACTCTTTGGAACGTGCATCTGCCGCGCTGGAGATAGAGTCGGTGGGTGTGTTATGTTGCAGAACAACCTGCTGCTCTTGTCGCTAGCGCGGCAGGATTAGCTTCATCTATTTGACTGACAGACCTTGACTATTCAAAAGTGCCTATAACTGGTCTATTTGAAATAAAGGAATTTGTATTTGTATTTGACCCACAGAAAAAATATTTTTTTTGAGTAAGGACTTTTTTTCGACGACAATTGACAGTTCATCTTCACGAATAGGGCTACTTCAAATATATATAAGGAAGGTAATGTTAAAATCTTTAGTGATTTAAAACTAGGTTTACAACTTTCTATAGGTTTAAGACCTGTCATGGATCGCAGACAACGTTTTTGGGCCCTAAATATTCTTTCTCTCTCACTACAGTTTCCCCAAAATATGACACCAAACCTCAGTAATGAAGCAACTAAACCGTGATATGCTGTCACTAACGTTTATTATTTATTCATATTTAACTTTTTTGAGAGATTATGGAGAATATATGCGGTTTTACTTAATTTTTGGCACACGATTTCAGCATGGTTTTTCCATATCAATTTATTATCAATATGTATTCCTAAAAATTTTGTAACTGAAGTGGTACCTACAATTTCGTTTATATATTTAGTTATAATATTATTTGGCATTAGCCGTTGGAAGAAGTGCATTACTTTAGTTTTATGTAGATTTAAAACAAGATTATTTCTATTAAGCCAATCTATTATTTTTTCCAGTGTACCATTTATTTCTTTTTCGTATTGCGCTTTATTACATTACATTACATTCATTTATGGCTGTGCTGTCGTCAGCAAATAAAGTCATTTGATGATGTATTTGACGCGGCAGGTCATTAATATAAAGCAAAAATAACAATGGCCCAAGCACACTGCCTTGTGGGACTCCAAATTTAGTTATTCTACTATCCGATAGATATTTATTCTTTTCTATTCTATTAGGGGGTTTTGGTTTCCGCACTTAGTCCTGACGTTGGACCATTGTACGTGAGCCATGGCGGCCGTCACTCCAACCATCCAACCTCCCTCCAGAAACAGATAAGTTTTCTCGGCGTGTTCAGGATATCTGTGAGCAAGTTTGGTGACCCTATAGTTTGCTTCCTTAATTCGGCGACGCCCTCACAATCAAGGAGTACGTGCGGTACCGTTTCTTCCCCCTCCATGCATGCTCTGCATAGAGGGCTGTCCGTTATGCCTATCGTATGCAAGTGTTTATTTAATGAGCAGTGACCGGTGATGGTCCCCGTCACCATTCGCAGGCTCCGCCTATCCAGTCGCAGAAGGCGCCTGGTTAGTTTTCGGTCCAGGTTTGGCATGGCTTCCTTGGACTGCCTGCAGCCTGGTGCCAAGGCCCACCAGCGTTCCGCTTGTTTGTGGGTGTGTTCACGCAGCTATGTGCGCAGTTGGACGAAGGGGAGTGGTACTATGGGTTCGGGTCCAACAGCCACGGCACCAGATCCCCTCCTGGCCAGTTCATCGGCCGTGTCATTTCCCAGTGATCCGCTGTGCCCCTTTATCCACTGCAGCGTCACGGTGTTGCGGTTGGCCACCGTGACGTGTTCGAGTGCATTGTGACATTCTTGTATGAGTTTCGAGGTAGTGTAGTTTTTCTTTAGGGATTGGAGGACTGAGGCACTGTCGGAAAGTATGCGGATGTGTCCGTGACTTCCCTGGCCTCTATGGCATGAACTGCCAGGATAATGCCCACGCATTCCGCCTGGTAGACGGTGTTGAGCTTACCTAGCGATCTGGATATTTTAATGTTGAGGTCATTGGAGTAAATTCCAACTCCCGTACCAGTGCTTGTCTTTGATCCGTCAGTATAGATTCTTAGCTCGTTGGGACCTGAGTGGTCGTCCAATTCCACTGCTAGGACTATGTTGTAATGTTTCTTAAAGTGGTGCGTTTTTTTAACTCTGTCGTTGGGTGATGTCATCTATGGCAACCATTCGCGCGCCGCGCTGGCTAGTGCCTTCGCAGATTGTGCGCGTCCGGTCGCCGTGTTTCCCCAGCTAAGGCTTTTCGCGCTTACGCATGCGTACTTCGCCCGCAGGGGTCGAGATGGAACCACCCGAACAGGCAGCCTCCCCCGTATCTCTTTGGTCATGGTCTGGGTTGTTCCTGAAGCTGTTCCGGGCAATGCACTGTTGCCAGGCGCTCGCGGACAGCTTCGTCTGTGTCGGTAGTGGCGCTTGAGTAGCAGCCGGATCTGTGGGGGTTGGCGCGTGTGTCGCAGCCGTTGTCAGTGGTAGGGGCGCGTTAGTCGCTGCCGAGTTTGTGTTGTCGTCTGTTGGTGGCGCTGTAAGAGCAGCCGATCGCGCTGAAGGCGCGTTATCATTAGGCAGTAGGTTGCTCCCCCCCAGAATACGATGGGAGCTGACCGACGTGTCGGTGTGGGATTCCCCGACTTGGCCGGGACCCACCTGGGTAGATTTTTTAACATTCTGCTTCACGATGTTGTGGTTGGGGTTGTTTTGGGCTTTTTTGGGATCGAGGTTACCCCTCCTCTGGACCGATGGGAAAAAACTGGGAGCAAGGAGGGAATGGAGTTTGGAGTGGGTGAAATTAAGGAAGTGGGGTAAAAGGTTGACCCTAGGCCTAGGTACTGGCTTTCGGGAAACTTCTCTTGTCCGGAGTCTTATTCAAGACACTCCGGCCGGGGGATCGACATCGAGTAGTCAGATGGCGGTCCCCCAGCCGGAGCTGGGCTATCCGCAACCTGCCCACCCGCTCGGTTGCACGAGAAGAAATGCCTGGCGGCCTGTGCCGTCCCGCCGCGGGGGTACGTGTATCCCCGTGGAAGGACGACTCAGCCGAGCCCCGAGCATAGATATAGCCGCCGATAGAGCCGATAAGTAGATATTTAAATTCGCGTTTAGTTTTAGGACATATTCTCCATATTTCTGTGAATTGTTTACGATTCGTGAGGTACGACTTTATTAAATTTAAGACATTGCCCCTTATACCGTAGTGACTAATTTTATTTAAGAGGATGTCATGTTTTACTATCGAACGCCTTCGTCATGTCTGTGAATAGTGCACATTCAGGATTTTTTTTAACCACATTATTCATTACCACTTTTAAAAATCAAAAATCGCCATAACATGGCGATATTTGATTTTTGTTTTTTCGAAAGCCCTTTTGTTCTTCACATAAAATATTATTTATCGTTACAAATGTGTCAACAGATTCATAAATAATCTTCTCAAATATCTTAGAAAACACTGAAATTAAAGCCACTGGTCTATAGTTCGACATGTTTTCCTTATTGTTTTTTTTATGTAATGGTTTTATTATGACAGTTTTCAATTTATCTGGGAATATACCTGAGCTTATGCCTACATTTATTATATGGGTTAATGGTTTAGCTATGACATCCGATACAAATTTTACCGCCGTGGTGGAAACTTCATCGTATCCCACACTATTTTTATTTTTTAAATATCTTGAGGTATTACTGGAGGCATGAATAAAAAATTGCTGACATGAAGATGACCACTTTTATTTCCTGGATATTTACCATTCACATTCTGTCCCTGGTCAACGAAAAAATCATTAAATGAATCAGCAATGTGCTTAGGATTTGTTACTAATTTATCTTCCTTATTAATTTGTAATATTGGTTCTTTTAACCGACTGTTATTATTAATTATCTGCCATGACATTTTAGCTTTATTTTGTGAACTGTTAATTAGGTAGTTATTTTGAGTTTTTTGCGTGTGATTGATAATTTTTTTAAGTCTCCGTAAATTTTAAATGTCTTTTTACTTTCACATGAAGGTGCTTTTCTATATTTCCAAAGTAGGTTTCTTTGTTTTCTGGAACAGATTCTAATTCCCCGCGAAATCCACTTTACTTTCTTATCGGGTTTTATATTAATTAATTGATTTGGAAAACATAAATCATAAAATAAACGAAACATTTCAATAAACCTATCGTATGCCTCGTCAGGGTTATTTGTTTCGAATACTTCTGTAAAAGATACACATTGAAGGTGCTTTTTAAATAAAATAAAATTATCTTTGGATAAATCACGTTTTTGAATGCGCCATGAATTTAGTATGCATGTTTTGTTTACTTGAATTTTTAAAATTTGAGCAGTATGGTCTGATAATGCGAAATCGATTACTTTACTCTCACATTTTTGTTTGGAATTATGAGCAAAGTTATCTAAACAAGTGCTGCTTTTTGGTCTAGTTGGTTCATTTAATTCTAATTTAAGATTTTAAGTAAGTAGTAAATTTTCGAAGTCTAATGAGAAGTTGTTTCTTTTCAATCGGTTAATGTTGAAATCCCCACACAATACAATTTTCTTATTAGGTTTAGTACATATTTTCTTTAGTAAGGTATCTAAATTATCTAAAAATGAATTTATGGATGACATATTTGGTGGTCTATAGATACAAACAATTATTATTCCTTGTTCAAATAACTCTATTGCACAATATTCAAATATACCTGTGATAGATGCGTTAGGAAGTTCTCTATATTTGTACCTATTTCTGATAAGGATACACGATCCCCCGCGCGTCTGTTGATTTCTTGAATAACACGCTGCGAGTTTGGAATTAGGGACTTTTATTAGTGATTCCTGACCTGAAGTAACGAAATGTTCAGTGATGCATAATACGTCGATGTCTATATTTTCTTTAGTATGCAACTCTTGGATATGCAACGTCAACATATCAGACTTATTTAATTAAAAGTCCCGCGATGTTCTGGTGCCTAATATTAATGTGTTTATAATAGAAAAAACTGGTTATCTATAAAAGTTGGTCTCGGTATTACTAATTGAGGAAGACCTGGCATCAGTCTCGATCACTGAGTTTGTGCTAATTTCTTGAAAACCGAACATGTTGTAGTCAAGCATTATCCTGGACATGATTTCGTTAAAGATGTTTTTCCATCCGTTTTTTTTTATTCTCCTAGTATTATAAGAAAACATTTCATGCAATAGGGCACTATTGCTATCGAAAAAATATGCGTATTCGTTGTTTCTTATGTCCGTTAAGAGGAGGTTGTTGAAGAGCTCTACTTTATAATTATGAATTAATGCCCCTTTTATGTATATGGGAGCACATATAATAACATTTGTATAGGTCACATTTTGTAGCGAGCTTTTTAAGTTATGTAGTATGTGTGAATAATTCCCACTTTGCAGATCAATTTCTCCAATGAATTTAGGGCAGTAGTCGTTCATTGTAAAGTCTTTTAATTTGTATTTAATACCACATAAGAAAGATGTTGTTGTGACGTTCGGTATTATATAATTACAATATTCAAAATGTTTAGAAAAAACTTCTTCGATTATTGGTAGAGTTCCCTTTGTGCCATTGCTACATAAAATAGCTAGTCTATTTTTGTTTCGGGAATAATATAGCGCCTGGAATATTTTTGCAAGCCACATTACTCCCTTGTGTCATTTTGCTTAGAGTTTCCTTTAAGTTTGTCAATGACACATGACTCAGATTGGAGGTTTGAGTATACTTCTCTTGCTGGCCGACTAGCGATTTTTTATGAAAATTGGAGTCGGTGACATGCACGGTTTCCTGTTTTGATTCATGAGTGGAGGTCTTGTAGGCATTGATACGCTCTGTAAGGAATACTAACTCCTGTGCCGCAGTCTGTAGTTGCTGTTGTAGGTTCAGAATTTCCTGTTTCAGCTGAAGTACGTAGACACTAGTATCGCTTTTCGCTGAAGATGATAGAGAAGTGGATGCTGTGGAACTCAAGTTGTGTCGTCATGACAAGGTTTGCTTATTTTTCTTAGTGCTTGAACCAGGATTTCGACTTATGGAGGAAGAATGACATAAGGACTTTAAAGTGATGATTTCCGTGGATAATTTGTTTATTTGTTTATGTAAGTCTGTGCTTTCTAATAATGCATTTCCCAATTCATTATCTGCACTTTCCAGTTTGAGTGTGAGTTTAGAAATTGTCTCCTTCATTTCCGAGGTGGTTATTAAATCAGTGACAGTTCTGTCAACACTTCTTGACTGTCTTTTTGGAGTGACATATGACTCGTCGGATGTTTCGCAATCAGTAAGTATGTGTGAATCAGACAGCATGGTACTATTTTGGGCTGGGGAGCGCATTTTCTTTGTTACGCAGTCTAGATTGGACTGTGTGTTTGAATCTTGTTCCGTAGGAGATAGCGTCTTCAAAAAAGTTTGCTTTTTTCTTAAGGTAATACCTAACGAGTGGTCGGTTTTCGCATACTTTTTGTTTCTGATGCACCCCTTACATCTCCATTTTTGTTTTGCTTCTGTATCTTTGAGCCGATATGTGTGTTCTGGATATCCATCGCACTCAAATTCATACCTGTTGTCACAGGCAGAACACAACGCAGTACTTTTAATGTTTACCTTCATTTTACACTTATGACATATTACTAGTTGCGTCATTTTGCGGCCACTACTGCTATTACTTGATGTACTAATTGCCGACATTTCTTAGTGTGCCAGAGCAATGTTCTTAAAATTTGATATAAGAACTTTGATATTTCCGAAAAGTGAATGTTGGCACTGAGATTTGAACTCGCGACCACTTGTGTGACGCAAGTCTTTTGCAAAAGTAGTGAGGCGCCTTATCCACAAGACCAACTGGGCAGTAATTTCAGGTGTTGAAATTGTTGACCAGTTCGCGTTTGACCAAAATTCTCAGCCAAGATTTTGTTTAAGGTTCAAAATCGCTTATTTTTTGTCGATGTCACGACGGTTGAAGTTAAAAACTCAAATGATTCACTTTTGCACTTTTATTTTGATGTTATTGTTTTTATTACACTTATTACTTATCACCAAACGATTTGTAGGTTAATTGATAGTTTATTATTGCGAATTGTCACTAGTTATTGATTTTAATGAGATTGTTTCTTTGAGATGGTTCGTGAATTCACTTATAAGGTTTTAACTTCATAGTTTGTGAATCAACTTCTTAAATTACACTGTCACTAAGTTGTTGATATGATGTTTAATCGGTTCACTTATTTTTTTATTCACTTCTATACAGTTATATTAATTTTAAAATATATTTTACAACAGAGAGTTTATTTGCACGATAGGCTAGCCAACTACCCTCTCCCATAGAAATCATCAAATGGCTCCTCCAACTTTGGGAGACTAACTGACTAAAACCCATCCGTGTGTTCTTCTTAATTCCCTTTGCATTCCAGGGCCGCGGTGATTCTTTCGAAAAAATCCGGCGTTATGAAAATGAGTTCAAATATATAACGCCAACTACGGAATAACTAGCGGACCCACGCAACTTCGTCTGCGTCACATTTTCCCTGAACTTCGTTTGTTACAAACCTCACGGAGCCCGAGACCTTTCCAACGAATGCAAGACCGTGGAAATCGGTTCGTGCGTTCTGGAGTTATAGCGTCAGGAAGGAAAACCCGACTTATTTTTATATTATAGACTAGCTGACCTGCGCAACTTCGTTTGCGTCACATTTTCCATTACTACTCCGCTCCCATTTGTCTTAGTGTGATGATATATAGCCTATAACCTTCCTCGATAAATGGGCTATCTAACACTGAAAGAATTTTTCAAATCGGACCAGTTGTTCTTGAGATTAGCGCGTTCAACCAAACAAACAAACAAACAAACAAACTCTTCTGCTTTATAATATTATTATATTATATTATGTTTTTGAAAGAGCTTTTCTACTCGGGATTGCTCCCGGTGATTTTTCCTTACTCCCGCCCTGAGACCCTCAGGGAAAAGGAGGTTCGGATCCCCTGCTAAGTGGTAACAAATACTGTGTCCGCCAGTACTGTGCTTAAAATGGTTACTGTATGAATAGCTGCTTGTTTCTGAATTGTGTGTATGTTTATGCCTGCATCTAATTTATCACAGTATCTATGTATGCTCTTTGCTACTATTCCTGTCGCTCCTATTACTACCGGTATGATTTCTGTAGGGGTGTTCCACAATCGTGTAATCTCTGTTTTAAGTAGGTGGTATTTGCTTAACTTTTCAATCTCTTTAGGCCCTATGTTATAATCTGATGGTACTGTTATATCTATTAAATAAGTTCTATTTTCTGTTTTATTTACGTAAATAATATCTGGTCTATTATGAGTTACTGTGACATCTGTCTGAACTGGAATCTCCCACATTAATTTTGCTGTCTCATTTTCTTTTATCTGCGGCTGAGTTAAAACTTCTATATATTATATATATTATATTATATTACTATTATATTTCTTTTATTCATTTTAAAGTACTTGTTAATTAAATTTTTAAATATATCTTAAAAAAAACATTACAAAATACATTTAAAAATATAAAAAACAGTAGCCCACCGGTATCGGGAACAGGGTCCAAGCTACCGGCGGTCAGGGCTCCAGAGAGAGGAACCTCCTAACAATGCGAGCCGTGTCAAGAAGTACTACTTTCTGAATCAAGCCCTTGACCCAGCTGCCCAACGAGAGCCTCCTGAGGTGTTGGTCGAGGCTCTTGGCTATTAAGCCGTTGGCTGTCACAACTATCGGTACAATGATTGCAGAGTCCACTTCCCACATGTCGACAACCTCGCGAGCCAAGTCAATATACTTGATTTGTTTATCTTTCTCGGCTTTCACGAGATTCTCGTCATGCGGGACGGTTATGTCGACAATCATTGCACGCCTCACTATTCGGTCCACCACCACTATATCAGGCTTATTGGCAACAATAGTCCTGTCAGTGATGATGGACCGATCCCAGTACAATGTGATATCGCCATTATCGAGAACTGAGTCGACTAAACTAAACTATTATATTATTATTATTATATTACTTATTATATATTATATTATATTATATAGTTACATATTATATTATATATTATATATATAATATATATTAGTATAGATAAATCAATAAATATTTGAAAATATTAGATAAAATAAGAATGTTTGTGAACTTGAACCAAATGAACTGTCGGTTGGTTGTAGTTGTTGGTTAGTGACGTGTGGTTAGCAGTAGCGTAATTATTCACAAAATGCAGGCAAACATTAGTATTGAGGTGACGGCGACTATTATTGCGCTGCATAAAAGTGGTCTTAATAAAACTCAAATATATGAAGAAACCGGACTGAATGTGAGTAAAATATTTATATTTGAATTGTAACTTTATAAATTAATCTTTTAATATTTTAACTAAAAATTTATACCTGAGATTATTTGGTAGAATATGGCTTAATTCTTTTTATTATTTTTTGAATCCATCCATCACTTTATGAGGCTTAAAAGCGAAATATTAGTGTTTATTATTGGATTTATAAATACGCCGTGTTTTATTTTAAAATTATATTAAATAAATATGAGCATTAACTATATAAAATTGGCCAAGTGCGAGTCGGACTCGCCCATGAAGGGTTCCGGTACCATTTATCTATAAAACTACGAAAAAAACACGTTTATTGTATGGGGACCCCCCTTAATATTTAATTTTAAATTTTTAGTGTTTGTTGTTATAGCGGCTACGGAAATACATCATTTGTGAAAATTTCAGCTTTCTAGCTATCACAGTTTATGAGATACAGCCTGGAGACAGACGCCTGTCTGTCTGAGACAGACAGACAGACAGCGGTGGCTTAGTAATAGGGTCCCGTTTTACCCTTTGGGCACCCTAAAAAATGAAGCCACTTTAGTATTTTGTTAAGTATAGTGAGTACCTAATATTATATTTTTTTTTGTTTTAGAGAAATACTGTAAGTCTTTGGATAAAAAGATATGAAGAAGAGGGTAGCCTTGCTAGTCGAAAGAGAAGTGGAAGACCGACGCTTATTAGCGAAGCGCAGCGACGACATATGGTGGACGAGTATGAAAAAAATGGTTTCACACCAACGAGACACTTTGCGGAATTATTCGACACCTCGTTGCAAACTGTTCGCCGTGCGCTCCACGCTGAAGGTGTGCATCACAGAAAACCTGCTAAAAAGCCTTACTTGACAGAGAAACATAAACAAGAACGATTACGTTTCGCACGGGATTATTTAGATTTCGACTGGAATACCACCATATTTTCAGATGAAAAAACATTTAAATCCAGTCGAAAGGGCAGACTTCATTTATGGCGAAAGGATAACACTCAATGGTGTGATAAAAACGTAATCCCTAACACCGAATCAGGTCGTATTACAATTAATATGTGGGGGTGGATGAGTGCAGCAGGACCAGGAGAACTGGCTTTCATTCCTCCACGCGCAAACAGTTCGACTTATGCGGAAGTATTAGACTCCATCATGCTACCTACTGTGCGCAACATTTACCCTGCTGATGAGTTAGCACAATTTTCATTTGTCCAGGACAATATTGTCCTATTCACCGGGCGAGTACTGTGCGTGAGTGGTTTCACAATCACCCGGAGGTTATTGTTGTTCCATGGCCAGCGCGATCACCCGACCACAACCCCATAGAAAATCTATGGGGCTTGATGGTGCAAAGGTGGGACTCACGGAATGAGAAGTCCAAGGAACAATTGAAATCCCATTGCATGGAGGTGTGGGAAAATTTAAGAGGGAGCGAAACATACGGTAATAATATTGGGTCCATGCGCAAACGGCTACTTGACTGCATTGAAAATAATGGGGGTTATACAAAATATTAATTAAATTAAAATATCCTTGTATTAGTTTTACTAATCAGACGTTGTAACTAAATATTTAGTAGGTCATTTAAAAATATTAATAACGTTTAACGAAACACTAGACATATTAATTATGTTGTGTTGACTTTCGTTTAAAACAGCTATTTCTTTTAACTTGTGCCATCGCCTTATCTTAGGAATGCAGTGAACTCGCTACTAAGTTTGCTGACGATAATCATGGTTTTATTTTGTGTTCTGTTTCTCCTACCCGCATTTTTGTAACATAAATTAATAGTTAGATTTATTTTTCTCAACTAATTGACGATTGTCTTAATTTCTTTGAACTGAACTTGAGGTTGAGTTTCAATCATCTTTTCGCCAAGAAAATGAACAATTAAGCTATAACCTCAATACATTATTTATGACGTTACCTAAAAATAACATGTTTACCAAGTCAAACCATATATCAGTTTTCAATAAAACTGGTTGAATAGCAATACCTTTAATAACTAGCTATCGACAGTTAAATATTGTATTATTAAAATATCCTTTCATTGTTATTATGAATGGTCTAAGTAGGTATCTAAGTCTAAGGGTATATTTCCAACAAACAATGTTATCAACGGTTACAAGAGAACTTTTTTTGTCTAGGTGACAATATAACGAATAATCATTTGTATTATCATTCAGCACGACTTTTTTATTTCTACCTTACAACATCGAAATGATGAATAAGATCACTACTAAATAGTTGCAAATTACGAATACGATAAATAAATCATAATATTCGTAATTTGCAACTAATTAGTACAAAAAATACAATATACAAAATACAATTGTAGTTTCAATAGTAGAAATATAAAAAAAAAACTTATTTATTATTGTGGCGTCTTGTCCCTCACACACGGGTAAATAATAAAACAACACAAATATAATTTGAGATACACAGCACTTGGTGGGCACCGTGTCCGCTCGGCACGACGGTTGGTTCCGAAGTGAGGTGCGGGCACCTCCCACTCAAGTACAGTGCATATATTTATTAATCATTTCATAATATACAATATTCGAATATGTAATTTAATTATTTATATTAATAAACTAATAAAGAAATAATATTTGTTTTATTAATTAATTATATAAAGCAAATACCACATCTCTTCCTTTTTTTCAAATCTACATTATATGTTTATGAACAGTATACAACAAAATAAACAATACTACATTTTATAAGAAATCAACGTTATAAATTTTAAATTCACAATGATCCTAATTATCTTTGTCTTCTCCGTTAATATCAGATATTTCTTCCTCAGTGTTTGTTTTATGCTCATCCGGTACAACTTTCCAACTTCCCTCTACGCGTTTTAGATGAATAACATTTATTTTATACTCTTGTCCAGTTGCGTCATTCCGTATACTTATTTCATTTCCCTGTGTGCCTACAACCGTATGGGGTTCAGGGTCAAAAGTAGGTGTCAACTTATTACTCTTTGTTAATTTTTTTAAATAAACTTTCTGTCCAACCGCAATATCTTGTTCCTTTGCTTTTCTCTTTCTATCTTCATTTATTTTTCCTTTTGTTTTGTTTTCAGTATCTCTGTCTCGTACCTCAGAATCAGCGTCATTTCTTTCAATACCGATTAGACTAGGTAATTTATCTCTAAACTGGCGGCCATAAAATAATTCTGAAGGAGATTTTCCAGTTGTACCGTGTGGCGTACATCATTAAATATTTGAACAAATCATGCTTCCAGTTTGATTTCTCAATTTGACTAATTTTTAATCTTTTTAAAATGTCTCTGTTCTGTCTTTCGACCTCACCGTTTTGCTGTGGCCAGTAGGGTATAGTATTGTATATTATAATGCCAAGATCTTCGCAAAAACATCTAAACTCATTACTGATAAATTGACGGCCGTTGTCACAAGTGATGCTTACTGGGATACCTAAACGAGAGAATATTTCTTTAAGAACATAAATCGTGTCTTTGGAAGAAATTGATTTCATTATTTTTATTTCTTTATAGCGGCTGAAATAATCAATTATGTATGTAATGTAATGTATGTAAATCGGGCTGGTTTCCGCAACTCCACGACTAAGCGCGTATTTTGCGTGTAGGTGGGACAAATGTGTCATTCGATCCACCCCAGCTCCCCGAGGAAGGCCAGCAACGCCTTGGTGTTACCAACTATTTCACAGAGGGTACCTGGGTTACCGAAGTACTTGGCCCTGTAATCCGCGACTACCGGGCAGTTTAGAAGCAGATGTGCTGCTGTCTCATCCTCCTCCATACAGGCTCTGCACAGTGGGCTGTCAGTGGCTCCTATAGCATAGAGGTGTTTATTAAAAGACCCGTGGCCAGTTGTTACGGCTGTGACTGAGCGCAACTGTTGCTTAGTCAGTCTTAGGGCTTGTTTTGTGAACCGGCCATCAATAGAGGGAAGTGCCTCTTTGGCCTGCCTACACTCACCATGGTCAGCCCATAGCTTGTGATGTTTATCTCTGGTGCGTTTCCTTACCAGATTGCGAAGGTGCCCGAAAGGCAGCGGCACGATGGGTTCGGGACCAATTGGTGTCATACTCGAACCCCTTCTGGCAAGCTCGTCCGCTGCATCGTTGCCTCGGGATTCGCTGTGTCCTTTGATCCATTGAATGGTTACTTTGTTGTGCCTACCAACCTGGTTGAGACGCTGGTGACACTCGAGAATCAGCCCAGAGTTAACTGTGTGGCTGTTCAGAGCTTGCAGGACGGCCATGCTGTCCGAAAGTATACGTATTGGATGATCCTTAACTTCCCTGTTTAGGATGGCTGATGCCGCCAGAGAAATGCCCATGCATTCAGCTTGGAACACTGTGTTGTGGACCCCCAATGGTGCGGCTATATGGATATTGAGATCCTCTGAGAAGATTCCCGCCCCAGTGCCAGTACCTGTTTTTGATCCATCGGTAAAGATCCGCAGCTCTGCAGGGCTTAGACCCTCGCAGCGATGATCCTCATACAGTTGGATTTTGTATTTTTTATCAAAGATAAATTGCTTGGGTACCCGGTCATTTAGTGCTGTTGTTAAGGGGAGATCATTATTGAGCTCCTTGAGCAGAACGGTGTGTCGTGTTTCTCTCTTACCCCAGAGATCCAGTGTTTTAAGGCGCAGTGCTGCCATCGTCGCTTCCTGTTGTATAAACAAGTGTAGCGGGGGCAGTCCCAGCATGGCTTCCAGCGCCGAAGTCGGAGTGGTCCTCATGCAGCCCGTCGTCGCCATGCAGGCTAGCCTTTGCATGTGTTGTAGCTTGTTTATAGCTGTAACTAGCTTTGCACGTGGCCACCACACAATAGCCCCGTAAGCAATCATAGGCCGAATTACAGCGCTATACAACCATAGTATTATTTTGGGAGATAGGCCCCACCTCTTCCCTATCATTTTCCTGCATTGCCAGAAGGTGATGCAAGCCCTGTTTAGTTTGTAGTCTAGATGAGAGCTCCAGTTTAATTTACTATCTAGTATAATGCCTAGATACTTTACCTCGTTAGACAACTGGAGTTCTGTGTTAAAGAGCTTAGGTAGCCGGTAGTGGCCTAGTGCTCGCTTTTGAGTAAACATGACTAGTTCAGTCTTCGTGGGGTTAACTGACAGATCATATTCTTCGCACCATCTTTCCACGATACGTAGTGCTTGTTGAGTGAGGTTGCAGATCGTTCCAGTTACCTTTCCTGGCACGAGGATTGCGAGGTCGTCTGCATACCCTATAGTGTAATAACGAAGCGCGTTGAGTTTGGTGATTAGGTCGTTAATCACCAGGTTCCACAGAAGAGGGGAGATCACTCCTCCCTGCGGGCAGCCTCTGGCTATCAAGGCCAGCTGCTGCTCTTCCTCAAGGCGAACTACCCGTTTGCTTAACATATTAGTAATCCAGTCAGTTAGTACCTGCTCTACACCGTGTCTGGAGAGTGCGGCTCTAATGCTGGAAAAGTTTGTCTTGTCGAAGGCTCCTTCGATGTCTATAAAAGTGCCCAAGCAGGACCCTTTCTGGTGAATCGCTTCCTCAATCTGGCTAACCACCAGATGAAGAGCTGACTCTGTCGACTTACCCGAGCTGTATGCGTGTTGGTTACCATGCAGTGGTATTGCTTTTAAAGCGCCATCTCGTAGCTCCCTTTCACACAGTCTTTCCATTGTCTTCAGCAAAAACGAGGTAAGACTTATAGGTCGATAGGATTTGGCGCTTGTGTAATCACTTTTACCTGGCTTCGGAATGAATATGACTTTCACTTCCCTCCATCCTTTAGGAACGTATCTAAAGGCCAGGCACGCTCGCATTAAGGGTACCAGTCTTGTAGCAACGGCGGTACCTCCCCACTGTAGTAAGGCTGGAAGCACACCATCGGGACCTGGTGCCTTAAAAGGTTGGAAGCTTTTGATGGCCCACTGAAGTTTTTCCAGTGTAATCATCTTCTTTGCATAAAGCCAGTCATGTTCTGATGGCGTTTGGATAGCGTCGTGCCATTCATTTACCTGTGCGAATACGCTCCCTGGGAAGTGAGTCTCAACTAGGAGGCGTTTCGCTTCTTCAGGTGTCGTGGTCAGCGTGTTATCGGGTTTCCGGAGTGTGGCGACCTCAGGTGTGTCCTGTTTCGCCAATATTTTCCTTACCCTGTTTGCTTGTTGGCATGATTCAATGCTACCACAGAATTTACGCCACCCTGTAGTTCTTCTGAATCTGATGCATTTCTTGTAGCTGGATTTGGCCGCGTAATAAGCGTCCCAGTCCTCATCACTACATGTGTTCATGGCTCTGTTAAGAGTCTTCCTTACCTTACCACGTTTGCGCTCCAGATCCGCGCCCCACCACTGTTGTTTACCTGGTGTGTCGCGCGGAATCGTTTCCGGGCAGGCTATGTGGTAGCTGTTTATCAGCGATTCGGTGACTTGTTGAACTTGCGTGTCGATCTGTGCCGTGTCCGCAAGAGACTCCGGATCGTCGTGTGTGGCAAGCCTTAAGGTGAGGTTGCGTGTGTATAGCGCTCTATCCGTATTGCGCGGATTTCGCCTAGGTTGTTTAAGTTGTATACAGACCTGGATGTCGAAGCGGATCCATCTGTGGTCTGAGCAGGAAGCCTCATTTGAGACCTGCCACCCGGTGATGAGTTCCGCTGCTCCCTCCGTTGCCAGAGTGAGGTCTATGATTGTACGACTGCGTCTGGTTACGAAAGTTGGTTCCGAACCTGTGTTTAGTAGGGATAGGTTAGTTGTGAACAAATAGTCAACTAATGCCTTACCCCTTTCATTCTGCGTCTCCATCCCCCACAGTGGATGGTGTGCGTTTGCGTCGGTCCCGATTACCACCTCCTCTCCGCTGCCTTCGCAGTGTGTGATGAGGCGGTCAAGATTGTGTGGGGGCGGTTCTTCCGCCTCAGGCATATACACCGAGGCGAAAACGACGGCCATCCCTGTGGCTCCACGCTGTATATTCAGCCTAGCTGCAGATACATCTCTGCAACAGAAGTCGCTTAAGAGCTGTGCTTTAAGGTTACCTGTGACATAGATGCACGATCTAGGGTGATCATGGTCTGTAGTAACAAGGAGCTTACCACCGAGATTGGATAGTCCTCGTATTTGGCCTCCCCTAATCCACGGCTCCTGGATCAGGGCTATGGCCGTGTGTTGGACCTCCAGCCACTTGCGGAGCTGAGCCGTCGCGGTCTGACTGTGGTGGAGGTTGTAGTGTATGAATCGTGCGCATACCTGCGCACACGCACACATGTAAGCGTGTAGTGTTAGACGGGCAGTCCACAATAAACGGTTGAACTAGCTGTACGTGTCTTATTTCTACAACACCACAGTGGCGACGAGGATAGAACTTTGAAAATTAACGGACAACATGTCGATAGGGAAGTTAATGGAATTTAATGTGCGATCCGGGAATTGGACATTATACGTGGAACGAGCAGAAATGTATTTTAAAGTGAACGCGATAAAAGAAGAACTATGGCTACCTACATTAATCGCAGCAATGGGCGATGAAGCGTACGAATTACTTAGTAATTTAACGAGCCCGGAGAAACCTAGCGACAAAACGTATGCTATAGTTACACAGGTTATGAAAGATCACCTTCAGCCCAAACTGTCGTTTATGGCGGAACGTTATCGCTTTAGGCAACGGAGACAACAAGTGGGCGAGACCATCCCACAATATATTTCAGAATTAAAGAAATTATCAAGATACTGTGAATTCAAAACAGGATTGGAAGAAAATCTACGTGATCAGCTGGTTTGTGGACTCAGCAGCGAAACAATCCGGCAGCGGGTGTTCACGGAAGAGAACCTAGAATATACCGAGGCGGTAAAAATCGCTTGCGCGATGGAAGCGGCGGAGCGAGACGCGGCGGCGGTGGAGCGGACAGAGACCGCATCGGGCAGCACCAGGGACGGTGGCACCGAACTGCTTCATGCTGAGGTCTCGCGGCGCGGGCGCGGTGCCTCCGGCCGAGGCGGCGTGCGTCCTCCAAGGGCACGTGGACCAAACGCCGGCGGCGGAGGCGGGAGCGGAAACAAGGATTCTTGTAACGCCTGTGGAGGAACCGATCATCGGGTTGAGGATTGTCAATACAATCGTTACATCTGTGGCAGATGTAGACAACGAGGTCACCTACGTAGGAAGTGCCCCACACGAGCGGCTGGAGCGCAGCGGCGGCGCTCGGGCAGCAGCGTTGGCGGCGGCGGCGGCGGCGGCGGCTGCGGCGGCCTGCTGGCACACGTGGAGGCCGACGACCAGAAGCACGACACGGGGTGCGGGACAGACCTTTCTGGAGACGACGAGTCACCGCCCGAGGATGAAGAGTTGGAGATTGAGGAAGATCTGTATCAACTCTGTCTAAATGGCTATAAGCCGGTAAGCTTATCAATAAATATTGACGGAATTAGCATAACTATGGAAGTAGATACCGGGTCATTAGTGTCCTGTATTAGTAAAAAAATGTACGATAAGTATTTTAATAATAGAAGGTTAGAGAAATCGAATTTGGTGTTCAAATTTTATAATGGTGCCAAAGTTAGACCCCTAGGAGTTTTAAAACCATCTGTAAAGTATGGAAGGGAAACCAAATCCTTAGAACTCTTTGTTATAGAAGGCGGGACTACATCCTTGTTAGGAAGACAATGGCTTTCCGAATTAAAAATAAAAATACCTACATTGTTTAAAAATAAGGTTGAATTCGAAAATAATAATGATGGTAATGAAAAATTAATGTTATTGCTTTCCAGGTATAAAGAATTATTCACGGAGGGACTGGGACGGTTCAAAGGAGGTGCGGCGCGTCTGCGGGTGCGCGAGGGCGCAACCCCGGTGTATTGCCGCGCTCGGCCCGTGCCGTACGCGCTACGGAATCGCGTCGATGAGGAGCTCGATGCAATGCTGCGCACCGGCGTCATTGAGCCCGTTGACAGCGCGGACTGGGCCACTCCACTAGTCCCAGTGCGTAAGGCGGATGGAGGACTTCGTATCTGTGCGGACTATAAGGTGACGTTAAATCCTGTCTTGCTGATCGATAGATATCCATTACCCCGCATCGACGACCTGTTAGTGAAGCTAAATGGCGCCAAGGTATTGTCAAAAATTGACCTGTCCCAAGCATACAATCAAATCGAGTTAGATGATCCCGATAATATAACAGTAATTAACACTCATAAGGGCCTTTTCAAATATAAGAGATTAGTTTATGGGCTATCATCGAGTCCGGGTATTTTCCAAAGGATTATGTCTAATCTCCTAAATGATATTCCTAATGTGCAAGTATTTCTGGATGACATTATAATAGGAACAACTACTATTACCCAACATTTGGTAACCTTAGAGAGACTACTAGAAAGATTACACAGCAGTGGGATTAAATTAAAGAAAAACAAGTGTTACTTTATGACCAGTGAGGTTAAGTATTTGGGATATATTATCTCCGCAGAGGGAATCAAGGCAGACCCAGAGAAACTAGAAGGAATAATAAACATCCCTTCCCCCCGTAATGTCACTGAGCTAAGGTCATTTTTAGGAACAATTAACTTTTATGCCAAATTTGTTTGTAACCTGAGCACCATTTTAGCACCATTGTACAATTTACTAAAAAAAGGTATCACTTGGAAATGGGATCGCGAATGCGAGTTAGCATGTAGAAAGGTTAAATCAATTTTAACAAGTGTGGAGGTCCTGGCTCATTACGACCCAGATAAACCGTTGTTTTTGACGTGCGACGCCAGCGCGCGGGGACTAGGCGGCGTACTAACACAGCTATGCGAAGGGGAGGGAGCAGGTGCGGGCGAGGGGGGCGGCACTGGTCGGCGTGAGCGACCTGTTATCTATGTGTCGCGCGCACTCACCTGTGCTGAGAAAAATTATTCGCAAATAGAACGGGAGGCGTTAGCGATAGTTTTTAGTTTAGAGAAATTACATCAATATCTTTACGGTAGGCAGTTTACGTTGAGAACCGATCATAAACCGTTAGTAACCATTTTTGGACCAAAACAGGGAGTTCCATCAATGGCAGCGAGTCGACTACAACGATGGGCCATTAAGTTAGCAGCGTACACGTACAACATTGAGTATGTTAGATCGAAAGATAACGGGGCCGACGGCTTATCGCGTTTGCCGGCGCGCTCGTCAGCTAAACAATGCACCAAGATGCCGGAACAAACATTCTTACATTTTGCGCAGAATGCGATGCTAATGGATTATCAGAAAATTAGGAAACAGACTAGCTTTGATCCTTTATTGGGCCGGGTATTATCGTATATCAGAGACGAATGGCCATCAGATGAAAATAATAACTTCGCTAAAACCGTATTACAATAGAAAAAAAGAATTATATGAAGAATTAGGGTGCGTTATGTGGGGTCACAGAGTAGTAGTGCCGGAAACCTGTAGGACAAAAGTATTAACAGAGTTACACGAGGCGCATATGGGCATCGTAAAGACCAAATCATTCGCTCGTAGTTATGTGTGGTGGCCTGGCATCGACGAAGCGATCGAAACAATGTGCCGTACTTGCCGGACTTGCACAGCCGAGGCGGACGCGCCACCGCGACACGTACCCTGTCCGTGGCCCTGGCCCGATAAACCATGGGCTAGGGTTCATCTGGATTTCCTAGGACCGATCACCGGTAAAATTTTCTTAGTTATGATAGATGCCAGGACTAAATGGATAGAAGTAAGTCAAGTACCGAGTACGGCGGCGGCCCACACTATAAACCGGCTAAGTGAAGTCTTTGCTCGTTTTGGTATACCCAAACAGGTAGTTTCTGATAACGGCCCACCCTTTACTAGTAGCGAGTTTTCTCAATTTTTGAGCACGAATGGAGTAGAACATCTTTTTTCTGCACCATATCACCCAGCGTCAAATGGTGCAGCGGAAAATGCAGTTAGAACGGTAAAAAGAGTAATTAAAAAGGCATTTAGAGAGAAATTAGACGTAACATTATTCTTGAACAATTTTCTATTGCACTACCGTAACACTGAACACTGTACAACGGGAGAAACACCGGCGTTGTTAATGTGCGGTCGGAGGCTGCGAACCAAGCTAGATTGTTTGAGACCAGACAGAGGCACTAAGGTTAGGAACGCCCAAGAAAAGCAACAGCAGGCAGGTGGCAGCGGGACACGTGACCTTCGCCCTGGGGAAGAGATTTGGCTTCGCCAGTACAGGGGAGGTGATAGGTGGGTACAGGGAAAAGTAGCAGAAAAGATAGGTGCTACAGACTATAGGGTAGTCGATGCAGTAGGTAGGGAGTCGCATAAACATATCGATCAGCTTAAGCACAGGAAGCGTAGTTCACTTATTAGTCCGCCGAGTCCTTCCCGTAGCAACCGGGCAACCGCTGAGGATGGTGGAGGGCCCAGCCCGAGCCGTCGGGATGGGAACACGTCACAGGAGGTCACGGTGGAGAATAAGGAGGATGCTCAGGAAATTTTCGAAGATTGTGAGGAGCAACCTAGAACAGAAGATACTCAATCGCCGCGCTCACCTACTCTTGAACCGGCCTGGTCTCGTCCCATACGCCAATGCCGGCTAAATAATCCTCCTAATATAATTTGTAATGCATTAGATGTATATTTACTGTTAATAATAAGGTTAACTTTTAAGGATCGTTGTCATATTATGTATTGCCTAAATTAGTTAGAGGTATTTCCTTTTAAGGTAACAGATGTATAGATAGATAAGTAGCGGAGTAGCCACATGTTTTGTTTGTTTATTTTTGTATTTTGTTAGAGGTAAATATTGAATAAGGGTGGAGGATTGTAGTGTATGAATCGTGCGCATACCTGCGCACACGCACACATGTAAGCGTGTAGTGTTAGACGGGCAGTCCACAATAAACGGTTGAACTAGCTGTACGTGTCTTATTTCTACAACACCACAGAGGTTAGCCTGCACGACTTTACAGGCCGACGAAAGGGACGCCATCGCAGGCGAGACCCTCCTCGTCACCCTCCAGTCGCAGCCCGGCAAACAGGTCGCCCTCGTCGAAGCCGTCCTCCCTCAGGTCCGAAGCCGGGGACAACATTGCGTCGTCCAGCTCCCCCCCCGATGAAGGGACGGCGTCCACGGTGACGGCAGGGGCGGCCGACCCCGCTGCTCCAGCAGGTTCAGCCACAGTTGCCTCCGGGTTGTTTGGCGGGGAAATGGTCTCCCCTGTCTCTGCCAGCAGCTGCTTCGTTACCGGGTCCCACCCCCGAGGGACGTCGACAAACCGCCCGGTCGGACCCTGGAACTTGACGTACACCGATCCCAAGCCAATTGAAAGTCGGCGATCGGCGCACATCAGGGTCGGAACCTGGTCCTCGGGGATACCCAGCACCACGAACCAGCATGCCTTCTGCTTCTCCGCGTGCAGCACTACCCACCTCTTCACGTCGATCCAGTGATTCTGGTAGCAGAGGGCTCGTCCAATGTAGGTCGAGTCCTCGTAGACTCCCTGGTCGTCGGGGATGGCGATGCCGCACCGGACCCGCTTCTGGATCTCCGACTGGCTCTTGACGACTAGCGAGGTGCTAGCCGGGAGAGCCAGGTTGGAGACTGTCTTCTTCAGCCAGGCCAAAGTGTGGTCATTTCCGCACCACAGCTTGAGGACTCCACCGGCGAACAGCGGCTTCGCGTTGAAGGTCGGCCCTGGTGTGTCCTGCATAGCGGAGCAGGCCTCGCTGATTATCTGCTTGTGGATAGCAGCGAGGATCTGGTCCGATACTCCCTGACTGATGATGCCCCTCTGGTCGCAGGTGATCGCGACGTTCAGGGACGCACTGGCAGCTTGGGCGTAGCTTCTATTTACAACCCGCTGGGACTGGTCAAGCCGCGGCCGCTTATGCTCTCCACGAGGCGATATCGTCTCGTTGAGGGCCCGCTTGGCCACAGCCTGATCGTTCCCATCGGGTTGCTGTGTCGTGGTTACCACCTCAGCCGGACCTCCTGCGGATTTAGATGGCGGTTCACTGGGTGATGGACGGCTAGTGCCGGCCACAGCCTGCGACCGCTTCCCTTCAGAGAAGTTCAGCTTACCAATAATCAATTATCACAAATAAATAATCTCCGCTAGGAAGAGGTCCTAAGAAGTCTACAGCCGTGTCAGCCCAGGCCTGCGTGGGGAGCTCGCGCCGTTTCATTGGTGTGGGAGGATTCGGCCCAGACACTAAAGTACAGCCCCTGCATTTTTTTACTATATTTTCGGCATCTTTGTCTATTTTAGGCCACCACACCTTTGTTCGAAGCCTAGCCTTCATGTTCACTATACCTGGGTGACCTTCATGTGCCGATGCTAGTACTTGAGGTCTTAGTTCTGATGGAATCACTATCTTACTACCCCTGAGTAAAATATCACCATGTAACCAAAGTTCATTTTCAAATAATTTATAGTGATTAATGCTGGCATCCCACTTTCTATTGTTTAACCCTTCCCTTACTAAGGAGAACTCGTTATTAGACCGAGATTTCTCTGAAATGGTTTTTAAAGACAATGCCACAGGCTTAGCATGCTCTACGATTTGGTGGACATGGTGTTCGTCATCAAAAGGGGTACAATAAGAACTAGTACAGAGACGAGAAAGAGGGTCGGCAATATTAGATTTTCCTGGCCTATATACGACTTTGTAATTTTATTATAAACCTGAAGTCGTAGTACCCAGCGCTCTATACGAGCACAGTGCTTAGAGCGAGGCCCAAAGATGACTTCCAAAGGTTTATGGTCGGTAACTAATTCAAAGACATCTTTACCAAATAAATATATATGAAAATGCTCCACAGCCCATACTAACGCCAGTGCCTCTTTTTCAGTTTGACAGTAACGTTTTTCAACGTCTGTCAAACTTTTGTTAGCGTAGGCAATGATACGTGGGCCGTTTGAGTCATATTGCACTAGGACTGCGCCTAGTCCTACGGGACTGGCATCAGCTATAACAAGAGTCCTATCGTTTGGATTATAATAGCCCAAGGTATCAATATTTTTAAGGCATTCTTTGAGTTGATTGAAAGCTTTCTGTTGCTCATTTTTCCAAAAAATTGAGATATCAGTGTGTTTATGAAGTTTTTTCCGCAAAATTTCACGAATATGTTCAGAAAGAGTTGCTAAGTTTGGAATCCATTTGCCTACAAAATTAATCAGACCGAGAAAGCTTTGAATCTCCTCAACATTTTTTGGTTCTCGAAATGACTCAATTGGTTTTAAATATTTATCTAAAGGCTTTATACCCTCCGCAGACAGTCGGTGTCCTAAAAACTCTATCTCTTTGGCATTGAAAATGCACTTGCTTTCATTCAATAAGACATTGTTTTCCTTAAGAGTATCTAGGACACATTTCAGTCTCTCATTGTGTTCCGCCTCATTTTTTCCACATACAACAATGTCGTCAATAAAATTGACGGCCCCTTCGCATTTTAGGAGCATACGCTCCATAATTTTTTGAAAATGTTCTGGGGCACTTATTGGTTATAAAAGTTGTGATTTGACGACAATTCTCAGTTAATTCTATTTGATGAAAAGCATTAGAAATATCTAATTTTGAAAATAATTTAGCATTACGAGACTTGGGCATGAGCTGATGCATCGTAGGTAAAGGGTGGTTTTCCCTAATGATTGCCTTATTAGCACACCGCATATCAATACAAATTCGAACATCCCCATTTTCTTTAAATACAGGTACCATAGGACTTACCCAAGGAGAAGGTTCATTGACCGGTTCAATTATGTCCATCGCAACTAATTGATCGATTTTATTGTTGATCTTTTCTTCTAATGGGATCGGTACTCGCCTATATGGTTGACAAACGGATGTGACGGTTCTATCGATTGCTAATTCTAATTCGATATTTTTAAATTTCGGTAGTTTAGTATCATGATGACTTTCTAAATTTATGTTGAACCCTATCTTGAGGACATTTAGTGCAATCGCACTTTCTCTGCCTAAAAGATCTCTGATGCCATTCTTAACCACATAAAACTTGGCAGTAATTGTTTCTGGCCCAGCTTTAATTTCAGCGTCGAAACAACCAAGTACCGTTAAAAGATTTTGGGATGCATATGACATGAATGTCTTGTCCGGACTATGTCTTGATTTTTTACTATGACGTTTTTTGATTTTAAGAATTTCCAAGAATTCTCACTAATTATGTTACATTTACTTCCTGAGTCAACTAACATAGGTATCTAATGTAACACCGCCGACTTGACAGTTGATAGACGCATCGTCGTCAATATGAAAGATGTAATCAATGGAAGTTTCAGACGAGTTCTTATTATTTGACTTAGAAGAACTAGCTTGTTCACTATCTACACGACGTTTCTTAAAATTTAATTTCTGCTTATTTTCATTGATTTTACGTTTGCTAGCTCTGGTCTTACACATTTTTAGATAATGACCTCGAAACCCACATTTTGCACAAATTTTATCTTTAGCATAACATAGAGGACTATCAAATTTATGCTTTTCACTTCCACATCTGGAGCACAGTAATTGTTTTTCGGAACTCATTTTGTTTAACTTGTTGTCAACTGCATTAACGCTAAGATTTGGTTTTTCTTGGAATTCACCCAGTTGACGTTCAACCGTCTCAAGCGCATTTGCCTCTGTGACTATTTTATCAACAGTAGCGGTATCCCCCATTAACAGAATCTTTTTCCTCAATTCCGAAGATAAACATTTTTCAGTAATTTGGTCAATTAAATTTTGTTGCTCATCACTAAACGAACATTTGGCACTTTGGCGCCGTAATTTTAACAAAAATAATTCAAATTTTTCTCCTGGCTCCTGTTTTATTAACCTAAACAAATGTCTCTCATATAGGCTACTTTGTTTAGGGGCGAAATATTCGTCCAATTTCTGTATCGCTATTTTATAAATATCTACCGAAGCGCTTTCTTCTACGAGAGCGCCAGGGATATTAAAAAAAAACATCTTGTAATGTTAACCCCGCAGCATGCAAAAGAGTAGCTCGTTTTTTGACCGGATCAGTGATATTAGCAGCTTCTAAGTAAATTTCAAACCCCCGCTTCCATCTTTCCCATCGAGATCCTAGCGAACTTGGTTCCCCTTCGCAGTCGAACGGTTCGAGGATGGGAATATTATTCATAGCAAATGGTCTGAAAACCAAAATTAAAATTTCTAAATTTCGAATAATTTACATGATAAGAGTTATACAGCATTCTTAGGTATCTTACCTAAGAATGCTGTATAACTTTTATCCTTACGGTAAATTACGTAAATTTATTTACAATACGAAATACCTATTTAACGATTATGATGCTAACTTCTAAAATTTTCCCCGTTTAGTCATGTGGGTAGTGAGTACGTCTTTTAAAACATGAATTAACAACATCAACCTGATTATAAGGTACATATAACGGTGTTTTAAATATCTTGTTGTAACATATATATATTTAATAAAAATCGCAATATTGAGGAAAAAGGAACTGCGTTTTGTTGATTGATTTTGTCACACTTTGTTTTATTGACACGGTTTTGTTTATCACACAGATGATTAAACCTGTGAGACAACAACAAAATTTGTAGGCACTACTTCGTTTATCACACTAAACTTGTTGTCAGTATACTTGATGCCCGACTCGACTGACTATTGCGTGCCATTTTGCAATGATTCACTCACACAAAGTTTAAATTTCTCGTTGCCACAATACAAACAGCAAACTACCAGTCCTTCAAAGTGCAAAGCTATGATAATTATTGCAATTTTTTTACGAACAAATATCGAAATTATTAACCAAAGTACATTGTAAGATCTATTTTCCTACGTGGATTGCTATTTTCTCATAACCAAATGAGTAAAAAGCAAAATGTAGGCAGTAGTTAGTTACATACGTCGGACTATTACTTATAGGTTATGTAAAATGCAGTTCAAATATATTACATTCTGAATATATTGTTACATTACGTACTTTCCTCTTTTCACTAATTTTTTGCATAAGATTATCGTAAATGTTTGGTTTCAACAAATAAATACCTACTCAACATATTTTAAATGAAAGAACTGACAGATACACTGAATTGTATTAGGTGGCAAAATTGGTTATAAAATTGCTTTTTCTTACGATTTTCTCCTCGTCGCCAATTTTGTGGCGTCTTGTCCCTCACACACGGGTAAATAATAAAACAACACAAATATAATTTGAGATACACAGCACTTGGTGGGCACCGTGTCCGCTCGGCACGACGGTTGGTTCCGAAGTGAGGTGCGGGCACCTCCCACTCAAGTACAGTGCATATATTTATTAATCATTTCATAATTATACAATATTTGAATATGTAATTTAATTATTTATATTAATAAACTAATAAAGAAATAATATTTGTTTTATTAATTAATTATATAAAGCAAATACCACAATTATATGGTATTTTCAATAATATAAAAATCAGCTACGGACCATTAATTGGATTTGAACTCGGAGTTCGTTGATTGCGAATCTATTACCTCGCCCTGACGGCTACTAGCACATGAGTGACTAGCGCGAATTTTATCAATCCAATGGTCGCCTCAGCTGTGACTGTGTAAGGCATTTTCTTAATGACACACTAACGCGCGTAGTGCGACGACAGTACATTAGTGTGTGTTACCTGTGGAATTTTGAGATACTCATACAAGCAACGAGTATTTAGTGTTGACGACAACGTGAAAGTAGAAGGTAGTAAGTCAAACTATACGTCAAGCCCTTAGAATAATGAGGCATAGAAACCTAGTACGAGTGCAAAAAGTGAGGCAACTAAAACTTAGCCTAATCCGTCAATCCGTCAAACTTAGCCATCAGTACTCAAGGTCACGTTCCGTCGAACACAGCTCGCGAGTAAAAAATTGAAAATGTCAGTTTGTTGCGTGAAAGGATGTTATAGCACATCAGGAAAACAAAAAAAAATGTGATAAAATAACATTTCACAAATAATTACTCACATTCTATGCACTATTTTTACGTAAATCGATAAATAAAACAAAATTCTAATAACCTAACTTGTCATAACACAGTGTTGCTATTTGTGAGAAAAAAAATACCCACATTGCTTTCATTAATGTTTTTAATTTTTGTAATTTTAAAATACAATACTTACTGTTAATTCATATCAAACCCGATGTTTTAACAGTGATTATAATTATAACCCATTAAGCATTCTAAACGCATTGAACAGTATCTCATTCTTTATGCGATTTATTTCCTTTTATTTTTAAATAATTTGAATTAAACCTTCCGAAAAAATATGTCATATTACATAAAAAATCCTGTTTACCTTTTCCAGTTCCCAACAACATAAAATACTTGCCTTGATAGCAAAATAGTAATGCGTCTTCCCATATTTTGTGGGTAACGGCTTGGTAATGGTATCACTGAAAGCTATATCTGTGTGCGTTAGAGGAACGTAGACACATTCGGCTCACGCACACAAAGAAAGTGAAGTGGACACACGATTTTGCTCGGGTTTTGTTCTAGACGCGGCTTCTATGCGTTATTATTCTAAGGTCAAGCCAATTACTTTGAGAGATTCTTAACGACTTTTGGAGTCTGACTGTACATGTTGTGGCTTCTTATAACAATTCCTCGCTGAGCTATTTGGAAAATGTTGAATTATAAGTCAAATGTTATTCTTAGTACGCAAAAACCAATTTTTATTATTAGTTTGGCAATATTTTGTACCTTTTTAGTTTGAAAGTCGCGCGCGCGCAGCGATCCGTGTCGTGTGTGTTTTCGTTGCGCTGTAGATATTATTTCTCCCGCAATGACGTCTACACTTAAGTGTAATAGTTGTAATCTTGTCGTCGACGAGATGTTGTCATATGTGCAAAACAAGTTGTCAATTATAGATGTAGAAAGTCAAATAAGAATATGCTTATCTACGTTCACGAGTACGCAGATTGAAAAATCTAAATCGCTGTTATTCGAATCTTTACCTTCGGATCGGTTGTTAAAAGTTAGATTACTGGTACAATCAGAGATCAAAGATATCAAGTCGTCCTATGCCACTGTGAGCCAGTTAGAAGACCTCAAAAAGGATTTCAAGGCCATGTCAGTGTCTGTTTTGCCCCAGAACAATAGCATGAAAAGAGGCGCATCGAAATAGTGGACCCTTATTACTGTCACCCACAATGAGTGGTCAGGTAGTGGAGCGCTGTGAAGACCTTGAAAGCTCGATGTTGTCGGTCAGGGATTGTTGTGGTGCTGGTGCAATTGGTTCCGATCATGACAGAAATCAATCTGGGGGTAGTCGCTGTTGTGTAAACAGTTTGAATAAAAACCCGTTACCGAGCTCGCCGCGGTACGTCATTGGCGAGCGAGCCGTCGTCATCGCTGTCAATGAGTCATCGCAGACTTCCGATAATAATCAGCTGGGCGACTCGATGCAACAACGACGTAAACAATCGTTTGCGGATACGGTCAGACAACAATCTAACTCTAAGAATGAGGTGGCTAGTCAAAACAATGAGTGGATCTTAGTGCAGAATCGTAAACAAAGGTTTAAGGAACTTTTTATGGGGAAAATGGGTAAAAATGTTGTTAATACGGACGAAAAGTTTAGAGCAGCAGATCGAAAAGTACCTATTTTCATAACTAATGTGCACAACTTAAGAATAATTATTATTCTAAGGTGCACAAAGATACAGCAGAGGAGGACATCACTAGTTATACTCTCAGAAAAACGGCAGTAAATGTAACACTGGAAAAGATCAATTTGAAAAAACAAAGTGATTACAACGCATTCAAGTTCTTTGTTCTTAATTCTAACGTGCATTTGTTCCTAAATAACGAGATATGGCCGCAGGGAATTATCTTTAGGCGGTTTGTGAACTTTTGACCAAAATCTGTGAACAGGCCGAATACTGGCTCTGTAGATGGTACTTCCACAGTGATTAATGGATAGTAAACTGCACAAGTAAGCAACATTTAATTGTAAGAACGTTAAGCGTTCGATCAACAGCATCCGTGACCTGTGTGAGAATGTAGACGTTATAGCCTTACAAGAAACTTGGCTACTGTCGCATGAAATATCGTTCCTAAATTCAATTAGTGACGATTTCAGCTGTACTGGAACGTCGGCTGTGGACTCCACTTCTGGGATGCTGCGAGGAAGACCTTACGGTGGTGTGGCACTGCTGTGGAGGAGTAGCGTCTATACAATTGTGCGGGACAATAGTGTATATAGTGTGTAACGGACGCCGAGCACATCATAGAACAGGACTAAATTACGTAAATAGAGTAAGATATAAGTAGGATAAAATGATGCAACATACCAGCTTTCACGTGGTATTTTTCGAGTAGGACAAAGGAAGGAATCAAATGTCGCAACGTAAAGAAACTAGGACAGATGGTCGCCAGATGTTAATAGAGCGCATGTTATTTTAAAAAAGTTGTAGCGTGGTATTTTTGTTAAAGTAGGAACTTTGCTTATTTTAAGTAGGATAGAAATAAGATTTTGTATTATAATTTGAAACAGGATAGGAATATAATCCAAAATAAAACATATCTATCTATGTAAAGCAAACTTAATAGTAAGTACTAGTAAGTAGGCACGTAAGATCTAAGTACGATAGACGTAGGTTTCTTAGTTTGTTTATAAGTAAGTTTCAGTGTTTTATTCTAAAGTAGGACCAGGATAAAACCTGACTAAGACATGTTGAATAATGATTTAAACAGACTAATGCAAATAACCTCGTAGTTTAAGGATCAGGCATGATAAGATTAGTCTAGGTTGAATTGAGTACTTTCTATATCTTTCTTAGGTAGATTAGGCATTTAGGTTAAGAAAATATATTAATTGTATAAATTCAGCTTAGACTTAAGTATGTGATTGGTCGGTGAATAAACGACTATGATTGGCCAACAAAATGAGCGGGAAAATTACGCGCTCCGATTGGATGTCATGAGCGGCCGTGATTGGTCGGCCAATCAGCAGTCGTACGCGCACCCCGCCAGAAACAGAGCGGGGAGCGACCGTTAGGACGGGTTTAAAAGAGCCCGCTGGGAGAGCTGGGTTCTGGGCGGTAGTACACACACTACACGACCGCTCACACACACACAAGACGGCTCTGCGGTCCAAACCGTGATCGGCTAGCCCTGAGATCGGGGCGGACGAGAGCCACATACCTACTGCAGGCGCGCCACCAAAGTCGGCACCCTCGTCGCTGGTCGTTCTCGCTGGGCCTCCCCCGGGTCACTGGGGGTCTCACTCGGCGGGGGCTGACCGCCGAAGGTGCCGTGAAGAGTCGGCGCTGACAAACAGCGCCGCGGTGCGTACTGCAGTACACAAACAAGCAGCTACTCACAGGCGTGCGGTGCCAACTTACTGGCAGACGCACGCCATCATCTATGCCAACAAATGGCAACCTAAGGACGGGCCCGTTGTCACGGGCCGAGGTTGGACACCGCGGTCAGGGGACCGAAGGTCCCGACACCGCTTGCCGCGCCCCCTGCGGGGTCGCAGCGACAACTACGGAAGCTGGGTTCTCTTTCAACATCCAACAGTCGGCGGGCAAGAAAACAAGAAGAAAGAACACTAGAAGAAATAAAGGAAGATCAACAATGAAAATTCTCCTGGTTTCATTCTCCACCAACCCCAGCAAACAAATGTGCGTCCTGCACATTTAATGGTCCTTCGAGCCGGATTTATTGTGAAGAAAGAAGCCTTGAACATAGTACCTCAAGAAAGAAGCCTTGAAGATCGAATATAGTAAAAGTGTTCAAGATCGCCGATTGAAGAATCAACTGACGTCATGCCCGTTACGCGTTCTGAAGGGAGGGGCCGGAAGCCGTCGAGCGAACAGAAGCCGTCGTCGTCTGAAACCACGCCAAGGACCTCAGCGACTAGCACCAGTACGGAAGCCACGACGGAATCGACAAATACAGGGACGACTGCCACGGAGTATACAGAACATACCGCCACCTCCGCGACGACTGATCCAACCACCGTGACTTCCGCCGCCAGCGCCTCGACCGCACGGATAAAAAAAAATATAAATAAATAAAAATAATAAACGACGAACGACGGACGATGATAGTAATAATAATATATATTCTTAAATTGGAAATCCCATATACAGAAAATAAGAGAAAAACTATCAAAATTTGCATATGCCCTACGCGAAATTAAAAAAACTACCAACTTGCAGACTGCACTTGTTACCTATTATGCATATGCCCAGGCATGGCTCAGCTATGGGGTCATGTTGTGGGGTAACAGTACAGATTCACAAACCTTATTCATTCTACAAAAAAAGTTAATTCGAATAATAACAAACATAAATCAAATAGATAGCTGCAAACCATACTTCCGTAAGCATAAAATACTTACACTTCCCTGCCTATACATATTAGAATTATGTAAATTTGTCAAAAAACATCCAGATCTGTACACAACTTGCGAAGAAACACAAACAAGATTCAATTTTCGACACAACAAAAACAAAATAAACGTACCTCAATCCCGACTCAAAATGCACTCAACCAGTCCTTTGGTAATGTCCACAAAAATTTACAACAAACTGCCAAATGATATTAGAGAAATAAACAAATCAAACATATTTATTAATAGATTGAAACAATTTCTAGAATCCAAGTCATATTACTCAGTTAAGGAGTTTTTTGAGGACAAATCGATTACAAAGTAAAATTATTCTCTCACTTATTCACCAAACATTATAAAATATATATAATAAAACTTAAAATACCTGCCTATAATAACAAAATTTAATTACTTATTATAAATATTAATTCAAAAATAAATAAATAATTTACAATCATTCTTATTTACTATTCCTATTCAATAAATATACTATTATATACCAATAAACTTATTCACCAGACATGATAAAACATATATAATAAAACCTGAAATACTTACATAGGTAGGTACTTTTAAAAACCAAATATAAATACCTACATATAATAATTCAAACAATTTTTACAATAATTCTTATTTACTATTCCTATTCAATATATATACTATACCAATAAACACAGACCTAATAAATATATACATAATTATACATCCAATTTAACATTTTTTTTTAAAATAATTTTTGATACTATTTCATACCTTGACATACTATTTAGCACTCTTCCTCTCTCCTATTATTTGCAGTGCCCGACAGGGTCCATATTTGTTCTTTAACCATTTTAAACCATCTTTGTAATACATATGGAATGCAATAAAATATTGAGTATTGAGTATTGAGTATTGACCTCCGCCTCGGCCGCGAACGTACCGCCCCCCTCGCACCCCGCCAGCGCCGCCGCCCCCTCCGTCGCCCCCTCCGCCACGACGACGCTTACCGCAGGTGCGAAATCGAAGCAGTTGATGAAGCCGCCCGCCGCTGTTACCTCCAGAGATGCTCGCCAAGAAACGGATGCCTCTACAGTAAAGCGAGTTGTCAAACACGCCGTACGTCGAAACCAACCGGCCCATCGATCCCGGGGGGGATCGACGCACAGCAAGTCGAAACAGTTGAAGATAGCGAAGGCAAAGGAAGATTTGCTCCGCCTCCAAGTCAAACTAGCTGCAGCACGCCTGGCCGCACTAGAACAAGAGGATGAAACCGAAGAGGTAATAGAAGAAGGAGAAGAAGATGACGTCTCCCTCTATTCAGAAGTCAACGCAAGAGTGGACAACTGGTTGGAAAACCAGGTGACTCGTCCAGTGTTAGCCATCACCAACGAGCCCTATCGCCATCCAGAAGAACCAACGGTCGTCCACAACGAACAACAGAAGCATGAAGAAGCACGTCAATCACCGGCGGGAGGTCAAGGGGACTTAGCCCTCCTAGCTGAAGCCGTCACCAGGGCTGTCAGCACCGCCCAGCGACCCAAGTTCATCGAGCTACCGTTCTTCAGTGGGTCGCATCAGGAGTGGCTACCTTTCCGCGCCGCCTACCATGAAACAGAAGCGATGTTCAGCGCCGTCGAGAATACGAACAGACTACGGAAGAACCTGAAAGGCAAGGCCAAGGAAGCTGTAGAAGGGTTGCTGATCACGAACGCGCACCCATCAGAAGTAATGAAGACATTGGAATCCAGATTCGGAAGACCAGAGTCCATAGCCATGTTAGAGATGGAAACTCTTCGAAGCCTGCCGCGCCTCTCCGAGTCACCGATGGACATCTGCATATTCGCAACAAAGATCTCCAACGTCGTAGCAACATTGAAGACATTGGGCTGCTTCAACTACATGTACAACCCTGAACTTGCGAAGACATTGGTGGACAAGCTGACGCCGACACTACGGTATAGATACTACGACTTCTCAGCCACACAGCCGCAAGAAGACCCCTGCCTCATCAAGATCAAAAAGTTCTTCAAGAGAGAAGCCGAACTGTGCGCGCCCTACGCACTGCCTGAACAGGTGGCAGCACCGTCTACAGCCGCACCACAGAAGAGGACGCAGCGGGTCACGAACGTGACTGAGAAGACCAACACGCCAAAGTGCTTCGTGTGCGAGGGAACAAGTCACACCAATGCAACAGAATGTGAAGCATTCAAGAAGATGGATGCCAATACAAGATGGGATACAGCGAAGTCCAAGCGCCTCTGCTTCAGATGTCTGCGATATAGGAGCAAGACTCACAACTGCCGACAGAAGCCGTGTGGTGTCAACAACTGCAAATACTCGCACCACAACATGCTTCACTATGAGAAGAAGACAGAAAAGGCAGAGAAGACAGAAAATGAAGAGGCAACAGAAGTGATAAATTCAACATGGAGAATAAAGAAGCAATCCTATCTGAAGATCCTGCCGGTCCAGGTGAAAGGACCAAAGGGAACAGTCAACACCTTCGCTTTGATGGACGACGGGTCAACAGTCACGCTCGTCGATGATAGCGTCGTGAGCAGCATCGGAGCAACAGGACCCATTGACCCGCTGAAGATAGAAACCATCAATGAACTGAAGACGGCAGAATCGACGTCAAGAAGGGTGACTATCGGGCTGAAAGGGATCAACAACAGAGAAGAACAAATTCAAGCAAGAACAGTGAAGAACTTACAAGTCTCATCTCAACGGGTTCCGCAAGAACTAGTGGATGGGTGCCCTCATCTATCGGACATCAAGGGACATCTATCGTACCCCAACGCAAAGCCGCAGATCCTCATCGGTCAAGACAATTGGCATCTTCTGCTCACTAAAGAAACCCGAAAAGGCGACAAGAACCAACCGGTTGCTTCTCTCACGCCGCTGGGGTGGGTTCTTCATGGAAGCCAAACAAGATCCTTCGGGCAGAAGATAGACTTCGTGTCACACATGATCGAAGACACAGAAGACAACCTTGAGGACCTGGTGAAGAAGTACTTCGAAATGGACGCCCTCTGCATAAACCCGAAGAGACCGAAGACCGACCCAGAAGAAAAGGCGCTTCGAATACTGGAACAGAAAACTGAGAAGATTGAAGAAACCAGATATCAGACCGGCCTTCTCTGGAAGAAAGAAGATGTTAAGTTCCCCGATAACTATGAGAATTCCTTGAAGAGGCTCTTCAACATCGAGAAGAAGATCGACCGCGATCCAGCCCTGAAGAAGAGATACGTCGAACAAATGGACGCCCTTATAGAAAAAGGATACGCCGAGCCTGCGCCGCCTCAGAAGACACCACAGAAGACGTGGTACCTACCTCACTTCGCTGTCATCAATCCAATGAAGCCAGACAAACTCCGAGTTGTGCACGACGCCGCAGCCAAGACCAAAGGAATAGCGCTCAACGATATGCTACTCAAAGGTCCAGATCTACTCCAGTCATTACCAGGCGTCGTCATGCGCTTTCGACAGCACCTGATCGGAGTGACAGCTGACATAAAGGAAATGTTCATGCAGGTCAAGCTACGTACAGAAGATAGGGACGCACTGCGATATCTGTGGCGTGGAGATCGCCGCGACGATCAACCTCCGGAAGAGTACAGGATGACATCGCTGATCTTCGGAGCATCAAGTTCACCATCGACAGCGATATACGTGAAGAACTTGAACGCGAAACAACACGAGAAGACTCATCCAGAAGCCGCAGCTGCCATCATAGAGAAACATTACGTCGACGACTACCTCGATAGTTTCCGAAGCCTGGAAGATGCCGTAAGAGTTACGAAGAGTGTGCGCGAAGTGCACAATAAGGCCAGCTTCGAACTAAAGCAGTGGAAGTCGAACTCAGCGTCACTCCTAGAAGCACTGGGAGAAGAGCATAGAACAGAAGACTTGGAACTCTACAGAACAGAAGAGAAAACAGAACGAGTACTAGGAGTCATCTGGAAAATCAACTCGGACGAGCAAACCTTCAACCTCAACTTAGCCAGAATACCTTCGACGTTAATAGAAGGAAAGCAGCCAACGAAGAGGGAAGCCTTAAGAATTGTTATGTCGCTCTTCGACCCCTTAGGATTCGCCTCGCCTGTTACGATACGAGCGAAGCAGCTACTCCAGGAAGTTTGGCGCCGAGGAACAGGGTGGGACGACCGAATCGACGAAGACCTAGCAGAACAATGGGACACGTGGATGAGACACCTGAAAAGTCTCCACGACATGGCAATCCCGCGGCGATACCTTCACTACAGCGACGCCGTCTCCCTAGAGCTTCACGTCTTCAGCGACGCCAGCGAATCGGCCTACTCTGCGGTCCTCTACTGGAGAGCCGTAACACCAGACGGCGAAGTCGGCATATCACTCATCATGGCCAAGGCGAAAGTGGCACCGTTAAAGTTGACTTCGATCCCAAGATTGGAACTGCAAGCAGCGGTCATGGGGACCAGACTCGCCGAGACAGTGATAGAAGAACACGAGAGGAAACCTGACCGAAAAGTGTTCTGGTCCGATAGCAAGACAGTACTCACCTGGATAAAGACAGGGTCGCGTTCATACAAACCCTACGTGGCTCATCGTCTAGCAGCAATAGAAAAAAGTTCCAAGGTCAACGACTGGCGCTGGGTTCCGACGAAACAGAACGTAGCTGACGACGCCACAAGAGATGTACCAACCGCCTTCAACAGAGATCATCGATGGTACAGAGGGCCGGACTTCTTATACCTGACAGAAGACTCCTGGCCCATAGAAACCGCAAGGACAGCAACAGAAGAACCTTCCGACGAGGAGAAGACGCATCACGTGACCGACAGAAGAAGACTGAAGCTAGCAGAGGGTCTGCCTGATCCGACGAAATTCTCCAACTGGGACCGCCTCCGGTATTCGACAGCACGTGCTCTGCAGTTCATCGAGCTTTGCAGAACCCCTAGGCAGAAGATCAACTATTGCCAAACCAAGAAGAACAAAGAAGCGGATCCTACCTGGAGGAGAAACAAGCCGACTGCAGCTAAACAGCAGACCCCCGCAACATCGATGAAACCGACAATCAAACTGCTTCCAGTCACAGCCGAGCTCCTCAAGAAAGCTGAAGAGCTGCTGATGCGGTCTTCGCAGGAAGAAGCCTTCGCGGAAGAGATAGACCATCTGAACAGTGGGAAGCCGATCGCCAAAGAAAGTCGCCTGCATCAGCTCAGCGTCGAGTCAGTAAACGGCTCACTCCGAATCCGGAGCCGTATCCGAGCGGTGACAGACATGGAAGAAGACTTCAAGAACCCGCTAGTAGTCGACGGAGATCATCCCACAGCGAAGCTTTGGATACAGGCCATACATCGACAGCTACATCACGCCGGCGTCGAGGCAACAGTCAACGAGTGCAGACAGCAATACTGGGTACTACGATTGCGCCCTATCACCCGCGCAATGCTCCGAAGATGCCTCTTCTGCCGCATGAAGACTCAAGTACCGCCGCATCCGAGAACTGAGGACCTGCCAGCGTGTCGCCTTGCACATCACAAGCGACCCTTTACGTACACCGGTGTCGACTACTTCGGGCCTCTCTCCGTGACCGTCGGACGAACCAGACAGAAGAGATATGTGGCCATCTTCACATGTCTCACAACGCGAGCTATACACCTGGAAATCGCCGGCTCGCTCAGCACTGACTCTGCAGTAATGGCGGTCAGAAGAATGATCGCGCGACGAGGCTGCCCGACTGAAATCTGGTCAGACAACGGCATCAACTTGAAGGCTGCCGACAAGGAACTTCGACAAGCAATCGACGCGGCGACTGCGGAAGAAGCAGCGAAGAGGACGATCTCCTGGCGCTATATTCCGCCTGGAGCTCCATTTATGGGCGGCGCTTGGGAGCGACTGGTTCGCTCAGTGAAGACGGCTCTCCAAGCGACACTGCATGAGCGCCACCCCGCCGAAGAAGTCCTCGCTACTCTACTTGCTGAAGTAGAGTACACCGTAAACAGTCGTCCGCTGACGCACGTCTCCGTCAGCGCAGAAGATCCCGAGGCCCTGACTCCCAACCATTTCCTGCTGGGGGGTCCTGGACGTGTGCCACAACCGGGCACATTCACCGAGCAAGACACCATCTCCCGGTCCAGCTGGCGAGCTGCACAGAGGCTCGCAGATGTCTTCTGGCTCCGCTGGGTAAAAGAGTACCTTCCCGAGCTCCAACACCGGCGGGAGCCCCACGGACAAGGTCAACCAGTACAAGTGAACGACCTCGTGCAGATCGTCGACCCGAACCTGCCCCGCAACGTGTGGATACGAGGACGAGTCATCGCGGTGTATCCTGGTCCAGACAGCATCGTGCGGACGGTGGACGTGCAGACCAAGGGAGGTGTCCTGCGCCGGCCGGTGAGGAAGCTAGTGATCCTGCCCCTGCCTACGGACGACGTGCCCGCACCGGAACTGAATGCGACGCGGTCGCACGGCGGGAGTGATGTGCGGGACAGGCAATAGTGTATATAGTGTGTAACGGACGCCGAGCACATCATAGAACAGGACTAAATTACGTAAATAGAGTAAGATATAAGTAGGATAAAATGATGCAACATACCAGCTTTCACGTGGTATTTTTCGAGTAGGACAAAGGAAGGAATCAACTGTCGCAACGTAAAGAAACTAGGACAGATGGTCGCCAGATGTTAATAGAGCGCATGTTATTTTAAGTAAGTTGTAGCGTGGTATTTTTGTTAAAGTAGGAACTTTGCTTATTTTAAGTAGGATAGGAATAAGATTTTGTATTATAATTTGAAACAGGATATGAATATAATCCAAAATAAAACATATCTGTCTATGTAAAGCAAAGTTAATAGTAAGTACTTGTAAGTAGGCACATAAGATCTAAGTACGATAGACGTAGGTTTCTTAGTTTGTTTATAAGTAAGTTTCAGTGTTTTATTCTAAAGTAGGACCAGGATAAAACCTGACTAAGACATGTTGAATAATGATTTAAACAGACTAATGCAAATAACCTCGTAGTTTTAAGGATCAGGCATGATTAGATTAGGTTGAATTGAGTACTTTCTATATCTTTCTTAGGTAGATTAGGCATTTAGGTTAAGAAAATATATTAATTGTATAAATTCAGCTTAGACTTAAGTATGTGATTGGTCGGTGAATAAACGACTATGATTGGCCAACAAATGAGCGGGAAAATTACGCGCTCCGATTGGATGTCATGAGCGGCCGTGATTGGTCGGCCAATCAGCAGTCGTAGAAAGGCGGGCAAGAAAACAAGAAGAAAGAACACTAGAAGAAATAAAGGAAGATCAACAAGGAAAATTCTCCTGGTTTCATTCTCCACCAACCCCAGCAAACAAATCTGCGTCCTGCACAACAATCGTTTCTGTGATTCCGAGTGATAACCCGCGTATAAAGTGTAATTAAAATAGTGATGCAAGAAAAATCAATGTTAGTGTTTAGCATTTACATGCCGACTGATTCGGTATGTAATTTGGCCGAGATCACGGACGTCCTCAGTGCGGTGAGTGCTATAATTGATTCTAACAGTACTGAGTGCGTTTATTTACTAGGGGATTTTAACGCTCACCCAACAGAGCGTTTTTATGCTGAGCTGATGGGTTTCTGTAGTGAACAGGACTGGTTGTGTATTGATACTGAACGTTAGGGGGTAGCATCGATCGCACACACGTTTATAAGTCAAGCTCACGGGTCGTCGAGGTGGCTTGACCACTGTTTGGTTACCAGAGCTGCGGCTCAAACTGTTTGTTAAGTATGATGTTGTGTAGTCTGATCACTTTCCGTTAATTATTGAATGTAATTTGGATGTAATTGTACCAAAGAGATGTGTGTCTAGTCACCATTTAAATAGCAGCTACACCCCCTTTTGACCCGTTTTCCCTCCTTATCCAAATTCAAAAATACCGTTCCTCTTTAAAAGCGGATTCGTCGCGGCGCTAGACCACTTGTGGCAACACCTAGCGGGATGCGATCACCTTGCGGCTCGCGAGAACTCGCAAAGTACCTGGAAGCAACTTCTCACCTTCCCTTACAGCGTATATTACATGTAAAAAAGAATATGGCAACCAAAAAGTCAGTAACTGCACAAATTAAAGATTATTGTAATATTTCGGTCTATTATTTGGACTCAAAATCATCGACACAGAGATATACCTCATCAAGAGGCATTTCCCATCTGATCGAATCAAAATTAGGGGAAGGTGACATTAGCGGAGCAACCAGGACTCTTTTCAGTAGTGATGTGGTGGCACCGTATTCTCCAAATACTCTTGCAGCTCTGGAGAGTAAACACCCTGCTCCATCGGTTGTGATCACCTTTCTTTTCCCTGATCCGGACATTCATACCCTTACCGTTACAGGTCGAGAGGTGGTCACCAAAAATCAGCCCCTGCAGCTCGGTTACGGCTCCAAAGGGGGCTGTGAGGCTGCCGTACACGCTTTGTCGACCTATTTAAATTCTGGTAAAGGAGAGGTCATCCTGAAGGTTGATATCAAAAATGCTTTCAATTCGGTTAATAGGGACACCTTGCTGGCAGAAATTAAAGAAGAAGTACCACATATTTTTAGTTTCCTTTGGCAATGTTACAGACATCCATCTAAATTACTCTACCGGGACAACCTTTTGGAATCCGCTGTCGGCTGCCAACAAGGCGATCCCCTCGGGCCAGTGATCTGTAGTCTAGCTATTCATCCATTCATTCGACAACTAAATTCCAAATTCAATGTTTGGTATCTAGATGATGGAACCCTAGGAGGTGATGTAGACACGGTTTTAGCTAATTTACAAGTTTTAAAAAATCAACTCAAATCTATAGGACAAATGAATAAATTCACATTTCGAAAGGTTGAGCTGTAAACCTTTCGAAGTGTGAATTATTCATTTCTGACAGTACCGACAGACATCTGACACTTTCAACCTCAAGCGGCGGAAATTAACCTCATTGGAAATTATATTTTCGAGCCGTTTGGGGTTGAAACTCTCGGGTCGTGGGGTCCGAGTGCCCATAACTTGTTTAAAGATCTGTCAAGACGCTTAAAGAAATCAAATCAAATCTCAAAATGTTTATTGCAATCCATAATGTACACATTCAGATGGCTTAGTTGACACTTCGCGTGACCCAAGGGCTGGCTTTTACCTCGGCCAAAGGATAAGCATTGCCATACAACGAAGCAATGCAGCCAGCATTTTGTGCTCATTACCAGTGGCTAGCGATGTGGATGAATTTTTCGACGCCAATGTTAGTTTATTTTTTTATTTTATTATATACTAGCGACCCGCCCCGGCTTCGCACGGGTGCAATGCTGATACACTACAGAAAAACTGTTACCTCGCGTCTGAGCCGCGCGGGTACCTTACTCTTAGACTATACTCCCCTCCCGCACGCGCACCCCCCCCCCCCCGCCTTGGTGACGTCCACATCGCAACGGGCCGTGCAGCAGAAATCGTAATATTTTAATTTCGCCATAACTTCAAAACCAAACGTCCGATTTTAATCATTCAAAGACCAAATAGTATCTACATAAACTGTACTTAGTGATGAAATACTTTATTTTAAGGATTAATTGCATGAGTAAACTAAACGCGTTTAAATGTAGTCCGAAAAAAAATCTAGATTTTTAAATAAAAAAATGGTTGTGGTGCCTCACTCGACATAGATAGGTATAGTGTGTCGCGGACTTTTTTGTAGATATTTATAAGATCTACAATTAATTACAACAATTTATAGTTCTATCTTTTATAGTTTAGGCAGCGTACGCAAAATAAGTAACTTTTCTGGTTGATTTTTACACCTTGTGTCCGAAAAACCCAAATATCTTACGGAACCCTATTTTTTTCCAAAATAAAATATAGCCTATGTTACTCGTGGATAATGTAGCTTTCAAATGGTGAAAGAATTTTTAAAATCGGTCCAGTAGTTTTTGAGCCTATTCATTACAATCAAACAAACAAACAAAGTTTTCCTCTTTATAATATTATATTATATACTAGCTTCCTCCCGCGACTTCGTCTGCGTGGACTTTAGAACTGCCGCGCAACTTTTTGCCTCACTGTCTCATCCTTGGAATTGCATCTTCATGATTCAGGTATCCAGACATTGTGAGTCTTTGCGGTGCCGCTGAAAGTAAGATTTCAGCCCCGAAATTACTTCGACATGTTTGTGATCTCCTGATAGACCCTTGTGAATCTTAAGCGCTCATATTTGCAGCCTCGAAAGTACTTCGACATGTTTTTTCTCCTGGACTATTGATCCAAGCCACTCATAACTCCTGCATGGAAAAACGACGACATGTTTTTGGTCGAATTAAAGCCCCAAAAAAACATGAACATGACATGTTTCTAATCTCCTAGTTATTTTGATTCTTTAGCGATCATAATTCCGGCCCCGAAAATACCTCGCCATGTTTCGCTCTCCGGATACTTGTGAAGTTTCCAGCCCTGAAAAAACTTCGGCATGTTTCTGGTCTCCTGGTACTTGTGAATCTATAGCGCTCGTAATTCCAGCCCCGGAATGCCTGGACATGTTTCTGCTCTCTTGGTACTTGTAAATTTATAGCGTTCTCAATTTCCAGCCCTGAAAAATTTGTTCCTGGTCTCCTGGTACTTGTGAATCAATAGTGCTCATAATTATGGCAACGGAATACCTCGACATGTTTCTGCTCTCCTGGCACTTCAGAATCTGTAACGCTCGTTATTCCGGCTCCGGAATGCTTCGACATTGTCCTGGTCTCCTGGTACTTATGAATCAATAGCGCTCATAATTCCAGCCCCAAAGAACTTGGAAATGTTCCTGCTATCCTGGTATTTGTGAATCTATAGCGTTCTCAATTTCCAGCCCTGAAAAACTTCGGCATGTTCCTGGCCTCCTGGTGCTTGTAAATTAATAGCGCTCATAATTCCAACACCAAAGAACTTCGACATGTTCCTGCTCTCCTGGTATTTGTGAATCTGTAGCGCTCGTAATTATAACCGCTCAATTCCAGTGCCGGGAATACTTCGACATGTTTCTGGTCCCCTGGTACTTTTGAATCCTAACCGTTTGCTATTAAAGCTTTGGAAGTACTTTGTCGATAAGTTTTTGATGTCCTGGTACTTGTACAACTTTAGCGCTCACAATTACAGCCTGGAAAATGCTTCGACATGTTTCTGATCTCCTGGTACTTGTGAATTATTAGGACTCACAATTCCAGCCCCGAAAAAACTTCGATATATTACTGCTCTCCTAGTACTCTTGAATCCTAACCGCTTGCAATAATAGCTGCGGAAGTACTTTATCGATATGTTTCTGGTGTGCTGGTAATTCCAGCCCCGAAAATTCTTCGACATGTTTCTGATTTCCTGGTATTTTTGAATCCTAAACGCTCACAATTCCAGCCCCGGAAATACTTCGGCATATTTCTGGTCTCCTGGTTCTTGTGAATCTTCAGCGTTCATTATTACTCCTGCCCGGAATAAACTTCGACATGTTTCTGTTCACCACTCACCAGCAACTTGAAAACTTTCAGATATTTCTCTCCTGGTATTTTAATCTATCTGTAGCGCTCGTAATTTTCTGGCGAAATACCTCGACATGTTTCTGCTCTCCTGGTACTTGTGAATGTATAGCGTTGCTTCGACATATTTCTGATCTCCTGGTACTTGTGAATCTAAAGCGCTCATATTAAGCCCCAAAAAAACTTCCGAAATGTTACTGCTCTCCTGGTACTTGTGAATCTGTAGCGCTCGTAATTCCGGCACCGGAATACCTCGGTATGTTTCTGCTCTCCAGGTGAATCTGTAGCGCTCGGAATTCCAGTCCCGAAAATATTTCGAAAAGTTTCTGCTCTGCTAATAAAAAAAAACTTGCCCAAAAATAATTTGACATGTTGCTGGTCTCCTGGTACTTGTGAATCTTTTAGCACTCGTAATGCAATTCTAGCCCGGTAAACAATTTCGACATGTTTCTGTTCTCCTGGTACTTTTGAATCTGAAGTACTAAGGTAGCAGAAACTTTGTACTTCCACTTCTTCCTCTGTCTCCATTAAGTCATGTATGTTACCGGGATAAAAGTAACCTATGTGTTATTCCAGGATGTCAACTATATGTGTGCCAAATTTCATTCAAATCCCATCAGCCATTTTTGCGTGATTGACGAACAAACATACAAACATACAAACTTTCACATTTATAATATTAGTAGGATTATATTGTAGATAACTGGAAGATTAAAAAAAATACGAGTAAATTCCTATTTTATTATATAAGGATAGATAATGTTTGTACATAAGACAGAAGCCATCGTAATATCACGTGTCCAATTGATTTTGCCTGAAAGGTTTTCTTTTAGTCCTCAAACCTTAACCACAATATTTTGCCTTAAATCGTTTTATTCCATTCCAAACTTTGCTAAGAAAACTTGATTTTGTTGCAGGTGTAGTAGTGGAAGCCGGAGTCGTAGGGTCGAACTCTGGAGGAGTATTTCTACCCATATCATAATAATAAGGCATTCTCCTGTGTTCCGTATTTTCTTCAATCCATTGCCGGTTCAATATTGTAATCATTGGTGCATTTGTTAACTGCAATTAACGTTTAAGCAAAACATTTAATTCAATTTCACGAAATATTTAATTTTGCACCTACTACATGATGAATGTCTGCTAATAATTCGTGATAGGGATAGTATTAATATGACATGATTTTATAAATTTTAACTCAATAATTGTATGGTAACAATGACCTGAAGCTCTAGACTGGCAGTAGCATAGCGAGAGCGATTGTCAAAACGACAAAATTATATGAGATTGACTAAGAAGAATGGTCACGGCTTAGAATAATAACGCATAGAAGCCGCGTCTATAACAAAACCCGAGCAAAATCGTGTGTCCACTTCACTTTATTTATCTTTATTTTTTTTTTATTTTTTTCTTTTTTTTTCTTTTTTTTTTTCTTTTTTTTTTCTTTTTTTCTTTTTTTTTCTTTTTTTTTATCTTTTTTTTTTTTTTTTTTTTTTCTTTTTTTTTCTTTTTTTTTTTCTTTTTTTTTTTCTTTTTTTTTTTTTCTTTCTTTGTGTGCGTGAGCCGAATGTGTCTACGTGCCTCTAACGCACACAGATATAGCTTTCAGTGATACCATTACCAAGCCGTTACCCACAAAATATGGGAAGACGCATTACTATTTTGCTATCAAGGCAAGTATTTTATGTTGTTGGGAACTGGAAAAGGTAAACAGGATTTTTTATGTAATATGACATATTTTTTCGGAAGGTTTAATTCAATTTATTTAAAAATAAAAGGAAATGAATCGCATAAAGAATGAGATATTGTTCAATGCGTTTAGAATGCTTGATGGGTTATAATTATAATCAATGTTAAAACATCGGGTTTGATATGAATTAACAGTAAGTATTGTATTTTAAAATTACAAAAATGAAAAACATGAATGAAAGCAATGTGGGTATTTTTTTCCTCACAAATAGCAACACTGTGTTATGACAAGTTAGGTTATTAGAATTTTGTTTTATTTATCGATTTACGTAAAAATAGTGCATAGAATGTGAGTAATTATTTGTGAAATGTTATTTTATCACATTTTTTTTGTTTTCCTGATGTACATCCTTTCACGCAACAAACTGTCATTTTCAATTATTTACTCGCGAGCTGTGTTCGACGGAACGTGACCTTGAGTACTGATGGCTAAGTTTGACGGATTGACAGAATGATTGGTGAATGGTGTATCGTGTATAGTCTTTGTAGTTAAGTCTTGTGTATTTGAAGATTGTGTGTTACTGTGTTTTATTATGGAGTGCGAGTCTTGCAGTATGTAGGCCGCTTTCAGTCGGTCTACCGATACTGACCCTTATGGAGGAGTTTGAAAACTTTGCCACCCCTCCTTTTGGTCTTTCGAGTTGACCAAAAAGTCATCCAAGTACCCAAAACAGAAGTCAAGACCCCGCAGCATTTCGTCGACAAAACGTTGGAAAATTTGCCCTGCGATGCGAAGTCCGAACGTCATATAAGGAAACTCTAAGTCCAAAAGGCGTTGTGATGGCTGACTTCGGTGATGCTCTTGTGATGCTTTAATCAGGTCTGTCGTCGAATACCTGACATCTAGTAAGTGTATCAATCGATTAGTGTTCGCGCGTTGAGCATTCTGAAATCGCCACACTGGCGCCACCCACTGTCTTCTTAGGTAGGTCTGGCACGTATATAAGGGTGATGCCCATTTTCAGTTTGTTTGAGGCCAACCGACTCGGTGTACATGACACGAATGGTCCCGGTGTCGTGCGTATATAGTGAAAGGTGTTGTGTCTCTAGTTGTCTTAATTCTTTATTGTACACTAAAACAGCTTATACACCCGCACAGCCGCGCAGCTTGTAGGTATCTGGCCATGGGTACAATGTGTTGTCTCGGCCAGATTGTCTGGATAATCAAAGAGAATGTCGTGATAACAGTGTCACCAATTACTATTCTTACCTTTACCGAAGTTGAAGAGTGCTGGGCCTATAACCTATTAAAATGCGCTTGATAATCACTCTATCCATTGTTGAAGACAGCATGAAAATCAGCGCAGTAGTTTTCCAGTTTATAACGAACGAACAGATAGACAGAGAAATGCGGCGGGAGACTTTGTTTGATAATAATTATGTAGTAATTTAATGTATATAATATCAAATAGGTTTAGTTAATAATTTGGTTTACATTATAATATGTTTAGTATATACACTACCGACGCTACAGAACCAAATGATTAATATGAGCCCAAACAAAGAGAATATTGGAGTAGTCAACTCAATGAGCCACTATTCACCTTTATGGTTTCCATCATCAGACCTACTTACCAACGACAGTGAATGAGGGTAACATTCACTATCGTTGGTCAGTAGTACGATTCAAATGAACACAGAAACCACAGGCGTATGCTTGCATCATAAGAGTGGACAGTACTTCTTCAAGTACTGTTCTAAATTTTGTCTAAAGAAAAACTCAAGCGGACTCTGAATCAGAAATGACCATTCTTCTTTTGTCGAAACATCACTTGATCGCGTTGTCTAGAGAATCCGGGGGTCTAAGAGTGCCTGTTCATTTATGCGGAGCGAGGCAAGCCGAGCGGAGAAACGGAGAAATATTAACCAATGGAATTGTATAAAATCTCCGCACCACGTGACCCACTGACATTCTAACTGACATGATTGGTTAATATTTTTCCGTTTCTCCACTCCGTCGCCTCGCCCCGCTGTAATGGACGCTGTAATGCACTCTAAGTCAAAAGTGGTTACTTAGGCTACGTTTGTTCCAGTATTGCGAGGATGCGTAGCTAGAGACGTCGTGTTTGTTAAGAATCAATAGAATTTCTTCATTTACTTAGCCGCAGGAAAAAGGGTGCTTCTGGAAAGCGTATTCCATTTTCGAACACATCATCGCTTATGATCAGGTGAGAAAGTGGTCAAAGGTGAGTCTATTAACCGTTTAGTTCGGTTGTATTACTATTTGGACCTGGACAAGCGAACCTCCGCCGGCTCGGATTTAGTATCATTTGGTACTAAGAGTAAGGTCATATGACATCCTCATTATTAACGCTGTTATTAATAAAACGACTTATTTGTGGCGAGCTGTCGGGCAGTAGCGACCCCACGAACCTTATCTTCCGGGAGAAGTCTTGTTCCTCATCTACGACTTGCCTTTATTGGCTGGCCAGAGTGAATACTGACGAGGAACAAAGCTCCCATCTCTTTCTTGCCTTAATTGGCCGGTCTGAGTGGAGATTCGCTAGAGCACACGTGCTCGGGAGAAGGATGTATAATCCAGTAAGATGCTGGTAGGGATCTTGACCGCACTTCCGGGATTGTCCTGATAGCCGTGATATACCTCTCCACTCCTCTAGCACCTCAGGCCTCCTTGGCGCTACGTCTTTATACAATTGTTTAAAGTAAAAATCTTATGCATGAATGTTACTTAAAACAATTGACTAAAAAGGTCATATAATAGTGTCAATAATTCTTTCGTTTATAACGCGCAAAGTTATTATTTTTTCAAAATAAAATCCAAGTGTATAAATGTGATAATCGCCGTCCACCATCGACCATATTGTTTTTTTTTTAATTTTTTGGGTGTACCAAAACGATTATGCTATTCGATGATTTTTAATTTCAATCTAACCGATTAATATAAATGAGCAACTATCGTAAATAAATTCTAAGAAAAAATACGTTTCAGGCATGAAAATTGTATAATTTGCATTAGTGATAATTATTGTTTATGTTTTCTCATAGAATTCAAACAGATTTTTAGACATTGGGAATCAAAAGAAAAATTTAATCAGGTTTCGCGCCATTATTTACTTTAGTCAAAACCAGCTGACCCGCGCAACTTCGTCTGCCTCACATTTTCCATTACTGCTCCGCTCCTATTTGTCTTAGCGTGATGATATATAGCCTATAACCTTCCTCAATAAATGGGCTATCTAACACTAAAATAATTTTTCATATCGGACCAGTAGTTCCTGAGATTAGCGCGTTCAACCAAACAAACAAACAAACAAACTCTTCTGCTTTATAATATTATAATAAATAATATATAATATAGTATAGATTTAAATTCAGAATGCGATTAAAAAATATTATATTTTATTGAAATTATTGAGAGTTTTGTGTTGATATTTATATTTATATAATTATATAGATATATATCCACGAGCTCCTCAGTATTAGATGTTCAACATTAAAATATTTTTAATCTTGACAACATAGTCATTAATATACTAAAAACATAGTTAAAACAGAATTTGCCAAAAGGTTCAGCTCCTACATGGAAACCCTCGTTTACAATAACCTCACCAAACTTTGTAACTTAAGTAACTTATCGCTTCGTGAAGCAAAGAATATAATTACCGAAGAAATAACAGATTGGACGTATGACAGCACCGAGTATTTTATAAAACACTTATTGTGATATAGTGATCTCATAGTTCTATAAAATAAATATTGGCATTAAATGCAATCATCTAGTTTATTTAATCTAATTTATAATACGTTGTATGCTTGTAACTGGATAATTAAATTGTAATTTATTTTTATGTTATCTAGTAATACTTTAACTATCGAAATTCTGCATATCAAAATTAATAACTTGTTAATGCATTGAAATCCTTAAAGCTTCCCGCGGTACAGGCCTAGCCTAGTGCAGGAAGTCTGAAAAATTTTTTTTTGCTAAATTTGTAAAGAAACTAAACATTTTTGTATAACACAATTTGTAACCTTTGTTTGTTTTCTTTTAATTAATAAATTTATTCTTATTCTTTATTCTAAAATAACATTTCCATGCATTTGTAATATTAGTCAGCTATTAGTATAACGGGTGTTCTTAAAAAAAAACATACCTCCAAACATACATAGGTACAGTGGGTTCCAAAAATGCATAAGCATTCTTACGCACTAACAGCTTGACGGTTAGTTTGACTTACGACCTTCTATTTTCCAGCAGTAGTCAACAAACGGTTGTGGTTTATAATTTCGTAATTACAATATGAGCTCAGATAGCCCAACGGTTTAGCGCCCTCAGAGAGAAGTGTGATCCAGTGTGCCGTAAGTTCAAATCCCACGCACTACCAGACTTTTTGTATGTTCTTATTCACATTGCAATAAGTTAGAAAGGTAGATCACAAAAAAAATACAAAATAAGAATTTAGATTTCTGCGAGGTAGACATCAGTTATTTATATTAATATTTTACTTGAACCAAATGAACTGTCGGTTGGTTATTGTTGGTTAGTGACGTGTGGCAGTTAGCAGTAGCGTAATTATTCTCAAAATGCAGGCAAACATTAGTATTGAAGTGAGGGCGACTATTATTGCGCTGCATAAAAGTGGTCTTAATAAAACTCAAATATCTGAAGAAACCGGACTGAATGTGAGTAAAATATTTATATTTGAATTGTAACTTTATAAATTAATATTTTAATAAAAATTTATACCTGACATTATTTGGTAGAATATGGCTTATTTTTTTTTATTGTTTTTTGAATCCATCCATCACTTTACGAGGCTTAAAAGCGAAATGTTAGTGTTAATGGATTTATAAATACGCAGTGTTTTATTTTAAAATTATCTATACTAATATTATAAAGAGGTAACATTTGTTTGTAAGTTTTTATGTAGGGGGTAATCTCAGGAACTACTGGTCCGATTTGAAAAATTCTTCCAGTGTTAGATAGCCCATTTATCGAGGAAGGTTATATATCATTACGCTAAGACTAAAAGGAGCCGAGCATTAATGGATAATGTGACTCAGACGAAGTTGCGTGGGTCAGCTAGTTTTAAATATACCTGTAGCCAATGACGTATTATATATAGACACGTCATAAACCAACATCGCGGCGCTTAAAAACGGCGAAAATACTAGATAGTAACTAATACGCATGAAGAAAGGGAAAGAAAAATATGTCACCGTACGGTGAAATGCCTGTTGCTAGAGGGAGATACATATAACTCTTCAGTTACGTCACAGGATAAGTAAGAGTCAAATTGACATCAAAACCAACGTAGTGTCGCGCGACAGGTTGGCGTGGAACTAAGCGTGATGTGGCCAATTGGCTTCATTTCATGTTGTCATTTTAGAGTGCGGACAACGTATCTATAGTTTTATATATCATTGCCTGTAGCTGAGTTGAAGAAAAAGAAGGAATCGCTTATTTCGAGCTATAGATCGTATAGAAAGAAGGTGAAGGATTCCATTCACAGAGGTGCGAGTTCAAGTGATATCTACAAGCCCATATGGTTTGCACACAAAGATAATTGTAATAAGCAATAGCAAGCAGTGACACAGCAGCAGCAGAAATCACGTCGTCGTCGTCCATAGTCACGAATAAGACTGTGAAGATTTGCGAGTGTGGAGAAACACAGTTCGCGCGTGGATCGCGGCATACATTCACGGCGTGAAATAACGGCGCGACTTCACGTGTTATTGTAGAGCCGGCTTTAGAGAAATACTGTAAGTCTTTGGATAAAAAGATATGAAGAAGAGGGTAGCCTTGCTAGTCGAAAGAGAAGTGGAAGACCGACGCTTATTAGCGAAGCGCAGCGACGACATATGGTGGACGAATATGAAAAAAATGGTTTCACACCAACGAGACACTGCGGAATTATTCGACACCTCGTTGCAAACTGTTCGCCGTGCGCTCCACGCTGAAGGTGTGCATCACAGAAAACCTGCTAAAAAGCCTTACTTGACAGAGAAACATAAACAAGAACGATTGCGTTTCGCACGGGATTATTTAGATTTCGACTGGAATACCACCATATTTTCAGATGAAAAAAACATTTAAATCCAGTCAAAAGGGCAGACTTCATTTATGGCGAAAGGATAACACTCGATGGTGTGATAAAAACGTAATCTGATCTAATCTTTCTGGGGGCCGAGTCACCCGCGTCCGTAGGAGAATACCCCTCAGCGAATCCCTACACGTGGTCCCCGGGTGGTGCTAAACAGGTGACACTAACCGCCTCCGTGGTCTAGTGGTTATACCACCCGATTCAGACCCAGAGGTCCCGGGTTCGATTACCAGCGGGGGCAAATTTTTTGCCCGGTTTGGTTGGTGGTAGGACTTCTAAGTCCGCCTGGCAAGCTACCACCATCATGTCTAAGTCTGTCGCCATAACAACAATGTTAACAGCATTGTTGTGTTCCGGCAATTAGAGGTATGATAGCCAGTTCCTCTATGTTAGAGGATTCCGGGTAAAACTCGCTTCCATCTTTGGCCTAATCATCACTTTCCATCAGGTGAGATTTGGGCCAAGAGTTACCCCGTTTCGAATTAAAAAAAAATCCCTAACACCGAATCAGGTCGTTTTACAATTAATATGTGGGGGTGGATGAGTGCAGCAGGACCAGGAGAACTGGCTTTCATTCCTCCACGCGCAAACAGTTCGACTTATGCGGAAGTATTAGACTCCATCATGCTACCTACTGTGCGCAACATTTACCCTGCTGATGAGTTAGCACAATTTTCATTTGTCCAGGACAATGGCCTATTCACCGGGCGAGTACTGTGCGTGAGTGGTTTCACAATCACCCGGAGGTTATTGTTGTTCCATGGCCAGCGCGATCACCCGACCTCAACCCCATAGAAAATCTATGGGGTTTGATGGTGCAAAGGTGGGACTCACGGAATGAGAGGTCCACGGAACAATTGAAAACCCATTGCATGAAGGTGTGGGAAAATTTAAGAGGGAGCGAAACATGCGGTAATATTGTTGGGTCCATGCGCAAACGGCTACTTGACTGCATTGAAAATAATGGGGGTTATACAAAATATTAATATAAATTAAATTAAAATATCTTTGTTTTAGTTTTAATAATCAGACGGTGTAACTAAATATTTAGTAGGTCATTTTAAAATATTAATAATGTTTAACGAAACACTAGACATATTAATTACTTATGTTGTGTTGACTTTCGTTTAAAACAGCTATTTCTTTTAATTTGTGCCATCGCCTTATCTGAGGAATGCAGTGAACTCGCTACTATCATGATTTTATTTTGTGTTCTGTTTCTTCTACCCGCATTGTTGTAACATAAATTAATAGTTAGATTTATTTTTCTCATCTAATTGACGATTGTCTTAAGTTCTTTGAACTGAACTTGAGGTTTAGTTTCAATCTTCTTTTCGCCAAGAAAATGAACAATTAAGCTATAACCTCAATACATTATTTGTGACGTTACCTAAAAAAACATGTATACAAAGTTTAAACCATATATCAGTTTTCAATAAAACTGGTTGAATAGCAATACCTTTAATAACCAGCTATCGACAGTTATATTTTGTTTTATTAAAATATCCTTTCATTGATATTAAGAATGGTCTAAGTGGGTATATTTCCAACAAACAATGTTATCAACCGTTACAAGAGAACTTTTTGTGTCTAGGTAACAATATAACGAATAAACATTTGTATTATCATTCAGCACGACTTTTTTATTTCTACCTTACAACATCGAAATGTTGAATAAGATCACTACTAAATAGTTGCAAATTACGAATACGATAAATAAATCATAACATTCGTAATTTGCAACTATTTAGTACAAAAAATACAATATAAAATACAATTGTAGTTTCAATTGTAGAAATAAAAAAAAAAACTTATGTATTATATGGTATTTTCAATAACAGAAAAATCAGCTACGGACCGTTACTTGGATTTGAACTCGGACTTCGTTGATTGCGAGTCTATTACAACGCCCTGAAGGCTACAAGCACATGAGTGACTAGCGCGAATTTTATCAATCCAATATTCGCCTCAGCTCTGTGACTGTGTGACGCATATTCTTAATGACACAGAAATATTATTATGATGTTTTATGCGTAGTGCGACGACAGTTCATTAGTGTGTGTTATCTGTGGGATGTTGAGATACTCATACAAGCAACGAGTATTTAGTGTTGACTACAACTTGAAAATAGAAGGTCGTAAGTCAAACTAAACGTCAAGCCAATTACTTTGAGAGATGCTTATCGACTTTTGTAGTCCGACTGTACATACAAGTATCTGTTTGGAATATGAATATAACAGTTTTTTTTTCTAAATGCATATGAAAGTGTGTACGACAGCTTGAACATAAACACCTTTCTGATGAGTTGTTTTTTTTTATAATTCTCAAAAATTGCCGCCTAAAAACCTTTTTAAACGTAATAAGAAACCATAAAAATATTATAGAAGTGGAAGTCCAAAGTTTCTGCTATCTTAGTACTTCAGATTCAAAAGTACCAGGAGAATAGAAACGTCAAATTTTTTTACCGGGCTAGAACTTTATTACGAGTGCAAAAAGATTCACAAGTACCAGGAGACCAGCAACATGTCAAATTATTTTTAGCAAGATTTTTTTTATTAGCAGAGCAGAAACGTGTCGTAGTATTTTCGGGACTGGAATTCCGAGCGCTACAGATTCACAAGTACCAGGAGAGCAAAAAACATGTCGAGGCATTCTGGGCCGGAATAACGAGCGCTACAGATTTAGAAGTACAAGGAGAGTAGGAACATCTCGAAGTTTTTTTGGGACTAGAATTTATTATGAGCGCTATAGATTCACAAGTACCGGGAGATCACAAACATGTCAAAGTAATGTCGGGGCTGAAATCTTACTTCCAGCCTCACCGCATAGTCTCACAATATCTGGATACCTGAATCATGAAGATGCAGTTCCAAGGATGAGACAATGAGGCAAATAAGCTGCGCGGCAGTTCTAAAGTCTACGCAGACGAAGTCGCGGGAAGAAGCTAGTTTATAATATAAGTAGGATTAGCAGAGCAGAAACGTGTCGAACGAAGGTATTTTCAAGACTGGAATTCCGAGTGCTACAGATTTAAAAGACCAGGAGAGTAAAAATATGTCGAGGTATTCCGGGGCCGAAATTACAAGCGCTATAGATTCACAAATACCAGGAGAGCAGAAATATCTCGGAAGTTTTATTGGGGCTTAAATTACGAGCGCTTTAGATTCACAAATACCAGGAGATCAGAAATATGTCGAAACATTTTCCGCGCTGGAATTGTGAACGTTATATTTCACAAGTACTAGGAGAGCAGAAACATGTCGAAGTATTTTCTGGGCTTAAAATTGTGAACGCTATAGATGCTCAAGTACTAGGAGAGCTGAAACATGTCAAGGTATTCCTTGGCCATAATTGCGAGCGCTGCAGATTCACAATTACCAGGAGAGCGGGAACATATCGAAGTTTTGTGGGGGCTGGAATTATGAGCGCTATAGATTCACAAGTACCAGGAGACCAGAAACATGCCCAAGTTTTTTCAGGGCTGGTAACTGTTCACCTAACATGTACCCGGAAAGCAGAAACACGTCAAGTATTTTTGGGGCTGAAATTGTGAGCGGTTGGGATTAATAAGTACCAGAGGAACAAAAACATGTTGAAGTAATTTTGAGACAGCAAATATGAGCGCTAAAGATTCACAAGTACCAGAAAAACAGAAACATGTTAAGTAATTTTGAGGCTAAAAATATGACAGAAACGTGTCGAAGTTTTATTGGGCTGGAATTGTGAACGCTATAGAATTACAAGTACAAAGAGAGCAGACACATGTTGAAGTTTCTTTCGGGGCTGGAATTGTGAGCAGTTAGGATTCAAAAGTAACAGGAGAACAGGAACATGCCGAAGTTTATTCCCGGTTGGAATTATAAGCGCTAAAGATTAACAATTACCAGGAGACCAGAAAAATGTCACAATATTTTTGGGGCTGGCATTGTGAGCGGATAGGATTCTAAAGTACCAGGAGTCTAGAAACATTTCAAAGTATTTTTCCGACAGGAATCGTGATCTCTTAATATTCACAAGTACCTTCCAGGAGATCACAAACATGTCAATGTAATTTCGGGGCTGAAATATTACTTTCAGCGCACCGCAAAAACTCACAATATATGATCCCTGAATCATGAAGTTGCAGTTCCAAGGATGAGACAATGAGGCAAAAAAGTTGCGCGGAAGTTCTAAAGTCGACGCAGACGAAGTCGCGGGAAGAAGCTAGAAAAAAAAAAATCCCAAAAATAATTTGACATGTTGCTGGTCTCCTGGTACTTGTGAATCTTTTAGCACTCGTAACAAAGTTCTAGCCCGGTAAAAAGATTCGACATGTTTCTGTACTCCTGGTACTTTTGAATCTGAAGTACAGCAGAAACTTTGGACTTCCACTTCTTCCTCTGTCTCCATTAGGTTACGCCTATCAATAGTAAAAAAAGGTCGCAGTAAATTGCACTGTCATGGTTTTTCGTGAGGTTGAAATAGTTGGTAGTTGTAGTATGTCGAAGTATTTTCGGGGCTGGAAATTGTGAACGCTATAGATTCTCAAGTACCAGGAGAGCAGAAACGTGTCGAAGTATTTTCGGGCTGGAATTCCGAGCGCTACAGATTCACAAGTACTAGGAGACCAGAAACATGTCGAGGTATTCCGAGGCTGAAATGTCAAGCGCTACAGATTCACAAGTACCAGGAGAGCAGAAACATCTCGGACGCTGTTTTGGGGCTTAAATTATGGGCGCTATATTTTCACAAGTACTAGGAGAGCAGAAACATTGGTCGCTACTGTGTGACCCGCGAAACATTGGTCGCTTTGTTTATTGTGTGTAAACAAATTGTGTTATGTTTTAAATAAAAATAATCTGTTGCGAAGAAACAAACTCTATAATGATCGGAAGTAATTAGGCATAGAAGAAAATAGTGGTAAAAATACCCTCAATTCAAAATAAATGTTTTTTTGAAGTGAAAACTTTTTAGCGACATTAAGCCCATTTCTTGGGATGGGTATAAAATGTTAAACTCGCGTCAGGACACGACCTGATCGAAAATTCGTAAGACGAATGATTAGAAATTGCACAACGTTAATGTTCAAGTTTTCACTTCTGTCGGTTTTTACAATAAATATCTCATTAAGACGCCCCAATTACCTAGTTTTTCTCCATTTTATTAACAACCCCATAGTAAAAATTCCATGTTTATAACTCAAACATAACACTTTGTGTCAAGTGTCAAAAATGGCACTCCGAACGCGACATTTTGTTTGTTTATTATTGTTCTCTTAAAGATGGTTTATTAACAATAGTAAAATTTCCCAATACGGCGCCCGTCTTATAGAAAAACTTGTCACATACGACCTGCAAACATTCACAACAAAATTAACAAAAAAAAGTTCTTGCTATGTAACAGTTGATAAGACATATTGAGATTGAGGCATTAGGTGGCTATACAATGACGAATAACTTAAAGTAATATTAAAAAGGAAGGTAGGTAATGTTTTATTGAGAAAGAACAATAGCCAGATTTCTATAGGAGCTGGACCTTACTTTTATTTTTGATGTCCCTAAAACAGCTTTATTTAGATTGGTTTGTACTAATGTTGGAAACATCATCCCATTTAAAAATCATTTCTAAATAGCCACATTTTTTGTAAAAGCGTCAATTATACTTTTAAGGTTTGAATCAACAACTACCTTTTATCCGATTGTTGCATAGCCTAAAAGTGTGCTTAGCGATGTACAAGGAGGGTAATTAGCGACCTCATTTCTATTTGTTGCGATTTCTCATAAAGAATTTCCCAAAAAATACGGAGTCTGTCGAATGAGAAGCGGTTGCGGCATGATTGCCGGGTGTCAATCAATGGCGCGGGTCGATAACCACAGATTATGTAACTTGTCGATGATAAATGGAGTTCCATTGTACGTAATTGAACAAAACGCTTTCACTTCATTATCTTTTATGACAGAGGTCCAATGCACAATAAATCGGCATAGTAGTGATATAGTGCCTAAATACTAATTTAATGGAATAAAAATTAATAACTATTCAGAAAAAAAAATATATTCACAGTCTTTGTAATAACAAGTCGTTTCATACGTGAAATGAATCGTCAATAGGTGCGTTCTGAAACTATTATTCGAAAATAATTTAGAAAAAAGAAACAAATACTAAAATAAGGATATTTTTTTGTGGCCACTTAAAAAGATAATAATAATAAGGACAGAATATGACATACTAGCTACTTCCCGCGACTTCGTCTGCGTAGACTTTAGAACTGGCGAGCAACTTATTTACCTCATATTCTTATCTTTGAAAATGCATCTTCATGATTCTGGTATCCAAGTAGTGTGAGTATTTGCGATGCGGCAGAAAGTTAAATTTCAGTCCCGAAATTACTACGAAATATTTGTGGTCTACTGGTATGTACCTACCTACGCGCTCTTAATTCCAGCATCAAAATAACTTTGAGATAATAATAATATCCCTTGGACATTTCACACAACGCCATATAGTCCCAAGCTTAGCTACCTAATGCTTGTGTTATGGTAACGATATGGCTGATAAACTACTTATATACATTTTTTTTTGTAAATATATACATATTATAGATAGAAAAACACCCAGACTCGGAACAAATACTTGTAGGTCTTACAAATATTTGTTCTGTGCAGGAATCGAACCCGCGACATGCTGCGCAGCAGTCAATCGCTCAACCACTGCGCAAACCGTGTCGTTCAAGATGTTTCTGCTCTCTTGGTACTTGTGAATCTGTAGCGCTCGTAATTCCGGCCCCGGATTACCTCGACATGTTTCTGATCTCCTGGTACTTGTGAAACTTATGCCTACGCAATTTCCATCCCCAAAAATACTTCGACATGTTTCTGTTCTCTTGGTATTTTTTAAACTTAATCCCTCACAATTCCGGAAATCTAGAGAGAGCGTTCACAATTTCCAGCCCCGAAAATACTTCGACACGTTTCTGCTCTCCTGGTACTTGAGAATCTATAACGTTCACAATTTCCAGCCTCGAAAATACTTCGACATGTTTCTGCTCTCCTGGTACTTCTGAATCTTTAGAATTCATTAATTTAGCCCAAAAATAAACTTCGACATGTACTTAACCGCTCAAAATTCCGGCCCCGAATACAAAATCGACACGTTTCTGCTCTCCTGGTTATTTTCGGGAATCTATAGCGTTCACAATTTCCAGCCCAGAAAATACTTCGACATGTTTCTGCTCTCTTAATACTTGTGAAAATATAGCGTTCACAATTCCAGCGCGGAAAATGTTTCGAAATATTTCTGATCTCCTGGTACTTGTGAATCTAAAGCGCTCATAAATTAAGCCCCAAAAAAGCGTCCGAGATGTTTCTGCTTTCCTGGTACTTGTAAATCAGTAGCGCCTGACATTCCGGCCTCGGAATACCTCGACATGTTTCTGCTCTCCTAGTACTTGTGAATCTATAGCGCTCGGAATTCCAGTCCCGAAAATAATTCGACACGTTTCTGCTCTCCTGGTACTTGAGAATCTTTAGAATTCATTCATTTAGCCCGAAAATAAATTTCGACATGTTTTTGTTCTCTTGGTATTTTTTTTAATTAACCGCTCACAAATCCGGCCCCGAAAATAAAATCGACATGTTTCTGCTCTCCTGGTTATTTTCGGGAATCTATATATAGCGTTCACAATTTTCAGCCCAGAAAAAACTTCGACATGTTTCTGCTCTCCTAGTACTTGAAAAAATATAGCGTTTTCAATTCCAGCGCAGAAAATGCTTTGACATATTTCTGATCTCCTGTTACTTGTGAAGCACTCATAATTTAAGCTCCAATAAAACTTCCGAGATATTTCTGCTCTCCTGGTACTTGTAAATTTGTCGCGCTCGGAATTCCAGTCTCGAAAATACCTTCGACACGTTTCTGCTCTGCTAATAAAAAAAAAATCTTTCCCAAAAATAATTTGACATGTTGCTGGTCTCCTGGTACTTGTGAATCTTTTAGCACTCGTAACAAAATTCTAGCTCGGTAAAAAATTTCGACATGTTTCTGTACTCCTGGTACTTTTGAATCTGAAGTACTAAGGTAGCAGAAACTTTGGACTTCCACTTCTTCCTCTGTCTCCATTAGGTCATGTATGTTACCGGGATAAAAAGTAGCCTATGTGTTATTCCAGTATGTGACCTACATATGTGCCAAATTTCATCCAAATCCCTTCAGCCGTTTTTGCGTGATTGACGGACAAACATCCAAACATACAAACATACAAACATACAAACATACAAACATACAAACATACAAACATACAAACATACAAACTTTCACATTTATAATATTAGTAGGAAGTAGGATGTCACCAATCCAAATGAAAATAAAGTAATTATGACGAATGAAATGAAATTATGATACAATGTTAACGAGAGCAGCAGCTAGGAGACGCGCACGCCCACCATCCCCGGACCCGTCGCTGAGCTCCGCCTCGCCGCCGCCGGACAGCGGATTACCAGAGTCACCGGCGGCCGCAGTCGCGTCGAGCTCCAGCGACGAGTATTTTTCCCCGCCGACGTCGCCAACACCTGTGCGTCGGCAGGGGAGAGGCCGGCCACCGAGGGGCTTGGGACCTAGGGGCCAACCGGCCCCGAGCCGGGTCCCCGCTACCGGTGGTTGTGTGCAGCGCATGAGATGGACGCAGTCTATGAATGAAAACGTCATGCGCGCATACTACGGGTCTACAGAGGGGGGAACTAGCCTTACTGCGTACCGTGTCAGGATGCTGTCTCTGTTTCAGGACTTGGAACCAACTGTGAACGTCTCGGCCCAACGGTTGTCGGATCAGGTGCGGGTCATCCAACGTAATCACAGGTTGGACGATGCCGTACTTGATAGGCTGCGCTCAGAGGTACTGAACAACCTTATTATCTCGACCCCAATACAGACCGCGACTCAGGCGCCAGCTCGTGGCGCAGTCACACCGCGGTCCAATAACATCAGTGATGAGGTAGATAATAGGGTTGTCACGGTAAATAGCCAGTGCAACGATAGACTGAGGAGCGCACTGGAGGATGCGCTTCGCGAGTATAGATCGACTCCGACCGAACTTAGGCCCCGATTACCACGGTTACCCATGCACAAAAAGAATAGGGCGCTGGTGTGTGCCTTGGACTCGCTGCTGCATAACATCTTTGCAAGCAGCGAGAGCCTCGTTGATACGCACTCAATTCTGTTTTGCGGGGCTGTTGCAGCATGTCGTATAGCCAACGTCAAGTTCCTAACTTGTGACGAAGCTATACGACAAAAACCTGCTGCACCAGCTTGGCAGTGCAGGATCGAGCGGCGTATCGATGAGGCAAGGGCACTCATCGGCAAACTATACTGCTTCAGGGAGGGCAACACACGACCACGCGTGATGCGCTTTGTGAGACGGGCGTTTTCGGGGACTGGTATCAGCCCTCGAGATTACACGTCCCGTGTCACAGAGCGCATCGACTTCCTGAAGCAGAAAGTTTGTGCATGGGCAAACCGTATTCGGCGGTATAAGCGGCGGGTTGATCGATACTCGCAGAATCGCATGTTCCAGAGCGACGAGAGGTGGGTATACAGAGCTTGGGAGCGACCTGAACAAAGTGTGTCAGACGTGTGCCGCCCGGATGATGTCGCCACGAGTACTTTCTGGCGCAGCATTTGGTCGGTGCCCGTTTGTCACACCGAGGGTGACTGGATGTGCGATGTCGAGAGTGTGTGTGAAGCTATACCACAAATGGAAAAAATTACAATATCTACATTAGATATAGCCAAAGCAGTTCGTCCGTTACCGAATTGGAAATCTCCGGGACCGGACGGACTGCACAACTTCTGGCTTAAGTGGTATAGCAGCTCGCACGCGCTCTTGGCATCTCAATTCCAGTCATGCTTAGAGTCTGGGTCGCTACCACAGTTTCTAACAACTGGCGTTACCCACTTGCTCCATAAGACAGGTAGTCCCGCGGAACCCAAGAATTATAGACCGATTACTTGTTTGTCGACGGTCTATAAGCTTCTTACATCCATCCTGAGAGTGAAAATTAATGATCACATTGAGATTAACTCAATTATGTCTGCCTCTCAGAATGGATGTAGGAAGGGGTCCCGCGGCACTAAGGAGCTACTCCTCATAGACATGGCCATAAGCCAACAGGTTCGTCGATCTCGCAAGGATCTGTCGACATGTTGGATAGATTATAAGAAGGCCTATGATTCTGTGCCACATACATGGCTCACGAAGGTGTTGGAGTTGTATAAAATAGATGCAACTCTACGCACCTTCCTTGAGTCATGTATGAGGCAATGGAAAACAGTCCTTCGCTATCCAGGATGTCGACCAATTCAGGGGAATGACGAGCCTGTATGGATTAAACGAGGAATATTTCAGGGCGACAGTTTGAGTCCGCTTTGGTTTTGCTTAGCTCTGAATCCTCTAAGCACATTGCTGGAGGATTCAGGTCTAGGCTATCGGTTGAGAAGAGGTGGTCAGACCATATCTCACCTTCTTTACATGGATGATTTGAAACTCTTTGCCCCCAACAATTCGCGACTGATGGAACTACTGAAGGTCACTGAAACCTTCAGTAGTGCCATCAGGATGGAATTTGGTGTGGACAAATGTGCAGTCATGCATGTTAAAATAGGGGAGATTATGGAATCTGAGGGAATTCAACTCTCGGATTCCATACAGGTTAGATCCCTCATCTCAACCGAAACCTACAAGTATTTGGGTATGTCGGAAGCGTTGGGCATTGATGTTGCCAACATGAAGCAATCGTTGAAGGAGCGCTTCTTTGGCCGCCTGAAGAAGGTTTTGAATAGCCTTTTGTCAGGCGGAAATAAGGTGCGCGCCTTCAACGGTTGGGTCATGCCGGTATTAATGTACTCTTTCGGCGTACTCAAATGGACTCAAACCGAACTCGACGCCCTGGATAGGAGGGTCCGTACACTGTTGACCGCAAACCGGATGCATCACCCACGTTCGTCGGTGATGAGACTGTACATCCCGCGAAAGTGTGGAGGTCGAGGCTTTTTAAACGCCAAAACTCTCCACAACCGCGAGATGTGCAGTCTCAGAGAATATTTTCTTAAAGCTGATGTGGGTATGCACCGAGATGTGGTCGCAGTGGACAAAGGACTCACCCCGTTGTCCATGGCTAAAGAGAACTGGCGCAAACCTGTGATACTTACCACAGATGACCGCAGGGAGGTATGGAAAGGCAAGGAGCTTCACGGGCGCTTCTATCGGGCTCTTCATGGGTCCGATGTAGATTTTTCAGCGTACGTGGCTTGGCTACGCTTCAGTGATCTCTTCGGAGAAACTGAAGGTTTTGTCTGTGCGATTATGGACGAAGTTATCTTGACGAATAACTACCGGAGACATATTATGAAGGATGGGACGGTGGACGTGTGTCGGGCATGCCACCGTCCTGGTGAGTCCATCAGACATATTATCTCTGGCTGTTCTCGTCTGGCTAACGGCGAGTACTTGCACCGACATAACCAAGTGGCCAGGATCATCCACCAGCAACTTGCTTTGAAGTACAAACTTGTGGACTCTGAGGTACCGTATTACAAGTATGTGCCCGACCCAGTTCTTGAAAATGACCATGTCACGTTGTACTGGGATCGGTCTATCATCACTGACAGGACTATTGTTGCCAATAAGCCTGACATAGTGGTGATAGACCGATTAGCGCGCCGCACAATGATAATCGATGTTACCATTCCACATGACGAGAATCTCGTGAAAGCTGAGAAAGAAAAACAAATAAAGTATCTCGACTTAGCACACGAGGTTGTCGACATGTGGAATGTGGACTCGGCTGTCATTGTGCCGATTGTCGTTACGGCTAATGGCCTGATGGCCAAAAGCTTCGACGACCACCTGTCGAAGCTGGCGTTGCGCAGTTGGATAAAGGGCCTGATACAGAAGGCAGTACTCCTCGATACGGCTCGTATTGTGAGGAGGTTCCTTTCTCTGGAGCCCTAACCACCGGTAGCTTGGACCCTGCTCCCGACACCGGCGGACTACTATTTTTTATATTTTTAAATGTATTTTCTAATGTTTTTTTTAAGATATATTTAAAAATGTAAATTCTATGTATATTAAATGAATAAACGAAATAATAATAATAATAACCCTACCGCAGTATCTCTACGTTGACGTCGTGGTGGGGCTTGCGCGTCCCGATGAACCTTAGGTCATACCTAGGGTGAGGGGCCAGACAAAGAGAGATACAATCCGCAAGGCAGTTTTGTGGCGAACTGTTGGGCAGTAGCGACCCCACGAACCTTATCTCCCGGGAGAAGTCTTGTTCCTCATCTCCGGCTTGCCTTTATTGGCTGGCCAGAGTGAATACTGACGAGGAACAGAGCTCCCACCTCTCTCTTGCCTTAATTGGCCGGTCTGAGTGGAGATTCGCTAGAGCACACGTGCTCGGGAGAAGGATGTATAATCCAGTAAGATGCTGGTAGGGATCTTGACCGCACTTCCGGGATTGTCCTGATAGCCATGGTATACCTCTCCACTCCTCTAGCACCTCAGGCTATGTTGCCTCCTTGGCGCTACGTCACTTTGTGCTAGCGACCGTTTTCGGGGGCCCATTCATTGAGTGTGCAAGTCACCCCCTGCCATTTAAAAGCCGTGTATATTGTTAGTGGTCAGGCAGGGGCCAATAGTTTTATAATAAACGATTATCAGTCCACTAAACCACCCAAACCCATAGCGTTTCATCTTTTTTTTTTCCATATTCTGCAATATTCTTGCTCCAACCGGGGATTGTCCTTGGGAATACTTTCACAGTGCATACAGGGATAATCGCCGGTTGGTGCCCCATTACATTTGAAATTTCTAATGGGGCCTCTGCGAGTTGGTTTCGGCCCCTCGTACGCCTACCAAAGGACCGGGTCTCCAGAGACCCGAGAAAGAAAACAAAAAAATAATAATAATACTGGAGGATGCGCTTCGCGAGTATAGATCGACTCCGACCGAACTTAGGCCCCGACTTCCACGGTTACCCATGCACAAAAAGAATAGGGCGCTGGTGTGTGCTTTGGACTCGCTGCTGCAGAACATCTTTGCAAGCAGCGAGAGCCTCGTTGATACGCACTCAATCCTGTTTTGTGGGGCTGTTGCGGCATGTCGTATAGCGAACGTCAAGTTCCCAAATTGTGACGAAGCTATACGACCAAAGCCTGCTGCACCAGCTTGGCAGTGCAGGATCGAGCGGCGTATCGATGAGGCAAGGGCACTCATCGGCAAACTATACTGCTTCAGGGAGGGCAACACACGACCACGCGTGATGCGCTTTGTGAGACGGGCGTTTTCGGGGACTGGTATCAGCCCTCGAGATTACACGTCCCGTGTCACAGAGCGCATCGACTTCCTGAAGCAGAAAGTTAGTGCATGGGCAAACCGTATTCGGAGGTATAAGCGGCGGGTTGATCGATACTCGCAGAATCGCATGTTCCAGAGCGATGAGAGGTGGGTATACAGAGCTTGGGAGCGACCTGAACAAAGTGTGACGGACGTGTGCCGCCCGGATGATATCGCTACAAATACATTCTGGCGAGGCATCTGGTCGGTGCCCGTCTGTCATACCGAGGATGGCTGGATGCGCGACGTCGAGCGCGTGTGTGAAGCTATACCAGAAATGGAAAAAATTTACATCACATCATCAGATGTAGCCAAAGCAGTCCGTCCGTTACCGAACTGGAAATCTCCGGGACCGGACGGACTCCATAACTTTTGGCTCAAATGGTATAGCAGCTCACACGCACTCCTGGCATCTCAATTCCAGTCATCCTTAGAGTCTGGGTCGCTACCACAGTTTCTAACAACTGGCGTTACCCACCTGCTCCATAAGACCGGTAGTCCCGCGGAACCCAAGAACTATAGACCAATTACTTGTTTGTCGACGGTCTATAAACTTCTTACATCCATCCTGAGAGTGAAGATCAATGAGCACGTTGAGACTAACTCAATTATGTCCACCTCTCAGAATGGATGTAGGAAGGGGTCCCGCGGCACTAAGGAGCTTCTCCTCATAGACATGGCCATAAGCCAACAGGTTCGTCGATCCCGCAAGGATCTGTCGACATGTTGGATAGACTATAAGAAGGCCTATGACTCTGTGCCACATACTTGGCTCATGAAGGTGTTAGAGTTGTACAAAATAGAAGCAACTCTACGCACCTTCCTTGAGTCATGTATGAGGCAATGGAAAACAGTCCTTCGCTATCCAGGATGTCGACCGATTCAGGGGAATGATGAGCCTGTATGGATTAAACGGGGAATATTTCAGGGCGACAGTTTGAGTCCCCTTTGGTTTTGCTTAGCTCTGAATCCTCTAAGCACATTGCTGGAGGATTCAGGTCTAGGCTATCGGTTGAGAAGAGGTGGTCAGGCCATATCTCACCTTCTTTACATGGATGATCTGAAACTCTTTGCCTCCAACAATTCGCGACTAATGGAGCTACTGAAGGTAACTGAAAACTTCAGCAGTGCCATCAAGATGGAATTTGGTGTGGTGTGCAGTCATGCATGTAAAGAAAGGGGAGATTATGGAATCTGAGGGAATTCAACTCTCGGATTCCATACAGGTTAGATCCCTCAGCTCAACCGAAACCTACAAGTATTGGGGTATGTCAGAGACGTTGGGCATTAATGTTGCTGACATGAAGCAATCGTTGAAGGAGCGCTTCTTTGGTCGCCTGAAAAAGGTTTTGAATAGCCTTTTGTCGGGCGGAAATAAGGTGCGCGCCTTCAACGGTTGGGTTATGCCGGTACTAATGTACTCTTTTGGCATACTCAAATGGACTCAAACCGAACTCGACGCTCTGGATAGGAGAGTCCGTACATTGCTGACCGCAAACCGGATGCATCACCCACGATCGTCGGTGATGAGACTGTACATTCCGCGGAAGTGTGGAGGTCGAGGCTTTTTAAACGCCAAGACTCTCCACAACCGCGAGATGTGCAGTCTCAGAGAATATTTTCTCAATACTGATGTGGGTATGCACCGAGATGTGGTAGCAGTGGACAAGGGACTCACCCCGTTCTCTATGGCTAAAGAGAACTGGCGCAAACCTGTGGTACTTACAACAGATGATCGCAAGGAGGTATGGAAAGGCAAGGAGCTTCACGGGCGCTCCTATCGGGCTCTTCATGGGTCCGATGTTGATTTCTCTGCGTCCGTGGCCTGGCTGCGTTTCGGAGATCTCTTCGGGGAAACCGAAGATTTTGTCTGTGCAATTATGGATGAAGTTATTTTGACGAACAACTACCGGAGGCATATTATGAAGGACGGGACGGTTGACGTGTGTCGGGCATGCCACCGTCCGGGTGAGTCCATCAGACATATTATCTCTGGTTGTTCTCGTCTGGCTAACGGCGAGTACTTGCACAGGCATAACCAAGTGGCCAAGATTATCCATCAGCAACTTGCTTTGAAATACAATCTAGTGGATTCTGAGGTACCGTATTACAAGTATGTGCCCGACCCAGTTCTCGAAAATGACCATGTCACGTTTTACTGGGATCGGTCTATCATCACTGACAGGACTATTGTTGCCAATAAGCCTGACATAGTGGTGATAGACCGATTAGCGCGCCGCACAATGATTATCGATGTTACCATCCCACATGACGAGAATCTCGTGAAAGCTGAGAAAGAGAAACAGATAAAGTATCTCGACTTAGCACACGAGGTTGTCGACATGTGGAATGTGGACTCGGCAGTCATTGTGCCGATTGTTGTTACGGCCAATGGCCTGTTGGCCAAAAGCTTCGACGACCACCTGTCGAAGCTGGCGTTACGCAGTTGGGTAAAGGGCCTGATACAGAAGGCAGTACTCCTCGATACGGCTCGTATTGTGAGGAGGTTCCTTTCTCTGGGGCCCTAACCACCGGTAGCTTAGACCCTGCTCCCGACACCGGCGGACTACTATTTTTTATATTTTTAAATGTATTTTTTAATGTTTTTTTTTTTAAGATATATTTAAAAATGTAAACAGTAGGTATGTGAATAAACGAAATAATAATAATAATAATATCCTTGGATATTTCACACAACGCCATATAGTCCCAAGCTAAGCAACCTAATGCTTGTGTTATGGTAACGATATGGCTGATAAACTACTTATATACATTTTTTTTTTGTAAATACATACATATTATACATAGAAAAACACCCAGACTCAGAACAAATACATGTAGGTCGTACAAATATTTGTTCCGTGCGGGAATCGAACCCGCGACATGCTGCGCAGCAGTCAATCGCTCAACCACTGCGCCAACCGTGTCGTCAAGATATTTCTAGTGTTTTTATGATCATGAATTATAAGGGTATTTTTCATATTTACAGCTTTTATGGACACTATCGGTCGTCGCCAGGTACTTTTTGGCCAACCTTCTTTTACAATTATTATTAAATTTGATGAAAAAATAAACACATTCTTGCTAATAAATCATGTATAATTATTTTCATTTAAGGGTTCTTTTTGCCACGGTTCTTTCCGATCATTATGAAGTTTATTTCATTTAGCTTAAAAGCTTCACAATTTTAGTTTACAATGAGGTAGGTAATCCCCACTAATATTAAAAATGCGTTAGTAACTCTGTCTGTCACTTCTTCATGCCTAAACCAGTGAACCGATTAGGATGAAATTTTGTAAAAAGATAGTTAGAGACACGAGAAATAACATAGGTACAATAGTTTTTATTCCGGAAATCCCATTGCAACGGGAATTATGCGGGTAAAACGGGAGCGAAGTCGTGGGGGACAGCTAATATGCTATAAAATATAAAATAATAGATTTTCAATTAGTTTTCCGACGATAAAATTAAGTACTTGGTCCCTCATTTTAATATGTTTACATTATAAAGACTCACACTCTGTGGCATCATCTCGTTCATCATCAAAAAGTTGCGATGACAGCAATGTGAGATCACATTGCTGTCATCGCAACTTTTTACACTTCTAAGTTTTACCCTTGTGTTACCTCTGTAAATTTGATAGATTCAACACTCACTGTTTCTGTTATGCGCTCTGGACGATCGCTTTCATGAGTTCTTCTAATAACGACTAAATCCGAGCGAGATCTGTAAACAACAATTTTTAATATTTTTTTTGTCAGTCAAGACAATATTTTTTTTATTATACTTTTTTTTTATTTTTTTTCTATATTCGTCATGTCTGACTGTCTTTCTGTCCGTCTGTATGTCACAGCCACTTTATTCCGAAACTATGAGAACCATGTTGTTGAAACTTGGAAAGAAGATGTATTCTGTGAACCGCATTAAGATTTTCACACAAAAATAGAAAAAAAAAACATAAATTTTGGGGGTCCCCATACTTCTATCTGAAAGTAATTTTTTTTTTTTTTTCATACCCATACGTGTGGGGTATCTATGGATAGGTCTTCAAAATTGATTTTGAGGTTTCTAATATAATTTTTTTCTAAACTGAATAGTTTGTGCGAGAGACTTTTAGAGTGGTAAAATGTGTGTGTATGTATCCCGTAACTTCTAAAATAAGAGAATGATAAAACTAAAAAAATATATATGATGTACATTACCATGTAAACTTACACCGATAATTGTTTTGAACGAGACCTAGTAAGTAGTTTTTATTTAATAAGTCATAAATCGTAAACCGCAACTTTTGCTTATAGTTCGACTCGCACTTGGCCGGTTGTTTTTTATATAAACGTGTTACGCCCAAAACCGAAGATGCTAATTTAGCGAAGAAACAACGTATTTTATTAATCCAGTTCAAGACATTAAAAGTGGACAGCTATGCACTAAAAATGCGTGCTAAAAATGTTCCAAGCATACGTAAGAAACGGGACCCTTATAGGATCAGTCGGTTGTCTGTCTGTCCATCTGTCACAGACAATTTTTTCTGAATATACAGGGTCATAAACTATAGAAATTTGGTACAAATATGTATACAACTTTTGTAATAAATCAATTTTTAGTATGGAGGTCACTTTCTCAAACTAGAAAATTACAAAAAAAAGTTTTTCAAACTGTACATAACATGAAAATTGCCACATCAAATGACAGCACTGTTTATTTATTTTTGATAATTTTAGAACAAATAGTTTTGAAGTTATTCAAGAAATTCAACAAAAAAAATGACTTTTGTCAAAAAACCCGACTGCTCACTTTTCAAGCAGTGTCATGCAGTTGGTGGCATCAGATCTGTGATTAGACTGCATCAGACTGCTTGACAAAGACCATTTTTTATATTTCCTACATTTTAGTTTTAGAATCGTATCAGCAAGCCCTTTATTTTGATACCCCACTCCGCCATTTTGTTTTATTTTTATTTTGATATACCCAGTGTCACTCTCACATTAAATACAAATCTAACAACACCTCTCAAGCTAAAATCCATCGACCTGTTCAGACCGCAGAGCATGCCAAACAATTGAATTTGGCACCAAAAAATCCGCCATTTTGTGTTAATTTTGAAATACCCAGTGTCACTCTCACAGTAAATACGAATCTAACGACACATCTCAAGCTAAAATCCATTTAGGGTGCAGAGCGTGCCAAACAATTATACATACTTACATTAAATATGTATGTACATAACTCTTTTATCTCTAGCTCTCGAAAAAATCTCCGAAACTAATGAGTCTGTAATTCTGAAAATTGCAAATAATAGTTCTTTACCTATAGATTTCAGGAAAACCTATAAAAAGTCGGAATTGAAATATATATCGGAACGTCAGTAGTGTGATTATTTATTTAAGTTTGATTGTAACGGAAACACCGAGTAAGGTAACTTGGGCAAGGTTGATGCACGTGGCAACACTAATAGTAGGTTTGACAGATGACAGTTGACACCTGGCGTTGATATTTTAAACTTTAAACGTACACTAGCCTACCAAATTATCTGTGAAATTGCGATGGAAAATTGTAACTACGGCCGTCATGTTGAAATGTCATTCGATTGTCAGTGTACATTCGGGTTCTCTGGTTGTTTTGCCGTGATATTGCTGAATTTATAAAGTTAAATATGCCGAAAGCTATTAGGAGTGATGCTCGAAACATTATTCTAAAGTTTAAAACCTTTTTTGAAGAAGAAACTCGGGCGGGGTCTCCGATTATTCCATTTAATCAAATATACAAACGAATTTCGGCAGCTACAGGTTAGTGTTGTCAACTTTCTTGTTATAAATGGCTCGAATTTCCATTATAGCCCGCTGCTGTGGAAGTTCGTAATTTTTTTGTAGATAGTACTCACAAATAGAAAGCTTTTTACAAAGTTTCAAGATGCGGAGAACCACGATTTACGAGATAAAATTCATTAAATTCTCAATAAAAATTGGAAAATAGTACGCCATTTGCAAATTTTTAGGTTACATAAATTGTCATGGTAGACGTCAAATTTGACATTTCACGTTCCGTTGACGTTAGAAGTGTTTTTTATTCAATTTTATGTCTTGTTTTTTTTTTCATAAATATAATATTAATTAATTTTATATATTCACATACTTATAGTATGTAATAAATGTTAAACAAGTGAAGTGCCATTGGATGCAATAGCGAGCGAAGCGAGCTCTGGACTTGTGGGCACCCCGACTCGGACAGGTTAGGTTAAAGGGGATAGCGGGGTCGTGTGAGCGAGCGACGCGAGCGAATAGACCCCGCCATCCCCTTCGTTGTTATTTTTTTAGAAACTACTCAGAAGTAGGAGCCCCGTGAAGCGGAGCTCCGTCGACTGGGCCACCCTTGACTGTGCAATGTTGAGCGAATATAAAACGTTTTGAGGTTAGGTTACTATAATTAGTTTATCTCAAGAACGGTTTGTCGCCTTTACATGGGAGTGGTGCTAGGGCACAGGGGGCACCTCCCCTTCCCTCCTCCTGCTAAACGATACTCAATTTTACCTCTTTTTCTAATTCAAATGCTGTTCTAACCTCAAAACTTTAACCATGGATATCTCCATAACCATGGGACTCCGGGGGGTGGGGGTGGCGCAGGGGCCACCCCCTCCCCCCTCCACCCCCTCCCGACCCTTAAATCAGCGGGCTATAATGGAAATTTTAACCTTTCTTTTACTATCTTATATTTCAGGTGTGAGTCAAGGACTAATTTCAAAAATAGTTATGGAAGGTCACGCAGAAGAAGAAACTTGTACAAAAATTCGGACACCAGACAAGGAGAGAAAACGTAAAAGTGGATTTGTGCATTTTGATGATTTTGACATGGGAAGTTATACGGAGGAAAGTACATGAATTTTATCAAAATAAAATTCATGTACTTCTAGATGTCTTAAAGACAGAAATAAATTACACAGAACAGCCGCGAGAGAGTCTGCGAACGCTGCTTCACAAGGTGGGATTTCGTTTTAAAAAATCTCAATCCAATCGGAAGGTGAGCCTGTATCGAAAGGGCAAAGTTATATTATTGTTCATGCGGGAGGAGATACTGGATTTGTTACAAATGCACTGCTTGTGTTTAAATCAAACACAAGTAGTGGTGATTATCATGACGAGATGAACTTTAAAAAATGGGTTATTGAAAAACTTGTGCCTAATTTACGAGAGCCATCCATAATAGTGATGGATAATGCTCCTTATCACCGTATTTGTGTGAATAAAGTCTCAAATAAATTCCTTAAAAATATATATTAAATTATGGTTGACCCAAAATAAAATTGACTACGGAGAGAATTTGACTAAACCTCAGCTTTTAGAAATAATTAAGAGAAACAAGCCTAAACCTGTATATGAGATCGAAAAAAATTTAGAAGACAATAGACACCAATGCTTATATTTACCACCTTATCAGTGTGATCTCAATCCCATTGAACTCATATGGAGCACAATGAAAAGTTGTTGCTTTTGTGGGCACAGACTTGTAAACACGTTCGCAGGTTAGAAGGAGACTATTTAAAACATGATTTGTATTTAGATAAACCTTTTACTATAGAAGTGGTAAGTGACCGAAAACGATAGATGATAGTGGTACGGAAATAAGCGGAAAATGGCCTCACAACCAGAATGAAGTTATGTATGCACGTTCATCTAAAGATCACAATTACTGTAAACCTGGTTTTCAATAAATCATTGTAAAGCAAAATTGCTTTACAATGATTTATTGAAAACCAGGTTTACAGTTTTTTATTACACTACACCACCACTAGGTACCACTGCCAATTATAATTAGTCAAATCTGGTGTTAGGGGTTAGGTACGGTCATAACTAAATGCTAGACATCCAGGTACCTCTTGCAAGGTAGTTACCTACTTAACTTCGCATTAAATGAAAGTTGTATCCCACCCGTGGAACATTTTACTTTTTAGATAAAGCCATTGTTTATTGCTGAGAGACTCAATTGTTAGCGTACCTATGTAACTGTAAATGATCAAATTCTTTTTATTTGTTTTTATTATTTAGGTATCAATGTTTTTAATTTGTAAAAACTGTAATTCTTATTAAACGATTATGTCTTATGTGAAATTTCCTTCTTGAAAACTTACTTAATTTTGGTATATTAATTAGCAACACTGAATCGACGGTGCCGTCCTCTTTCAGTTCACAGATAAGTTGGTAGGACTGTAAGTCACTATTACCAGGGTTACTGTGAGTAGACGATACCACGTGCTGTCGAACTTACCGCGTTTTCCGCTTTTCAATCGGCTTGTATCTCTGCAACTCGCTATTAGTTTTGAAATCGAATTTAAGTTAAAATCAACTGTACCTATTGTTTTACTGTGCCTACCTAATTCTATTTTAGACTTCCAGGAATGGCTGATCCGTCTGGTAACGAGGACTTCTCTAAGGACTCGACAATTCGACATATATATAATTATCATGTAACAAAAATGAAATTCGTTCGGAACCCTTTGTACGCGAATCCGACTCGCAGTTAGCCGATTCTTAAGCAACGTTTCCATATGCATCTCATTAAGCAATCTGTTACAAACATTAAGCAATGTGTGAAAAAAAAATTTTTACAAAAAAATACAACCGACTTCCAAAAAAAAAACACTACAAAGTACAAAATAACTTTAACTTCGGAACTCGGTGTTTTTGTTAGTTTGTTCGTATTTTGACACCGACTTCCGAAGTTAAAGTTATTTTGTACTTTGTAGTGTTTTTTTTTGGAAGTCGGTTGTATTTTTTTGTAATTTTTTTTTTATTTTTTCACTTTTTAGTGGCAAAACCACTGCAAAATAGATACCATACGATTTTCGAAACTTCTCTGGGATGCCATCATCAGATCCTGGTTTCCTTATCATGGGACCATTTGGGAAGTATACCCTTTCCAACAAAAAAATCATTTTTAAAATCGGTTGGCAAGCGACGGAGTTATGCCCGAACAAACATAAAAAATAAAAATACAAACATCCGAATTGAGAACCTCCTCCTTTTTGGAAAGTCGGTTAAAAAGAACCTCAACCATACATATTTGATAGAATTTGCGAATGCGAACGTCTACCAATTAGTAGAATTTGCACTCTAGTCTCTTTCCATCTTCGCATGTCCAGCCACCAGACAAGTCAACAGTCCAACGTTACAGATAATGCAATAGACGTTGGCATGCCGTAATCTGACCTGAGGGCTGATTCACGTACCTAATTTTATGACGCGCCGATTAAGTTTTAGTGCAGTTGCAGTAAAGTTTAAGTTTGAGTAATAAACGGTATTCTTGTAATCTTTGAATTGCGCGTAAACTGCGCGTAAACTGCGCGTGAACCGCACGTCAACTGCACGACAGCAAACTTACTGACGGTGGAGAAAAAGAATATTAGTCAGTAAATAATCGAATAGAATTGATTAAAATTCAATGAATATGACGTTAATTATAATATTAAAACTGAGACTTCATTTTATAAGCTGTCATTTTGGGACGTCAAACAAATAGTAGAATACCGATCATGTTGCGTTCCAAAGCACGCACCAAAGACGCGCAACAGTAGAATGCCGTTATTGCGCTCGCGTGACGCGAACTTGACGTGAGCGTGTCTGGCAGCGGTAGAGAATACAAAAAGCGTTGTTTTGATCAAAACTTAACTTCAACTGCAAAAAGTCCGGTTCCGGCGACGAAAGTGTAAACACGTATAAGAGAGAGCTCCTTAAATATTCCCAAGTAAACAGTGCAAAAAGTGAAAAACCGAACTCATACTACAGTGGATTCTTGAGAAGATCAAACCAGATGAGTGTCTCAGCAGAAATTACAGTGAAATAACTAAATATTTGGTGATTCTGTTCAAACAAAGTTTTGATAGTTATAACCTCAAAGTTAAGCACACTCATTATAAACGTCAAGACTACAGGTAGTGCCAACCAAATCAATCTGTCACTGCCACTTGACAGCGACAGCTGACAACTGCAAAAAGTGTTGCCAACGTAGAAAAAGGATTACCATACATTCAAGTGTTACCACTTAATAACAAAAAATTACCCAGGAAAAAGAAAAGATGGGAAAGCAAATGGAAATTTTACTCTCTAAAATAAACGAAAAGTTTAATGAACAAACAATAACACTAACAACAGCAATAACAAAAAATGTAATGGAGGCCCTAGACGATAAATTAAAAATATTATCAGAAGAAAACAACAACCTCAAAACTAAAGTCAGCAACTTGGAACAAAAAATATCTTTTTTAGAGAAGGAAAAACGTATTTATTTATTTATTTATTTATTTAAGGACAACCAACAAAGCATACACCAAAATACATGATGAAGTACACGTAATGAAGTATATGTACATTCTGTAGTGTAGCCTTAATTATAGGCTGCCACGGCATGCATTGAACATATTATAGTATTAGGAAATTGAAGGTTGTTACAAAATTGATTTGACTTATTTAGATAGGTTTGATTAACCAAAACAACAAACTTAGTTCGACGTTATAACAGTAAAAAAGCAAAAAAATACAATATTTCTTTGAACATTTCAGTTGGTGAAAAATACAATAAAAAACAACGGGTTGCACTCCGGGAGTGCCGGCAGAATTGAAAATATGAACATTAACGTTGTGCACGTTTGAACTATCCGTCTTACGAATTTTCGATCAGGTCACGTGTCCTGACGTCTTACGAATTTTCGATATCAGTCTGAAAATGCCTATGCAAGACAGACTTGACTTTATGTAAAGAGTAAGACATATCGATATCAAGACTAGGTAAACATGACAGGCGACCAAACTGCCCCTGCATTCTGTTAATGGTGGAAAAATGACCCAGATTGGTTTTAAAGCTCTTAGCGCAAAACAACCGATATCTAGACTTACGAGCAAGCTTGTAAGGCACATTTATATTTATCTGGCTCAGTAAACGCGGACAATCAATGTACGTGTTAATTATTTTGTATAAGAACAGGTGATCGTGGATCGTACGGCGATTTTCCAAACTCATAAGTTTGAAATGATTCAAGCGCGAGCTGTAGCTAGCTAAATTTCTTGCCATATTGCAGTGATATGACAAGTGCCAAAGAAATCTTTTCTGCACTGATTCTAAACGACGTTTATGTATTTCGTAGAATGGAGACCAAACTATGCTGCAATATTCTAAGCCTGACCTGACTATTGAGTTAAAGATTGCAATTTTAGTTGAGACGCGTTTAAAATCTTTACAGTTGCGCAAAACGAAACCCAGCATCTTAAACCCTTTAGTGGCAATTTTATCTACATGAATATTAAACCGAAGTTTATTGTCGATATAGACCCCCAAATCCCGTATTAATTCTTTTTCGAGAATCAGTTTATCATTAATTTTGTAATTATGAAAATACGGCCCCTTTTTCCTAGAAAAATGTACGTGATTGCATTTGTCAGCATTAAATGACATGTTATTGTCCAAGCACCACTGCGAAAAACGATCTAAGTCTTCTTGGAGTTTATATGGATCCTGATTGCACTCTATTCGTTTTATAATTTTTAGATCGTCCGCGAATAAATATATCTTAGAGTGTATAAAACAAGACGCCACGTCGTTTATAAATATATTAAAAAATAACGGGCCAAGATGGGAGCCTTGGGGCACGCCTGAGGGTGTCTTAAACAGATTCGACGAGTAACCGTTGACTACAACCTCAGATGCGCGTCTAACAAGGTAAGACTGACACCACTGCAGTAAGCTTCCTGTAATTCCCATTTTGTGTAATTTATTTACTAGCATTTTGTGATCCACCCTGTCAAAAGCCTTGCTAAAATCAGTGTATATTACATCTACAGGTGATCCACGGTCAACGGCATCGACTAAATCCGATATAAAGCACGCGAGATTGGTTGCAGTAGAACGGCCCTTCATAAAGCCGTGTTGTTCAGGCATCAATGATTGTTTTACATGCCACGAAAGTGTAGGGTATACCAAAGCTTCGAACACCTTGCCAAAGATAGACAAGATAGATACTGGTCTGTAGTTATTCGCGGCAGACTTGTCCCCAGACTTAAAAATCGGTACTACTCGTGCTTTTTTCCATGTCTTCGGAAAACAACCTGTGCTCAATGATTTATTATAAATCATAGAAAGAGGTTCCCCCAAAATGTCACAACATTTTATTACAAAAATGGAAGGCAGTCCATCAGGCCCTGGCCCTTTATTAGGGTCAAGTCTCCTTAAAGCTTTTATTACAGAATCCGTGGTTAGTGTCAATTGGGTCAAACAATAAGATTGCTGACATTGCGAAGTCCCGTAATCAGTCTCATCGTCGACACTGCTGCCATTATTAGGGTTATATACGGATGAAAAGCATGTGGCAAATATGTTGCAATTATCTGCTCCGTTACTACCTTTAACATCGCCGTAATATATTGATGAAGGGAACGTACTATTGCCGTTACGTTTATGCTTTAGAAATGACCAAAAGAGCTTAGGGTTAGAAGTGATCGAAGATTCAATTGACTTTATATATTGTCTATAATTGGTATGTATTAATTTTGAAACTCTGTCTTTTAGCAAACGGTATGAAATTTTGTCGAGGGGGTTCTTAAATTTAGAATAAAGTGTATGGTACTTATTTTTCTCTTGTAGCAGGCGAACAAGATCCCTGCTAAACCAAACTGGATATTTGCAAGTACTAGGCCTAGTCCTAGGTACGTATAGTTCAATAACATTATAAATTACTTTGTAGAATGAGTCCACCATTGCGTCAACATCACAGCATTGTGCAAACAAGGCTTGCCATGATATTTTACTTAATTCGGGAATAATTTTACTATAATCAGCTTTATAGAATTTAAATTTTGGCTCCTGGTTAGGGCGTAAAGTTTCCTCGTCCAAGTAACACAGCAGTTCAAATTCAAGGGGGGGGGTGATATGAGTCTATAATACTTAGAGGGCTTTCGGATATACCTAAACTTTTCACAGTAGTGCTGGTCAAAACAAGGTCGAGTATCTTATTTTTATGGTTATACACACAATTATACTAAGCTAAATTATTCAATGAAATAAAGTCTAATAGTTTCTGCTCATAAATTCCATTTTTACTTAAAGAAGATGCAAGCGGTGTGCCTGGCGAACCCTTCCATTCGATACTACTCAAGTTGAAATCCCCTAAATTTAACGTGGCATTAACGTTTTCCAGGGTATTATTAGCATTATCGATAAAATGTTCTAAAATATGCTTTTGTACTGGGGGAGGAATGTACACCGCACAGATAAAAGTTTAGCTGGTAGTTTGTTTAAGCAAATGTCTACGCACACCCATACATCTTCACATTTACTCTCCCATTTAGACACTCGATATGATCTTAACCTTTTAGACACCGCCACTAACACACCGCCACCAGATTTTTTGTTATGAAAACCACTAGACTCACGATCACGTCGATAGACTAGATATCGGTTGCAAAATAACTCGGAGTCCAATATGTCGCTCGCCAACCATGTCTCAGTACAATAACATCATAGTTGCACGTTAACATATTCAAGTAATAATCTGTAGTTTTGGTCCTCAGGCCTCTTACATTTTGATAATAACAGTTAATAATATTAGAGAATGAGAATAGATAGTTTCATTTCAAGAATTAGTTCAAAGTAAGTACCTGTTGCAACTTGAGAATACAATGAAAAAAAGATCAAGTTAATTTATTCAATGAGTCCATATTACGAATAAAAACTGTTTCAGATTCACCTGATTTACGCACGTAAACTCGTCCTCCGCGTACCCACACAAACTTATAACGTAGCTCCTTAGCTCGAAGTCGGGTTGCGGCGTGCAGGTTTTTGTTTTCCATTGTGAGACTCTCAGTAACAAATATCGCGATCTTCTTATCGTCGAGGCCTAGTAAACTGGTGTTCAGCTTCTCATTTGGGTGATCCTTGTTGAATTGTATTGAAGCCGCAAGCAGGGAATCCCGTGTGCGAGGGGTGTTGAGCTTCACCAGGATTGTACGGGGGCGAGAAGATTTAGGGTTCGACTTGGCAACGCGGGAACAGTAAGATATGTCGCCGTCGTTAATGGGAAACTTGACAACTTGACCAAGTTGTCTCACAATGCTCACTACATTCTCAGCCTTGTGCTCAGGTACACACTGAAGTTCCAAGTTAGTAGACCTAGACAATTGGTCCATTTGTCTGACACGATTAGACAGAACGTTGACCTCCGTCCGGAGCAGCTCGTTCTCAGTTTTTAGTTGTTTCATTGTGGAGTTATGAGCGACCACATCACTATTTATACTGTCAAATTGGGCACTCAGAAAACTGAGAGAATCCTTAAATCCAGTTATTTGATCTCTCAGTTCACGCAATTCCACATTCAAGGTGTTTCTCATTTCCCTCATAAATTCATTCATAACTGAGCGCATCTCGTCGCGTATCAGAATCTGTATATCAGGGCGCGAGCCACTATCTGCCATTTTAGTAACAGATGTTTGCACAAATTCCGGCTTGTTTTGCAACTTACGACGCGTTACATTAAATGTTATATCAGCCAAGCCTGTTGGTGTAGAAGGGCGAACGGGATCATTACCTTTGGGCTGCTTATTACCGCAACTAAGGCAAATCCACTTCTGGCTTGCATCGAGAAATTTCTTTCCTTCTTCCGGCGAGATATCGAGGCATAAGTAATGATATTTATCCTTACAACGCTGGCATTCCAAATAATCCTTTTCTAATAAGTCATTACAAACAGCACATTTACTCATGCTTATTCGGTGCACGCGCACTGCCGCGGCGATGACAAGGACGAAAAATAGCAACTGTCTCTTATCGCAGGGGAGGTGCGGCACGTCCCCGCGCAAGCTATTAGCACTCGCACCGAGGTTTTTTCCGCAAAATGTAATTTCTATGACACTGGAATATGTGATTTGTGTGATTACACAACGGTACTTATTAGCGTAACCGAACAGTTAGTTTTTTGCTTAATAAGAACGACACGTCTCCTTTCTAAAGCGAACTGGACGAAACAGTTTTTTTCGGCATCGAAGAAAAAGGAAAAACAGAGTTAGAGTTGGTGGATTAGGTGAAGGAAATTTTAGAAGATTCGGGAACACATACAGATAGTCAAGAAATAAGTAACATCCATAGAATCGGGACAAATTCTGAAAAGAACCGATCATTAATAATATATTTAACAACATCATGGAAAAAACATCTTATCCTGAAAAACAAGCGCAACCTTTCTACAAATGTGTTTGCAAATGAGGACTACCCTAAAGAAGTTCTGGAAATACGCAAACAACTTAAGCCAGAATTAGAAGCAGAAAGAAAAAAGGGAAATATGGCGTTCATAAAATACGATAAGCAAATTGTTAAAAAACCAACGAACTCCAACCGTGAAAAGAGGAAGAGAGAAACACCAACTGGATCCCCAACCACTCCCACTCCATCTCAGAAAAAGTCAAATACGAAGAATGAAAAAATTGAAATACAGCCCCCAAATACAAAAGGAAGTAGTCAAGCCAAGCATGACTACATTTGTAATGCGCGAAAGATCCACCTCGATGTCGGAGATGTAAAAAAAACGAGCAAAGGCCTCCTCGGACCGGAAACAACAAACTATTGCAACAACAAACAAAGACATAAGAAAAACTCCAAAGTTTAGTCCCCCAATCCGGCCGGTCACCGTGGGGGAAGTCGACCACCACCCTCCAACATATCAGCCAATAAAATCAAATAATCAAAAAGAGAAACGAAAACGAAGCAGTTTATACATATGTACACTAAACACACGAACCTTGAGAACACTAGAAAGTTTGCACGAGCTAGAGTTAGCTATCGAAAACCTCAAGTGGGACATCTTGGGCATAAGCGAGATGCGGAGAACAGGAGAAGGAATAGAAGAGCGAAACAGCTATATTATGTACTTCAAAGGCGAGACAGCCGGGCACAGAGGGGTTGGATTCCTGGTAAAGTCAAAATTCAAAAGCCAGATAATTGGTTTTGAAGGAATATCGGACAGGATAGCGGTGATTCATATTAATCTACCAAAGTACAGGAAAAAATGGACAATCATCCAAGTCTACTTGCCGACAGAACAAGCAACAAATACAGAGATCGACAAATTTTACAACAAATTACGTGAAGCTATTGAAAAATATTCTGATAGCAATCATGTGCTCGTGGGAGACTTCAATGCCCAAGTGGACGTCCAAATACCCGGAGAAGAACATATAATAGGGAAATACGGAAGAGGCAAAAGAAGTAAAAATGGAGAAAAGCTAGTAGAGTTCCTTCTTGAGCAAAACTTAACACTTCTAAACTCCATGTTCCGTAAAAAACCCAAGAACAAATGGACATGGATGTCTCCAGACGGAAAGGTTGAAAACAAAATCGACTACATAATAACCAACAAAGCCATGGTATTTAGTGATACGGAAATAATACAGAAACTAAATTTCAACACAAACCATCGTATGGTACGCAGCTGTCTTAATGAAAGAATCCCAAAAGCTTCTAGACATCATATGAACAATATGCAAACAATTAACATACAAAGGGGCACAGACAACACTATAGAAGACCTGATGAAAGCCGTTAATTCAGATATGGACCTAAATGAAAAATATAAAAAAATAGAGAATAAGCTTAAAGCACAGATAGGAATACAAACAAACAAGAGTAAAGAAAACTTTTTGAGTGAAAGAACGTTAAAACTAATTGACGATAGAAAGAACTTGTTATCAAAAAAGTATAAAAAGGAGAACCAAAAAGAAATATCTAACCTTAGCAAACAGATCCGAGAAAACATGAGGAAAGACAGAAAAATCAGAAGAAACAAAATATTAGAGAATCATATAAATGACGGGTGGCATTATTTAGTTACATGAATTAGCCCACAGAGCTCTTGCAGGAAAGTCTATTTTTACTTTAACTTACTCTCGGATCTTAAACTTACTTTGATACAACTTTTTGCAGTGGCTGATCATTGGTCATTCTGTCTTTTTTATCTGAAGCTATGTGTGAAGTTATGTTTTTTCTCGATTCTTGCTTCAAACCTGTCGCTAGTTCATTCTTGAGCTGTAGTCCTGCAATCAAAATATTCATTTATCTATGTAAATAAAAATGAATAGCCGAAAGGTATAAACGCGCATAATTTCGCAGTGACTTTTCCAAATTGGATATTTTTTAGAGCTATGTTCCTAAATGCCAGGGCGAGAAAAAGGCGAGGCGAGGCAAAAAAACACATCCTCGCGGAACTGGGTCGGGACACTATCCTAATATATATATAATTCTTCCGTTACGAGTGAATGACAGACAGACAATGCACAGCCAAAACTACTGGTCGTACGAAGCTGCACGTGAGGTCCTTGGGAACTTTAGGGGAGCTTAAGAGAGAATTTCCCGGAAATCTTACAGAAACGGGAAAAATCGGGATGAGCGCCTACGAAATCGCGGGCAGAAGCTAGTTACTTATTAGGAAATCGTGGTCAACATCTGCCCAAACTTTGCTTTACTATGTTGAGTTAAGTTTCCAGTCAAATTTGTTTTTGAATATTAATCTATTTAATCAGTACTACTTTTCCTGGCACGAGGCTCGTGTTGCATTTCAAATTTACCTTTCCGAAAAATTTCTGCCTCTCTTTCGCAGAGACAAGTGTCGGTTTCTTTGTAGCCTCTTGGGCATCCACAACGTTCAGTGTAGCCTTCTCCTGGTATCGGAGGGACAACATTATACACTGGCTGATTTCGTTTCGGTGCGTCAGAGAAATTGCAGATTATTTGAACAATCTGAAATAATGATTCTTTTTAACATGATCTTATAAAATAGGTTGAAGAAATACGGCCTTCTCATTTGTCAATTCAGTCAAATGTTACCAAAATTTTAAAAAGCAGTTTATTAGATCTATCTATCTATGATTCTATCTTTTGGCAAAATACATTCGCGAGCGATTGGAATCACTTCATCGCGTAACGTGAACTACATTTTCATTTGGTAAGAAATTCGATAGCTTTAAATGAAATCAAAAATATTTCAAATCAGTTTAATTTTCTACGAAAATTTGGGGAATTGTTGCAGTAGGTAAAGTTGCAGATATCTACATAAAAAGGAAAAGATAAGTAAGTAAGTAAAGTTTTATAAGTAAAATATGTTTGCAATTTTATTTGTCCCTTAACATTATACCACGTGTATCTGACATGGACCCACAAACGATTTCCATGGGTCCAGGGTATGATTCTGGACACTCCAGAGTTGGAATTTTTCGTGGGCTCTTTCAAAATTTTTTTTTGAGTACCACAAATAGGTAATAGCTGAGCTGATACCTATTTGTGTTTTTATTTAGATTGCTCTTTTTAGTGAAAGTAGTTAATTAATTATTTTTTTACTAAAAATCTCATTGGGTTAGGCCAGAATAACGATTATGAGCAGTCTAAAGTAAAAAAACTCTTGAAAAAAATGAAAATATTAGGAAAAAGCCGACGTAATATTCCAACTCTGGGGTGTCCAGAATCATGCTCTGGAGCCATGGAAATCGTTTGTGCGTCGATGTCAGATACACGCGGTATGTACAGGACCGGGCGTTTGGCAACGCTTGGTCCCGAGACCTATGTTCAGTTGTGGACGTCTTTCGGCTCATATGAAAATGATAATAAAAAAAGTTTTATTTTTATTTCTTATTTTATGCTACCCCCTAGTCCTAATTACTTTCTGTAAAAGGGTTTTCATTGACCTAATGAGTTTCTAGGCAGAATTTTGTGGAATCTCCTGCCACTTTTCGACTAAAGCAGTTTTCAGGTCTTCGATCGAGCCGCAACTGGACATCTTCCTCATTACTGCATCTTTTAAGATCGCCACATGCGTTAAATCTGATTCTAGTCACGACTGAGCGCTGGCCAGTCTAGTGGCCCCCTACTAGACTAGTGGAGATGTCAGCTTAGCAGACAGGGCCCGCTAGGGCCAGTGCCTCTCAGGGTTGCGGAATTTGTTCGAAATAGTCACCGCGGCTCTAGAACACAATGGTTATCAGTCTGGCGCTACCATCAGCTCCACCCGGAGCGGGTGGAGTCATTTGATGATTTCTCATTCTTGAAAAAAGGGGAGTACCTGGCCTAGCAGAATGTCGTTGATAAATCTTTCTGCAGTTAAACCCCCTCCCCGACCTCTATGAGGTACTAATATCAGCTCAATTTTTGCTTCAATAGAAACCCCCACCCACATCATACAGAACCATATGTCACTGTTTCCGCATTGTGCGTATCCCCTGGTCTTCTATAGACACTCTGACAACGGTAGCTACCATTCAGGCACACCCTGGTTTCTTCCAAGGACAGGACTCGGTTCCATTGCTCTAAATCACTCTACATAATGGTATTAGAGACACAATTAGCTATTTTTATCGATTATCTGACAAACAGAAAACAGATAGTTAAGCTAGAGAATTATATCAGTAGGGAAGTTCATGTTACATGCTCTAGACCGTAGAGCGGACAAATTTGAACTTAAGCCTTGTCTCCCAGTGTGGTGTCGACAATCTGGTCATTATTAACGCCACCAAAACTCAGGCGTGTCTTTTTACCGCAAAAAGGGAGTCGTTTCAGGTCTGGACAGCTTTAAACCCTTTACAAAGCACACGTCCGATCCTGCATGGAGTATTGCAGCCTTTGGGATGGCTCAGCTAAGTACCAGGTCTCCGCGCTTGACTCAATGGAACGCAGAGCTAAGCGTTTCCAAACGTCTTTTATAATGCTCATAGCGAAGGAGTGGAACTTTCTGCCTGCGTCTGTGTTACCGAACGCTTACAACATCTTGTAAACAGTAAAAAGGCTCCTTCTGGGTAAGCTCGCTCCATCGTAGACTTTGTCTCTATCATCTCTGACCAAGACTAAATTCAAGAGCAAACCCATCTCAAATAAAAAAAGGGAGTATTAGTATTTCTGACTAAAACCCATCCATGTTCCTCCTAATGCCCTTTGCGTTCTAGTGTCGCGGTGACTCGTTCGAACAAATTTCGCAGCCGTGGCAGGCACTGGCTCTAGAGTGCCCCGTCTATTACGCTGAGATATCTTTGAGGCGTGCGTGGAATACAATGGACCGTGCACGTCGCCATGGGCTTTGCCAAGCCAACCATTGCTCGCTGCCCGCAGGCCTGAGCCTAAGGTGGCCGGGAATTGGTCTGCTCCTCCCACCGCCCGGGGCGTTTTCTTCTGGTGGCTGGGGCGTGACGTTTGATGCTAGTATGCTTAGATGTGAATATACAGTTTACATACCTAAATAATAACGTATATATTTTTATCATATAAAACGAACTCACGTTCTTTATTGTTTCTTCATCACCATTTATTTTGTTGGCATAAGCAGAGACACCGCATCCAATATGTGTAACTCCTCCATAAATCAGATTTAGGTAATGTTTTAGGTTTACATCTGCAAGTCTTTCAAGAAAATTATAAAACTGTTCTAACAATTTCAAGTAACCGGCCAAGTGAGAGTTGCACTCGTAAACGAAAGGTTCCGTACCATTAACTGGAAAAAATACGTTTCATGTAAAAAGGATATTATTATATTTTTAACTTTTTTGTTATATCGGCGACTCTGTGAAAATTTAAATGGGATTAAATATAATGACCACCATAAAATGCTTTAATAACCTTAGTTCGTTTACCAAAAATATATACTTAACACCAGAAAAATAAAGTCTAAAATTACAATAGTACTAGCTATTTTAGTCACGACTGCACTTCAAATTGTATTCGAACACCAAATGTAGTAAATGATCACTAAATCTATATTCAGTTTGCATAATATTTAGTTAGTTTAATATTCAAATGCTATAGTAACGTTTCTGCGTCAGATCCCCTCTATGGTTGGTGAATCATTTGGTTTAATCGGATTACGAGATGTTATTTTTTTTGCGTATCATTTTAACTATTTTTGGGTTGGAATATTTTTTTTGGAGTTGATAGCAAGATGTTATAACTTTGGTTATAAGTTTACATTAAAATGCGGGTTTAATTTTGGTGATCATTTTCTATTTTTGTCTGTTAAATGTTACTATGTCTGGTGATAAGTTAAACATATAGTTTTGGGGGCTGAGTCACCCACGTCCTTAGGAGAATACCCTTCAGCGAATCCCTACACGTGGACCCCGGGTGGTGCTAAACAGGTGACACTAACCGCCTCCGTGGTCTAGTGGTTAAACCACCTGATTCAGACCCAGAGGTCTGGTTCGATTCCCAGCGGGGGCAAATTTTTTGCTCGGTTTGGTTGGTGGTAGGACTTGTTCTAAGTCCGCCTGGTAAGCTACCACCATCATGTCTAAGTCTGTCGCCATAACAACATTGTTAATAGCATTGTTGTGTTCCGGCAGTTAGAGGTATGATAGCCAGTTCCTCTGTGTAAGAGGATACCGGGTGAAACTCGCTTCCATCTTCGGCCTAATCATCACTTTCCATCAGATGAGATTTGGGCCAAGAGTTTCCCCGTCTCGCATAAAAAAATAAGCCAATTAAAATTGTCTACAATTCAACAGACAGACGGGTTCCGTTGGTAACTTATCGGGCACAAAACCTTAAAAATCGCCCAAGTCGTCGTGTTGGATAACCAACGTCGTGGTCAGAAAGATTATTTACGAATGCATGAAATGAGAGGGAGTTTTCTCCCTCTATAATATATAGAGGGAGAAGAACTCTCTCTCCATTTATCCATCCTTCCATCAATAGCCAAAGATATGATGGATGGTTTGTGTGAGACCGATATGAAAGAAAACGGAGTTAGTGATACCCTTTGGGGGAGGGAAGTTGCTCGACTTACCATCTTTTCCTAGATCCACCCTAAACCTGAGTGGTGCTAAACGAACAACAACGCCGAATGAATGCCGGGTACACAACGCACTACTATCGCCATCTAGTATCAAGTAGCGGAATAAGTTGAGTCACGACCTTTCTAGACTTTTCTATGCTAGAACATTCAAGATGTTTCGACCCCTGGTCAATCGGGGCCCGAACTTTCTAGATGGTTCCATACCCGAAGTTCTTCGAAATAACTGTCGGACTATATAAGGTGCGCACCGCTCGCGACTGTGTCAGAATTGAATTGGCGATACAAGTGATAACTTCGGAAGTGATCTTCAATTGTAAATTAAGTGAGGTAGAGTGATTGTGTTGTAATTAGTGTGTTTAAAACGATAATAAGTGTTTAAATTTAAAGTGTCATTTTTGGTTATTTGATCGGTTGTTTTTACTGTCACAAACCCTAAACTTACATTATATTATTCCAAATCACTAATTTGGGTTCCGGGAGAATCATGGAACAATAATTGAGCAAGCACACCGAATCGTCGACGTTATAAGAAAATCATTGGAGCCAAAAAAATACTGTTCAGCAGTATTTTTTATAGTAGCCGGCTATTGACAAAATATGGCAGAAGCCCGCCTGTTATACAAAGTTAAAAAAAACATTACAAATTTTTTCGCATAATTAAGTCCTATCTCAGCAAACGATGTTTTGCAATAGAGCAGTGTAGCGCTTAGGTTGGTGAAAATTATACTCCAGATGTAGTTACGAACTTAGGTATAATCAAGACTAGGATAGCTTATTCTAAACAGATTTATGTACAGGTCTTATAATAAAATGGATGGGCACAAGTAGTGGATCTCGTAAGATGTATTTACATAAATGTAGTTATTCAATACTACGTGTGGTGGCGCGCGAGTCGCAGTTGTAGATCTGTTTCCTTGCGCGCGCTAAACTGCGCCGCGTATAAATATCCCCTCTCGGGGCGCGGGGCGCCAGTGCACGGTTGGCTGCGGCAGTGGTCGGATGTATGACTTGACTTGCAGCTACAGTACTCCCCCCCTAGTGAAAACGTACAGGCATCTTCACTAATCGCCCTGATCTGGTGCGGTGCTCGTTGGTGTTGGCTGGGAGTAGGCTGGTGTTATCTTCGCTGGTAGCTGCAGCTGACTGGGGTGTCTCACTACTCGTGTGGTTGTGTTCTTCAGTGCTGATAGTGTAAGCCGGTTTGAGTTTATCGATCGATATGGTGCTGGATCTTCCTGGTAGTTTACTGTGTGTTTAATTTGGGGGGTATGCGGTACAGAGAGTCCCGCAAATCCCCATTGAAAAGGAGGATCCTCCGCCCAGGCGGTTGTTGTGCCTGGGGGGCTACTGCCCGATAGTTCATATTCGGGTGGATGTATATGTTCAAATCGCATGGTAAACTCTGCTTGCGCGATTTAGGATTTAGTTCGCCGCCAGTTGGATAGATGGCGTCGCGGTTCTTTTTTGCTGCGATGCAGATTTGTTTCGTTGATTTTTCTTATGGCGGCATTGATGCCGCTACAGCAGTATGATGAACTTTCAGACTTGTATGATTTAATTAAATCAGGAGTACCGCAGGGAAGTTTACTGGGCCCAATTCTCTTCATCATATTTACTGCTGACCTACCAACAACAGGCAAAACAACGATCGCAACACATGCAGACAATACAGCGTTGATATCTGCCCACACAAATCCAATAATTGCATCAGAACACTTACAACATCACATTGACAAAATAGAGAAATGGCTTAAAACTTGGAGAATTCACGCAAATCAAAGTCAACACACGTAACTTTCACTCTCAGGAAAGACACATTTCCACCAAAGAAAACCCGCTAGACGGTAATGCAAAATACTTAGACAGGCACTTGAACAGAAGTCTGACATGACAAAACACATTTGGACAAAGAGGAAGTAACTAGATCGAAAATTGCGTCATATGTACTGGCTAATAGGACGCAACTCACAAATGAGCAGACATAGAAAATTGTTAGTATACAAAACCATCTTTAAACCAATATGGGTTAGTGGCAAACAGCTATGGGGTACAGCCAGCAACAGTAAAATTGAACGAAAACACTGCGAGCTATCTTTAACATCCCCCAATACATCAATAACAAGATACCCTTGCCTTAATACTATCAACTGTCAAACAGGAGATAGCAAAATATAGCAACGCCTACCAGAAAAGATTGTCAAAACACAAAAATGAGCTTGCTGTCAAACTGAGTGGAGACCAAGATCTTCAATATCTTTAATATAGAATGAATCGCTGAACGTGTTGCTAAGTGCAAATCTCTAGAAAAGCTGAACCGATTTCGCTAATTCTTTTTTTAGAATATTCCTTGAAGTAAGAGGATGGTTCTTCCGCAGAGAAAATATTAAAAAAATTGCCTGAAAATGTCTAAAAACAACACTTTTCCATACTCCCACAGACGATTCGTAATAATACTTAAAGTCAATTTGAACTTTAATACAAAGTACATACAAACAGACAGTACATAGTATAAAGTTCAAGTGTCCCGAGAAGGCAAAACAATTGAGTGACATTATTTATCTTCTCTTATTGAGTATTTAAAAATGAATCCGTTTTTCACTTGGTCCAAGCATCACGCTGGGCCGATTTCGCTATTACTTTTTTGTTGTGTTTGTGATTATGAGAATGTGTTTATGAAAGAAAAAAATAAAAAATTTGACGGGAGCGAAGCCGCGGGGGACAGCTAGTAGACGATAAAAGAGACATAGCGTACAAACTCTTCAGGAAAGATTACCAGGATGGATGGATGAGACACTCATCTGTCGCTCCAAGATAAAAGGCTTAAACGGATTTAAAATATCAAACAAAACAATGGCTTATTGTTATGTAAAACAGATTGCCATGGAGCAGATATAGAAAGTAGGTTGTTAATAACACTTTTACACGTCAATCTTTTTTGGTCGTATTATTCTAAAAGTTTCCTAGCTAAACAGAGATCATAGTCTCTTTTAAAGTCCAGACAAACGTGAATAATATATGAGAACCACGTAGGTAGGATAGGAAATCATCCAATGACTCCTCCCGCTCTGGGTGTAGCGGGAGGGAGTGTCAGTCTTCTACTGACTAAAACCCATCCATGTTCCTTCATTTCCCTTTGTGTTCCGGAGCCACGGTGTCTCTTGCGAATAATCCCGCGACTCCGGCAGGCGTCGGCCCTTTCGGGCCCCTCTGTGTGCTGACTCTCTTTGAGGCGCGCGTGGAACACTAACGCGCCGTCGACACGGCCTGTCGTCACTAGACGGCCGGACGGCGAGCCACCCATAGCTCGCCGTCCACAGGCCCGCGGCTACGGTGGCCGGAGGTCACCAGGTGGTGGCCCCCGACGCCCGCGGCGTCTACAACGGCGGCCGGGACGAGAGGGTCTCCTCTCCCTCTCCACCACCTCCTTCGCTAGCATGACTGCTTCGTAGAAGGAGGCGACGGCGTCCCAATCCGTCTCGCTCCAGACCATGGCTTGGACCAGGGCCGGACGCGAGAGGTCGCCGCCGATCGCCACTTCGAGGACACGGCGTTGCCCCGCCCAAGCGGGGCACACCTGCACAGTGTGCTCCACCGTGTCCTCTGGACGATCCCCGCAGCGGTGACACCCGGGCGTTTCCTCCCGCCCGAATGTAGGTTCACGTCTGTGGTGGCCTTTTGAGGAAAGTACCACGCAGGTTTGAGTGGACCTGTCCAGACAATGCAAGCATTTTTTCATCATGCAGCTCAACTCAGAAGTTTGAGGAGCTCAATGATCCGACGAACTATACCAAAGTAAGACATTTGGGTAGGCCACAAAATGTACTCAAACCGCCAGACAGTCATGAAATTAATCTTAAAAAAAAACATCCTACGTAGTCCTCATACTTACAATTCTTAATTTAAGCACCATATTGATAATTGTCTGAAATGGTCTTCAGAAGGAAGAACCACGCAGATTTGAGTGAACCTGTCCAGTCAGTGCAAGCATTTGTCAGTAACCGTGTAGCTCAACTATGATTTAGTTAGGAGCAAAGAAAGGACATTTGGGTAGGCCGTACAAAGCACTCAAACCGCCAGAGAATTGTTAAAGGTTACATGTAATAAAAATCAATCCACATAGTCCTCACATTCAAACTAAAAACATAATACTTTATAAAATAACTAATAATAGAGTGTTTAAAAACAAAGCAGTTCGTCCGTTACGAGTTGGAAATCTCCGAGACCAGACGGACTGCACAAGTTCTGGCTTAAGTGGTATAGCAGCTCACACGCGCTCTTGGCATCTCAATTCCGGTCATGCTTAGAGTCTGGGTCGCTACCACAGTTTCTAACAACTGGCGTTACCCACCTGCTCTATAAGACAGGTAGTCCCGCGGAACCCAAGAATTATAGACCGATAACTTGTTTGTCGACGGTCTATAAGCTTCTTACATCCATCCTGAGAGTGAAAATTAATGATCACATTGAGATTAACTCAATTATGTCTGCCTCTCAGAATTGATGTAGGAAGAAGTCCCGCGGCACTAAGGAGCTACTCCTCATAGACATGGCCATAAGCCAACAGTTTCGTCGATCCCGAAAGGATCTGTCGACATGTTGGATAGATTACAAGAAGGCCTATGATTCTGTGCCACATACATGGCTCACGAAGGTGTTGGAGTTGTATAAAATAGATCCAACTCTACGCACCTTCTTTGAGTAATGTATGAGGCAATGGAAAACAGTCCTTCACTATCCAGGATGTCGACCAATTCAGGGGAATGATCAGCCTGTATGGATTAAACGGGGAATATTTCAGGGCGACAGTTTGAGTCCGCTTTGGTTTTGCTTAGCTTGAATCCTCTATGCACATTGCAGGAGGATTCAAGCTAAGCAAAACTATATAATTATGGCTATCTGTTGAGAAGAGGTGGTCAGACCATATCTCACCTTCTTTACATGGATGATTTGAAACTCTTTGCCCCCAACAATTCGCCACTGATGGAGCTACTGAAGGTCACTGAAACCTTCAGTAGTGCAAGTGAAGGTCACTGAAACCTTCAGTAGTATCTTTAGGATTCAACTCTTTACTCTTTATATGCACACTAGTTTCCTCTTGCCTTAACTGATGCATCGTAAAGTTAATAAAGTTCGTTTTTTTTTTTCATTATGGTTTAAGGTACTATTAAACCAGTGTACTATTTTTGACAGTGCGCTATTTATATCGTCAGTTACTGGTTGCTGACGTTTAAGTTTATTAAAAGTGAAGTGTCATCTGCAAACGACACTATTTCTTGACTATCTTTTATGAGGTAAAGCAAGCCGTTAATATAAACGAGAAACGAAAATGGGCCAGAAATTGAACCCTGCGGGACACCCATTGTTACTGCAGATCCGGGAGATCTTTTTCCGTTCACGTCAACTCTCTGAATCCTATCACTCAAGTATGAAGTAAGAAGATACAGTGAGGTGTTTCGAATCCCGTAGTGGTGTAGATTCCTGATTATTGTTTCATGAAGAACACAGTCGAATGCTTTGGACAGGTCGCAAAAAATGCTGAGAGCATCGCATTTGTCTTCCCATGCATTATAAATATGTCCTAAAAGTTCAACACAAAAGTTGTTGAACGACCCCTTGTGAAACCAAACTGTTTTGTATGTAGTAGTTTGTGTCTGTTAAAAAATCATTGCTGCTCTTAAAATAAGCTTCTCAAATATTTTACTAAAGCTGGGTAGCACGGAAATAGGTCTATAATGGGCTTGTGTCCTGAAAAAATCTAATTAGTCCGTCAGTTAGATTATCAAAAAATATTTGATTCTTTTGTTACGGGAACCAAATTGACGAAGTTACGACGCTTTTAAAATTCTCAATGTCACACCTTCGCATTATTTTTAGTGAGTCGTGACGTCACGAGCCCCCACTCCCGAGATTTGATGCGTTTTATCTTTGTCAATATTCATTGATTTACAAAAACAAAAAATACGTGTCCATTACTTTTCAATACTCAAACTGACGGACTAAATAGTTTTGCAATTTGTGGATGATGGAATCTAGCCTATTAGTAGGGTCAGATATACTACCCATTTCTTTACTATGCTTCATTAGGTCAGGAAACACCACAATCAACACAATAATTAAAAATAAATGCTAGAGTCGGAGCTACAATAGTAATAATGGACTTGGCAACGTTCACTGAATTTTCCCATAAATTGCAGTCTTTTTCACATTCAAACTGTTAATTTTTTTTTATAATATCTGTACCGGTGACATGGTAGAAATTAAATTCAGAATCGCAAGCTATAACATTTTCTTCAAGCAGAGAGTCTTCAGCAGTGGGTGATGAGTTCAGAGATTTTGCATAATACGGGAATCTTTGAAAAAAAGTTTTCAAAAGCCGCAGCAACCTGGGAGTCGAAATTGATTACAACGTCATTAATTACTAGGTTGTTATCACTACTTAGACCTTCCTGTTTCACTATTAATAATATTCCAAATTGTTTTGATTATATTATTACTATTTTAATCTTATTCCTCAAATAACGCGATTTTGCAATACAAAAAACTTTTTTAAATAACTTTGAATATTTTTTTGGCTTTTATTAAAATTATTTTTTATTTTAATTATTTTTTAAAATCACCGCAAGTGATAATGTACTAGTTTGAATTACAAATCTTGTGTAAAATTTATGTTATCCTTTACAATTAGGTTTATTTATTTCAACTTTATGTACAATAGTAGTATTTATTGGGACTTTATGCAATTGGACATTCTCTACCAGTCAACGTTACGGTTTGTAGTAGGACCCTTCATGTGCGAGTCCAATTCGCATTGGCCGGTTTTGAACATTTAAATTATTTCGATAATAAAATACTTACTTGTCCGAAGATGGGTAATTCATGAAAATATTATTTGACACATTCGTTTTCGACGTTAATGAGGACCTTAGAAATACATCTATTGCAAATATAAGTTTCATTTCGTCCAAGCCCCTTTCATAACGACTTGATTGTGAATATCCCCAGTCGGGATACTTGTATTGAATAAGAGCAATAGTCTGACCGGGGTTCGGGAACCTTTCTGAAAGATAGGATAGAGATGATGGCCAACTTAGGTGAAGTGACAGTCGTCACACGTTGGTTGAAAACAGCCGGCAAATAGTTTCCAACAATGGAGTTAAATGACGAAGGATTGGAGTAAACTATAGCTAGAGACCTACAAGAGATACCTTTTGTTGAGAGAAAATCCATCAATAAGCGCCTCAACTTTCGTGGAAAGACCAGGAGGAAAGGTGGGATTTTTTAGAGCATGCTCTTAACTTACCAGTAGCCCTGCACTCGTCTCCTTTATCTCCGAAACATTGGTTAGCCAATATTTGTGCCGAAAATGCCAACTCTTTATCCCATTCCTGTAAGTGTATTATTATTTCCCGTTAAAATAAAAAGTACCTATAAGTAAGAGCAACACCAGTCAACATGACTTTATCAAAATCCTTTATAAGTGTCTAGAATACCACGATTATTGTCTCCGTTGGGTCTATTTCCTCAGGCCTGGTTTTCACTTGCAACCAGCTCAATTGCCTTATCAGTTCTATGCAAGTTGGTTGCAGGTAGACATGCGGGTTAGTGCTGATTCATCCCGTTCTCCGAAAGTCTCCTGTCAACCCGGCAGAATTATAAACATATTTGAACAAACATACAAAGAAGAACGGTCATGGCTCTTACAAAATTAACCTTCTTCCGACAGAAATCACAAATACCCCAGTTTGTTTGTCGTCTGAAATATCAGATAAATACTTTTTAGGGTTTGTACTAAAATGGTTAAAAGGAAATTTCATGGTGTAACTAAGTCTGTCCGTCTGTCACAGCTAGATATCTCAAGAACTACTAATGCTATCTATTTGTAATTTGGTATGGTTTTAAATGACGTTTGCTCAACTATTTTGCAAATAAGGCAGAAATAAAAATGTAATTTAATATTATAAAATACTAGCTGACCCGCGCAACTTCGTCTGCGTCACATTATTCATGAATAATATTGCCAAAAAATTAAAAAAAAAAATTTTGGGGTGGACTACCCCTAACATTTAGGGGGATGAAAAATAGATGTTGGCCGATTCTCATAGATACCGGATAAGCACAAAAAGTTTCATCAAAATCGGTCAAGCCGTTTCGGAGGAGTATGGCAACGAAAACTGTGACACGAGAATTTTATATATTAGATAAAGTGTCATACAACGATAGAGTGATTTATGTTATGTTATTTTAATGTGATACAACAAACCCATCTCAAATACAAAAAAGCAGTTTCTTTACATAATTTTACTGTACGTGTGTATGTCACTGAACTCCACCTAAACGGCTGGACCGATTTGAATGACTGGCGAGTGACGCCCTAGATGGTTTAGTTTGTATGTCAGCCCGGCAGATGGCGCTGCAGTCATCATGCAGGACAACGTATGTCGAGTCCTGTAGTAGTATATAAATTGTAAGACTAACACAGTGGCGAAAGCTTCATACAAGCCCAGACGCCTGGCGTTACCTGCTCCAAACGTTTGCCTTGCAATAAAAAGTCATAGCAACTTTAAAAACCTAAAACATAATCATACAAATGATAACAACACACAACAAAAAGAAAAACGTTAAATAAGAAGTTTAAAGTTACTTCTAATTTAAAGTTTTTCTTTTATTAATATTAAAAAAAAAGTAGGCTTGCCTACTCCGCACGCCGCTGGGCTAACAATACCTACGATTAGATTAGTGATAATTCGAACTACATACACGAAAATATTTAGTTCTTTTTTTCTTTGACTGCCACCACCCACCACCTTGGTATCATTTGATTAATCCCAATATTATAAAGCTTCTCATATAAAGATTCTTTTAGATTCTTCTAGATTCTTAAATCACTCATCATTTGAACTATTTTGTTGAATTAAGTATTTTCAATTATATTCACGGCTAAATTGAAGTGCCAGCTACAATATCATTTAATGATACCCATTCCATAATATGTAGTTTTGTTTTATTTGGTCAAATGTGGGGTAAATGTCGGTAAATCTTAAAATTTAAATATCCCGAAAATTATTGAGTTTCGGCGTGACCGTCAGGATGGCTGGATCAAACAAGAAATGTACATGACACTATTTAAACCATTGAATACGTATTTGCCACTATTTACTACCTATAATGAAATATTTGCTACCTTTGCGTTTAGAAAAATATTAAAGAAAAAAAGTGGTCAGCGATTCTAACGTCAGGTTGATCACTTCCAAGTTCTCATAGTTTTAGCGTTGTTAATGTCAACATTTAGTATCATTCTGCTACCTTCACATACGTTTTTCACAATTTTAAGAAGCTCCTATAAATAGTAATGAATCACATTAATTTAGAAATTGCGTGCAAAGCCATTTTTATTATTAGCAGTCATCTCTAAAAAAAAGATGTGGGGTAAATAAATTATGTGCGAGTGTTTTAATGTCATATTAGATTGGGGAAAAAGTCTTTTCGCATTATAGTATGTATGAACTTGTAATAAAATCTCTTTGGCTATACTATTTGTATCTGGCTGGTTTTGGTGTCATTGAAAGTTTAAATTTTAAAGAACATAATTCCAAATTCAAATTAGGAAAATGTGTGATTTTCATTCGTTTTTCGTACCGTCAAGATGAGTGAATCTAATGAAGAAATTCGATACATTTTAAAATTTTACTACAAGAAAGGTAAAAATGCAACGCAAGCCGCGAACAAAATTTGCGATGTTTATGGACCTAGTGCAGTGTCTGTGAGAGTAGCACTAATTTGGTTTAAGCGTTTTCAATCCGGAAATTTTGATGTCAAAGATGCACGTCGCTCTGGTCGCCCGTTAATGGATAAAATGGATGCCATTTTTGAAAAAGAAGAGCAAGATTCTATTCCATCAACGACGTCAGTAGTTACGACGTAGCTGAAGAACTAGGAATTGACCACAAAACAGTTTTAGCGCATTTGAAAAAAAACTGGGTAAGTAAGAAAGAAAGAAAAATGTTTATTCAGGACTCGCACAGTACACATAAAAGTAAAAATATGTAAAACTAACTGTAATAAAAATAAGTTGACACATAGCTAAGCTACATCCTAATAATGATAATAATTATCTGTGCGAGGCCAAAAAAGGTCCCTGTCTCAGCGTATGCTGCGATATTTAAATAAATAAATGTCACAGCGCTGGTATTCTGACAGGGCCTGAAAATGATGCCACGGGCACATATACGGAACGCATGACTAGAAATATATAAATGCGAAATATGATATAAATAACACTAAGAATATTAATATAAGTATAAGTACACAAAAAAGCTCGATATTTGGGTACCTCAAGAGCTCACTGAAAGAAACCTCATGAACCGTGTACTCATTTGTGATTCTTTATTACGACGTAATGAAATCGAACCATTTTTGAAGAAGCTGATAACCTGTGATGAAAAGTGGATCACGTACGACAAGAACGTGCGAAAAAGGTCGTGGTCAAAGGCCGGTCAGGCTTCACAGACTGTGGCGAAACCCTGGTTAACTCGCAACAAGGGGATGCTGTGTGTGTGATGGGATTGGAAGGGCATTATTCATTATGAGCTGTTACCACCAGGCAGGAACATCGATTCTGAACTCTACTGCAAACAACTGATGAGATTAAAGCAAGAAGTTGAGAGAAAGCTGCCGGAATTAATCAACAGAAGGGGTGTAGTTTTTTTCATGATATCGCTAGACCTCACAAATCTTTACCCACTCAGCAAAAATTAAAAGAGTTTGGTTGGGAGGTGTTAATGCATCCGCCGTATAGTCCTGACCTTGCACCTTCAGATTTCCACCTGTTTCGGTCTCTTCAGAATTATTTAGGCAGTGTCAGGTTAGCATCACGAGAGGACTGCCAAAACCACTTGTCTATAGCAATGGGATCATGTCCCCTACCTACAAGATGGCAAAAAGTTATCGAACAAAATGGCACCTACATACTTTAGTTAAATGTAAATAAACTATATTAAAAAGGTTTTGAATTATCTTAAATAATGCGAAGAAACTTTTTCCCCAACCTATTACATACTTATATTACTAAGTCTGGATTTGACCAACGCCAGATAGCTTTATCGGAGGAATAATTTTGAATTTTTGACAGTTCTTCCATACAAAAACTGTCAAACGTTTTTATTCCACGAATAAGAGTTATCTGGCGTTGGTCAAATCCAGCCTAAGAATACAAATTAAATGTAAATAATTTTAAAATTTTATAAATTGATATCCAGAAACAAGATGTTCATAAGTCACTAAGCGCCTGCAAATCATATTTAGCCACTATTCTGAGAAGAAAAGACTTAAATAATTGTGTACCTACTGATGTTTTAATGGCTTTTATTAATAACTTTTTATAGGAGCTTCTCAAATTTGTGTACAAAATATATGTTCAGGTTACAAAAAAGTACTAAATATTGACATTAACAACGCAGTTAATACATCGCTAAAACTATGAGAACTTGGAAGTGGTCAGCTAACCTGACGTCAGAATGTCTGACCACTTTATTTCTTTGACGTTTTTCTTAACGCTAATGTCCAAATGTAGCAAATATTTAATTATAGATACTGAATAGGTATTAAATGGTCCACGTAGTCTCATGTACATATGTATCTCGTTTGGTTCAGCCACACTGACGGTCACCATTTCGGCCGAAACTACTGTTCATGCAAGCTGAAAGGAGGATGGCGAGTTTGAACCCACATTATTTATAAATTAACTAAGTGTCATTCACTTGCAAGTTCAAATTTACTATTAATTAAGAGTTTGATAGAGGATTATATAAAAAAATATTGAGTCACTGAGTGATGGCAATTAAAAGTTAGAAAAGATTTTTATTTACATAAAATAAGTCATCATGCAGTTACTAAACGCACCGTGTTTCGTGGTTTCATATAACATTCCAACCTACTCTTTCATTACCTACATGATTTACTTTCTTGCACTTGTTCATGCTTGTCAAATATCTTTTTTAAAGAAAACTTGTAAAATATGAGAAAATCATAAAAAGTTAATATTTAAAATGCATTTACATTATTTACACAAAAATGGACAATATTATAATTATTACGATTATTTGTGATAACGTAGATTGGAACGTTACGCTGTCAATTGGAGTTGGCTGTCAGTGTCAAAATAATAAGTGTTATTCCATTGTTTGTTTTCAGCGGCTAATGTGGGGTATCTATTATTTTCTATGCGATATTGTGATTCTTGACGACTTGGCTTTGCCTTTGGTTTGAATATTCTACATACCGATTAAGACAACAGCTTTTACCTTTGGATTGCGATTTGCAAGTGGTTTGAACTTAGTTACCAGTTAAAATGCGTTGTGTGAATTGTCAATTGTGCATTGCCCGATTACTAATTATTACATCTCCCAGCCTCTACGACTTACTGCCCATTTGCTTTTTTGATAGTTTTATATAATCCTACAACTAGTTATAAGTTTCCATACTGTATGATACTCCTAACAGTGGGTCCCATTGTACATGCAACCTCGCCATCCTCCTTTGGCATGTAGCTTCCTTGAGAAGTGTAGGGGTGCACTAAGGAAGGTTTTTCCGAAATTCCTTGGGGATTGGGAAAAAACGGGATATGCGCGTACGAAGTCGCGGGCAAAAGCAAGTCCTGTATAAAGAACTAGCAGACCCGCGGAACTTCGCCTGCGTCACATTTTTCATAAATGCTCAGTACCTTGTGCGTGCTGCTCCGTAGCGTATGTTAATAGCCTTAAGCCTTCCTTGCTTTATCTACGCTAAAATAATTCTTCAATTCAAACCAGTAGTTCCTGAGATTACCACGTTCAAGCAAACACACTCTTCAGCTTTATAATATTAGTATATTATTATGTAGATATAAATAATAAAACTTACCAATTTCATCAGACCGTACGCTCTTGGAAGAACTTCATCATCTTTCGCTTTCTCCTTGCCCAAGGCTATTCTACCTCTTATACTAAATGTGGAAATACCAAATATTGGTAATTTTTATTGTATAATACTCTTATCAGACTGGAAGTTGACCCCAATATTGATGAGAAAAAGCTAGGCTAGTATTAATTTTAAAACTGCTATGACCCGACTTCAAAAAACGGAGGAAGCAAACTAGATTTTTTTAGAAGTTGGTTGTTTTTGTAAAACAGATTTTTTTTATTTTTCACTTTTTTTTTATAAAAAGGCGGTTGTAAGATCAATGGACTTGTCTTGAAAAACTACTTACAAATTAACATTCGCTAGTATATGATGTTCGATATTAGGAGTGATCTCAACTCTAACTGGACTCATACAACGTTTTCCAAGTACTTTGTCCTGGAAAGTCAAAATATAATAAATAAATAATAATATAGACACTCAGCACAGGCAGAATGTGTTGAACGGACTGACAGTTGACGCTGACAAAAACAGCAAGGTGATTTCACAATCAGTATTGGTTGCGCGAGCGCCATTAGGTCATTCAGTAGATATCGGTATGTTTGAACGCACGGTCGCGCTATAATTTTGGTCGGACGGACGCATCATAGCGCCAGCGATGGTAATAGGACGTAACCATAGACCTCAAACAGATCCTATATCGCGCTATCACAGATTCCGGCGTGATTTAAACATAGTAAAATTTCGATAACAACTATGAAACACTGGATCATTAGACTACGCAGATACCACACAATAGCTCATTTAAAATGAGAATCACATCTAAACGGCTTGTCGTATTTGTTTAGAAAGAATATGTTACATTATACTATTTTCTTAATAATTTGAAATATGAAAATATACAAAATAATAATAAACTAACTATTTTTTTTAATTAAGGGAATTAGCGGAAAAACAATAGAATTTTTGTGCACAAATTAGGGAATGTGACTTGGATTTTCAGAGAATTTGATAAATTGGTGTTGGCAACGCTTGTCTGCGGTGGCGCGATGGCAGCCTCCGCACGCAACGTCTATGAAACTGCTTCTCCGTGAACACTCTCATACAAGGCTGCACGCAACGGTCGACGCCCCGCGTCTCCGTAAAAGAGCAATAAGGGACTTGTGGGATTCGGAACTCGGGTAAGGGCGTCGCTGGGGGAGGACGTTTAGGGACGGGCTAGATTGCAGACAGACCGGATTTTGCAACCTGCGGGTTTATAAAGGCCACTTTATCAGAATCTGAAAGCACATCACGCTACTATTATCACTGTAAAATTTTCCCGATCAACCTTGAACCTAATGCGTCAGCGATAAAGATGAAAATAAAATTTGACAGATTGTTGTGTGCTTAATATTAAGATTCTACTTAAGTGTCCATTTTAGACCCACTGGTCCGCTGATCTTTATAGTACTGATACGAGTACATAAGTGGCGGAACAAAGGTGTACCTACACAGGGTGAATTTTTCAAGAGGGTGTGAATTGTTCAAGCGCAATTCCAAAACTATGTGGAATATCGAAAAATGCTCAATGGTTTCTCGGGCACAACTTTGACAAATTAAACTTCAAAATGCTCAATGGTGTCTCGGGTATAACTTTGACAAATTAAACTTCAAAATGTTCAATGGTGTCTCGGGCACAACTTTGACACATTAAACTTCAAAATGCTCAATGGTGTCTCGGGCACAACTTTGACAAATTAAACTTCAAAATATTATTTCTAATCAGAAATCGAAGCTATAGATTTTGAACAAACAACTTCCAAAAAAAAAACACTACTACTATACTACTTATATTTGGAAGTTGGTTGTTTTTTTTGTAAAAAGATTTTAATTTCAATTTTTCACTTTCTTAGTGGTACCTACCCCACACCAAGCAACACCACTGCAAATTCGCAGGAAAGTAAAATACGCAATTTCGTTTACTTGGATGACAAAAACCCATCATCAAAGCAAACGAATACCAGCTATTTCGATTTAAAATCCAAACCTCCAAACCGATTTTGATAAAATTTAAATGGGATCAATCGACAAGTATATCCGATAAAACTGGATTTTTTCAAATCGGTTCATAAATGACGGAGTGAGTTAACAAACATAAAAAAAAAATTGAGAACCTCCTCTTTTTTGGGAGGCTACTTAAAAACAGGCTATAACACCATTCTATAGTATCGCTAATAAGGAATCTCAATGCATTCCTGCTCACTACTCTGATTTGCTATCTTCTTTCGATTCTGATCTTGTTCACGCTGTCCTTGTATCAGAAACTTTCGATTCTGATCTTGTTCACGCTGTCCTTGTATCAGAAACTTTCGATTCTGATCTTGTTCACGGTGTCCTTGTATCAGAAACTTTCGATTCTGATCTTGTTCACGCTGTCCTTGTATCAGAAACTTTTCTCAAGCCTGCACTTCTTTCCACGCAGTATTCTCTACCTGGATACAAGATTGTGTGCAATGACAGAACAGGCAGGGGATACGGAGGGGTTGCCATCTATCTCCGTGGCGATATCAGTTATAAGATTATTGATCAGTCTCTGGGTGTCTACTCAAAGTTTGCAGAGCACCTATTCGTTGAAATAGACTTTCAACATACGAAGTTACTTTTAGGTGTCTTTTATTTAATAGTCCTCTTTCCAAATTGACTACTTTTCCTCTTTTGACACTAAACTAGAAAATCTTTCCCCACTTTATGATCATATGATTAGTCTCGGAGACTTCAATACTTGTCTACTGAAGGGAAACTCGCGCAGCCGTAAACTTCAATCACTTGTCTCTTCTGTCAATATGCACGTACTTCTTCTCAATGCTACTCACATGGCCCCTCATTGTACTCCTCTCTTAGATCTCATTTTAGTATCTGAACCTAACAAAGTAGCCACTCATGGACAGCTTCCTGCTTCTTTATCTTACCATGATCTCGTTTACCTTTCCTATAAGGTTCGACCTCCTAAACGCAAGGCTAAATTTCTAAACCTTCGTAGTTTTAAAAACGTTGATTTGGAGCGTTTGTGGGCTGATGCTAGTGGCATTGACTGGTCTTCTGTGTTCACTATGATGTCAGTCTTCAGCAGGACTATGCTGGAATTGTATGATGCAAATGCTGCCCTTAAAAAGGTAAGGGTTAAGCATCTTCCTGCACCATGGCTTTCACCAGCTATCAAAAATCAGATGGCTAAGCGTGACAAAGCCAAGCGTTTGTACGGGAAGCAGCCCACTGAAGAAAACTGGGACTTTTATAAGAGGATGCGAAATCACTGCGGTTGTTTGTGTAGGAATGCGAAAAGGCGCCACATTCATAACTCAATTGATAACCTCAACCCAACACAAGTATGGCAATTTTTAAGAATCTTGGCATTGGGAAAGCCTCGTGCAAGAGTGCTTCTGATAAGATGGACCTCAATGCACATAATGTGCACTTTTCTAAGTCTCCAATTATACTCAAAAACCATGTTAAATTATCCACTCTCAACGACCTTGCTAATCTTCCTTTGCCTTCAAATACTTCATTCTCTTGCCACCCAATTACTGAGCTAGATATTAAGAAATGTGTCCTATCCATCTCTACTAAGGCGGTAGATGACGATGGCCTTCAACTTCAAATGTTTCTACCCATCCTGAGTGAAATAGTCCCTGTCGTAATCTACATAGTAAACTTTTCCCTCTTCAATAATTCCTTTCCGTCAGCGTGGAACAAGGCTCACGTCTTACCGCTTCCCAAAGTAGCCAATCCCTCCTCACCATCCCATTTCCGACCTATATCCATCCTCCCGGCCCTTTCCAAAGTCCTCGAGAGTGTTGTTCAAAAGCAACTGTCTAGTTATCTGTGCTCTAATAGCCTGTTGAGTCCTTACCAATCTGGCTTCAGACCTGGCCATAACACTGTAACTACTCTAGTCAAAATAACTGATGACATAAGACTGGATATGGAGAATAAGCGTTTAACGACTTTGGTTTTATTGGATTTCAGCAGTGCTTTTAACTCTGTTGACTTTGACATCCTCGTAGGAATCCTTTCCTCTCTTAATGTCTCTGCACCAGTAATGAGTGGTTCAAATCTTATCTTCGGGGCCGCTCGCAGTTGGTTCGATCTGATGAGGATTCCTCTGAATGTGTGTGTGAAATTTACCTATTAGATTACCAGACTCTGCCATCAGTAGTATATAACTCGGTCAATTTTGCATTCCAAGAGTGCAAAAAACCTAGGCGTCCATTTTGACACTAACTTCTTGGTAGGTTCATATTGGTGAGGTAAGTAAAAAGGTTTTCTACTCTTTAAACGTCTCCAAAAATTCCTACCATTTCACACTAATGTCAGCCTTGCGCAATCTCTTCTTCTACCGCTCATAGACTATGCGGATGTTTGCTTTCTAGATGCAACAGAGGTACTCCTAAACAAACTCGAGCGGCTGCAGAACTTGTGCATTTGCTTCATTTTTGGCAAGATGACCATGTGGATTGTCGGACCAGATTGAAGTGGCTGCCAATTCGGCGTCGACGAGATATCCATATCCTACCCCTTCTCTATACTATACTGCACAATCCCAATTCTCCTCAATATCTTCATGAACGCTTCGAGTACTGCATTCCAAGGGGCTGCTACTTCTCTTTTCTTTCGCACTGCACGTCACACTTCCAGCCGCTATGATGGCTCCTTCTCAGTTACTGCAGTGCTTCTCTGGAACTCTCTTCCACACTCTCTACGTGACAGCCCTTTTCTTGATGTCTTCAAGAGGAAAATTAAAAAGCATTTCTTTTCACAATGACATACTATTGGATATATATAAATTAATAATATAAATACATATATTTGTGTATACATGTATAGGTATTATTAATTGTACACTGGATCCTACCCTCTATGATGAACTCTCTCTATCACTCAAAGGTTTGCTGGGAGTAAACTCAACTTTGAGTTAAGCTCGCCTTTGTACATGTAGGTACTTTATTATGACTGTATCATAAAAGTTGTTTTGGTGTACAATAAAGAATTAAGAAGGATTTAAGACAAACAAACTTGCAAAGAATATTGAATTTAAATCAATAATTTATATTTTAAAATAAGAAGTGTGTTTAATTCACGAATATACAAAATCCGATCATGCAGTCGTAGCTTTCATCAAAATCGGATATATTTTTCGATACAATTTAAAAATTTCTGATTTGTTCATCCACATCAACTTGAAAATTTCAAAAAGAAGCCCACTTCATGTCACATGTAAACTGCCTAGTATAGATTACTTACTGGATCATAGTACATGCACACAACATGGGTGCCTTTCCTGCAGTATTTCTGTCTAGGGCAGTCCTTTGACATTTGAATCGATTTCTGCTTTAGCGACTCATTTGCGATAGAAAACCTCGTTAATTTTGTAATAATGAAGACCATCGTGACTATCTGGAACAAAAAAGTACTCATTGTTGAACGATAAAGCAAAATAACTTAATCGAATACCCAAGATACGGATTTAACATAAATGAATGGAATTATGAGCGCTACAGATTTACAAGTAGATACCAGAATACCAGTAAATTGATATATTTTTCGACCAGAATCGTGAGCGCTAAAAATTCACAAGTACCTTTCAGGGGACCACAAACATGTCAAAGTAATTTTGGGACTCACACTATCTGGATACCAGAATCATGAAGATGCAATTACAAGAATGACAATATGAGGCAATTAAGTTGCGCACCGGTTCTCTAAGTCTACGCAGACGAAGTCGCGGGAAGAAGCTAGTACTTTTATATTTTTTACAAATTGACATTTTGATATTCTAATTCATTGTGTATTTTTGACATGAATGTTTACTTTTTAAAGTAATCACAATATTTTTTATTGAATTCATTATTTTCGACATCAATTCTTTCTCTGTAAAGTATTATTGTTATTTTATTTTATTATCTTTTAATTTTACGATTGTTAATGTGGGGACTATGTGGATTATTATTTTCTTTTTTTCTCTTAAAGTATTTTGAACGATATCTGGCAGTTTGAGTACTTTTGTGGCCTACCCAAATGTCCTTTCATTGGCATTGTTCGTCGAGTCATTAAGCTCATTATTGGTTCTAAGTTCAGCTAATCGACTACTGACCAAGGCTTGCATTGACTGGACAGGTCCACTGAAATCTGTGTGGTTCTTACCTCAAAAGACCATTTCAGACACTGATCTGCATGGTCCTCATATAACGTATTGTGAATATGAGGACCATGTAGATTGCTATGTTAGGGGTTTATTTCACTTAATGTTAGTCTGGTGGTTTGAGTTCTTTATGCGGCCTACACAAATGTCCTTACTTTGGTATTGTTCGTTAGTTCGTTGAGCTCCTTTAAGTTCTAAGTTTGAGCTACACGATAACTGGCAAATGTTTGCACTGTCTGGTCAGGTCCACTCAAATCTGTGTGGTACTTTCCTCAAAATACCACTTCAGACAATAACCTACATGGTTCTCATATGATTTGACCAGTGCTACTGTATGGACTTTAAAAGAGACTTTGACCTCTGAGTTTATCTTGGCGTTTCTTCTCAGAGCAGTCAGCTAGGAAAGCCTCATCTAGTTTAAAATTACCAAAAAAAGATTGACGTGTAAAAGTGTTATTTACAACCTACTTACAAAATAAATATCATTTAACATATATTTGCTAAAAAAAAGTGCGCCTTCATCCTCTCTCCTATTGTAAATAATCTTTGCTGTGCCCGACAGGGTCCAATTTAGGTTAAATTTTTTTAACATACTCGTACCAACTTAATGTACACATTATGGAATGCAATAAAGTATTGAGTATTATTTAGCCACAAGCTTCTCTAGTTAAATACGCATTAAAATATAAATATTTTTCTCTAAAATTTGTGGGTTTTCCTGCAATCTATAGACAACCTATTATGTAGGTACAAGCTGAATTTTAAAGAGTGCCTTCAGAGCCAAATCCGAAACTATGAGGACTATCGAAAAACAGTGAAAGGAGTCTCAAGCCTGATAAAGAGAACCGATTTTCATATAAAGTAAAACTGCATCATAGAATTAAAAAAAAACGGTTTTCCAATTCAGGAATCACACCAGTTGATTAAAAAAACACAACCTGTGTTATTGCATCGCCCGAAAGTGTAATTAAAGACATGAACTGAAAACACATGAACCAAAGGGAAGTTTTCATTTAAAAAAATATTTTTATTTCTATCTCTCTAAAACGTTGGTAACACTGGCCAAGTAAACAACGATTTCGTATCTCGTGAACTACTAATATCATTTTAAGTGTATTTACGAGGAATATTGGATCAATTTTTACTGCGACCCCGAAACATAACCTCAATACAGTGAAAGTATTAACAATCGTCACTGCCTGCATCAGATTTCGTGAGTTATTTCTTAATATTCTGATCTATACCACTGGTCAAAATTTTCAAAACGCACTCACACCACGTTAAACAGCTGATTAACAGCTGTTTTTGGAATTTCGCATACGCATGATAAGCACTCACACAACGGTTATATATTGTTTGCCCGAAGATTATATGCCATAATCATCATTTTCCCGAATTTCATTTGCCCGAATGTTTCATTTGCCTTAAAAGACATATGACATACTTTTAATTGCCCGAATTCTAGATACCATAAGATACGAATGCCATAAGTATTATTTGCCTTATTTTTATGTGCCATAATAATTATTAGACATAATATTTAAATGGCATAATATTTAAATGGCATAACAAGTATTAGACAAATATTTAAGCCCCGTAACAATCATTACACATGATGACATTATATTTAATTTCTTGTTCGGTTTTTTTTTCTGTGCATGGTTGATGGTGGGCTAGGTCGACGGAGCCCCGCTTCGCGAGGCTCCTTCTTCTGTGTGGTTTATAAAAAAATAACCACGAAGGGGATGGCGGGGTCTATTCGCTCGCATCGCTCGCTCACACGACCCCGCCATCCCCTTCTAACCTAACCTGGCCGAGTCGGGGCGCCCTAAAGTCCCAATTGCATCCAATTTCTCTTGATATAGACAACCGTTACACACCTGATGTCGATGGCAAATTATGTTATGGCATATCATAATTATGGCATGTGATAATTAGGGCATGTGATAATTAGGGCTTACAATGATTATGACAAATGATGTTATGGTAAGTGACTTTATGGGACACAATGATTCTGGCACGTGACTAATATGGCAAATGAGAGTAGGGCAAATGAGTATTATGTCGTATGATATTATGGCTGTTGACTATTATGGCAAATGATATTAGGGCAAATAAAATTCGGGTAAACGGCGGTATACCCTCACACAACATACACAAATAACGTCACTGTTGTTGACATCTCGCTAAGGCTGCGTTCAGTGGTGGCACATTGATTGGGATTTTAACTGTGAATAGAGCTGCGTTCAAGAGTTACAATAATCGACTAAGTGTAGTACGGTCCAGCTACAAAATAAATTAACTGCATCGTGACTACTGGCGCCACCCCAATCATATTTCTATTGGAAGACTTCGCAAAGCAATTTAATTATTTAATTATGCCTCGCACGGTTCGTACCCCCCCCCCCCCCCAAGCCGATGGATGCTGTAAATACAACGTCTGTCCAGTCTAACTCGGACACGCAGAATGAGCTCTTACCTACTCCTGATAATCCAAATGTATCTAATCGACAGTCGAAGCGACCTCGTGTAGGTAGCTCGCCTTCTAGCCCACCCTCTGGTGAGATCGAAGATCCTTCTTCTGATCAGTTACTGGATACTATTCGCCGTGAAATAAGAACTACTGTGACCGCCAAAATTTCAGCATCCCTAAAAGCATGTGTTGCTACAGAATTAAGGGAATCAAAAGAAGCCTTAGCACTCATCAGGAACCTCAAAAAGTCGGTTCAATTTGTGAGCAACCAATTCGACCAGCTGAAAAGTGAACTCGACAGCTGCTAGGACACGAACATACAGATAAAAAAAGATAACGAGTTACTAATAAAGGCTGTGACAGATTTATCTACCAGACTAAACATGCTGCGAACTTGGAAGTCAATGGAGTGCCGGAGAATAAATCTGAGAATTTGTTAAAACCGTGATGCAACTTGGAAGAACGGTCTCCAGCATCCTAAAAGAGACGGATGTTGTATCAGCTGTGCGTGTCAGAAAACTTGATCCCAAAAACAATAATCCTAGAACCGTCATTGTAAAGTTGAACAGCGTAACTGCCCGAGACGAGATGTTAACCACTGTATTGAATTTTAACAAAGAAAACCCAGCAGACAAGTTGATCTCGAGTGTCTTGGGTTATGGGGGCCCAAAGAAGCCAATATTTGTATCCGAGCATCTCTCTCCGCTAAACAAAGAAATACATGCGGCAACCCGAAAAGCAGCACGTGACAAAGGCTATAAGTACGTGTGGTGTGGTGCAAGATGGACGCATTCTTGTTCGGAAAGCAGATGGGCTACCAGCCAAACAAATTCGCAGCCTCGAAGCAATTGCGTCACTCTGATTCTTTAATTTCAATCACCTGCATAAAACACGTGTACTAAAACCAAACATTCAATATTTATTACCAGAATTTTAGAGGAATGAAAACCAAATTAAGTAATATTATGTTAAACGCGTGCAACAGGAACTATGATATAATCATTGGTACAGAAACATGGTTAGACGACAGTATCAACGACGGGGAAATACTTGATTGTAGGTACAATATATACCGCAGAGACAGAGTCTCGACGAATGCGAAGAAGAATAAGGGTGAAGGTGTTTTGGTGGCTGTTCATAAGTCGATCGACTCTGCTCGCATGTCTCAGTTCGAGACAGACTCCGAAAACCTATGGGTGAGCCTGAAGGTTACAACTGGGACAAAGGTTCAACGACTGAACATTTGTGCTGTTTATCTCCCACCACCTGTACATCATCAAACACTTAACTTGCTACTAGACAGGATTACCTCTGTCATCGACTCGACCGGAAACCAAACACTTAAGCTGGCGACTTCAATCTTGGATTTATTAAGTGGACCCTGGAAGAATCCGGAACTCAAAGTACATCCACATCACCAAGTAATTATAATAATCCAATAGGTTACTCGTTTATAGACTGTTTATCGTTAAATAATATTGAACAATTGAACCCCGTAACAAACCACCTTGGAAAAACCCTTGATCTAATACTGAGTAACTTTCCTGGTGGATTTGTTCATGAATGTAAAATACCCCTATCGGTTGTAGACTCCCATCATCCACCATTGTAAATTGTTGTTAAAAATATTCCTATAACTTCACTAAAATCTAAACGCACAGTAAAATACAATTACCGTAATGCAGACTATACATTGTTGAATGAGCGAATAAAGGAAATCAATTGGAATACATGCTTGTATGAGTGTGAGGATGTTAATGCAATGGTAGAAGTGCTTTACACACACCTTCATAATATAATTGATGAGGTCGTACCAAAAACTAAAAAAGTAACAGGTTTGTACCCTCCTTGGTTCCCGAGGGCTCTTATAAGGCTCTTAAACGAAAAAGAAAAGCTTAGAAAACGGTTTAAAAAATATAAAAACCCTCGCGATAACTACGAATATAGATTGCTGAGTGGAAGAGCTAGTGCTATGATAAAAACTAGCTACAATAACTACGTGGAGAGAATCGAGACGCGCTTAACACAAAATCCCAAAGTGGTCTGGTCCTTCGTAAAGGCAAAGAGGTCCAATTCAAATGATCTGCCGTCTGAAATGAAGCTTGGTAATCAAATAGCCACTTCCGGGGACGAGGTCTGCAAGCTCTTTGCAGCTCATTTCTCTACAACTTTCACCTCATCGGATGACGCATTGCATGCTTCATTTCGGGAAGGTCACAAGTATCCTCAGAATAGTTTGGGTCTGGTTACGTTCTCTGAAAGGGATGTCTCAAAAACCCTAAAAAAACTAAATGTATGCAAGGGCTCGGGACCTGATGGTTTCCCACCACTCCTTGTTAAAAACTGTGCGAGTGGCTTAGCCTTTCCACTTAAAGTTATTTTGAACCATTCTATTGAGACAGCCACATTCCCTTCTAAATGGAAAGAAGCCAATGTGGTTCCTATCCACAAAAAAGGTGCAGCGGACAACTGTAAAAATTATCGACCAATATCGATTCTGTCAGTATTTTCAAAAGTTTTTGAAAGCCTGATGTGTTCTCTGCTAACATCGCACTTTCAAACAGAGCTGGCTCCTCAACAGCATGGATTCTGCACACATAGATCCACCACAACTAATTTGGCCCTTTACATTAATGACATCGGCAGACTTATGGACTGTCGTTCACAAGTTGACTCTATATACACAGACTTCAGTAGTGCCTTCGACAAGGTCGACCACAATATACTGCTTCAAAAGCTTTCAAACCTTGGCATATTCGGCCGACTTCTCCTGTGGTTCTAATCTTACTTGACTGAAAGAAAGCAAAAAGTCGTAGTAAAGGGGCATCAATCTTCCTTCTACTATTTAACCTCTGGAGTTCCACAAGGGTCTCATATGGGTCCAATCCTGTTCTTAATATTCGTCAACGACATTGTGAACTATATCAAACACAGTGAATGTTCACTTTTTGCAGACGATATCAAGTTTTACAAGCAAATAAACTCAGCTAGAGACATTTCCTTACTACAAGAGGACCTAAACTCAGTATACAATTGGTGCATACAGAACAGGATGACTCTTAATGCTGAAAAGTGTTACCACATCACCTTCACTAGGAAACGCAATACGTTTCAATCCTCCTATTCTCTGAATGGTCTAACACTTCAGAAAGTTAACACGATTCGCGATCTGGGTGTGTACCTTGATAGTCAGCTAACTTTCAGTCCACACGTAGACAATATCGTCAAGAAGGCTACCAAAATGTTAGGGTTGCTGAAGCGTATCTGCCACGATTTTAAGTCCGCACGTGCTCTTAAACTACTTTACATCACTCTCATAAGGAGTGTGCTGGACTACTCCTCGCAGGTATGGAATCCTATTTACAGAGTTCATATCGATAGAATCGAACGGGTCCAAAGAGGTTTTACCAGGTATCTGCGGTACAAGTCAAGCAGCTGTCCTAACTCAGCTACTTTACAGAAACAACAAAAAATATGCTGAAGTAATTTTGAGGCTGAAAATATGCGGATTGTATCTCTTTTTGTCTGGCCCCTCACCTTAGGTATGACCTAAGGTCCATCGGGACGCGCAAGCCCCACCACGACATCAACGTAGAGATACTGCGGTAGGGTTATTTATTTATTATTATGGCACTCCAACGAATAGTTCGCAGAATCATTACAGAAAAATAAAAATCTTATAAAATAATTGTCATAACGAATTCTTCACTTAAAGGTGTGCACAGCACTTACAGAATTTTGGTAATTAATAGTATAATAAAATAACTGTGAGGTATAAAACAAAAAAGAGAAAAGAAACAATAAAATACGGTATAAGGAATCAATCGAATAATCAATTATATAAATTAATTCGGATTGAGATAATTTAAATTACATTATAATCCATTTTAAATTTAATTGAATCACATAAAATTATGTTAAATTACTCTAAATTAAATTGAACTAAACTAAATTAAATTAAATGACAGTGAATTACATTAATTCAAATTAAATTACATTAAACTAAATTTCGACATTTTCTTCTCTCCTGGTTCTTGTTCATTGAGTTCATTATTTTAGCCCGAAAATAAACTTTATTATGTTTCTGTTCTCTTTTTATTCTTTAAACTTAACCACTCACAATTCAGGCCCCGTAAATAAATCGGTATGTTTCTGCTCTCCTGGTTAGTTTTCGGGAATCTATAGCATTCACAATTTCCGGCAACAGAAAATACTTCGAGATGTTACTGCTCTTCTGGTTCTTCAGAATCTATAGCGCTCGTAATTCCAACTCCGAAATGCTTCGACATGTTTTTGCTCTCCTGGTACTTGCGAATCTATAGTGTTCTTAATTTCCAGCCCTGAAAAACTTCGGCATGTTCTTGGTCTCCTGGTAATTGTGAATCAATAGCGCTCATAATTCCAGCTCAAACATACCTCGATATGTTCCTGCTCTCCTGGTATTTATGAATCTGTAGCGCACGTAATTATGGCCCTGGAATATTTCGACATGATTCTGCTCTCCTGGTACTTAAGAATCTATAGCGTTCATAATTTCCAGCCCCGAAAATACTTCGACAGGTTTCTGCTCTCCTGTTACTTGTGACTCTTTAGAGTTCATTAATTTCAGCCCGGAAATAGGCTTCGACATGTTTCTGTTCTCTTGTTGTATTTTAAACTTAACCGCTCACAACTCCGGCGCTGAAAATAAATCGACGTGTGTCTGCTCTCCTGGTTATTTTCGAGAATCTATAACGTTCACAATTTCCAACCCAGAAAATACTCCGCAATATTTCTAATCTCCTGGTACTTGTGAATCTAAAGCATTCATAATTCAAGCCCCAAAAAAACTTCCGAGATGTTTCCGGCCCCGGAATACCTCGGTATGTTTCTGCTCTCCTGGTACTTGTGAATCTGTAGCGCTCTGAATTCCAGACCCGAAAGTTTCTGCTCTGCTTAATAAAAAATCTTGCCCAAAAATAATTTGACATGTTGCTGCAGGTGTCCTGACCATGACTTAATGGAGACAGAGAAAGAAGTGGAAGTACAAAGTTTCTGCTACCTTAGTACTTCAGATTCAAAAGTACCGGGAGAACAGAAACATGTCGAAATTTTTTACCGGGCTAGAATTGTATTACGAGTGCTTAAAGATTCACAAGTACCAGGAGACCAGCAACATGTCAAATTATTTTTAGGCAAGTTTTTTTTATTACCAGAGCAGAAACTTTTCGAAGTATTTTCTTTCGGGACTGGAATTCCGAGCGCTACAGATTCACCAGGAGAACAGAAACATAAAATATCGAGGTATTGCGGAGCCGGAATTACGAGCGCTACAGATTCACAAGTACCAGGAGAGCAAAAACATTTCGGAAGTTTTTTTGGGGCTTGATATGAGCGCTTTAGATTCACAAGTACCAGGAGATCAGAAATATGTCGATGCAACGCTATACATTCACAAGTACCAGAAGAGCTGTCTGATATGTCGAGGTATTTTGCCAGAAAATTACGAGCGCTACAGATAGATTAAAATACCAGGAGAGAAATTGTACTAGAAACATGACGAACGAAGTTTTTTCAGGGCTGGAAATTGTAAATGCTATAGATTCACAAAAGTACTTGATAGCAGAAACATGTTGAAATTTTTTTGGTGCTGAAATTGTGAGCAGTTAGGATTCAAAAGTAACAGGAAAACAGGTACATGGCGAAGTTTTTTCCGGGCTGGAAATATGAGAGCTAAAGATTTACAATTACCAGGAGACCAGAAACATGTCGCAATATTTTCGGGCCTAGAATTGTGAAAGTTTAGGATTTAAAAGTTCCGGGGGAGACCAAAACATGTCAAAGTATTGCCAAGGCTGCAATTATGAGCGCTACAGATTTACAAGTAGATACCAGAATACCAGATTTCCAGATTGTTTTTCGACCAGAATCGTGAGCGCTAAAAATTCACAAGTACCTTCCAGGGGACCACAAACATGTCGACGTAATTTTGGGACTCACTATCTGGATACCAGAATCATGAAGATGCAATTACAAGAATGACAATATGAGGCAATTAAGTTGCACACCAGTTCTAAAGTCTACGCAGACGAAGTCGCGGGAAGAAGCTAGTTTATAATATTAGTAGGATGTGAAAGTTTATATGTTTGGATGTTTGTCCATCAATCATGCAAAAACGACTAAAGGGATCTGGATGAAATTTGGCACATATGTAGGTCACATCCTGGAATAACACATAGGCTACTTTTTATCCCGGTCAAATACATGACCTAATGGAGACAGGAAGAAGTGGAAGTCCAAAGTTTCTGCTACCTTAGTACTTCAGATTCAAAACTTCCAGGAGTACAGAAACATGTCAAAATTTTTTACCGGGCTACAATTTTGTCACGAGTACTAAAAGATTCACAAGTACCAGGAGACTAGCAACATGTCAAATTAATTTTGGGAATGATTTTGTTTTACTAACAGAGCAGAAACGTGCGAAGGTATTTTCGAGACTGGAATTCCGAGCGCTACAGATTCACAAGTACCAGGAGAGCAAAATCATGTCAAGGTAGTCAGAAAATTGACGACGTGCAACACTTTTTAATGGCATGTGTGCGCAATGCAATCAAAAGAGATCAATTGGCAAGGTTAAATTATCTAGATGTTGGTGCCTTTCATAGTATTCTAGCTCCGCCAACATCGGATGCAGCTAGAATACTATACTCCTTTAAGTTTAACTAAAGTGTTAATTATAACTTTTAATAGAATAAGACAGTAGTATAAGGTACGATGGGAGTGTCATCGTCATTTTCATGTACAAAAATCCCTTAAAATCATTAAAGAAAAAAATTAAAAAAATGTCAAGGTATTCCGGGGCTTAAATTAGGAGTGCTTTAGATTCACAAGTACCAGGAGATCAGAAATATGTCGAAGCATTTTTCGCGCTGGAATTGTGAACGCTATATTTTCACAAGTAGGTACTAGGAGAGCAGAAACATGTCAAAGTATTTTCTGGGCTGGAAATTGTGAACGCTATAGATTCCCGAAAATACCAAGAGAACAGAAACATGTCGAAGTTTATTTTTGGGCTAAATTAATGAATTGTAAAAATTCACAAGTACCAGGAGAGCAGAAACATGTCGAAGCATTTTCGGGGCTAGAAATTGTGAACTCCATAGATTCTCAAGTAGCAGGAGAGCAGAAACTTGTCGAAATATTTTCGGGAATGGAATTCCGAGCGCTACAGATTCACAAGTACTAAGAGAGCAGAAACATGTCGAGGTATTTCGAGGCAGGAATGTCAAGCGCTACAGATTTACAAGTACCAGGTGAGTAGAAACATCTCGAACGCTTTTTTGGGGCTTAAATTATGAGCGCTTTATATTCACAAGTACCAGGAGATCAGAAATATGTCGACACATTTTCCGCGCTGGAATTGTGAACGCTATATTTTCACAAGTACTAGGAGAGCAGAAACATGTCGAAGTATTTCCTGGAACGCTATAGATTCCCGAAAATAACCAGGAGAGCAGAAACATGTCGATTTTATTTTCAGGGCCGGAATTGTGAGCGGTTAAGTTTAAAAAATACCAGGAGAGTAGAAACATGTAGAGGTATTCCGGGGCCGTAATTACGAGCTATACAGATTCACAAATACCGGGAGCAGGAACATGTCAAATTATTTTCGGGGCTGGAAATCGTAAACGCTATATATTTTCAAGTACTAGGAGGGCTGAAACATGTCGAGGTATTCCGTGGCCATAATTACGAGCGCTACAGATTAACAAATACCAGGAGAGCAGGAACATATCGAAGTTTTGTGGGGTTTCAGGGCTGGAAACTGTTCACAAGTACCCGGAAAGCAGAAACATGTCGAGGTATTGCCGGCGCCGGAATTTAAAGCGGTTATGATACAATAGTAGGTACCTACCAGAAGAACAGAAACACGTCAAGTATTTTTGGGGCTGAAATTGTGAGCGGTTGGGATTAATAAGTACCAGAAGAACCAAAACATGTTGAAGTAATTTTGAGGCTGCAAATATGAGCGCTGAAGATTCACAAGTACCAGGAAAACAGAAACATGTTAAGTAATTTTGAGGCTAAAAATATGATAGAAACGTGTCGAAGTTTTTCTGGGCTGGAATTGTGAACGCTATAGAATTAAAAGTACCAAGAGAGCAGACATGTCGAAGTTTCTTCGGGGCTGGAATTGTAAACAGTTAGGATTCAAAAGTAACAGGAGAACAGGAACGTGCCAAAGTTTTTTCCGGGCTGGAATTATAAATCCAGTGCAAAATTCATTATTGTTCTGAACGGAACTATTTACTGACAAAATGTTATATTGCCGTGCTATTCTTGGATTTGTCCATAGCTAGTGGTTCGGTAAATATTCTGCAACTTTATGTTCGTCAATGCATGTAATAAATTGTCATGGCTCCTTGTTCTTGGATTTACTCGTTGCTAGCATTTTGACAGTTTTAGTGATGGGTAACTGTCGATAAATTGTTTTTGATATTAATTTCATTGATATAGTGTTTGGACATTGTCGATAAATGCTTATCGGTGAATTATAATTATAATCAATTTCGGTGTTATAGAACTTATTTGAAAAGTAACACCCAATATTAAATAAAATATTGCATACAACTTTATCGAGCACCAAACCCGTTGGGATGGCCAGAGATGTTGTTTAAATTTCTCACCTTTTAACCTTTACTATTCAATGTTTTTGGCTTTACTATTTTTTGTTTTGTATTGCTTGTTTTTATTTACTGTCTTAAGTTATGTTGTGTTCTTTTGTAATTATTTAAATTAAAGATGTGTAGTATTGTTTTATAAAAATCACTAATGACGTAAATGAGTGTACACCTTTAAGGTAGATTTTTTGAGGAACGAATTGTTTATTTTTAAGATCTCATGTAAAATGTACCAAAAATCACACCAATAAATGAATCTTTGAATCTTTGAATCTTTGGCGCCACGGTGCCACGGTTCACAACGTACTCGTATTAATATACTCGTCTCGTCTCAACTCATCTCGTCTCAACGCGTCTCGTCTCAACTCGTCTCGTCTCAACTCATCTCCACTCGTCTCAACTCGTCTCAACTCGTCTCAACTCGTCTCAACTCGTCTCAACTCGTCTCAACTCGTCTCAACTCGTCTCAACTCGTCTCAACTCGTCTCAACTCGTCTCAACTCGTCTCAACTCGTCTCAACTCGTCTCAACTCGTCTCAACTCGTCTCAACTCGTCTCAACTCGTCTCATCTCATTTCATCTCATTTCATCTCATTTCATCTCATTTCATCTCATCTCATCTCATTTCATCTCATCTCAGCTCATCTCATCTCGTCTTATCTTAAGTTCAATAAAAACTGGACTACTCTTAAAGTCCTACTATCCTACTAATTATACATGTATAGTAACTAAGTACTTGTAAATCCTTAGCGCTCACAATTCCGGCACCGAAAATATCTCGAAGTGTTTCTGCGTTCCTGTTACTTACTTGTGAATCTATAGCATTTACAATTAACAGCCCTGAAAAAACTTCGTTCATCATGTTTCTGATCTCCTGGTACTTGTGAATGTATAGCGCTCATAATTCCAGCAATTAAAAACTTTCAGATATTTCTCTCCGGGTATTTTATTTATCTATCTGTAGCGCTCGTTATTTTCTGATCTCCTGGTACTTGTGAATCTTTTAGCACTCGTAATAAAGTTCTAGCCCGGTGATAAATTTCGACATTTTTCTGTTTTCCTGGTGCTCTTGAATCTGAAGTACTAAGGTAGCAGAAACTTTGGACTTCCACTTCTTCCTCTGTCTCCATTAAGTCATGTATATTACCGGGATAAAAGTAGCCTATGTGTTATTCCAGGATGTGACCTACATATTTGCCAAATTTCATCCAAATCCCTTTTTTTTTTTTTTTTTAGGGATGGGAAATCATCCAATGACTCCTCCCGCTCTGGGTGTAGCGGGAGGGAGTGTCAGACTTCTACTGACTAAAACCCATCCATGTTCCTTCATTGCCCTTTGTGTTCCGGAGCCACGGTGTCTCTTGCGAATAATCCCGCGACTCCGGTCATCCAAATCCCTTCAGCCGTTTTTGCGTGATTGACGGACAATCATACAAACATAAATATACATTACTAGCTTCTTCCCGCGACTTCGTCTGCGTAGACTAAGAAAACCGGTGCGCAATTTAATTGCCTCATATTGTCATTCTTGTAATTGCATCTTCATGATTCTGGTATCCAGATAGTGTGAGTCCCACAATTACTTCGACATGTTTGTGGTCCCCTGGAAGGTACTTGTGAATTTTTAGCGCTCACGATTCGAAAAATATATCAATTGTCTGGTATTCTGGTATATACTTGTAAATCTGTAGCGCTCATAATTCCAGCCTTGGCAATACTATGTTTTTGGTCTCCCCCGGCACTTATTAATCTTAACGTCTCACAATTCTAGGCCCGAAAATATTGCGACATGTTTCTGGTCTCCTGGTAATTGTGAATCTTTAGCTCTCATATTTCCAGCCCGGAAAAAACTTCGCCATGTTCCTGTTCTCCTGTTACTTTTGAATCCTAATTGCTCACAATTTCAGCACCGAAAAAATTTCAACATGTTTCTGCTATCTTAGCACTTGTGAATCTATAGCTTTCACCATTCCAGCCCAGAAAAATTCTTGCGCAAAATGTTTTCAATACTCCAGGTATTGTGAATCTTTGGCGCTCATATTTTTAGCCTCAATATTACTTCAACATGTTTCTGTTCTCCTGGTATCTTTTGAATCCTAATTGTTCACCATTACAGAGTCAGAAATACTTCGATATGTTTCTGGTTACCTGGTGCCTTTTAATCCAAACCGCTTGCAATTAAAGCCCCGGAAATACTTTGATGTGTGTGGTCTCCTGGTACTTGTGAAACTTTAGCGCTCACAATACCAGCCCCAAAACTATTTGAATTATGTTTCTTCTCTCCTGGTAATAGTGAGTCTTATAGTGTTCACAATTCCAGCACAGCGAAAACTTCGACATGTATCTGTACTCCTGGTAAAAAAAATCTTGCTCAAAAATACTTAAACATGTGTCTGGTCTCCTGGTACTTATGCATCTTTAGCGCTCATATTTCCAGTCTCAGAAATACTCCAACATGTTTTTATCCTGGTACTTTTTTTAACGTTTTTCAAATCAATTTACTATGTATTAATAAATTACAATGTTTACAGTATCTACATTATGTACAAACGCGTATTAAATCAAAATAAATCATTGGGCATCAAAAAAAATAATACACATCGCTGTCAGCGGCAAGAGTGCCCAGAACACTGGCAGCATTGCCACGTTGAATGGCAATGCTGATTCTTTGGCCGAAGAAAAGCCCAGCCCTCTGTTCACGTGAGTAGGTGTAAATTGGGGTTTCTGGATCAGATGAGATCCAGAAACACCCAATTTACATGATCATCTTAATTTTATTGAGAAGAATGATCTAGTGGCTCCAATGTTTATCTTTTTCTATCTATTCAGATTAGCAATATGAAAAATTTTCTGTCGAACTTTTTTATTTAATAGATATCATGAGAAATTAGGATATTCAATATAAATATGCAAACATTTATCTTAATTCAACATTCATAATTATATGCATTCTATTTATTATCGTTACATTATTACATTCATTCAACAATTCAATGACACGCGCATGAAATTTGAGTAACACTCGGTCCATTCAACACGACCGCCTAACGAAAATGGAATGCGCTCGCTCGTCCATCGTGCTGCCTTATATATTAATAATTATGGATGTAGTGTAGTGGCTATTTACTTTTAATTTTATGAGCGATCTTAGAAATAAAAAGCAAAACAATATTTGAAACGATTATATTTTATATGTCAATAACATGAAGTTGAACTTAACTTTTTAACTATTTTAGTAACTAAATGCTCCGTTTCACTCATGATTTCATCAAAATCACTTAGCACTAAATATTGTACATTCACGCTTGCATTATCCGGGTCATTTTCTATTTCTTCCATATGACGACCATTCACATCATGTACAATTACTTTAATTATTCGACGAACATGACCGGGCTCCTTACGCATGATAAAGGATGTGTTTTTAATAGACTTCGACTTTTTACCTTTCTTCTTCAATTTTTTCTTTTCAATTTTTTGCTGTTTACTCTCTTCACATGCTTCATCCGCCACTTTCGTGTACCAGCTCTCTTTGTCTTGAGCATAGTAAAATGGATTAAGTACTGGATCTGAGCAATCTGACAAATTCTGAAACAAGAATATGAATGATTTTGTGTTATTAAATAGCATCAAATATGAATTCAATTGATAACATCGATGAACACTTAGATACTTACGTTACATTGTTGGTCAATGTTATCTAAAACAGGACTGTAGGATGGTGTGTGTGACATTCTTAATTCTTTGTCAAGACTTT